>OU342636.1:35808170-36502914 GCA_910589415.1 Malachius bipustulatus
CGACCATCGCGCCTTGGGTTCAGTTTATTTTTCCACAGCTTTCACCCTTATATTGTGTGAGCAAATGAGAACAAAATTAGAAGTACAAAATATTACAAAAATTTCGTAATTAAAAATTTGTCCGCCTCTTGCGGACAAATCCACTGGATATCTTTTTGGTTACATCTGGTCTGGAGCTAATTAATAAATAATTATACTATAGTAAGTGACAAAATTCAACTCATCTTACCTACAACAAATAAATCAATAGAATGAAAGTGTTTCAATACTAACGACCAATTAAAGCATAAAATTACTTAATAAAATAAAAAATAAAAATTAGGTGTAGATTGCAGCACATTTTTCTTTACATAACAAGAAAATTTGACCTTTTTTCCCTTTTCAGTAATTAGGTAATTTATTTGTCGTTATTGGAATTGTTACTTGCCAAATGATGGTTGGAACTTTTTCTTGAAATTATGTACCACAAAACCGAAATTAAGAATTATCGTAATCGGAAATATCTTGCAACATTATTTTGGAGAAGCATCTCATCAAATTCAGAATCGAATTAAATTTAAAATTATCCGAAAATCAAAAAGTAATAAAAAAAAGTTGTCTCCTGGTAGTCTCCTGGTTGCTCAACTTTTTCCCAATCTAACCGACTCTGTATCTGCTACGGTTTCTGAGATACCCATGCTGTTAATTCTTATCTTGGACACAATATACGTTATATACGAGTTGTTCCAAATTTACTTATTTTACTATTTTACTATTAAATTTACTAATTTTATGTAAAGTTGGTTGCATACAACTAACCTCGTCTTTATTCAAAATAAAAGCAAGGGTAGTAATAAGGCAATACCATCCTATCCTTTTCCCCTTATCCTCTCTCTCTCTCTCTCTCGCATCCCCCTGGACAACGGAGAAGAGATTATGAACTCTCTTCCTTTTTTCAACTCTCGCCACGAAAGGTCGGTCGACTCTACCACAGCACTCTACTCAAGACGCGCTTCTTTCTTCAACTCTCGCTCGTGTCGTGTCTCAACGAAAGAAAACTCTCTCTCGTGCTTCGCGAACATTTCAAAAATAACGAAAATTAACCGCTCTCTTCACCGATAATTAAAGCAAGTGAACTCAAGCAATCCAGTGCAAGAACACCAGAAGGACGACTTCAAGCCACCCGCACCTATACACTCACCAGGTAATTTGCATTTTCTTTATTGCCTTTGCTTGGTATTTTCAATTCTAAAGAACAAAGAAACGGTTCATTAGATGGTCCTTCGTCACCGGATATCGGTTTGAAACATCGAAGATCTGGTTGTTGTATGCACCTAGCTTAATTTTTTAATTTAAATATCGGTTATTAATTAATAAACTCAAAAAATTTAACTCTATACTCTCAACTCTCCGAGTCATATCACGTGATCCAAGCGTGACTTGTCCGGAATAATTGTACTCGCGTGAAAAACGATCTAAGCTTTTCACTTTTAAAATTCATAAACGTGTTTTAGTAATAAGTGGTATAGGTACTTCCATCCCTCAAATACATTGTCTCGCTCACGGCTTTACATTGTCTCGCTCACGGCTTCTAAGTCTAAATCAAATTTCGTAAATTCAAAGTCAGGTACCTATCTCCTTTGTCTTAATAACGCAATTCGACTCGACACGTGGAGCGTGGACAACACGTGTTCGGCTGCCCCCATTTCATTGTTAGCGTCACTCTTTATCTCTCTCTCACCGTTCGCTCCTCCGTGTCCGAGGTTCGAACGTCGGCTCGCCATCGCCTAGCAGGATTGCCGGGCATACCTACTCCAGTGGCGTAACATAACTCAGGGGCGTACCTTTACGTACCATATAAATTTAATAAATTCCTCTTTATGCTCGGATAATTATTATTACTCTCTCATTCTACGACGTTCCTTTTGTTTATTAATTAATTTAATAAATTCTTACTCATCAAACTTATCTCTAAGGGTAATAAAATTCCTACTTGTCTGCTCGATATTTGTGGTTTAGCAGGTTCGTTTGTTATAATTACTACATATATCTATATTACTCATTCTCATTGCCTCATCTAAATTAAGATGGCAAAAATACGCGAAGCTAAAGCGAAAAGAGACAGTTTAATTAATCAATTAACAGAAACCTTGCACCTGGCCGAAACCGCCAGAGAACAATTATCGTTTCGTTCCCTGTTTACTCGACGTTATGAACGGGTTCAAGTCATTTATGAGCAATTTTCTGAAATTCAGGGTAGCTTGTTATCGCTTCTCTCTGCTCAAGTTGATGTCGATCTTAACGCAGAGGATGCAGTGCGCAAAAACTTTGATACCATGTATTTCACCATTGAGGATATATATCATACTCTTTTCCCTAATACTGGCAGCGCTCTTGCTGGTACTCCCATTGTGAACAACAGTTTCTCTACCTCTGGCCCACATATTCGTTTGCCAAAAATACCTTTAAGAACCTTCGATGGTCATTTCTCTGATTGGGTTCCATTCATTCAGTGCTACGACAATGCGATCCATAACAATGACTCCTTGTCTGCAATTGACAAGTTTCAATATCTTTTAAGCTCATTACAAAAAGAACCGTTGAACATCATCAAATCTCTAACCATGTCTGTGGAAAATTATCCCATAGCCTACAAAATGTTGACAGATCGTTATGAGAACAAGCGGAAGTTAGCATCACATTACTGGACGGAGATTTACTCCTTATCTCAACTCCACTCTGAATCGGCAAAAGGTTTGCGAACTCTTCTCGACAAATTTAGGGAAAATCGTTGCGCTCTCAAGGCGTTGCAACTCTCAGATAACCTTGAAGACTTCATGTGGTTTCAGTTGCTTTTCGGAAAACTCGATCCAGAAACTCGTAAGTCATTCGAAGGCGAAATCAGGAACGAGAACACCGATATTCCCAAATTTTCTTCTTTGGAATCTTTCATTGACAGTCAGTGTCAAATTCTCGAATCTATCAACGATTCGTCTAAAACAACTAAAAGGTCGCAATCTCCTAAGCCTCAGTTCAAATCTAATTCGAACAGAATCTTTCCTCAACGCGGTAAACCATTCCCAACAAACTCGTTCTCGGCTACCGTGTCTAGCGGTTGTGGATTATGCTCAGCACAGCATAAAATCTACAATTGTCCCACATTGCTCCAAATAAACCCACGGGATCGGTTTAATTTAATTAAACAGCACAATCGGTGCGCAAACTGTCTTAGTTTCCATCCAAATGATCCCTGTTCCTCTAAAGGCTCTTGTCGCAGCTGTAAGTCCACTAGGCATCACAGTCTGCTGCATTTCGACTCTCAATATTCTCAAAGTGCTCCTGGTAATCCACAAACTCAGGAAGCCAAGGCTTCTTCAGAACCTCTTCCTGGGCCCTCTTTTCAGTCTGCCTTGCATAGCAACGTAAATTCAAGCCAAACAGTTCTCCTAGCAACTGCTTTGATCGAAATCGAAGACAGTCATGGAACCTTCCAAACCATGCGTTGCCTTCTAGACTCCGGAAGCCAGGCTCATTTTATCACTTCCAAGGGAGTTCAACGTCTGGGTTTGAAACGCACTCGCGCCAAATTGCCGATCCAAGGTCTTGGCTTAAACTCCACTGTCTCGGAAGGGACAGTCGATTGCACAATTCGCCCTCGTGGAAACTCACAATCCACTCTCTCTCTCAAGGCGGTTGTGTTACCAAAAATTTGTGCAGCTATGCCTCCTTGCAAAATTGACATCGCAAATTGGCAACATCTCACAAATTTAACTCTTGCTGATCCTCATTTCAATATTCCCTCAAACATTGATATTCTCATTGGAGCGGAATTATTCCCTCAAATCACGCTGAATGGCCAAATTCCGGGTATCCAAGGACAGGCCACAGCAATCAATTCTATTTTCGGTTGGATTTTAATGGGAAATGCATCCCCAATAATTCCAAACACTATAAGCTCGCTCTTTGTTTCATTCGAACAAACTTTAGACTCCACACTACGGCAATTTTGGGCAGTGGAAGAGCCACCTCAGGCCAGTTCCGTGTCCCCAGAAGACGAGTTGTGTGAGAAAATCTATTCTTCCACTGTGAAGAGAGATGACTCAGGACGATATACTGTGTCCTTGCCCTTTCAAGAAGCAAATCCCGAATTTCCCGGTTCAAGGGAAATTGCTCTTCATCGTTTTCATCTTTTGGAAAAGCGCTTGGCACGCAATCCCGAACTCCGATCTTCTTATGTTGAATTCCTAGAGGATTATAAACAACAAGGTCATATGATCCCGGTCGATAGCAGCAATTCTAAACACTGTTATTACCTACCACATCACTGCGTCACACACGCCCCGAAAAGACTACTACCAAACTCAGAGTGGTCTTCGACGGGTCGGTCAAGTCTTTTAACAAAAAATCACTCAATGACACGCTTCTTGTGGGTCCCAAACTCATACAAGACCTAATGGTCATAATCTTGAAATTTCGCCTGCATCAAGTAGTGTTGATAGCAGACATTCGCCAGATGTATCGGCAGATACTCGTGGCACCTGAACATCGTGACCAATGATATCTTAACCTCTATAGATCGAGTGTTGCCGTATGCCGCCGTGCTAACCGAGTGACGCCAACATGAGAAAAGGATGGGTAGATACAAATACTCACGTGTTGGTAGAAGAGCGCGATGTTATGTAGGCAGAAAGCTCCAAATTTAACATTAGAATAAATGGGAATTGCTATTCAAAAATTATTTTTTTCCTTATATTTCTTTTTTAAAGCATTTTTCAAAAAAAAAAAACCTACAACACATAACTAGTGAACCCAATATGTAAGTAATGAAGTTTAAATCTAGTAATTTCTCTCAATAGAATCCAATAAAATTAAAATAACATGATAGGTAGGTACCTACCTACTTCTGTTTCTCATGATAAACTTTTATTAAGATTCTATTAACTTAAGAGGTGGATTTTTTGGATTTTAATGAAATAGGAAAGGAAACAATTGATTGAAATTAATAATTTTCTGTTTTATTCTATAATATATTAATTTTTTACATTTTATTTTTTTTAGGATTTTTTCACAAAAACATTTGCATTCTGATATAAATTTGTATTTACAAAAAAAATTTAAAACTGAAAGAATTACAAAAAATAAAGAAACAATAACTGCATAAATTTACTGTTTCATTCTATAATATATTTATTTGCAACCAGATAGGTACATCATCGACAGGCTTAATTAAATATAACAAAAAGATGAACGACATATCGTAAAACGATACGTCATTCATTGATTTCATGCTGTGAGTCAGGGGTGGAAATTGTAGACACGTGTTTCGTCCTAATTGGGACTCTTCAGTACAATGTATCTTGCTAACACACAGCACAATTTAGTCACTTAATAGTGAGCAAAATGATAAAAATAAATAAAAATAAAATAGCACGGTGGGTTCGGCTTTCGCCATAGGATGCAACCCCAGGCAGCTAAAACGCATGCCAACAACTGAGTGCAGTGCCTCCCGATGTGCGTAAAGGTAGGATAGGCCTACTTCCAAAGTTTAACAAAAAGATGAACGACATATCGTAAAACGATACGTCATTCATTGATTTGTTAAACTTTGGAAGTAGGCCTATCCTACCTTTACGCACATCGGGAGGCACTGCACTCAGTTGTTGGCATGCGTTTTAGCTGCCTGGGGTTGCATCCTATGGCGAAAGCCGAACCCACCGTGCTATTTTATTTTTATATTTTTATTTATTTTTAATTAAATATAACTTAATTGAAGCTTCAAATTACACAAATTACGTATAGGTAGTATTAAATTAGTATAGGTAGTATTTAATGTGATGTCACATATGATTTTTTAAACTTAATCGTACCATATAATATTCTATTTCTTTATAAAAAACCAATAATATGCATGATAAAAAAGTTAAAATGAAAGTAAAAAAAAAAATATAAAGCATAAAAAGGCAAGTCAGAAAAACATTATAACTTTTTCTTAGCTGTTTCTCACCTTTAACATGGAAAAGCATGACAAAGAAATATTTTTTGACTTTTTCAAATGATTTAATAAATCTTTGAGATTTCGAATACTATATGAAATTGTCTTCTATTCTTTTTTTATTCTTTATAAGACCAGAACGCCTCTCCAGTTGTTTCTGAGCCATCTTGTACATTAACATCGCTTTTTTTTTTCTGCATGTCTTGCAAAGAGAAATCTCCGGGATATGTATCGCTCTTCTTTTTACTGCAAACATATATTTATAATAAAATATTATTTTCCTGATGATAGCTAACGCACTTACTTTTTTCTTACATTAGCGGACTCCATATATTATTTGAAGAAGTTGTCCTTCGATGCTCATCATAATACTGACTTCTAAAAAAGTTTAAAACATTTAACATTATGTAGAGTTAAATATTATGTTAGTTCTAATAAAATAATGTTTTTTGTTGCCCATCATAGAATGTTTAGTATCTAATCACAGCAATAATACACTTTACCTTGAAGTCGAGGGAATTGGTTCACTGTTCGGAATAAATGTGGATTTGGATTCTAATAGATTTTTTCGTCCACAGGCGGGTTTTCTTTTTAGATCTCTTGGAAATTCGAAAACCGAGGGCACTGCATTTTTCCTTAATCTTTTTCGATCATTTAAAATTGTGTCAATATAATCTTGTGGAAGGAAATGTTTACTACACAATCTAGATCCTGCCGTAACCTTAAAATCCATTCTTTTCGTCGCCAAGATCCATTGCTTCTGCAGATCCGGATTCTTTGGGAAACTGTTTCAGAAGTTGGATTAATAATTTCATGCTTTAATTTCTGCTATAAATCAGTTCAATTAAAAAATAGATCAGAAACACATTACTCACCAGTGAAATCATAGTGGCTTTCAATTTACTATAACTGGCTGTACAATTATAAGCAGCACATGAAAATACCATTTTTAGAAACTTTAAATATCTATTTTTCTGTTGAACCACTTTTGAAAACAAATAAACGTTAGTAAGTTATTGAAATTTAACGAACAATTTCACCATATTTACATGTATCCTTACGGGAATTTGCAATGTTTTGCCTACCTATTCTCCCTATCCTTTTCTAACGCATGACTTTTATGTTGGTGTCACTCATCTCTCTCTTCACTTGATCTAAGAGAGGTTAGTATATCATTGATCGTGACTTCCAACGGATTCTTTGGCAAACCGATCCAAGTCAACCAATCCAAGATTTTCAATTAACCACAGTCCCCTTTGGGTTTTCTTGCTCTCCGTATCTAGCCATACGAACACTCCATCAATTAGCTGATGATGAACAGTCTCTCTATCCCATCGCGGCTCCTGTGCTCAAGGAGGACATATATGTTGACGACGTGGTTACTGGTTGCGCTTCGTTTGAACAGGCCGCCATCCTAAAGTCACAACTCATAGATCTTTGCAAACGAGGAGGTTTTACGCTACATAAGTGGTGTAGTAACTATCCGGAGCTCGCTAAAGGTTCGGATTCGTGTAGCAATGACAACGCGTTTCAATTTGATGCTGACCCAAACTCAACAATCAAGGTTTTGGGTTTGAAATGGCAGCCTTCAACCGATAGTTTTACCTACTCAGTCGAGCCATCTCGTCGCTCTTGCACCAAGCGAGTCATTCTCTCCGAACTCGCAAGGATCTTCGACCCTATGGGTTTCTTATCTCCTCTCTCCTTCTTTGCGAAGCATCTTATTCAACATCTGTGGTTTTTAAACTTGGAATGGGATGAAACACCACCTCCGAATGTCGTGGAGCGATGGGAACGTTACCAAGACCAGTTACCGTTGGTCTCACAAATAGAAATCTTTCGAAACCTTCATATCAATGATGGTGTTAGTTTCCAACTCCACGGATTTTCCGATGCCTCAGAAGCAGGTTACTCCGCGGTAGTGTACCTCAGAACGGTAGATCAACAGGGAAATATTCACGTCAGTCTGATCCTTGCCAAGTCGAAGGTAGCCCCATTGAAAAAACGCACTCTTCCACAGCTCGAACTGTGCGGAGCTTATCTTCTAACCAAGCTAATTATTTCCGTCAAAACCACTTACTCCAAGCATCTGATCATTTCCGATGTCTACATGTGGACTGATTCCACAGTAGTACTTTCGTGGTTGAGACAATCACCTCACCAATTGAAAACATTCGTTAGCAATCGCGTGAGCTTCATCCAAGAACACATTGCTCCTTCATCGTGGAGGCATGTTAAGTCCTCGTTGAATCCTGCCGATTGCGCATCAAGAGGCCTCCTACCTCAAGACCTTTTGAACAATAAACTCTGGTGGACAGGCCCCGAATATATTCATTTACATCGCCAGCTTTGGCCCTCTTTCTCTCTCTTGCCCACTTCGGTAGAAACAGAAACTCAAATTCAAGCCGAACAAAAGACAACTGTCTTGCTCGCTTCAATAGACGCTACTCTCAGTGCGTCATTGCTAAATAAATTTTCATCGCTGAAGAAAATTCAGTCAATAATCTCTTATGCATTCCGTTTCATCAACAACGCGAGGAAGCCTCATGAGAAACAAACAGGCGTTCTAACTCAAGGAGAAATGCATAAGGCTTTGATGTTTTTAGCAAAATCTGTTCAGGGTCAGATCTTTAACTGCGAGATGGAATCTCTTCGTAAAGGAAAGGTAACCTCACAGCCCCTACGAAAATTAAGCCCCTTCATCGATAGTGAGGGAGTTATCAGGGTGGGCGGCCGTTTAACTCACTCCTCTTTGTCCTTTAATGCGAAGCACCCAGTCTTGCTTCCGAAAAGGCATCGCCTCACCCAGCTCATCATCGAACAGTTTCATAAGGATCTGTTACATCCTGGCCCTCAAACTCTTCATTTTCTTCTCCGGCAGCAATTTTGGATTCTGTCGGCAAAATCGTCTATTCGCCATTATCTGTCACAATGCCATAAATGTTTTCGCACTAATCCCAAGGCGCTTACACCTCCCATGGGAGATCTTCCCGCAGCTCGAATCAATCAAGTTAAACCGTTTTCTCGTACCGGTGTTGATTTCGCAGGCCCCTATACCATCACCATGGGACGCCATCGAGGTGCTAAGTCAACCAAGGCCTACGTATGTGTGTTCGTTTGCTTCGCCACAAAGGCCATTCACGTCGAATTGGTATCTGATCTAACATCTGACGCCTTTCTAGCTGCGTTGCGTCGCTTTGTCTCACGACGCGGTCAGTTAACGGATTTGTACAGTGATTGCGGCACGAACTTCGTTGGCGCCAACAAGCTACTCCGATCATATGCTCAAGGTGCATGTGATGCTCTTAACATAAAATGGCATTTCAACCCCCCTTCAGCACCCCACTTCGGCGGATTATGGGAGGCGGGGGTAAAATCTGTGAAAACTCACCTTACTCGAGTTATTGGCGAACAGATCCTCACGTACGAGGAGTTGTATACTTTTCTCGTTCAGATTGAGGCCATGCTCAACTCACGTCCGCTCTTCGACGTAAGTTCTAACCCCAATGATCTCTGCGCCCTCAGTCCTGGACATTTTCTGACTCTAGCCCCCCTCACTTCGGTCCCTGATCAAGACCTAACCGACATTCGGCTCAATCGCCTCACTCGATGGCAACTAATTCAGCGGATGCAACAGGACTTCTGGCATCGTTGGCACTCGGAATATCTCCACACTCTCCAGCAACGCGCAAAATGGTTTGAGCCTTGTAGGATTCTCAAACCCAACATGGTCGTTTTAGTCAAGGATGACCAAGCCAAACCCCTTCAGTGGTCGCTCGCGCGAGTTCTCGAAGTTCATTCGGGACGCGATGGCACCGCTCGTGTTGCCACAGTACAAACGGCAAAGGGTATCGTTCAAAGGCCACTTGTAAAGTTGTGTCCTTTGCCACAGGCCGATTAAACTCTATATTGGTAAACTCTCTACTCATTATTCGGCGTAGTTAATAATGGTAGATCCTCTGTACATAATTATTACTCATTTTTCATGTTCATTTGGTATTTTAAGTTTCTAATTATTTGCTCTACCAAATTTCAAACTTGGGAATTTGGTACCCTCGTTCTTGCCCATGTAGGCAAGCTAATCGCTCTTAAATGTTTTCTCCTTGTGAAAATACTGTGTATTTTGGTGGGCGGAATGTTCCAAATTTACTTATTTTACTATTTTACTATTAAATTTACTAATTTTATGTAAAGTTGGTTGCATACAACTAACCTCGTCTTTATTCAAAATAAAAGCAAGGGTAGTAATAAGGCAATACCATCCTATCCTTTTCCCCTTATCCTCTCTCTCTCTCTCTCTCGCATCCCCCTGGACAACGGAGAAGAGATTATGAACTCTCTTCCTTTTTTCAACTCTCGCCACGAAAGGTCGGTCGACTCTACCACAGCACTCTACTCAAGACGCGCTTCTTTCTTCAACTCTCGCTCGTGTCGTGTCTCAACGAAAGAAAACTCTCTCTCGTGCTTCGCGAACATTTCAAAAATAACGAAAATTAACCGCTCTCTTCACCGATAATTAAAGCAAGTGAACTCAAGCAATCCAGTGCAAGAACACCAGAAGGACGACTTCAAGCCACCCGCACCTATACACTCACCAGGTAATTTGCATTTTCTTTATTGCCTTTGCTTGGTATTTTCAATTCTAAAGAACAAAGAAACGGTTCACGAGTATACAGGGTGAGTGACTTTATTGCAGCATGACTTTAACAGTTTGAAGATGATTTTTTAAAATGAAAATTTTATAATAAGAAATATCCGTGAGAGCTTCGTTTTTGGGATACAGGGTGTGAAAATTTTACATTTTCTTTCAAATTTTCTCCCAGAATTTTTAAAAGAATGAATTGAAATTAGGTACACCTGTTACACTTTATAAACTCAATATTTAGGGCTGTTAACCATTTTTCAACACCGACAGGGTGATACACTTTTGGAGGTCTGACATTATGTAGGTACCTAACACTATCTCGATTTTTTTTTTTGCTTGCCGCCTCTGCTCTCTACTATCTAGTCAACAATTATTCACATTCTGTTTAATTTCGAGACTTTTTGGTTAGTTGCATGTTGTTCCTGAACTGTAAATCTCGAAATTGGTACAGTTCACGAACAGAATGCAACTAACCAAAAAGTCTCGAAATTAAACAGAGAATGCGAATAATTGTTCACTAGAGAGTGGAGTGCAGAGGCGAAACGCAAAAAATTCGAGAGTCAATTAATTATTTTAAAAATTCCGGGAGAAAATTTGAGAAAGAAAACCAAAAAAATGTAAAACTGTCACACCCTGTACCTCAGAAACATTAATTGTAGTTAAAGTCCTGCTACAAGAAACTGACTCACCCTGTGTAAAGAGTATTTATAATATAAAGTGAGCCAAAGAAAAACTATTTAATTGACACCGTCCCCAGGAAAACATTTATGACTATTGTTTTATTATAAATTTATTTCAATTATCGATTGATACAAAAAAGGACATTCGCAACATTTCAGTTTATCTTCTTTCTTATTAATGTTCATTTTTTGATAACAGTAACAGTGAGAACACTCTTCACAGTTCAGTTGCAAGTTGTATCTTGGTACTCGTTAGTTTCTTCTGATTGAGTGAATGGACTTCAAATGTTGGACGAGGTTTTTCATTCCTTTTGTTTCATACTGACATTCAGCACATTTTTGTACACTTCAGCTTTTTAGGAATGTTTACGTTTGTAATGTTTGGTCAAAGCACTTTTATATCTTGTTTCATATGAGCATTCCTCACATTTGTACATTTCGGCCTCTTTGGAATGTTTACATTTATAATGTGCAGTAAAATTACTTTTATTTCTTGTCTCATACGAGCATTCCTCACATTTGTACATTTCGGCCTCTTTGGAATGTTTTATTTTATAATGATTGGGCAAAGCACCTTTATATCTTGTTTCATATGAGCATTCCTCACATTTGTACATTTCGGCCTCTTTGAAATGTTTACCATTATAATGTTCGGACAAAGCACGTTTGTATCTTGTTTTATATGAGCATTCCTCACATTTGTACATTTCGGCCTCTTTGGAATGTTTACATTTATAATGTGCAGTAAAATTACTTTTATTTCTTGTCTCATACGAGCATTCCTCACATTTGTACATTTCGGCCTCTTTGGAATGTTTTATTTTATAATGATTGGGCAAAGCACCTTTATATCTTGTTTCATATGAGCATTCCTCACATTTGTACATTTCGGCCTCTTTGAAATGTTTACCATTATAATGTTCGGACAAAACACGTTTATATCTTGTTTCATATGAGCATTCCTCACATTTGTACATTTCGACCTCTTTGGAATGTTTCCATTTATAATGTTGGCCCAAATACCTTGCAACTTTTGTCTCATATGAGCATTCCTCACATTTGTACATTTCGGCCTCTTTGGAATGTTTACATTTATAATGTGCAGTAAAATTACTTTTATATCTTGTCTCATATAAGCATTCCTCACATTTGTACATTTCGGCCTCTTTGGAATGTTTACATTTATAATGTGCAGTAAAATTACTTTTATTTCTTGTCTCATAAGAGCATTCCTCACATTTGTACATTTCGGCCTCTTTGGAATGTTTAATATAATGTTCGGACAAAGCACGTTTGTATCTTGTTTCATATGAGCATTCCTCACATTTGTACATTTCGGCCTCTTTGGAATGTTTAATTTTATAATGTTTGGGCAAAGCACTTTTATATCTTGTTTCATACGAGCATTCCTCACATTTGTACATTTCGACCTCTTTGGAATGTTTATATTTATAATGTTTGGTCAAATCGCCTTTAATTCTTGTTTCATACGAGCATTCCTCACATTTGTACATTTCGGCCTCTTTGGAATGTTTAATTCTATAATGTTTGATAAAATAAGGTCTCCAGTTTGTTTTATAAAGACAATGGGCACAATTATACTTCAACTCTCCTCCTCTCTTACTTTCAGAAGATCGTGCCTGAAGTGCCTGACTTTCTTGAACGGACTCACACCCATCGGGTCCACTCTTCACAATTCCAAGGATATGACGACTCCCGGTCAGCTGTTCCCAGCCGGGTTTGTGGTCCTCAATGTCAATCTCTTCTTTCAAGGCCGACGTCCACGAGTCTTCGGGTTCATGTTTTATTGGAAAAGGTGCCTCAAAAGTGTTTTCAAAATTATTTACTTCAGAAGACGGCCCAGCAGCGTTTTGTTCATCTTCAAACTTCAATTTCGCCGAGATTAGTAGCAAGGTGTTTTTCTCATCGGACTCCATAAACTGATCATCATCTGAGGCTTCCGTTTTGATAATCGTTTTCTCTGTCTGCTGATGTTGAAGGAGACAATAATAATTATTGCCCTCATTTAAACTCATGATGCTAACTAATAAGCTTACACTTTTCTTTGAAAATGCGGCTGTGGCTGTGTTCAAACTTAAAATAAAAAGAATGAGTTCACTTCACGTCACGCATCTACTCGGCGTATATAGACATAAACAATTAAAAAAAACGGACGATTGCGTTGTGGGGCGGTTGCCGGCTGCTGTTATTAATGCCGGCAGCTTCAGCTTAGCCGGCAGAGACACCAACCGAATCGAGTTATTCGAGTTGAGGACTGAGGTTGACTTTGACATTATATTGAGTGACGACACTGACGACGACTAATGTTTAACCAGCTGCGTTCTGGTTTAAAACATTTCATTTTCGTGTAAAAGTAATGACGTCACGCAATAAATGCTTCAACCAGTTTGATTGTGGTTTGAACCAGAGCTGGGCACGAGTACTGAAAAGAGTACTCGTAAATATAATTCGAGTACGAGTACTTGGAAAATGTACTCGAAAGTATTTACTCGTAAGTATTTTGGCACAAACAGGAGGACGAGTACGAGTAATACTCGTGAAAACACGAGTAACAAATACGAGTAGTTTTATTCGTGTCGTGCGCATGATCCATCATGATACCAATAAATACCAAGGTGCAACCAGCCTATGACGTCAGGCTTGTGATAGCTAAATACGAGTGAGAGCATAAGGTAATATCCGTTCCGTAGATCGTATCATATTCTAATCTAAGCAGTGCCGGCTCCTGTGATAATGGCGCCCTGTTCGAGAGTGCTTCATGACGCCCGATGCACGGATGCACCCAGTGAAAGAATTTTTTCAATGAAAGAAATTTTATTGTAAAGAAATAATAACTTCTTACATAGCGCATATTTGATATGTTATATAAAAATATGTAAAATATAAAATGCGGCATTACTAGTGACAGTGCAATTGCGCAGGACGGTGACGGTGAACTCGTTTTTAGATCGGTTCCCTGCTGACGGCATGACGTCATTACTATCCGTAAAAATATCCGTATTTCACGAGTAAAATTTCTCGAGTAGTTGTAATTGTACTTATCCGTACGAGTAGTAAGTATTTTGGATAGAAAGTACTCGTGAGTAAAAAATTACGAGTGGTTTTTTAACTCGTAACAAAAATACGAGTAAAGTACTCGAGTACATGGCCAGCTCTGGTTTGAACCAATTTGTATTTTGAGGGTGATCAAGTTACTGCGACCTAAAAGATCTATTGTATCCCCTCTACTGTGCTTCGCCTGGTGTGGAATCCCTTTAGTGAAGCACCCTCTCCAAGTCCGTTTCTTTGAGAAACTTCAGGATTTTGAGAGGATCAAGGTCGGGTAAATTCCCTGCCTCTAGCTGGTGGTGGCCCAGAACATTACTTCTTTTGAGTTCTATCGCATCGCAGTTGAGCAGCAGGTGACATGGTGTCTCGTCTCCTTTCCCGCAGAATCTGCAGACGCCATTTTCTTCTATGCCTAACTTCCTCAGGTGTTCCTTGAGCTTTAGGCTTCAGTGGTTAGTAGCATTTTGAGACAGGAGAAAGGGTATTTTGACAGCTCAGCGGGGATAGCTGACCCAAAGATGTTCAAGTTTAAAGTTATTTTTGCTTACGATGTAAGGTATACGTTCATACCGTGTCTACATGAAAAATTATAAAAGGCTCATCAAGATCTTAAGCTAAGGTAGACTGTTAATAACTGTCAAGTATTAAGTTATACTGCAGGATGACCCTTTATCCCCTTATTTTAAAATTACTGTGATTCATTGTTTGCGCGCGCCTTATGCATTTCTAGCGACAATAAAACTAATTTTAGTTAATTGAATACTAATTCATGTAATGCAACCTTTGAAAATATAACATCTCGAAATACTGCACCTTTCAAGCAGTTGAGGTTTTGTGAAATGGCCGACACAAAAAAATTTTGCTTGTGACAAACAACATAACCTAACTTCTTATCCCCTTTTTTTTGGTTAATCGTCAAAAAATAATAATCAGTTATTTATCCAGTAATCAGAAATCAATAACTAAAAAAAAACTGTTTTGTACTTCTACGTCTAAAGGTGATACACTTTTGGCGGTCTTACATTATGTACCTAACACTATCTCGAATTTTTGTGATTGCCGCCTCTGCTCTCTACTCTCTAGTGAACAATTATTCGCATTCTCTGTTTAATTTCAAGACTTTTTGGTTAGTTGCATGCTGTTCGTGAACCGTAAATCTCGAAATTAGTACATCAGTTTACGAACAACTTGCAACTAACCAAAAAGTCTCGAAATTAAACAGAGAATGCGAATAATTGTTCTCTAGAAAGTGGAGTGCAGAGGCGAAACGCAAAAAATTCGAGAGTCAATTAATTATTTTAAAAATTCCGGGAGAAAATTTGAGAAAGAAAACAAAAAAAAATGTAAAACTTTCACACCCTGTACCTCAGAAACATTAATTGTAGTTAAAGTCCTGCTACAAGAAACTGACTCACCCTGTGTAAAGAGTATTTATAATATAAAGTGAGCCAAAGAAAAACTATTTAATTGACACCGTCCCCAGGAAAACATTTATGACTATTGTTTTATTATAAATTTATTTCAATTATCGATTGATACAAAAAAGGACATTCGCAACATTTCAGTTTGTCTTCTTTCTTATTAATGTTCATTTTTTGATAACAGTAACAGTGAGAACACTCTTCACAGTTCAGTTGCAAGTTGTATCTTGGTACTTGTTAGTTTCTTCTGATTGAGTGAATGGACTTCAAATGTTAGACGAGGTTTTTCTTTCCTTTTGTTTCATACTGACATTCAGCACATTTTTGTACACTTCAGCTTTTTAGGAATGTTTACGTTTATAATGTTTGGTCAAATCACCTTTATATCTTGTTTCATATGAGCATTCCTCACATTTGTACATTTCGGCCTCTTTGGAATGTTTACATTTATAATGTTTGGTCAAATCGCCTTTAATTCTTGTTTCATACGAGCATTCCTCACATTTGTACATTTCGGCCTCTTTGGAATGTTTACATTTATAATGTGCAGTAAAATTACTTTTATATCTTGTCCCATATGAGCATTCCTCACATTTGTACATTTCGGCCTCTTTGGAATGTTTACATTTATTATGTGCAGTAAAATTACTTTTATTTCTTGTCTCATATGAGCATTCCTCACATTTGTACATTTCGGCCTCTTTGGAATGTTTAATTTTATAATGTTCGGACAAAGCACATTTGTATCTTGTTTCATATGAGCATTCCTCACATTTGTACATTTCGGCCTCTTTGGAATGTTTAATTTTATAATGTTTGGGCAAAGCACTTTTATATCTTGTTTCATACGAGCATTCCTCACATTTGTACATTTCGACCTCTTTGGAATGTTTATATTTATAATGTTTGGGCAAAGCACTTTTATATCTTGTTTCATACGAGCATTCCTCACATTTGTACATTTCGACCTCTTTGGAATGTTTATATTTATAATGTTTGGGCAAAGCACTTTTATATCTTGTCTCATATGAGCATTCCTCACATTTGTACATTTCGGCCTCTTTGGAATGTTTAATTTTATAATGTTCGGACAAAGCACATTTGTATCTTGTTTCATATGAGCATTCCTCACATTTGTACATTTCGGCCTCTTTGGAATGTTTAATTTTATAATGTTTGGGCAAAGCACTTTTATATCTTGTTTCATACGAGCATTCCTCACATTTGTACATTTCGGCCTCTTTGGAATGTTTAATTCTATAATGTTTGATAAAATAAGGTCTCCAGTTTGTTTTATAAAGACAATGGGCACAATTATACTTCAACTCTCCTCCTCTCTTACTTTCAGAAGATCGTGCCTGAAGTGCCTGACTTTCTTGAACGGACTCACACCCATCGGGTCCACTCTTCACAATTCCAAGGATATGACGACTCCCGGTCAGCTGTTCCCAGCCGGGTTTGTGGTCCTCAATGTCAATCTCTTCTTTCAAGGCCGACGTCCACGAGTCTTCGGGTTCATGTTTCATTGGAAGAGGTGCCTCAAAAGTGTTTTCAAAATTATTTAGTTCAGAAGACGGCCCAGCAGCGTTTTGTTCATCTTCACACTTCAATTTCGCCGAGATTAGTAGCAAGGTGTTTTTCTCATCGGACTCCATAAGTAAACCGATCATCATCTCTGAGGCTTCCATTTTGATAATCGTTTTCTCCGTCTGCTGATGTTGAAGGGGACAATAATAATTATTGCCCTCATTTAAACTCATGGTGTTAACTAATAAGCTTACACTTTTCTTTGAAAATGCTATTGTTGCTTAATGCTCAACTCAAATTCACAATTTTACAATCAATAGCTCCGGACTACTGACTAGCGAAGGGCGGATAGTTCGCGCTCGCGCATCTACTCATTCTACTCGGCATAGAGAGAGATCCGTCTCCGTCATGTATGATTAGAGATGAACTCCTATAATAGCCTTATAGCGGTGCGCAACGGAGTCAGCCACTCTATCGCTCGTTGCCACTTGCCTGTAGCACTGTAGTACCAGCGGTGGAGTGGCGCTCCTCTATACCGCGAGCTAGGGAACCTGCATAACCGTTTTACTAGGGTAGCGCATTCACTTTTTGACGTTTACTAAACACGGTTATGTTTGAACAGCTGGATGCAAGGAGCATGAACTAAGAGAGGGATTATTGTAAATGGATAAACTGGCAACAGTACAGCGCCCTCCTCCAACCTGGCGGGAACTAACTACTCCTGGCATTCATGGTTACCATGGATAAATTACTATAAAGAACAAAAATATGAAACAATCAAAAGCTAAAATAATCAATCTTAAGCGTAAGTAAAATGTTACGTGTCAAAAACCCAAAATTATAATTCAAATCCAAATTATGGTAATCCTCCACTTTACGTCGCCGCCATAATGCGCGTGCGCGGAATATCAGATCCAGCTGGCAGTTTAGAACACCAAATGCATGCATAGTTGCCAGCTTTATTTACAATACCTATATTTGAGGGATCTACCTATTATCAAATAATGAACTTTTTAATCTTGATATTCAGGTCTTTGGTCAGGGTACGTTTTTTTTTTTTCATTTTAAGGACATTTGAAGGAAAAAAAACCTACCCTGACCAAAGATCTGATTTATAGTGATCCGCATTTTTTATTCGACTGGCCAAAATTTCCTTAAAATGAAAAAAAACTAACCTGACCAAAGGACCTGACATAAAATGTGTTTTTATTATCATGCATCAATAATAATTCGTTGTTATCAACAAGGTAATTCATTATTATCAAGATTAAAAAGTTCATTATTTGATAATAGATCCTGCAAATAAAGATGATGGCAACTATGCATGCATTTGTTGTTCTAAACTGCCACCTGACCTGATATATTCCGCGCACGCGCATTATGGCGGCGACGTAAAGTGGAGGATTACCCCAAATTATAAATAATTCAAGTTTTTAATAAATCAAAAGTCCAGCAGAAAAAGAACGGTGGTAGAGCTGAAGACGGAAGAGTGAAGAGTATGGAAATCAATCGTGAGAAGAGCGGGTTGCAGTTCATAATATTCAGATCGTCTGCATGAGGATTGAGGACCAATGAAGTTGAAAAGTACGCAATGAAAGGTAAAGCTACGTTATCTTAACCATTGCTGATATTATATTAAGTTATTGTTATATTGTAAATGTAAATTTTAGTTTAAGGTTCTCTACAAAATAACTAAATAACTTTATGATTACCTACTTAGAATGTAAAAAATATTCCAATTTTTATTTATTAAACTGTTTAAATAAAATGTCTGTTGTTTATTGACTTATGAAACAATAATTATTTTTTTCTACTCCCAACCTTTAATATGCATATTAAATATGAATCACCAGTGCTTTAATGGGTCTCATTAAGATACAAATTTTCATTAAAGCACTGGTCAAGCTATCCAATGGCAGAGGAGCATTTGCAATCGAATCGGTTCCTTTTCGCTTACAATCGGGTCGGCAAGCCAACCGAAGTCACAGAGTTGTCATACTGCTCACGACAAAAATTGCCTTGTGATATAAGTTCTGTATTTCTGAAAAAAAATTCTGAACGTTTATTTAATTTAGAACATAAGTAACATTCAAAGAAAATTTATCAAGATTTTATGTTACCTTAATTAATTTGATAAGTAGGTATATCGTGTAAAAGATGGGAAGATTAAGTATTATATCATTCTTAGCGCTCCGTGATAGTCAAAGCGGCAACGCTGCGACCCGCGTTGCGCAGTTAGACAATATCGTAATTAATGGCCGTCAATGTTATTAAAATTATTAATTAATCTCAAAATCGAAGCGTAAAATTCGGAATTCGAACTTCGCATAGTAAAAATTAGGCAGTAGTGAGTAGTGCCCTTTAAACTTGATACTAAAACATGTCTCAGCAGAATAACCTTAGCGACAAAGAGAAAATTTGTTAAATGCGTAAACAAATAGCAACCTATCTTAATCTCAATGATCCGCAATTGTACACGGGTCATTGTTAAAATATATAATTTTTTAATCTTTTCTATGAAATAAAAAAGGGTCGTAGAAAAAATAGTGTATGGAACTCGCAGATAATGGCTATTAATACGCTCTTATGATGGTTAAGACACTCGCCTACGGCTCGTATCTTAACCATCATACTCGCGTATTAATAGCCTTCATTATAAGCTCGTTGCATAATATACTATTAATTGACATTTGTGTCAAGGCTAAATATAGAACCGGTTTGTGTACTGGCTTACAGTATGCATGGTTTTTGTGCCGGCTAAGATTAGTTCTTGCCAGGTTGGAGGAGGGCGCTATTTTGTTGCCAATTTTTTACTACAGATTCACTCCTCTCTAGTTAATTCTCTTTGGCTGGATGTCATATTTTTGGCACATTTGGTCACAGGCGTAGGTATCAAGTGGAAAAAAGCGAAGTTTGAAAAATGAAACAAAATAATAACACGAATAAAATTCAAAATCCTCTTTGCAGTGGGTATTAAAAACATAATTACGGGTTTATAGAATCACGAAGCTATAGACTTTAGTATTAGGTATAATTTTTATCTCGATATCTAACGTAGTTACTGATAAAAAGCGTTTTGGTAGACACACCAACGGCAGCGTGATCTTAGTACACATCACATAACTGATCCTTAAAAATAAGATTCATCAAGATGTAATAAAACCTACCTGACCAACTTTCAGGAATACGGAAATTCTGAACCCCGTCGAATATTTTCTGCAATCATAACTGTCTGCTGGGGCTGGGGCTGGATGCATTTTTTGTTCACAAAATCCTAGTAACAGATAAGTATTGATAGAGGACTATAATATTGAGTTTAAAATATTAAGAAAGTCACCTTTAGGCAACGCCAACAAGTGGAAAGCCCACTTTTTATTGTTAAAACATCTTCTAACGCATCAAAAGTTTACCATTTTTATAAAATACGCAGACTTAATAACAAATATACAAAAAAAATAATTATGTGAATTTTTAGACAGTTGTACGTTTATGAAAAATCTGACGTTTATGAAGTCAAATTTGACATTCCCAACTTTTTTCCCAATTTTTTGTGAGAATGAGAATGCGCTACCCTAGTAAAGCGGTAATACAGGTTCCCTACCGCGAGCACAAAATAGATGTATGTCAAAACATTAATACACTGCTGTGCGCTCCTGCACAAAGTGACTGCATTAGTTTTGAATGCGGAATGCGGGTCTCCACTTCTCCTTTGGAGCAATGGCCGCTAGATGTGTGGCTTGTCTTTTGTCTCTAAAAGATGAAAGGCGCCGCCGGCGAGTTTGTCTTCTCTGATTGTTTCCACGATACACATATACACGGTATGCCGATAGACGATGACGCGCAGGCTGCGTTCCGGTCTTGTGACGTCACGTGGATCAGATATTACACAATATGAGATTGCTCATATCTATTTTATTGTTGGAAATAAGTAAATAATTTTTTGTACACATTGCTTTTATGGCTATTTCTGATATTCGATTAAAGGTGAAGGTGGAGATTTATGCTATATTTAATCATAATCATAGGTTAATTATTTAAAAGGGAATATTTTAAAGAAATATAGGATATAAATATGGTGTCCCAGCTTATTCGAAGCGGTCTCTGTAGGCGAAATGATAAATTTTGAATTTTGCAAATTCAAGCACAGAATCACAATGGCCATAATTTAAAATTATTTTGGAGCATACAGAGTGTCCCATATGACAGTGGCATATCAAAGTTATGTTTTTTTTTAATGGAATGCTCCTAGGTTATTGCATTTTTAGATTGTCTGAGAAGAGAAAATAAGATTGGCTTTTACAGTTGGTGTCTAAATTCAAAAGTTTTTGAATTATAAACAAGTGAAAATCGTCATTTTCAAGTTCAAGACCCTACAACGAAAACGGCTGAAGATAGAGAAAAACGGCTTATATGTCCCTATTTAATTTAACTTTCCATGAACTATCCTATGATGTAGATGAAATGTTTCTACAGGGTGATAAAAAATTTGAAAAATTCTGAGATTTCTCCACGTGTCACCAAATAAAAAAATTAAAGGAAGTACAAATGTTTCTATACCATAGGATAGTACATAAAAAGTTAAAATAGGGACATGTAAACCGTTTTTCTCTATCTTGAACTTTAAAAATGACGATTTTCACTTGTTTATAATTCAAAAACTATGAATTTAAACACCAACTGTAAAAGCCAATCTTATTTTCTCTTCTCAGACAATCTAAAAATGCAATAACATAGGAGCATTCCATTAAAAAAAAACATAACTTTGATATGCCACTGTCATATGGGACACTCTGTATACTCCAAAATAATTTTAAATTATGGCCATTGTGACTCTGTGCTTGAATTTGCAAAATTTTTTGGGAAAAAACTTATCGTTTCGCCTACTAAGACCGCTTCGAATAAGCTGGGACACCATATTTATATCCTATATTTCTTTAAAATATTCCCTTTTAAATAATTAACCTATAATTATGATTAAATATAGCATAAATCTCCACCTCCACCTTTACCCGAATATCAGAAATAGCCATAAAAGCAATGTGTACTAAAAATTATTTACTTATTTCTAACAATAAAATAGATATGAGCAATCTCATGTGTAATATCTGATCCACGTGACGTCATTGCGCAGTAGTTGACCAAAATAGAAAACGCTATCGGCATACCGTGTATATGTGTATCGTGATTGTTTCTATCTGTGAGAAAACTGTGGACTGTGGTGCTAGCATTTGCTAGAGACTAGAGAGAGAGAGAGAGAGAGAGAGAGAGAGAGAGAGAGAGAGAGAGAGAGAGATGCTACTTTAGGTATGGGCTAGAATATTGTTGTGGTGCCTCAACTTTGGACAACAATGTCAGCTGTCAATTGTTGCGTTGGATTGTTCAGTTGATGAGGTCATTTCAGGACGCTAAGGTCAAATAAAACCATTCTAAATTTCATTTCATTATTTTTTTCTGCGACGGGCTAAAAGTGTGCCCTTTTTTCCCCGTTAACAGGTAGAAAAATGCCTCATTAGTATGAGCTGCATCATATCGGGGAAATAAATGAATTAGCAGGGAAATAAATGAGTACTTTTTTCCCCGAAATGGCGGCTTAGGTATTATAGCTACTATTAACACTCAGATATCATTAAATTTATATCAAATATACGTAAAGGAAAGTTACCTTATTATCCAAATGGCAATTATTAAGGGAATTTTCGTAACAATCACTATCCATATTAATAAATTCACTCATTGAGACCTTACAAGAATCTTTGCAGAACTATCTAAAATTTTAATTAAATTATGACGTTTATCGAATTAAATCGTTTCGTTACCAGGCAACGTCGATTACTACAAAAGTCTACCAGTTTGAAAATTTAAATATAACATAAATCATTTTTCCGACATAATTTTCAGTTATCTAACTACGCTTTTCGACATTCTAACACTGATATTTCTTCTCGCAGAAAAAAATTGTATATTACACACGAGAAAAAGTGCGATTTTAGCTCTCGATGTGTTTGTCCCCTCCGCTAAACGCGTCGGGGACGAAATCACATCTCGAGCTAAAATTTATCACTTTTTTCTCTTGTATAATAAATAACTATTTTTTTTCGAAAAAAGAAGAATGAGATTTTTTATTTTCTTTTTTAATGTTACCATGTTTCTGATTTTTGTTTCCGTGATTTTTTTTATACCAAATGACATAAAAAACCAATATAGCCAGCTAAAAGGAAAACAAAAGTTGACTATGAAAACTATGGGATTTAGTTGGCCATGAAAATTTTTCAAACGTCAACTGGATAGCTGTTGACGATTTATGCAAGCCTACAAAAATTATTTAATTATTTCTGACAATAAAAATTAATTTCATCAAAGATCTAATTAAAATGACTGTGAATTTAGAGATTGAATTATATTCACGCATTCTACATGGATTTATATAGTTTTGTTTTGGTTATGTATGATGATGGTAGCTGGGTTGTTTCGTTGTTTGCTCTTCTGTGGTACTGTGGTAGCGTCACAGTAGCGTAGCTGACAAGTGAAGGTGGCCATGGATGAAGTGATGAATGACTGTTGAGAGGTGAGGGTGATTGTTGATTGAGTAATGACATGATGAGATGAGAATTATTTTATTAGTAATAAAAGTTAAATTTTAGAAAAATTTGTGTGATAATTCTAAATTCATCATGGAAAGAATTATTATTAATCAAACTACAATTAATAATCAAATTTAAGCGCAAAGAATGAGTAATCGAATTGGTGAGTAGGAGTAGGACTAGTGAGTAATAATTCTCAATTTTTTCCAACATTGTATTTGTTAATCACACTTCTAGAGAGGTGAGTATAATTAAAGCATGCCACACCACTGTTTTCAACAATTCTGTAATGTTGTCTTGTCTGTTATCGGGCTGAAATACCAAAAAAGTAAAAGTAAATCGTATCATTTTTCACTATGTTTATTTAAAAAATCATTAAAAAAAAAACAAAATTCTGACACTGAAATGACAAGTGACGTTCAGTCAATATACAATCCCAACAACGTAGACAAAAGTCAACACATCAAACTGACATGTAACAAATTTCCAATCCGGCCTGCAATTTTTTTTTTCGGCAACTCTCGATTTCGACAAGTAGTAGTAGCAGCAGCAGCAAGAAAATGCCTCCATTTTGTTTATTATTTTCTTAAAGAACTTCCGCGCTCGTCCCAGTGTTTGCATCAACCGCAAAACACTAACCGGAGCGTCCTCTAAGAGCTAGTCACCCGGCGGACGTATCCCTGCGCGGCCCCTATATGCCCAGTTCTCGTACCCCTGCGCGAGGGGGTTCCACAGACAGCAGCAATTGGGCGCATCGCGAGTAAGCACTTCGTCAAGTTGACCGCGATCTCGGGCGGCGCGAAGCACCAGGACAGGAACCCCGCGCACCAGAACCACAGCAGGAAGGGCGCCGCGGCGGCGAGGAACGGGCCCCCCGATCACAACCCAGCAGACATGAACCACGTCACCGGACAGTACCGGGACCGGCGCCCCGGCGAAGACTGCGTCGTTCGAACCGAGAACGGTGTCCAGCAGGCTGAGGAATTGATGGACGTCCAGGACGGACAGGAAGGTATTATCGGACCATCTGTCCTCGATTCTACCCGTTCTGATTAATTCCTTTATAACTGTCTGCATTTAAATCTGCTCTTTTCACTCACAAGACTCAAGCTTCGAGGTCTTGTTGTTTGTTGTATATAATGAGTTTTTATAGGGGTTGATGTGGTTTAAATCGCTCGATTTAAATC
Organism: Malachius bipustulatus; assembly: GCA_910589415.1. Taxonomy (NCBI): domain Eukaryota; kingdom Metazoa; phylum Arthropoda; class Insecta; order Coleoptera; family Melyridae; genus Malachius; species Malachius bipustulatus. The sequence goes on from OU342636.1 coordinate 35,833,252, forward strand.
AAATAATTGATTGGTTTATTTATCAGTTTACCGACATTTGTTTATCAAATTTAAGATTGAAGCATGCCAGAATGTCTCAATATGTTATGTAATAACATTGGGAGTATGAAGGGGCTTAAAAGTTGATATCAAACTGTCAAAATCAGGTTAAGCTGCTGAATCGCGACGGTTTTACCCCTACGCTGGCCCCCCTCCACTCTCTCTGCTTGCTACGCTCCGACACGTTCTCAGCGTTGCCATATGCAAGCCCTTCTCCTACGTTCTGCAGACAATCCTGCGTGCTTCCTGCCCGCTTCCGCACGAGACCGTAATAAGTAGCTACCGGTTCCGTCAGGTATTTGGTCAGGGTAGGTTTTTTTTTCATTTTACGAATATTTGAAGGAAAAAAAACCTACCCTGACCAAAGACCTGACTTACTGCAGTAAATAAGTGTTTTAATATTATTTGTAACCAAAAATGACACTTTAAGGCCGTAGGAGAACGGAGACACGGATTTTATGTGGCAACGCTGAGAGCCTGTCGACTCAGAGCTAGCAGAGAGAGTGGAGAGGGGCCAGCGTAGGGGTAAAACCGTCGCGATTCAGCAGTTCTACCTAAAATCATAGGTACAATTCTTTTTTTTTTTTTTGAGGAAGGAACTGTTTTTATGGTCGCTGTATTGGAGATGGTAATACAAACTGAGTCCTGGCAGGTGCCAATAAATTGACCCTTTTTTTGACAGCTATATGAAAAAATCTCTCAGGATCGTCTGGAAATTGGCCCTCAATTAAAATTCCTGAAATTCAAATGTCGTATCCACTTTTGATTTGATGGTTGTCAAATTGTCAAGAAGTTTGACAACTCACTTTCAAAGTCTCCAAAATCAAACAATTTGTTTCTTTGTGGAGGGAACTGTTTTTATGGTCGCTGTATCGGAGATGCTGATGGCAGAACTGAATCCTGGCAGGTGCCAGTTGAACATTTTGACAACTACCTGTCAGAATCTCTGAAAACATCAAAACTGTTTGTTTGTGGCGATCAAGTCTCCAAAAGTCTGAAGTAACCCACTTGTTTTTGTTTTTAGAGCAGGGAACATGAACACCTACTACAGGAACCCTTACACCCTCACCAATGTAATATTATATTATAGCCCCTCTCCCCCCCCCTCTCTCTCTTTCTCTCTCTCTCTGTCTCCCTCTACATCAAGAAACCCAAAGTTACAGCCTCCACCTTTGAAATTATGTAGCACCATAAAGTAACACAATAGACAGTTTGACAGCTGTCAAGAGGCTCAGGTGGCACTTGCTGGAGTTTTATCAGTAAGTAAACTCCAGGTGGAAGGATTACAATAATTCTGAATTTAATTTTTACACTGTTGCCAACAAATTTTATCAGACCCTTCACCGGGCGTGAGGGAAATTTTTCAGATCTTGGCAACATGGTCTAATTTCTAAACGTCCGCGAGACTGGTATTTTGAGAAAAAGCGATCGACCGACCTTGACATTAGAGAAACTCACCTGCTTTTTTCTCGCAAGGATCTCGCACAGTTGCCGCTAGGTATCTCTCGATAAATCAGCGTGCTATTTCGGACATCTCCCGTAAGAAAAATGGACTTGTCTCATTTCTTTGCTGCAAGTTGACGCACATTTATTTACAAAATAATAAATTCTTTGTTTGTCAACAGCGCTAGGTCATCGCCTACAGAGTTGGCAAGCGATCGTTTCTATAAATATACACAAAACACTAAATATCTTTCCAAAAGAGTCGATCCAAAGTAAATGTTTATTGTCATTTATTTATCGCACAGCTGTATAAATCTGCCTCTTTGAATTGGATTAACTGATTTTTTAAACTCCAAATTTAAATAAATAAATGCTCTACTTGCATTTGGCTTTGACTCAAAACAGTGTACATAGAACGGTAAATGTGACCCCGTTAAGTTATTTTTTCAACTTCTCATAATGACAAATTGAATATCACTTTGAGGTTATGTTATCTAAATGCTCGATCATCAATCGAGTCCATGTCGATGTTATAGTGTTGGTGATCAGTGAGGTAACGATTTCATTGTTGCAGTAACGGCGATGGACAGTTTCATAACAGACTCAGGAGGGGGCGAAATGGACCAACAGACCAATCTTGACGGCGTCGAGATCCAGGGACCCCAACAGCAGTCCGACCAGATGCAAGTGGTCCAGGACGCCGAGATGGAGGAGGACGAAGCCAGATCTGAGGCAACCTTCCAGTTTACCGTTTCCAATTTTAGCAAACTTCGCGTGAGTAAATGTTACACTCATCTGTTTATTTCTTCTTCTTATTTTTAGTTATCTCTCTATAAAGGGATAATTCCGATGTTTTTGTCATTTGTCACCGGTCAAGTAGTGTCAGTGGGATCTGATTGTTTTTGTTTTTCAAGGATTCATTATTGTCTCCACCATGCTACGTAAGGAATTTACCGTGGAAGATAATGGTTATGCCTAGGAACAGCAACCACGGACAAGACAGGACCCAGCAGCGGTCCCTCGGGTTCTTTCTGCAATGTAACGGAGAGAGCGAGTCTAGTTCTTGGTCTTGTTATGCGGTTGCTGAACTAAAATTGCTTTCGGTAAAGCCTGAAGTTGAACCTTTCAGCAGAAAAATCCAACATTTGTTCTACTCAAAGGTAAGGAAAAAATCTTATTTTTACTTTTTCATTTAATAATAATAATGACGGGGCGTTTTGAAATCGACGATCATCCGTCAAATCAGTTAATTAAGTCTTTATTAGGATTTTTTATTGGGATATTTAAGAAAAAAGTCTCTTCTTTTATTATCCATAAATCTTAATTTCTTTGTGAATATTATTCACAAAGAAATTAAGATGACATTTGACTTGTTCCAATTTGACTTTTCAGCTCCACTCATTGAGAATTAATCAAATTTAAGGAACGCAAAATTTAACCAATCAAAATGTCATTGTGATTTCTTCAAGATAGAGGCATCCGTTTGATATAAGTTGATTTATTTCTAGGAAAACGATTGGGGGTTTTCTCACTATATGTCATGGAATGACGTACAAGATCCGGAAAAGCACTACATTAAAGACGACTCCATCACTCTGGAAGTGCACGTAGTAGCCGATGCACCCCACGGTGTCTCTTGGGATAGCAAAAAACACACAGGTGGGTGCATCATTTTTTTTCCTTTTATAACCGTTGCCGTTCTGCGCCACTCATAATGAAAATTTACCACTTTTTCTATTAAATCGCTTTCGCCTGTCTGTCTTTGGATCAAATTTTTCAATCGATTTTGAACTACTTTCCTGAAGAACTAGAGACTTTAAACTTTTAAAAAAGCTCAGAACTGGTTGACAATGCAATATTAAGTCGCTTTCTTGACTGCCTGTCTTTGGTAGTACAAATTTGCTGGAAATGTTTCATAATTCCATACTAATACGCAAGCAGGGTATAATTGTTTAAATCATTTTCTTACGTCGCCTGTCACTAAAGCCTGATTAGCGTTTTTTAAGTATCCAAAATCAACTTTTTGTTTAAATCGACGTGTCAAATGGCCCGGGCGAATTTGAAGCAGTTATTTTGATATTTTTAGATGTTGCCTTTTTTCTTGAGCAAGTTGAAAATAAATGAAATTTAAAATGCCGAAGGGCATTAATATTTAGAATATCTCAATAATGTTTTTGACAGCTGATTACATATTCTATCGTGGGAGCAAAATGAAAAGGTAATTTAGGCAGGCTTTGGAGAGAAATATCATGTCTGTGATTAAACCTGTAAAACCACAAAATTGAAGGTCTCTGTTAGTTTACTTTACAGTCTTACAGACTCGATTTCAGGCATGATTTCTTTTCCAGAGAATCACCATAACCAACTTAAACAATTTTGTTTCCAGTTTTATAATTTTGACTTTTGAAAGTTCAGACTGTAAAGTCTTATTTTTTCTTTAGATGGACTTCCCAAGTCAAAATTGTAGTGCAACACATAACACATATTATCTACTTTTTGGGACGAACTAATTAATTCCTCTCTTCAGAATATTTTTGAAACTTTATAATTATAGAGGGGGGGGGGGGGGGAGAATACTGGTCTTTCAAATCTTTCAAAATTGATTGTTCTGTGATTGGTGTACAATTTACACAGTTTTTCCAAATTTTGCTGAAAATTTTTTATAAGGCTTCTGAAGCTAAATAAAGCTACGTTTTGAATTTGAAACATTTTCATATTACTATCCCAATCAAGAATCCCAGTGCCATTTTTATGTATCAAAATCATGACAACCTCCAGCTATTAAAAATTTGTTCACTACATTTTTTTATGAAACATTTTTTCAAAGTTTTGTATATTTTGATTTTGGTTTTTTCAAAAGTACAGAATAATGTAGTTGGTAAATTTTTTACAATAACAGACTTTCCATCAATTTTTGCCTAAACAACCAGTTAATTTTTTTTTTTTACACAAAAAAGCCTTAACCTGAATTTTATGATAACCCTATTGTCATTTTTGATTTTGTAACAGTGTTTACTGCAATAATAACAATAACCTCAAAACAAATAGTCGATTCCTGTTTCTTCTTTAACCACTTCTCTGTCTCAATTCACTTCACACTTGTCACTTTTTTTCCTTTTAATAAGCACTTTGTGCTAAACACAGCTCTCCCTCTCTAATTAACATTCGTCACTGTAATAATAATGGCCTTCACTCTTGTTAGCTTTCCTTTGCTTGTCACTTCATTACCTCTCCAAGTCAATGAAGGAACTGTCTAGAACAGCCTTTGAATGTTCCATAACCTGACTTTTTCAAAATAGTTGCTTGCTTTCTGAATTAAGCCTTGATTACGGATTCTTTCATTTCTTTTCATATAAGTTTAATCGACATTTTTCTGGCCAGAGTTAAGTTAAACTAAGAGTTAAACAGTAAGGTTACTGTTTAAAATTTTGCAGAGGTTACTTTGGAGTGTCCATCTAAATCAAAATGGGCTTTACCTTCAACAGATTAAATTTGGCATTCTTCCTCTTTATTGTTTTAAACCAAAAAATGTCTTGCAATAATAATTGTTTATAATAATTATAAATGAGTCAAGGACAATAACAATAGCCTCCAAGTCCAAATAATCAATTCTTCTTTTTTCGCAGATTCACATTACTAAATACAACTATGCTCTAATCTCTAATATCACTTCACTTGTACTTGTACTTTTACAGACTATTTTTAATATCTGCTTGATATTCTGTTACAATCACCTTCTTTCTTTCTTATCTTTCACCACTCTGTTTTATTCTGTAGTACTCCAATCTAAACTGACTGTAGTCACTGCAATGGCGCTCTTATATACACGCCGGACGTGGATCTCAACGGTTTTAGGAGCTTTTCTGGATTAAAATATGATCGTTCTTTCGTTACAATGTTTAAATTTGACACTTTATTATACTACCTCTCATCGAATTGTCAAGAATTTACCCTGTTCCGGCATCACTGCCGGATTTAATTATTACTGCAGATGAACAGACACCCTGAATGACCGCCGATCACAAGAAATTAAAAGTTTTTTTTATTGGGCTCTTTCTCTCTGTCCAGGTTACGTCGGGTTGAAGAACCAAGGCGCCACCTGCTACATGAACTCGCTCCTCCAGACCCTCTACTTCACCAATCAGCTCCGTCGTGCCGTCTACAAGATGCCGACCGAGTCTGACGACTCGACCAAGTCGGTAGCGCTGGCACTCCAGCGGGTCTTCCACGACCTGCAGTTTTCCGACAAGCCGGTGGGCACCAAGAAACTGACCAAGAGCTTCGGCTGGGAGACCCTCGACTCTTTCATGCAGCACGACGTCCAGGAATTCCTCAGAGTGAGTGCGATCTTGTCGCTTCACAATTTCCGGTTCAATTTTTTTTTTATTACCGTGAAAATTTTTCTCCCGCGCAGGTGCTTCTAGATAAGCTCGAGAGCAAAATGAAGGGGACGTGCGTCGAGGGAACCGTGCCCAAGCTGTTTGAGGGAAAGATGATCTCGTACATACGGTGTAAGAACGTCGACTATTCCAGTACCAGATCGGAGACTTTTTACGACATACAACTGAACATCAAAGGAAAAAAGAACAGTGAGTCGTGAATTCATAACGGACCGTTTTTCCTTCGTTTATGTTTAATTAATTGACTCGTTTCTCTCTCGTTATCCAGTTGATGAGTCGTTCAAGGACTACATCGCTCGCGAGATGTTGGACGGCGACAACAAGTACGACGCCGGAGAGCACGGCCTCCAGGACGCCGAGAAGGGAGTTATTTTCAGCGTGTTCCCGCCCGTCCTCCACCTGCACCTGATGCGTTTCCAGTACGACCCCGTCACCGATTGCTCCGTCAAGTTCAACGATCGTTTCGAGTTCTACGAACGGATATCTCTCGACGAGTACCTGCAGGTATTTGATACTTTCTTTATTGTGATTTGGAATCCATTTACAATTATTAAGCTTAGTAATTAAGCAAAAATACTTTGGACACGTCCCACATGTTTCCAGATTTTCAAATTGGATGTGATTATTATCAACAAAAATGTCTTAGGTCATCTTGAAGCTTGTATGTTAATTGAATTTTGTTTTACAGGAGAGAGACCCTAACAACCCGGCCAATTACACTCTGCACGCCGTGCTTGTGCATTCGGGAGACAACCACGGCGGCCATTATGTCGTCTTCATCAATCCCAGAGGTAGGTTTGAAATTTTTCGCTTGAGCCGTTTTAGACAGTAGTGTAGTTGTCTAGACAGTGACATCCAGGATGCTCTCTTGACTTTTCAAGATTGGAGTTTGCCTTCTGTCTAACGTAATATAACAGGCTGGAGAGAGGGGAGTGGGGGTTCCAAATAATTATAAAATTTGCTGATCTTTCCCTCTTCCAAGTTCCAATCCCCCTTCATTCTTCCCAGCTATCCTTATTGGCATGTCATCTGTTTCAAAATTAAATAGCAATTCTTTATCATTTTCTATCCATCTAAATACACGTACACTAAACACAGCTGATGGCTCTTCTCTAAAGCACTTTGCAAAATATTACCTCCGGTAATATTCAAAACTACACTCTAACTCTCCAATCTCTCATTGATAACATCCCAAATTGTACTGACTGGCTATGCACGAACAGGCCTCCTTAGCAGGTGACTTTCTAGAATGACATTCTTGAACCATCGATGTAAGACAAGTTGAAGTGTGTTGTGATTTGTTGGTGTGAATCTTACAAATTATTTTCCAGGAGACGGTAAGTGGTGTAAATTTGACGACGATGTTGTCTCCAAATGCACCAAAGCTGAAGCGATCGAGCACAACTACGGGGGCCACGACGAGGACATGAACATGACGGTCAAGCATTGCACCAACGCTTACATGTTGGTCTACATCAGAGACTCTGAGCTGCATAACGTCCTGCAGGAGGTGAGATCGTCATTTGTTTTATGATAAATAAACGATGATTGCGTTTAATTCAAATTCCAGGTTACCGATGCTGATATTCCGTCGGAACTGGCCGATCGATTGGCCGAGGAGAAGCGCATGGAGCAGGTCAGACGTAAAGAGAGGAACGAGGCCCATTTATACATGACCGTTAACGTTATTCTCGAAGATGCTTTTGATGGACATCAAGGTAATTGCTTTTCTTTCGTTTCTTTCGAACGAACTGAGAAAAATTAATAAATTCTTGCAGGTAACGATCTGTACGACGCCGATCGCGCCCAGTTCCGTTCTTTCAAGATCCGCAAGGCGGCCACCGTGACCGACATGATGGAAATGCTCGCCGACGCTTTCAAGTACCCACCGGAACAGATGCGCCCGTGGCCGATGTGCACACGCAGCAATCAGACGGTTCGACCCGGCATGCTCGACCTCGAGATCGATCTACACAAAACCGTGCTCGACGCCGCCGACAACCAGAACCCCTACACCCTCTTCTTGGAGCTGCTGCCGCCCGATTCCGGTCTCACGGCTCTGCCCAACTTCGACAAGGAGACCGACGTATTGCTGTTCTTCAAGATGTACGATCCGAAACAGAAGGTGATATTGTGTTAACATTTTATCGCACGTACTCTGAAATGCACCTCAAAGAAGCTCCAAAGATTCTTATTAATTGATTTTTTACAGCGCATTCACTATTGTGGCCACTCCTACCTCCCAGTGACTAGTAGACTCAGCGAGGTGATACCGTTGCTGAACGAACGGGCCGGCTTCCCGCCCGACACAGAACTGGTGCTTTATGAGGAGATTCGGCCAAATTTAATCGAGAAGATCACCAATCTAACGGACGCTCTAGAAAAGGCAAGTTGTTTTTTTTTTTTACTTTTTCTATCTGGATCGTTTTGTGAGGTTATGGTTAATTGTCGATATCCCTAGGTGTTAGAGGAGCTAATGGATGGCGACATAATCGTGTTCGAGAAAGAAGAGAGGGAAGAATTGTCTGATCTGCCCACCTGCATCGATTACTTCAAGGATCTGTTCCATCGTGTAGAAGTGACTTTCGTCGACAAGTGTATCCCCAACGATCCGGGTTTCAGCATGGAGCTCAGCCAACGGATGACTTACGACCAACTGGCGCGCGCGGTCGCCCAACGGGTCGGCACCGATCCGTACCTCCTCCAGTTTTTCAAATGTCAAAGGTGAGGCTCGTCCGAGTAGTTGCGTAACGGTGGAATGGGCGAGATTGTCGAGTCGATGACTAATGCTTGTCTCTTTCCTTACCGTGTGTTTGCAGTATATTCTCTACTTCCAGCTACAAAGACAGCCCGGGCAACCCGCTGAAGTGCACCTTCGAGGGCACCCTTAAGGACCTGCTGGTGTTCAGCAAGCCGAAGGTGCCCCGGAAGATTTTCTATCAGCAGCTGAACATCCGCGTCAACGAGCTGGAGAACAAGCGCCAGTTCAAGTGCCTCTACGTTGGGCCCAAGATGAAGGAGGAGAAGGAGCTGATACTGTACCCGAACAAGAACGGAACCATCGCGGATCTGTTGGAGGAGGCCAAGAAGCAGATCGAGTTCGGCGAGAACAGCACCGGGAAACTGAGGTCTGTTGCATCCCGTCGTTCTCGTCTAGTTAACCGATACAGTATTGTTACAGATTGACCGAGATTGCCTGCAATAAACTGTCGATGGGTCCCAGAGAAGATACCCCCTTGGAGGATCTCCTGGTGAACACCACCAAACTGTACAGGATCGAGGAAGTGCCCAAAGACGAGCTTCACTTGCAGGAGGACGAGCTATTGGTGCCGTGCGCTCATTTCCAGAAGGAGGTCTTTTCTACTTTCGGGATACCTTTCCTGGTCAAGATTAAGCACGGGGAGTCCTTCTCTAAGGTTAAAGGTGAGTTATTTGATTTTTGATCCTAGTTAATTATTTATTAATTTCCGAAATTGTTTTAGAACGAATCCAGAAGAAACTGTGTGTGCCTGAGAAAGAATGGGAGAAATTCAAGTTTGCTATCGTTTCAATGGGTCGGCCTCAATTTTTACAGGACGAAGACTATGTTGTTAATATAGGCGATTTTAAATTAAATAATTTAGGTGAGTGGCGTTTGATTTTATTACTGACTTAAATTACGTGATTAAATGAATTTCAGGGGGTAGCCCAAGGCCATGGTTGGGTCTGGACCACGTGAACAAGGCCCCGAAGCGGTCACGCTTCAACTACCTGGAGAAGGCCATCAAGATCTACAACTGAGACTGCGCTAGGCTAGCGTCCACAGTATTCACGGGGACACGTCTGCCTTGGACGTGCATTTTCAAGCTAGGTCTCGCCCGCCCGCTCTTTCCTACTACCACCACCACCACCACTACAAGCCCACGGTCTCTGCTTCTAATTGGTTCACATTAGATTGATTTGTTTGTTCTAAATGTGATTATGTGCATCTCTATCTTTTTTTTTTTCTTAATTAAAGCGAAGATGCCAAATAAAACCAAGACCCGTGTACATATTTGATAGTAATCTGTCGATTTTAAGATATTTATATATTATATATTTGGTACTTCTGTCTGTCTAACCTCTACAATATTTTGTTGACTTGCGTTTCTCTTTCAATGTGCTGCAATTATTATTTGAACTTTATTTTGTAATTTACTTTTTTCGATTTTTTCGTTTATTCTGGTTGTTCCATCTTTCTTCTATGTTTACCACTTGCTTACTTTTTGATGAAATAACCATTTTGGAATTTTTTGTGCCTTGTTTTGGTACAAAAAAAACTATTATAATAGTTTTTATTTTTAATAATTTTCAATAATTATCTCCAAATCCATATTACAGTAATAATTATTTATTTATTTTGAACTTTTTATTCAGGTGAGTTGTATTTTTTTATTATTTACTGAAGACAAGAGGACCTCAACAGGAAGTTGTTGTTTTTAAAGTGGTAATTAGTTACTATTATAATATATTGGCTATTTAATAAACATCGTAAGCTTTTTATATGGATCTTCTTTTTTTTATTCACAATACTTATTATTGCTTAGAAATGGAAGACTATCTAATACACCTAATACCTTAATAATTATAACGTCTCCTATGTTCTGGAAAATGTTGGAGTAACTAGGAGGACTAGTGACCAGTGAGTTATGGATAAAAAAATTATTTAGTGAAACGAGTCAATTTTAGATAATTTTTAAGACACCAAAATTTAGGTTCGATTACGATTAGGTTTTAGGTTACTTAATGGAAGGCAATTTATTAGAATACATCGGTATGTAATTATTATTGTGGTTGTGAAGACGACTGGCGGTTTGGTTTTAGTATCAATTTTTTAAAGTTTACATTATTGTATATAACATTTGTAAAGTTGTAAATAATTGTCTCAGTAATAATTGTGTGTTAATGTTGTGATACCTTACTGTTAATTATTACTAATCAAGCTTTTTGATATGCTTCAGCTTTACTAGAAAGAAGTTAAAATATGATTTATAGGGTAAAATTAACCAATCAAGTTCGGAAGGGACTGATAGACATTTGAAGAAGGAAGTTTGAAGGAAAATTTCTGGGGCGAAGGTATTAGATGTATTGGGGTCTTTTGTTTCGAAAGCTATTAAGGAAGACTTTGTGATATTCTCGTATACTTCGCTTAGTTGTTTTTATTCGATGTAGTCTTCAGAAGACATCACACTGTGTTGATATTAATTAATTACCACTAACGTTATGTAATTACCGAATTTGACTTGGATTGTAAGAATTACACCTTAATAAACTTAAAAAGTTTTAAAACGCTTTTTTGCGCTCCTAACCTGCGTGATTAACAATGTTTTAATCGGATTCTTGAGTAGCTTGTCTTGATTTCTTTGTCGTTTATACCTTGCTTTACGTTTTAGTCCCACTTGGAAACATTTTCATTTAGGGAACTTGGCAGACTTAGTAGTAAGCATTATTCGTATTTATATTCATATAAGCGGAAAAAACCATTTTGTTCAAAAGTGCCATTTGACATTCTTCTATTTGTCATAAATTTTAAGGAAAATATAACCGAATTCCCAAAAATTCTCTCCGCTTCCCAAGTTATGTCAACCACGAGTTTTTCTTCTTCTAAAACCATTACCACTGTCAATTGTCACCTGTCCCACTGATGGATCTTATTCTCCTAGTTTTTTTCTATTTTTTTTATCCACTCCTTTCATTTTCGATGTCATTGTATTGTGGTAAACTGAAAGAGAATTAACTATAATCCACGATCAAATTTGTTGGCAGTAACTGACATTACTAAAAAAGTCATTTCGGAGAAGCGACAAGCAGAAAATTTTCCTCGAACCAGAAATTTCAGCTTGCCGCTTCTTCGAAATGACTTTTTTTAGTAATGTCAGTTACTGCCAACAATTTTGATCGTGGATTATAGAGTGAAGTTAATCTGTAGTGAAAAATTGGCTAGGGAACCTGTATTACCGCTTTACTAGGGTAGCGCATTCTCATTCTCACAAAAAGTTGGGAATGTCAAATTTGACTTCATAAACGTCAGATTTTCCATGAACGTACAACTGTCTAAAAATTCACATAATTATTTGTTATTAAGTCCGCGTATTTTATAAAAATGGTAAACTTTTAATGCGTTAGAAGATGTTTTAACAATAAAAAGTGGGCTTTCCACTTGTTCGCGTTGCCTAAAGATAACTTTCTTAATATTTTAAACTCATTATCAATACTTAAGTACCTGTTACTAGGATCTTCTGAACAAAAAATGCATCCTGCCCCAGCAGACCAGTTATGATTGCAGAAAATATACAGGTCTCAGAATTTCCGTATTCCTGAAGGTTGGTCAGGTAGGTTTTATTACATCTTGATGAATCTTATTTTTAAGGATCAGTAGTATGGGTACTAAGATCACGCTGCCGTTCGTGTGTCTACCAAGACGCTTTTTTATCAGTAACTACGTTAGATATCGAGATAAAAATTATGCCTAATACTAAAGTCTATAGCTTCGTGATCCTATAAACTCGTAATTATGTTTTTAATACCCACTGAAAGAGGAATTTTATTCGTGTTATTATTTTGTTTCATTTTTCAAACTTCGCTTTTTTCCACTTGATACCTACGCCTGTGACCAAATGTGCCAAAAATATGACATCCAGCTGTTCAAACATAACCGTGTTTAGTAAACGTCAAAAAGTGAATGCGCTACCTTAGTAAAACGGTAATGCAGGTTCCCTAAAATTGGCGACAAACTAGCGCCCTCCTCCAACCTGGCAAGAACTAATCTTAGCCGGCATACAAACCATGCACACTGTAAGCCAGTACCCAAACCGGTCTATATTTTGGCTTGACACTAATGTCAATTAAAAATTATTGTTTCATATACACCGTTCACTTATTATAAAAGAATTGGGTTATGGTGTAGGGTGATAGAAATCACTGGGTATAACCGCTGTCAATCATTGGCTGGAGTTTGGTTATGTCTCTTTTTTATGAGGTTGAAGTTTTATGGCAAGGAACAGGACATAGTTGCCAGATGGATTTTTGATATTTTTGGTATTCTTATTATATTTATATTTGTATCTTTGGGGGCTTTTTATTTTGAATCATTTAGTCACAAATTGCAATCTTTAACTAGAACGCAATGTCGCTGGATCTAAGATCTTAAAATCTTAAGCTTTTCTCATAAGAGTTTGAGAAAAAGGTTATCATGTAATTTTGCCAAATTAGGAAAATACACAAATGTTCTTTTTGAATATAAAATAAAAAACTTGAATCAATTATATTAATTTACTTTTAATAAATACATAGCAGGTAATTAAAATATATCGGTACGCTTATTAAAATATTAAAATATAGGTACGTAAATGAAAAATATTTTTCGTCAATTCGTCGGTTATTCTGTATCGTAGTTGTGTGTCGGAAACCAGCCAAAGATTCTGGATTTGAGAATGTTTTACACAAGATACTTTTCAGTTTTCGCTTCTGGCCCAAAATTATCCCCCATTATCAATAACCGCTACTCCATCCTGCTTAGAATCAGAATCATCTTCAGCGCTCTGATTTTAATAAGATTTTCACCATATGTCCATTTGTTTCGTCCAGTCCTCCGAAATAAGTTTTTCACAAAATGATTATATTAATTTTGTCACATGTCGGGTGTACTTACATTTTGAAAGCTCTTCAAGACATAACATTCCTTACTTTATCCTTAGAGGGAAGCTGCTAATTTACGTGCTTGTATAGTGAAGTTTACAATACCCCCATGTCATTTCGATTGGGGTGTATTGGAAATAGATTATTGCAAATCTTCCGGAAACACAAAAATTTCATAATCAGTGCCTGTTTTATGTGGGCTGCCTAAGGGTGTAATATCAAATTTGTCCTGTCTAATAATACTTGCTAATGCCATGGTCTGACTACTATAAGAGACAGTAATTACGAGCAATTTAGCAGATACAGATACACATACTCAATACTTACATTCTAAATATATTTCACCTTCAGGAATGACTTAAATGTTTGCTCAAGTTTGGACTTTCTGGATCTTAATCATTGAAATGATTTCTTAATGCGGATTTATTCATCTTTAAAGACATTATTTTCGTCATTTTGCTCTTTTGAAATTTAAAATGTCAAAAATTTAATAGTTTATTTGTCAGTTTGAGAAAAATTGAACAGAGAGTAAAAAATTATCCTAGAAATCCCCTGCTACTAAAACTTCAATTAGACAACAAGGCTGTTAATCAGCTGAGACAATTTGAGTGATTTGACAAATGTCAGTGTTTACTTAACCTTTAATATCTCGATCAGCTGATATTGTCAATTGAGATCTAGGGAGTTTTCATTTTTGCAAACCTAAAAACAAAAGTTCATGGCCACCTAGTTCTTTTTTAATATGTGAACGGTGTATAAGTCAATAAACAACAGAATTTTACATTTCTGTTTACATTCTAAATTTGAGTATCAGGAACTCAGAAGTGTGAAGAAGCGTGTGAGGCTCTCGCTGCTCGCTTTCCAGCAACACAAACATCCATTGAGTATCCAGAAAGACATTTGGGTATCAGGAACTCAGAAGTGTGAAGGAGCGTGTGAGGCTGTCGCTTACTCGCTTACCAGATGTTCACTTTCCAGAGACACAAACATCCAATTCTGGAACTTCTTCACAGGAAATTACTAGAGTTTTCCATTCAATTTCCGTAGTTTTCAGCGAGATTCTACAATTCGGTATCAGGAACTCAGAAGTGTGAAGGAGCGTGAGGCTGTCGCTACTCGCTTACCGGATGTTCGCTGTCCAGAGACACAAACATCATATTCTGGAACTTCTTCACAGGAAATTACCAGCGTTTTCCTTTTAATTTCCGTGGTTTTCAGCGAGATTCTACATTTCGGTATCAGGGACTCAGAAGTGTAAAGGAGCGTGTGAGGCTGTCGCTACTCGCTTACCAGATGTTCACTTTCCAGAGACACAAACATCCAATTCTGGAACTTCTTCACAGGAAATTACTAGAGTTTTCCATTCAATTTCCGTGGTTTTCAGCGAGATTCTACATTTGGGTATCAGGGACTTAGAAGTGTAAAGGAGCGTGAGGCTGTCGCTGCTCTCTTACCGTGGGCGTGGCCGTTTCGACCCTTCCCTTGCCACCCTCCACTATGACCATTTTCATTGCATTATCCATCTTGAGCTGAGCATTTACCTAATCTAAGGAAACCGGTTGTTCTTCTTCTTTAGAGTTTATGGCCTTTAGCTTTTAGTACTTTTACCGAGACATTTAGCCATGACCTGATAATAGTATCAGTATTAATAAATTAATGGCTTGGAAATTCATATTATTAGAATATTTCCTATACAGCCTATTACTTTATGATAATACCTAGAGCTTCCACTGAAAATGATCAATACTAGGGAACCTGCATTACCGACACTGAGTAAGCGTTAGTGTCGGTAATACAGGTTCCCTGGACAATAAAAGTTACTAGCGCCGAATTGGCTTGAACTGAGAACTAGCACTTATTTAAAATCAACATTTACTCTTGTTGTAGCTTGACACAATAAAGAAATAATTGATTATCCTCTCTACCAGATCTAGCTTCCTTCAGGTCCATTATTCTTGATGAGAGTCCATTTAATGTAGTTCAATAATCCCAATTCAAGATTTTTTGCATTGAATCGGCTTTCTTATAAGCTTTTATGAAAATTCCTAGTTGATAGGTGGACTTCTCCTGTAGCAACTGTTGTCTCTCATGCCAGGAGGTAACATTAAATAATTTTAAATTTTTCTTCTGCAGTGTGTACGTTACTTTTGCTTGAACCGGCCTAATTGAAACGATTGAGGAAAGTTACAGGACTGGGATAAAAAACAAATCTTAAATGAACTCGGTAAGTTTATTTAAGTGAGCCCCTAACCCATTTAATAATATGTATATATACAAAATGTAAGAAGTTTATACAAAACTCTTTTTATCAAAATGTTGACCTACCATAAATTGTCTTTACAAAATATATATTCTACACTACAATTAATTAATATTAATAAAAAGTAGGTATCAAAATTGTTGATTCGTTATTATTAATTTTAATAATTATTATTAGTAAATAGTAATAATTAATATAATATTAGGTAAATTTATTGATACTCGAAAGGTAATAAAAAATACTTGCAGTATAAATTAACACTCTTGTTGCTTCAGTTTCAGTAGTACAACCACAAATACTCTTTTAATGTCTCTCATCAATCAAAAAAATATCAAATGAACCAAGTTTAATGAACGCACGCACGTCCTAGTAGTAGTAGCACAATCAGTCGACTCTACGTAAAGCGAAAAAAACATAAATTAATAATTAAAAAACTATGGCCATAAAAAGATTACTCTGGAAGTACATACTTTTTCCCTTCAATTATCATCGTAACAATGATTGCTATCACTTTGAGGCAATTTTAACATACATAAAGCAATAATAAATATTAACAGGCGGTTCAACTTGCATTGCATCGCAAATAAATCTCAATCTTTTTTTTTTAAAGAATTTCAGCAGAAATAATCAACGAAAACAGCATTAAAATTACTATCAAAATTTATAACGGAACGTGTTATACGACAAATACAGCCGGAAGTATGAATAAAATCTACCCTGTCTCTAAGAAATGGAAAAAAAAATGAGCCAAACAGGTTTATTATTGCTCCAACTATATTCCTCTTAAACACTAAGTACTACATTTGCATTATATACAAATAATAATTAATCCACTTATCATCAAACATTAAATGCTTGCTTGCCTTATTATACATACAAGCCAGTCCCCAAAGTAGCAGCTGAGCGGCATTAGACCATTATTAAAATATAAACTTCAAGTAGAACTAGAACTCGCAAAAAGTAAAAAAAAAGAAAAAACGTAATGGCACTTTTTATAAAACTCAATAAAAAAGCCCCGACTTCGTATTATAAGAACCTGACTGCGACTACCGGGAGACTGGCCAGGAGCGTTATAACAGGAATTACCGTGAATAGTATCGTGTGGCTTGTACCGTTGTCTACTTGATGGGGTTTTCTTTTGTTAACGTCGTACAAATGGAGGCCCCCTAGTTGAGCGTGTCGTCTCCGTCTATTGTCTCGTCCTGGGTGGTCGAGTCTTCGCCGGATCCGTTGCCGCTCGACGGGATACCCGACCGCTTGGAGCTGAGACGGGACGAGGTGATTCCTATCGAGCCGCCGCCGCCACGTCTATAATTTCAGTTAAATATTACAAACTGTACCGTCAGTTATGTGATCAAAAATACACACAATTCACCTAGTTATAATAAGAATGAGTCAACACAATATTGGACATCTTATATTTGACTTAAAGATTACAGAGCAGTACCAAATAATAATTGTCACTCGATACTGTTTGTCGTCGTTTAATTTGACTTTATATTTCTGATTACCATTATTTAATCGATCGTTAAAAACTAAAATTTCAATTAAAAGGAGGATACAACCTGAAAAAAAACTTGGAAGGGAAATTAAACTATACGTTCATTTCCCTTTGTTCCCCTATCGCCTCCACAGCCGGGTCAGACAAGCTGCAGTGCTCATTTTAGAAACCTGGAGGGTAAAATTTTTGACACGACAATTTAATTGATTTTTTAGCTTAAAGACATTTGACAATTCACAAGTAAATGATCAGTCAGCAGAATTGCAGATAAACACATTGACTCTCGTGAAGTTGGCCCCCGGATTGTTTCAAAACAATCAGTTTTTCACTTTTTTAGAGTTGTGTTATAGAATCTTTCTTGTCTCAGAGAAATGGTTCTGATGCGATAAGTAGCAACAAAACTTGGAATTCTAGAAGTCCTGTATATTTGCGCAAATAGTTCTGAAATACATTTTTTCGCATATATTTGAAAAAAACGCCAAAAATGAGTTTTGATTGGAGTTCTGCATAGGCCCCAAAGAGTACTAAGAAAAGTCCTCCTCCTTGTTGCCGAAAATGCAATAGTTTTATTGTAATTGCGAATCTTTTATTAATTTTGAAGAAAAAACACGTTGAAAACGAGTCCTGGGAACCCCCTGAATAGTTCTTAAGAAAGTACTCTCTCATTTTGCCAAAAAGTCAATAGTTTTATTACAAATGCAAATTTTTTTCAATTTTGAAGAGAAAAACACTGAAAAATAGTTCTGGGAACCCCCTAAATAATTGCACATGAAAGTCATCTTTCACTTTGCCAAAAATTCAATTGTTTTATGGTCACTGTGAATCTGTTTTTTATAATTTTGAAGAAAAACACTGAAAAATAATTCCGGTAACCCCCTGAACAGTTCTATAAGAAAGTCCCGTTTCATTTTGTTGAAAATTCGATAGTTTTATTGTACCTGTGAACCTTTTTTTTAATTTTGAAGAAAAACACTGAAAAAGAGTTCCGGTAACCCCCTGAATAGTTCTATAAGAAAGCCGGTTTTCATTTTGCTGAGAATTCAATACTTTTATTGCAAATGCGATTTTTTTTTAAATTTTGAAGACAAGCACACTGAAAAAGATTTCTGGGAATCCCCTAAATAGTTGTATATGGAAGTCCCCTTTCATTTTGTCGAAAATTCAATGATTAATAACTGAATCTTTTTTTATTAAAAAAAAGTAAAAAAAATACTTCTGGGAACCCCCTGAATAGTTCTATATGAAAGTCCTCTTCTTCTTTGCCGAAAATTCAATACTTTTATTGCAAATGCGAATCTTTTTTTTTAATTTTGAAGAAAAACAATGAAAAAGAGTTCTGGGAACCCCCTGAATAGTTCTATAAGAAAGTTCCATTACATTTTGTCAAAAATTCAATAGTTTTATTGTAACTTCGAAACTGTTTTTTTTTAACTTCGAAAAAAAAACCGCTGAAAGATTTCTGGGAGCCCCCTTAATAGTTCCTTAAGAAAGTCCCTTTTCATTTTACTGAAAATTCAAAGCTAATAACTGAGAATTTTTTTAATTAGAAAAAAAAGTCAAAAAATACTTCTGGGAACCCCCTGAATAGTTCTATAAGAAAGTCCTATTCCTCTTTGCCGAAACTTCAATAGTTTTATTGTAATTGTGAATTTTTGATTTTGAATTTTGAAAAAAAGCCGAAAATCAATTGTGGTTAGTTACCTGAGAAAATGTTTGTCAACAGGTAGTTTGTTACATATCAACTAATCGCTTTCACAATAATAATTATTATCTACAACATGTTCAGAATATCGAACCGAATCGAACCCCGATTCATTTAACTGAGGCCTTCTCAGAGGTCAATTCCTGCAGAAAGCAACAAGTCAAGACTGCTTTTTTGAAAAACTAACTATTCAAAAAACATAACATAATATTGCAAATCGGGATAAATCGTTAGTTAATGAATTGCAGTTGAAAAACGCATGCGGGTTAGAGATGGCACATCAAAATCGGGGGCACTATTAGTCGATTATTCAGGAACTCGAGGAAACGGGGAGCACACAAGTAAATACCTTCCGAAATGGTTAGGGACGGCGCTTAATTTTATGATCGTCTGTATTTCGTCTCTAAAATAAAACATAAAAACAAAAAATAATTAGATACTTTAGATAATTTCATCACTGCTCAGAGACATATTTTTATAATAGCGGTGCAGCGAGTGCATACATAACCTTTAATAGTGAATGAATGGATGAATGAATGAACGACAAATACAATGAATTCAACAATACAATAATGAAGAAAAGACAAAGACGTTCACAATGAAGTGATGATGATTGAAAGAAAGTACATAACAGCCAAAAGTGAGCTAGCAGAGCTATACATCGAAAGCCGATACGAATACTTCGATTAAGCCGGATGACCAACATACCACGGATTATTTACGCTTTTCAGATGACGATGATGAGTATCCAATATATTGTCATTTAGCACTGTAAAAATATAAATAAATACTGTACACTCCTAATTATTTAATAACGCTAATAATAATAAATCAAGGCAACGTTAATGAATAACGATATTATTTACACAGAGGTCACAACAATAAAGTGTGTCTTGTGTTAAATTTTGAGCTTTGGTAGATTGTAACTCGCTAGGAATTTTTTTCTCACTCCACACTTGACGATTTATGGAAAGAAATTGTGGATTCTTCAGACAATTTTGAAAGGTTAAGATCCCCAGAAAACCGTCCCTTACCTGAGCTTGGACTTGAGGTTGCTGATCTCCCTCGACATCGTCTCGTGGCTCTCCAACATATCCTCGCACTCGCGCTGCGCTTTCCGTTTCTGCGCCTTCTCCCTGCTGATCTCCTCTTCGGCCTCGTCCAGCTGTCGCTTCAGCCCCTTCACGCGCGCGTTCGCCTTCTCCACCTGCTCCTTGTACTGATCGGCGTGCCGCCGCTCGTCCTCCAGCTGCATCACCAGCTCCTTCAACTTCTTGTCCAGCTTCCGGTTCGTCTTTTGCTGGGCGAAACGTTCCTTTGCCTCCACCTTCAAACAAACAAACAATTTCACTCATCGTCTATCGTTTCTATTAAAATCGCTTTTTTTTTTAATTAAAATCGGTATTCGTTATCGCACCTCCAGCTGTTCGTCCAGATTGGCGATCTTGCTCTCGAGGGCGGCGATCGTGGCCTTGGTTTTTGTCCTCTGGGCGGTTTCCAGTTCGGCCAGCTTGGCCTTCAGTTCCTTGTTCTGCCGTTCGAGCAGCAGCCGCCCGCTCTCGTGCTTCTGGTTGGCCGACCGTTCGCTCGACAGGTCCGCCATCAGCTGCTCGACTTGCAGCTGCGCCTTGCGCCACCTGTCCAGCAGGATCTCGTTGTTGTTCTGCTCTTCTTCCAGTTCCTCTTCTAAGGTGGCGATGCGGGCCTCGAGGCGACGCTTCTCGTCCGTCAGTAGGCTACCTGTTTGTTTGGGAAAATGGGAACAACGAGTCAGAAGAATTCGTTACCTACTCCAGTCCAAGTGGAAGAAATCTCTTCAGGGAGATTCTCACCTTTATTATTGCTACTGTTGATTTCTTCCTGAAGTTCGTCTCGTTCTGTTTCGGCGGCTCTTCTCGCCCTTTCGGATGCGGCCAGGTCTTCGGTTAATTGAAGTGACTCGGCTTCTAAAGTTTTTACCTGAAAATTCGTGATTGAAAATGATTGGTCAAGAAAATGTAAAAACTGACCAAATCAAGCAGAGCCTGATGAGGGGACAAATCTTGGAAGAGATGCTCGTTTACTGTACCTTTCTTTCGGCTTCCTTAGAACTGGCAGCCAGTTCGTCTCGAGCAGCTCGGGCCTCATCGGCCTCCCTGAGCGCCTCCTTGCACTGCATCTGCGACTTTTTGAGCTGCTTCAAGGCGTCCTCTTTCACCTTCGCGTGCAATTCGATCTGCGATTCCAACTCTTTAATGTCACCTGAAATGAAACAAAATTAATAAAAGAGAGTTGAAGTAGAAGAGCGGAAGAGAGTAAAACGGAAAAAATCCTCACCTTCCAGCTTCTTCCTGGCGCCGACGGCGGCCGCCCGCTGCTTCCTCTCTTCGTCGAGCTCTGCCTCCAGGTCACGCAGCTGCTTGACGATGCCGCGACGCTTCTCCTCTGCCTGCTCCTCCTTGGCCTGAACGTCGCGCTCGCACTGCGCCCTCAGCGCCTGCATGTTCACCTCCAGGCGGAGTTTGGCGTCCTCGGTCAGCTGCAGCTCATCTTCCAGCTCCTCGCACTGGGCACGCAGCTCGGCCAGTTGGGATTCAAGAGCACGCTTCGCCTACACAATGCAAATTATAATATACCATAACCTCCGATGCCACCATCAACTTACCTTTTCCAGTTCGTGTACGTTCTTATCGGCGGTGCCTTGATTGTTAACGAGTTCGTCAAGCTCCCCTTGCAGAGTCCTGCGAGTTCGCTCCAATTCTTCGACTTTTTCGTTCGCTTCGTCCAGCTCTCGACTCAACGACAGCACTCTCGTCTCTTTCTCGCGCGCCTCTCTCTCGGCAGCGTCCTTCTCGGTGACCAATTGCTCGCTCACCGCTTTCTCTTCGGCCAGAATCTACCTCGGCGATGCGATACAAAATTAAAAAGGCGACCTAAAAATAACGGAAACAACATTACCTTGTCGAAGTTCTTCTGTTTCTTTTCGAGCTCGGTCACTTTCTGTCGCTGTGTCTCGAGGGCGATGTTCGCGTCCTCAAGCTCCTCGGCGATCTTCTTCTTGCTCTTCTCGAGCTTATCGTTGATGGCCGTCAGCTCGTCCACTTGTCTCTGAAGAGCCTCCAGATCTTTCGCCATTTTCTTCTTGCTCTCTTCCAGGATCGCCGACTGTTCCGCTTCGTCTTCAGCTTTCTTCTTAGCTTCAGCCAATTGAGTCGTCAGCGCGGTCACCTAAATCAACACAAAGTACTCGTCAATTTTTTTTTTCTCCAATTAAAAATCTAATCCAACAGACCTGTTTTTCTAGATTTTTCTTGGCCTCCTCTTCCTCCTCGACCTGTTCTTGGAGTGCCTCCTTATCAGACTCCAGCTGTCTCAGTTTCGAGCTCAAAGACAGTTTCTGTCTCGTTTCCTCCTCCAGGGCGAGTTGTGTTTCGTTGAACTGCGACTCGATGTTGGTCTGGCTCTTCTGAGCCGCCGAAGCCCTGCAATTACAAGAAAGGATTCAAAGAGTGAAAGGTGAAATCGATGAGCACACGCACCTCAGCTCGGCCTGTTCGAGCTGCTGCATGACGTTCTCGACTTCCTGTTGCAGCTTGACGGATTTCTCCTGCAGCTCGGATCGGGATCGCTCGACGTCGGCCAATTTCGCCTGGATTTCGGCCAGCTGACTCTCCGCCTGCTTTCGCCGCCTCTCGCCTTCTTGTCGACTGGCGCCGACGTTCCTCAATTCGCTAGCCAGGTCGGCGTTCTCGGCCTCCAAAGACTGCTTGGCTTTTTCCAAACTTATCTTGGCCTTCTTGATGTTCTCCAGCTGTTCGTTCAGAGAGCCCAATTCTTGAGAATGCTTGTGACGCATGTCGGTCAGCGAGACTTCGTGCACCTGAGTCTCCTCTTCGAGAGTCTTTCTCAGGTTCGCCAGTTCTTGTTCTCGTTTCGATCTCAACTCCTGCAACAACAACAGAAAAATCAGTAACAATGGAATTATATATTTATGCATCGATTACCTGTTGAGCAGCAGTGGTGTCTAGGGAATCCAACAATTCGTTTTTCAAAGCTTCCAATTCCTCGTTGAGGTCGCGCTTCAACTTCTCCGCCTTGGTTCTGGCCGCTTTTTCCGCTTCCAAGTCTTCCTGTAGCTCGGTCAACTGTCCCTCCAGCTCTCGCAGAGCTTTCTGCGCCTGGGCCTTCAAGGCGGCCTCTTCGTCGACTCTCACCATCGCCTGAGCCAATTCCTCTTCCCGTTTTCCCAACTGCAACTGGAGCTCCTCCATTTGCGATTTCTTCTCGGAGAGCTGCTCCTTGAGATCGTTGACCTCGCTCTCTACCTTCCTCTTCGAGCGATCGCTCTCCTGCCTCTGCTGGTGATCTTTCAGGAGACGCTCCTCGAGCTCGGCGATCGTCGACTCGTGTTTCGCTTTCAGTTTCGCCAAATGTTTCGCTTTCTCCTCTTCTTCCGCCAGCGTCTGGCTCAGATCGTTGGCGCGTTCCTCCAAGATTTTCTTCTCTTTCAATAACTTGCCGTTGGTGTCTTCGCTCAGCGCCAGGTCCTCTTCGAGTTTCTTGATTTTGGCATCGCACTGCACTTTCTCCAATTGTAGTTTTTGCCTCGCGCCTTCCTCTTCTTCCAGCTGCTCTTCCAGATCTTGTATGGTGAGCTGTAGTTTCTTCTTGTCGTTTGTCAGTATAACGGTTCTTTCTTCCTCTTCCTCGATTCTAGCTTCCAGGTCGTGTAAGATTTCTTCCAATTCCTGTTTCCTGGCAGTGAGACGAGCCCTCATCTCTTCCGCTTCTGCGCACAGTTCTACTTCCGCTTGCAGCTGCTCCTGCAGCATGACCTTCTCGTCGACGGCTTGCTGGTACTTCTTCTCAAACTCCTCGGCCGATTTGATGTGGTGCTCCAGCTTGTCTTTCGTCTGTTTGAGCTCGTCCTCTTTCTGCATCAGTTTCTCTTCCTGTTTGGTCACTTCCAGCAGAGGTTTGACTTTGGTGTAAAGCCGCCACCATTGCCAGTTGCGCAGTTTCAGGTAGGCCGAGCAGTTTCTCTGGATGATTCTGATGGCGTTCAGTTGCTGGACTCTCTTCTGGTAGTTCCGTCTGGAGAGGAACCCGCGACAGAAGGCCTGGAAATTGACGATGAGATCAGTGATCTTATAGTCGCGCTCCTCCTCCAGGTGAGCCAGGACGCCGGCGCGGAAGAAGATCTTCGACTGCCCGATTCGGTACAAGTTTTGGTCCAGTTCGAGGCTCTTGATCATCGTCTCGCACGCTTTCTTACCGTCCATGAAACCCTTGTTGATGACGTTGGGGGTGAGCAGTTCGTAGCGCTGCCTGAACTCCTGGAACGGTATCCTGTTCGGGAAGCCCTGTCGGCAGATCCTTATTCCTTCAAGTACTCCGTTGCAGCGCAACTGATCCAAAACTAGAGGAGCGTCAATCTTGCCGGCTCGTTTCTCGTGATTGGGGATGATGCATCTGACAAAGTTCGGATTGGTGTTCCTCAGGGTCACCATGAGGTTAGCGAGCTGCTCCTTGTAGAGGTACGACACGGTCCTGAACATCCCTTTAGCCCTGCCAAGGCTCTCCGCGTCTTTCCAGATGTGCACCACGAACGGATCCTGCGAGTTCTGGAGCAGAGAGACGACGTTCTCGTTCTGCGGATCCATGTTCTTCATCAGCCACTGTTTGGCGCAGTAGTCCACCTTGCCGGCGTAATGGATGATCGAGAAGTCGGCGTTGTTTCTGAAATCGCTCTTCTTGAACTTGGGATGAACTGAGTGAGCGTTGACGAGCTTGGCGACGAACGTCGTGTCGGTCGCCTTGGGGAAGAGACACTCCTCGTCGAGGAGCGCCATGATTCCCATCGGTTTGTCGATCAGATCGATCGTCGGCTGCAGATCCAATCCGAAATCGATGAATTTCCATTCGATGCCCTCCCGCTGGTACTCTTCCTGTTCCAGGATGAACATGGTGTGGTTGAAGAGCTGCTGGAGCTTTTCGTTGGTGTAATTGATGCAGAGCTGCTCAAACGAGTTGAGCTCGAAGATCTCGAAGCCGGCTATGTCGAGGATTCCGATGAAACTGGCGCCTTGACGTTTGGTGCGACCCAGCGAACGGTTGATGCGGTTCACCAACCAACGGAACATGCGCTCGTAGCACGCCTTCGATATCGCTTCCACCGCGAACTCGACCTGTTCCTTGGTCTGGCTCTTGGTGACGTAATCCCTTCCGACCTTGATCCTGGGCTTGAGGAAGGCCTTGGTCATCTCGGTGACGCTCAGACCGAGCAGATGGGCGACTTTCTGAGCGACGGTGTTGTCGGGCAACGTGGCCTGATCGCTGTTCCGGTCCTGCTTGAACTGCATGGTGCCAAACAGCATGACCGCGCTGACCACCCGGAAGATGGCCGTAAAGTCCTCCTGCGTCATTCCCATGATGTGCATGCTCTTGACCGTCGCCTGGTACTCGGTCGTGTCGTCCACGCCCTGCACCATCTGGTTTTCGTCGCTGTAGAACGGGTAGGATTTCGGGTCTTCCAGGATGAACGTCTTTCTTTGTTCCTGAGAGGCGCCGGACAGCAGCTGGTAGAATATGTGGAAGGTGCGTTCGAATTTCGCTTGTCTTATGGCACGGGATTTCTCCAGTAAGTAGGTCTCGATGTTCGCTCCGGCGATGTAACCGGACGCGTCGAAGTTTATCCTAATGAATTTACCCTGAATGGGATATAAATTGTTAAAAAGGGGTCCTATGGATGATCGGGTGTAAAATACTCACGAATCTAGACGAGTTGTCATTTTTTATTGTCTTTGCATTGCCGAACGCTTCTAAAATCGGGTTAGCTTGTAAAAGTTGCTGTTCCAGTCCGCCCTGTTTAAATAATAAACGAAAATTGGTTATTGATTGATGATCAAACAGAGGGAGACATTGTAATGTAAAATCGAGTAATATAATAAAGAGCGATGCTAGCGATTAGAGCTCTCACGCATTAGCGACCTGGCCGCAGCGGCCGGATCTTATTTATTTTCGGGCAGTCCGTCAGCATGGAATTTCATGTAAACTGGCCGCACGGCCAGGTCGTTTGTACGCGGGGCTTTTAGCGCAATAACAGAATCATGGCGATCAGTGACTGTGCGAAACATTGATTGATGCTTTACCTTTTTTTTCAAGTAGAGGCACTCGAGATAATGAAATGCGGTCCCATTAAATGCGCAAATTTGATTACAAAAATCAAACGAATAAAAATGGCTTCTGGTTAAGTTTATGAACACTTTAATGATCGAGAATCAAACTGCTGCGAAACGGTTTCTTTTGTTAATTGAACGAGGTTCATTTATAAAATTCAAAATTAGAGATCTCCCCACTTTCTTGCAGGAAGTACCTATGCCACCGGAACCGGACCCATCATAGTTTCACTTTCTATCATAAAATGTTGCACTCATCAATTTAAATTTTGCACAAGAAGTGTAAAATTCACAGCACCTGTTAAGTTTACACTTAAACAGCCGTTTGAATTAGTATTTTGGAATCTTCCATCTTGAGTGAAATGCGTTCAAAGATTTGAACAAAACTAAAGGAAAAATTAAGTTTAATGGAAAGTTAAAAGAACGCCGATCAAAAATGTGCAAGAAAAAAGATCTGGGTGCAAAAAAGTATGCGCTCAGGACTGAAATAATTCTCCCACAACCTCTGCTTAAGTTGAGAAGTGCAAAACTTTATGGTGTGCAAAATTTATACAGGAGGCAATTTCAAGATACAGTTATCTATTCTATTACATACAGTAGAGTCCCGCTAATCCGACCATTCGTTAATCCGAAATTCAAAATTTTTAATAATTAACTTCAAACTTCGAACAGTCGTCCTTTTCTACCGGAAAATTGGGTTCAGCTAAAGAAGCAAGTGATTTCAGGTTTGAATTGAATTTAGATGTTGTGACAATTAAATTTATAACTAGTAACAAATAAAAAGTATTAATAATAATTAGAAATGTCAAAAGGAAATTATTTTGATTGTTTAAAAAAATCAGGAGTAAAAAGGAAAAAATGAAGGGGAAGGATGTTGATAGCAGGGAAAACGAAAAAGGAAGGAGTTAAGAATTTTGGGAAAAAGTATCTGTCAAGAAAAAAGTAAAAGGGCGAGGAAATTATTTGCAAGAACAAACAGAAGCAGGAAAATAGAGGAGAAAAGAGATTTTTTTAAAGCCAAGAAATAAGATAAGCAACGAAAAGGAAAGATTAAAATTAAAGGAGCAGATAAAAAAATCGTTACCATTAAAAATTGGAAGGAAGAACACGTAAAATCATATTGGGAAAAGGAGTTCTTCAGAAGCTAGAAGCCAAAAAGAAGATGGGTAGCTGTTGCAGTTACAAAAGAAGAGAAGAAGTAAAGTTTTAATAAATAATAAAGAAGATATACTCCGAGGGTTGAAAAGAAGACACAATTAGTAGAAATTATAAAGAAAATTAGAAGCTATACAACAAGAGCTGGTTAGAGAATAGATGGGAAATTGGAGAAAATTTCCTGGAGAAAGATGCAAGGAAGTTTGATGGTTGTAGACAATTCAAATTATTTATAGTGATTGATTTTAAATTATTAGGTAGAAAATAGAAAGATTCAGAGATCTACAGGGTGAGTCATTTTAATCTTAAAACCCGAATATGTTGGTAAACCAGATACAAAAAAATGGTACAGAAAAAAGTTGTTCAGGACAATGGGGGTCATCTGACTGTATTAATGACTTTGACCTTGTAGACCAATTTCAAGGCCATTTGAAAGTCAAGATAATTTTTTAAATAGGACACCCTGTATATTATTGTTTTTTCATATTTTCCGAGAAAATCTAATAAGAAGAGTTTTTACAGTTGCAGTCTAAAATGAGTAGGTTATGAGTTATAAACAAGTGAAAATCGCAGTTTTTCATTTTGAAAGCAGTGTTCATGGTAGTTGAAATTTTTATACAGGGTGATTAAAAATCTGGTAATTTCCTTCACCCTCTATTACAGTTTAAATCACATAGTAGGATACCATGTGAAAAGTTAAGATAGGAACATGTAAGCCGTTTTCTGATAATTTGGGGTTGTTTCCGATGTACACTGCTTTCAAATTGAAAAACTGCGATTTTCAGTTGTTTATAACTCATAACCTACTCATTTTACACTGCAGGTGTAAAAACCTTTCTCATTGGATTTTCTAGGGAAATATGAAAAACAATAATATACAGGGTGTCCTATTTAAAAAATTATCTTGACTTTCAAATGGCCTTGAAATTGATCTACAAGGTCAAAGTCATCAGTACAGTCAGATGACCCCCATTGTCCTGAACAACTTTTTTCTGTACCATTTTTTTGTATCTGGTTTACCAACAGAGATATTCGGATTTGAACATTAAAATGACTCACCCTGTCCTGTATAGGTAGGTTAAATTTTACTTTATTTTGGAAAACAGTTTGTTAAGTTACAAGTTATAAAACAAAGGAATTTCGATATAATTGTTCTACATTTTATTTTGGTTCAAGCTTGGAAAATAACACAGAAATATTTATCTGAACCCACTTGACAGAAAGAGTGCCCTCATATAAAATTTGTTATGGAAGAAAAAAAATACATCAGGAGTAAGATAAAAGTAATTAGAGAAATACCAACGGGTGTACCATAACAAAATTGGCGCCCAACGTGGGGCCCTTTCTTTCAATTATTTATAAAATATACGAAATTTAAAAATAAAAATTTAGTTAATTAGTTGAATTAATATAAATCAGAGAAAACAGAGAATTAAATGGTAGTTTTCTAAAATGAAATATTAATTTGTAGTTATTGTAATTATTCATTGTTTAACTGTTTTATACAGCGTGTTCAGTGTAAGTGGCATTACATGGGGACCTTGGAAACGGCAAGAGATACAGGGTCGGTTAAATTAGAGAAAAGCTGCACAATTTAATGCTTAATAAGAATCTGAATTTTTTCTTTGAATATTTCCAGTCGTTGCTGAAATATCCTGAAAAAACTGAAAAATCAAAATTTCTTATTTTAACCATATCTTTTTTATTATTGGGAAATAATGAATTATTTTTTGTAGGCTTACATAAGTCGTCAAAAGCTATCAATTTGACATTACGAAAATTTTCAAAGCCGACTAGATCTCAGAGTTTTCATAGCCAAGTTTTGTTTTTTTTATGGCCGCCATATTGGTTTTTTATGTCGTTCGGTATAAAATAAATCAAGGAAACCAAAAATTAATAACATTAAAAAAAATTTTTTTAAAATGTGTTATTCTTTTTTCAGAAATTTTTTTTTCACTCAATTACATTAATATGAAGTCATATTAGTTGCTTTATGGTTTTTTACTTTTCATAATTATTATGATATTCGGCATAAAGTTTTTTTTTCGAAAAATGAATAAAATTTTTGATTTTTTTTTAATTTTATTAATTTTTGGTTTCCTTGATTTATTTTATACCGAACGACATAAAAAAAAACAATATAGCGGCCATAAGAAAAACAAAAGTTGGCTATGAAAACTCTGAGATCTAGTGGGCTTTGAAAATTTTTGTAATGTCAAACGGATAGCTTTTGAAAACGTATGTAAGCCCACAAAAAATAATTAATTAATTTCCAATAATAAGAAAGATATGGTGGCTAAAATAAGAAATTTTGATTTTTCAGTATTTTCAGGATATTTCAGCAAGGACTGAAAATATTCAAAACAAAAAATCAAATTCTTATTAAGCATCAAATTGTGCAACTTTTCTCTAATTTAACCGACCCTGTATCTCTTGCCGTTTCCAAGATCCCCATGTAATGCCACTTACACTGGACACACTGTATAAAGAATAAATTAAAAGTAAATCAGAAACAAGATAAAATGGAAAAACAATATGATGGTAAAAGAAAATACAAAGAAAAAGAATTTGATAGGAATTTTATTATGAAGAAATAAAACAAAGAAAAACAATAAGAAACAATATAAATATAAAAAATAAAACCAGAAGCCAAACAAGACATTAAAAACATTGCCATGTTAAAGATGATAGATGAACATTTTAAGATGATAATGATGAAAGAAACTAAACAATGAAGAGATGAACAAAATAAGAAGATTGAAGAATTTAAAAAAGAAATTTTTTAGCATTACTCTCCATCCTGCTTTTGGATCTTCCGGTCACTCACTTTTCAACATAAACCGCTATTTGGACTGGAAGGTACCTTATCAGATTTATATTGTAACTTTTTATGTTCTCTAAAGTGAGAAACACATCAATCAAAGAATGTTGTTTGGAGTGATTTATTTGGATCAGTGTTATTTATTAATGAATTGAAGAATCCCTAATTGAAATGAGCATTTTGTATATTGCTAAAACTGTTTATACCAAGCCGGTGTAAATTTTCTTTTATTAATAAGGTAAATTTTAGTTTTTTTTTTTTTTTTTTTTAATCAGTTATTTGGCCAAATTAATTTTGGCGAAAGCTAATCGAAGGTGAATTTGTGGTCTTTTAAAGACTACTTACATTTTAGAATGAATAATGATATTTTGTCTTATCTTTGATGTTATGTGTAATAATTAGTGAATAAGTTAGAAGATCCTGATTTTAAGTATAATATAATCTCACGATACATTACTATCAATTCCTGGGAAATTTAATTTAATTGGAGTATTCCAATAAACTGTTAATTGTTAGTGTGTGTTTTATTTGATGTGTTTTGTGTGACCTGAAAGTAAATATTCACAGCGTAGGGCAGGTCAAGGCTTTTTAAGACATTTTGAAATTTTTTTTTAGAAAACATAATTGATCTAGACGATCACTAAAAAAATTTGTGACTTTCTTTCAAGATCCCAACCATTCTCTGCTCCGCTTCGGGTTCAAAGAAATTTGAAAGTACCCGAACGGGGCGAGAGGAGAAACCCCTCTGCTCGCATATTTTTATTTTGCATCTTTATTCGAAATTTTAAATCAAGCGAGCAAAAAGGGCTACAAATTAAAAAAAAAATGCTGTGAGAGAGAAAGAGTAAAGAAGAAGAGAAGCAGAGCAGCGACTAGAGAAAGGTTTATAATGAAAAAAGGTATTGTAAGATTTTGGCATTGTAATTAGTTTAAATTTTAGAGCATAACAATTTTTTAAATTCAGTGAGCTCAAGGTAGGTTTTTGTAAATTTTTCGAAATAAATATTTTGTCAAGTTACAAGTCGCAAATTAGACGATTAGTTTATAAAATTTCAAATTTCGATTCAAGTTAAATTAAAAGCAACATTTTTTTCAACTGAACCCAACTGGGAAAGAGATGCCCTCATAAATAACAATAAATAATTTTGTTTATGGTATAAAATTGTTAAAATAAAATTAATAATAATAAATCAGAAAGGGGGGAAAAGCGACTACCATAACAATACATACACATACATGGGATGAAAATACATAATAAAAATAAAATTATACGATACGATTCGGATTAGTGGGACTCTACTTTGCTTTCCATTTCAAAATAAGATGTGATCACTGCGATCGTTCCCCTAAACTTATCTATCATGATCACACCTGATAAGACCGAAAGATCTGTTTTAGCATCTCGCCTAATCATTATTGTTTCGACAGTCCATCTAGATAGAGATCGCAAGAGCTCATTTTGAATCTTACAAATGACTCCAACCAGCCTTAAATGAATAAAATGTTACTAACACTCAGCTAAGATGTTTCTTTCTTTTTTTTTTCTTTCACTATCGAGTTAGTGTTACTTACATACCGAGAATTCACGAGTAGGACTCTGGTTCGAAAGCATGTAAAAACGAATCAATTATTATCCTCTTAATAATAATTAAGACTTTTTTTTACACTGACGTCATTTTTTACTAGGTACCTTACCTACCTACCTATACACCGTTCACTTATTATAAAAGAATTGGGTTATGGTGTAGGGTGATAGAAATCACTGGGTATAACAGCTGTCAATCATTGGCTGGAGTTTGGTTATGTCTCTTTTTTATGAGGTTGAAGTTTTATGGCAAGGAACAGGACATAGTTGCCAGATGGATTTTTGATATTTTTGGTATTCTTCTTATTATATTTATATTTGCATCTTTGGGGGCTTTTTATTTTGAATCATTTAGTCACATATTGCAATCTTTAACTAGAACGCAATGTCGCTGGATCTAAGATCTTAAAATCTTAAGCTTTTCATAAGAGTTTGAGCAAAAGGTTATCATGTAATTTTGCCAAGTTAGGAAAATACACAAATGTACTTTTTGAATATAAAATAAAAAACTTGAATCAATTATATTAATTTACTTTTAATAAATACATAGCAGGTAATTAAAATATATCGGTACGTTTATTAAAATATTAAAATATAGGTACGTAAATGAAAAATATTTTTCGTCAATTCGTCGGTTATTCGGTATCGTAGTAGTGTGTCGGAAACCAGCCAAAGATTCTGGACTTCTGGCTTCTGGCCCAAAATTATCCCCCATTATCAATAACCGCTACTGCATCCTGCTTAGAATCAGAATCATCTTCAGCGCTCTGATTTTAATAAGATTTTCACCATGTCCATTTGTTTCGTCCAGTCCTCCGAAATAAGTTTTTCACAATGATTATATTAATTTTGTCACATGTCAGGTGTACTTACATTTTGAAAGCTCTTCAAGACATACATTCTTTACTTTATCCTTAGAGGGAAGCTGCTAATTTACGTGCTTGTATAGTGAAATTTACAATACCCCCATGTCATTTCGATTGGGTTGTATTGGAAATAGATTAATTGCAAATCTTCCGGAAACACAAAAATTTCATAATCAGTGCCTGTTTTATGTGGGCTGCCCAAGGGTGTAATATCAAATTTGTCTTGTCTAATAATACTTGCTATAATGCCACGGTCTGACTACTATAAGAGACAGTAATTACCAGCAATTTAGCAGATACAGATATACATACTCAATACTTACATTCCAAATATATTTCACCTTCTGATATGACTTAAATGTTTGCTCAAGTTTGGACTTTCTGGATCTTAATCATTGAAATGCTTTCTTAATGCGGATTTATTCATCTTAGAGATATTATTTTCGTCATTTTGCTCTTTCGAAATTTAAAATGTCAAAAATTTAATAATTTTATTTGTTAGTTTGAGAAAAATTGATCAGAGTAAAAAATCATCCTAGGTAGATATCCTACTACTAAAACTTCAATTAGACAACATGGCTGTTAATCAGCTGAGACACTTTGAGTGATTTGACAAATGTCAGTCTATACTTAACCTTTAATATCTCGATCAGCTGATATTGTCAATCGAGATCTAGGGAGTTTTCATTTTTGCAAACCTAAAAACAAAAGTTCATGGCCACCTAGTTCTTTTTTAATATGTGAACGGTGTATAGACTAGACTGACTACTTAAATTATAAGATAAAAAAGCGAATAAAATAGTACAAACTACTTACGATCAAATCTTTATGCTGTACCCCCAAAGTAGGACATGCAAAAGAATAAAAAAAAGAGATTAGAGAAAAGTGCGTTGTGCTGGTGCTGCTTGAATTAAAATAATAAATATCCAACAACAACAATAATAATAAATAAATAAATAATAAATAACAAAAATATTATACATTGATCATGCAATAGAAATAAATACATTTATATCGATATTGCGCATTCGGAAGGAATTCGATGCAAAAAGAGTTACGCGATTTCGTTAATGAATCTTACCGCGCCGGAACCCTTGGGTGACTTGGAGGCCGCCACGTACGCCAGATATTGGATCACTTTCTTTGTGTTTTCTGTTTTTCCGGCGCCCGATTCTCCCGTGCAGAGAATCGACTGGTCTTCTCTCTCTGAAAGGAAATAAGTAAAGTAAGTGAATTGAATTAACAATTGATCAGGAATCGCAGCCTGTGGTACTCCATTTCAAACCATCAACTCCTGACCACACCATCTTTGAGTTTGGTATAAAAAAAATGAACATTTTATGTTGAAGAATCACAGAAACTGAAAAAAAAAGAGTTACCAGAGTTGAGGTAGACTTTTGAAAAATCGATGGTTTGGAATGGGACCTTGAGGGGTTTTTCCCACGAGAGCTGTCTGATTCAAGATTAGCTTCATGGGCTTATTGTGTTTCGCTCCTTGAGGTCCTTCAAGGGAAAAAAATTGGTTTGAAATGGCGAGGATATTTGGAAAGGGAATTGTTGTAATTGCTCAAATTTAAATTTTCCTGGTAGAAAACAAGTTTTGTAAATGGAAACAGAGCTCTGTAGCCTGTGGTGTACCTTACTACCCAGATAGCAACCATGAAAAATTAAATGTTAAAATGTAAAAAAAAAACAAAGCTGCTGTCTCTCTTGAAATTTGAAATTTTTGAGAGCAGAAATTATTGATTTAATACAAAAAACAGAAAAAAAAAAATTGTTTCAGGGGTGTGGAATTTTCATTTCATATTTCACTGAAAAGTTATTTATACAGGGTGATTCATGACTAATGCGGCCATCTAGAGGACATCGAGGTAAGTCTATATGACATTTTTTTGCCAACAAGTCTGAAAATACAGGGTTGGGCCTATGTTTGGGCTTAAATTGTTATCAGCGAAACTTTTAGAACGTTTGAATGAAATCCAACAAAAATATGCAGAAAAACTCTTCTACCGTTCTATTGAGGCACTTTCAAGATTACCTATTATTGGCAAATTGAAAATCCAGGACCGTATTTAAGAAAGTTTCAATCTAAGACATTTTATTTTTGTCAACAGATCTGAAAATACAGGGTTGGGCCTATGGTTGGGCCTAAATTGTTATCGGCGATATCTTTGCAAGGCACTTTCAAGACGACCTATTGGCAAATTGTAAACCCAGGACCGTACTTGAGTACTTAAGTAACAGCTTGGGATTCAGAGAGTACAGAAAAAATGTGATGATCAGATACTTAAATCGAACGGAACTCTTCAACCACCTCCCAAAAACAGACCAAACTAAGAACTTGCACCTGCCTAAATTTCAATTTTCAATTTTGCCGCACAAATTGTTGGAAATATTCCTCAAAACTCATTGGAAATCATTTTCAAAAGCTGAGGTGCTGCGAATTTACGGGATGGCTTGATGTAACGAGTGCTGCTGGTTTTACCTAGAAGCATAGAAGCCCTTTAATTGACACAGCAGTCTATTGTTCGCATAAAAAAAAAACATTTTCAGATCGATTTTCATAAAAAAACAGCTTCGGAGAGTAGGTCAGAAAAAATTTGATGAAATGAGCTTTTTACATCGGATGACACTTCGAACAGCTTCACAAAAACATATCAAAGTAAGGACTTGTACCTACCTAAACTTCATTTATCAATTTTGCCGCACAAATTGTTTAAAATATTCCTCAAAATTCATTGAAAATCGTTTCAAAAGCAGCCGTTCTATGAATTTACGAGGCAGCCTTTTGCCAGAATTTCAAATCTAGTAACCAGGGCCGTACTTGAAGAAAAATTGTTCGCTTTTTTTGACAGAAAAGCACATTTTCGAACGACTTTTGTAAAAAAAAAACTACTTCGGATTCGGAAAGTGCAGAAAAAATGATGAAATGAGCTTCTTAAATCGCCCGGCACATTTCGAACAGCTTCACAGAAAACAAAAAACAGATCAAACCAACAACTTGCACCATCACCTGCCTTAGCTTCAATTTTGCCACGCAAATTGTTCCCCAAAATTCTTTGAAAATCATTTCAAAAGCTGCCTTACTACGAATTTACGGGACCTTTTGCCGGAATTTAAAATCTAGTAACCAGGACCGTAATTGAAAAAAAAAATTATTCGCTCTTTTTTGACAGAAAAGCACATTTTTGACTGACTTTCGTGAAAACAGGCTTCAGATTCGGAAAGTACAGAAAAAGTAGCTTCTCAAATCGTCCAGAAAACTTCGAAAAGCTTCACAAAAAAAAAAAAACAGATCAAACTAACAACTTGCACCATTGCCTTAGCTACAATTTTCAATTTTGTCGCACAAATTGTTTCAAATGTTCCTCAAAATTCGTTGAAAATCGTTTCAAAAGTCATCGTACTATGAATTAACGGGATATATCCTATTGCAAGAATTTTAAATTTAGTAACCAGGGCCGTATTAGAAAAAATTGTTTGCATTTTATATCACAGAATTTTTTTTTACCAACTTTCGAAAAAACCGAAATCTAATTCGGTAAGGACAGAAAAATAAGAATTTTTATTGCATTTTATTTGTTTTTGTTAAGCTGCTCGAAGTAAGAAGCGCATTTCATCACTTTTTTCTATACTTTCCGAATCCGATGCCGCTTTGTTCGAAAATCAATCCAAAAATAAAAAATTCAAGTACACCCCTGGTTGCTAGATTAAAAATTTTGAAATCCCGTTAATTTGACTGGAATCTAGGCCATCCCGTATATTCGCAGAACCTCACTTTTTGAAATTATTTCGAATGAATTTTGAGGAACAATTTCTAAAAAAAAAAAAAAACAATTAGTTTAGTAAAAAAAAAAGTGTATACCTTGTAACATGGAGCGATAGGCTGTATCTGTAATGGCGAAAACGTGTGGGGGTACTTCATGCCTTTTGATCCCTTTGTACTTTTCCATAATCTTCTCTGTGTAGATTGGTAGCTTTTTGTATGGATTGACCACCACACAGAAGAGACCTGAATATGTCTGAAAAAGAGAAGAAAAAAAATTAAAATTTTGTTTATATGGGTTCTCGGACATTACATTTTAAAAATAGTAAGGGTTGAAATCGTATCCAGTGGCACTCCATTCTTTGCGAATAAGGGCAAGAGAACCGATTAGGAAACCTGAATTTCTGTAAATAATCTGGAAAACCTATTTTTGTAAAAAAATCCTTCTCTGTTATTGACAATAATAAAATAATAACGCAATCATTATTATTGATTAATTAAAATTAATTTCGTCAAGATCCGACAACCGATCACCAGAAGATCAAACGACGTTTCGTTGTTGACAATCATAAAAACCAGAGAGAGATCAAAAGGCGGACGCTGTATAAACAATATAACACATTTTTATCGATAATTATCTAAACATTAGGCCGGCTCCGTTGATGTTAAATATTTAATCAGCATTACAGGCGACCCCGTGCCCCGTAAGCACAGCATGCAGGTCCGTAAATCTTCGAATTAATCAGAAGACGTGAATACGAATTAATCGAATCAGTCATTCATTACCAGTAGATCAATTATTATTCTTCTTTATGGCCCCTCTTTAAGTAGGCCTTCATAATAAAATAACTGTCAAATTAAAACTGTCACAATTTGTCAATAAATAATATTAGACTTCTTGATGCTTTAGTTTTAGTTCTCACCCAAGTTAAGTTGGCCATGCACGCTTAGGCCAGCCATACTTTCGGGCAGGCCTTTCTTTTTCTTTACTTTCGGTTCAAATGGTGTAAACCTGACACTTGAAAATTTGAAGCTACTGAAGACATGGACGCCATTTTCAGGCCAATTTAAATTATAATATAAATTCCCGCTTTTCATTTTTTCACTATTCAATTACATTTAAATTTTAAATTCCCAATTTCCGTTCAATCCTGTCCTGTACTTATTTTCATAATTCTATCCTGTTGCGTGCAAACTACCATCACCATCGTAATGCATCTGATGTCAATTGGGTTGTCTATTCACTCACAACATACGCAATAAAAGTTGAAAGAGTATTGCTACACTGCTTGCGCTTTGGCCTGTTAATGGCGTACGAAAGCTACAAACAGCTTGATCATTTTTAATAGAACCTGAATGTTACAACAGTTTTTTTTTAAATTGTAATAATTAATTGTTACATGGGTTATTTATTTATCGACATTTCGATTTTCTTTACAGTTATTGCAGTTTCCGTGGTATTACTTCAATTTATTTCAATCATTATTATAGGATAGGCAACCTTCCTTACAGTCCTCGCGCAGTCGCTTACAGTCCTCGCGCAGTCGCAGATTTTAGATCGACTACTATCCGAGAATGAGCGGGTGCTTCGAATCAATCAATGTAATTAACGTCAGTTATAATACATGTCTGCCAATAATTGTCATCTCCCAGTTCCGTCAATGCCTTTGACGTTCGCAGCTTTTCGGGAATAATTAAAAATTAAATTTCTCTTTTCGTTTTTTAATCCATAAAGGAACATTGAGCATGTGAATTATTAAATTAATCTATTAAATTAAATAATTGCCGCAATATCTTTTAAAATACCCGTGCAGAAACAATTTCGCTGCTGTTGATTAACTCTGAACATTCAGTGATTGAGCCGTGGTTTTATAGGCGTGAAATTAAGTGATTTATTCCTCCATTCAGTATGTTGAACTTCTGAGTTACAATAAATAAACGTTTGAAAATAAACAATGAATAGGTAGACAAATATTTTAGGATAAGTCCGGTACTGGTACTACTACTGGTACCTGTGTATTGCTTAAATCAGGTGGAATAGAGTATGTATTAGTATTAGTATTTCGGCCCGATTTCAACACTTCCACACCAGATACGCTGATTATAAAACATTTAGTTACAACCAAGTTATGTAAATTATGTGCGAATGTAGACTAGACATGTAGGCAGGCATTGTTTCTTTTATTTTTTATTGTCAGTAACCAGCCAGTAAGTACTATTACTTATCAGTAGAAAATTTCCTTGGAATTTACATTTTTCGGCTTATCTCTCGTGCCTACTTTAAATGCGGTCGTTTTATCATTTTAATGTCTTGAATAATTGGTGTGCTGTTGTTACTAACACCAACAACCAACACCAACACCAACACCAGCACCACCGACTACGTCAGTGTAATAATATTCAAAATTATATTCTAAATTTTTTTTTATCGATAAAATCGTAATACATATACTATTACGGATGACAAGGTAACGTACCGAAGGCGCTGGATAATAACATGACCTTCGTAACTAATTTCAAACCATCATGTCCAAACAAACAAGCGTTTTATGTAATTGATAATAAATATTATCTCAGATATATTACTCTCGTCCGTAAGATACAATAAATCGAATTTAAACCTATTTAATTAGATACACATTCCATAAAATCAGTC
This sequence comes from Malachius bipustulatus, assembly GCA_910589415.1. NCBI lineage: Eukaryota > Metazoa > Arthropoda > Insecta > Coleoptera > Melyridae > Malachius > Malachius bipustulatus. Next base: position 35,872,259 of record OU342636.1, read on the forward strand.
ATAAAACCGTTACTTCACGTTCAAAATTAACCGACAAGGTTGCCGGATCGAAATACCAAAGTCCATCTCGAGAACGCGGTCAAAAAAATATTTGCAGTACAATTTCAATTTCGCCCCGCGATGATTTTCTCAAGTTTAACGACCTTTTTACCAAAAATGTCGTGTATAGATTCACGGACCTTAGATAGCTCGAAGGGATGATTTTAGAGCGCAAGTCAAAAATATCGTGTGTAGATTCACAGACCTTAGATAGATCGAAGGGATGCTTTTATAGCGCAGGTCATATGCCTGCGTGGAACTAATACAAGGAGGTCGGAGGTGACGTGGCCGGTGTCTTGCACATTACAAGTAACCCACAATTTTAGGAAACAGCTTCCAGGAAAGATGGCGTAACCTTTCGCTGATTGGGGAATGACTAGGACGCGGAGGCAGAAAAGTGGAAGATGGTGGAGGGCCATAGCAAAAGGGAACTGGCAGAAAACGGTGAAAAGGAGGAAAACGTAGCGAACGGGGAACTAAAAAACGCTGAAAAATAAATTTTACATTTTCTGGTTCTCACCCGAAAGCCATGGACGCCATCGTTGTTCGTCGACGCGATTACCTAGTTGTCTGGAATATCTGCAACCAATAGCCGACTAACTCGGTCAAATAAACCAGTGTTTCTCGTTAATAATAATCAATAGATTAATATCAACTTCCGGAATTGATCGATTACCGACATCAGACTCTGCGTGTTATCTTCAAGATAACACGCCTGACCACCTTGTGGTAGTTAATTAAGAAAAAAATTACCTACTCCCGAAAGTGTCTGCTTGAAAAACCTACCCACGCCGTTGCTGCAGATTTAGAAAGTAACGAGAAGGTGAAGAAAAATTGGAGCCAAATTTTGGAATGACTTTATTACGCACTACTCTAAGTACCCAACTGGTTTCAGTCTACTGGACCATCTTCAGGGGTAAAGGACGGCTCAACTGTGAAAAGGTACAGTTGATATTGAGGGCAGTGAGGAAAGATAAAAAGGTACAGTTGGAAAAGAAACAAATAAATTAAAGCGACTTACAGTAAGCGGTGTTGGTGTTATACGTCCAGAAGGGTTTGTAAAATTGACCAATCTCATAATGATGAAAAACAAAAGGACGAAGTTGTAAAACTGTCCAAGAACAAAACGGCAAAAGACAAAATGGGCTACTTACGTATGAATCTGCAAAGTTTTAGGAGAATTATATTTAGAAGTTTAAGAAGAAAGTCAACTTAGTGAATCCCCTAAGACGCAATACCAGCGATCGCAAAATTGGCGCTAACGTGGGGCACAAACTCTTACTGTTTTTCAGTCAATGAAATAGAAGTGGTTATGGGTAATGTACTACCGATGTCCGTTCTCTGACTGTGCCCACCTCCGAAAAAACGCATCCCTTATTAGTGCGTCACTTGAAAAAAAAAACAATGATATCGACTATCCCGCCTGTCGACTGAAAAAAAAAAACAAAAAAACAAATTAAGGGCTTATAAAAACGCACCACAGAACTATGCGAGAGGTAGTCTACGCCCAATTGTGGAAGTTCAGTTTAGTGAATCCCTTAAGAGTTGCAATAATTGGCGCCCAACGTGGCCCACAAACTATTACAGTTTTTCAATCAATGAAATAGAAGTGCTTGTTGGTAATGTGCTACTGATGCCCGTTTGCTGACTCCACCCACCTCCGGGAAAACGCACTCCTTACTAGTGCGTGACTTAAGATCAAGAAAAATATAAACAGCGTCCATTCAAAGATTCCGTCTATCGACTGAACAAAAAAAAAAATTACGGGCTTATAACAACGCACCACAGACACATGCGAGTGGTTGCGCCCAATTTTGGGTTGGGCACTCCAAGAAGAAATTCAACTCAGTGAACCCCCCCCCCCCCCCCAGCAATCGCAATAATCGGCGCCCAACGTGGCACACAAACTCTTACTGTTTTTTCATCAATGAAATGGTTGGTTATGTGCTACTGATGTCCGTTTGCTGACTTCACTCACTCCTCCGGGAAAACGTACCCTATATTAGTGCGTGACTTAAAATCAAGAAAAATAGAAACAGCGTCCTTTCAATGATTCCATCTATCGACTGAACAAAAAAAAAAAAAAACTAAGGGCGTATAATAACGCTACGCGAGTGGTAGTCTACGGCCAGCTCAATTGTGGCCTGGCGCTTTAAATAGAAGTTCAGTTCAGTGAATTCCCTAAGAGTTGCAATAATTGGCGCCCAACGTGGCCCACAAACTCTTACGATTTTTTAATCAATGAAATAGTAGTGGTTAGTAATGTGCTATTGATGTCCGTTTGCTAACTTCACCCACTCCTCCGGGAAAACGTACCCCTTATTAGTGAGTAATTTAATATCCAGAAAATTAGAAACAGCGTCCTTTCAATGATTCCGCCTGTAGACTGAACAAAAAAAAATTAAGGGCTTATAGCAATACACCTCAGACATGCGAGTGGTAGGACAGCCTACGCCTAATTGAGGGTATGACACTTTAAGGAAGAAATTCAACTCAGTGAATCCCCCCCCTCAGCGATCGCAATAATTGGCGCCCAACGTGGCGCACAAACTTACGGTTTTTTAATCAATGAAATAGTTGGTTGGTAATAATGTGCTACTGATGTTCGTTCGCTGACTACGCCCACCTCTCGAAAAACGCACCCCTTAGTCTGTCGACTGTACAAAAAAAATTAAGGGCTTATAACAACGCTATGCGAGTGGTAGCCTACGCCTAGCTCAATTGTAGGCCTGGCGCTTTAAATAAAAGTTCAGTTCAGTGAATTCTTTAAGAGTTGCAATAATTGGCGCCCAACGTGGGCCACAAACTCTTCCGGTTTTATAATCAACGGGTATTTAATCAAATCAAAATGAGGCGGACATAATTAATAATTTTATAACAATCAAGCAACACCGCAAATAATTTCCGAACCATTTCGCCGCCTCTGCATTACCGCATCGCCGCAAAAGAAAACGTTCAACAAACAAAATCATTTCTCATCGAACTAGTTTTGTTTACTCGAGGAGATCCAAAAGAGCAATAAAACTTCGGTAATTATTGTTAATTTCCAATAAGCAACCGGTAGTTAAACGGCCATTAAGCAATCGGTTATTACGATTCGAAATAATTTTAATTATTTAAATTTTAATGGGATTGTTGTTGATCGTTATAGAAATTTTTGTGACCCCTAAAATGTGGAACGTGGCGCTGGCGCTGGCACTGGCACTCCGCGATCTCGAAAGTAAAATGTTTTTCTATATAAGGATCAATCTGAAATCGAAATCGCTTCTTCAAGGCTCGAGAAAATTATTTATTTATTTAGGTCCTCGTTTTATTATGGACTGACTGACAGCAGCCGCGTTTATCTTTACCAAAAATGGTTCTAACAATTAAAAAATCAAGGTTCCGTCAAAATTAAGAAAATTTATGCAAACGAGTGAAGTCTCGTTGTTTTGCTTTTCGGTATAAACGAAACGAGTACAACGGGTGCGTGTGAAAGTGGTAAACATGAACAATTTAAAATAGAACAACCGGCAAGAATGTGGTACCATTACCGTTTAAACGTTCCTCTCAAATTAGTCATCCCGCATGAGGAGGAGACAAAAGAATGCATGATGCACTCCGACTATTCTTCATTTTGTTCTATCAAATATTTAGACAACACGTGTTTACCTTGAATCACTTCTCTCTATAAATAAAATTACTGAGAGCCTGAGAGCGATCGCGTTTATTGAAGCGATTAGAAAAGGTGTTCAGATGGCTCCACTTTCATGCCTCGGATCAGAAGTCGCACCCAAAGATCCAAAAGCAATTTTGGCGTTCCTCAGATCAGAATCATCTTCCAAAATTACACGTAGAGTTTTTCTCTGCAGCTTAAGAAAAAAAAAAAGAGAAAAAGTGGTACCAACATTACGAAAAGGCTTTTTATACTATTTGGCGGACCCAAGGATCGAGTACCAAACCCTAAAATATTCACGATTTATATCCAACTTTATAATATGTAGTTGAGGACTTTTTAAGCTTTATGTAACAATTCTTCTGCTACATTCTTCTACAAAATAAGAACGTAGACTAGAAGATTTTTTTACAATTAGGCCCACAGAGCGATATATTTTTTTTTTTAGTTTGGCGTGCCTCATGATCACATACCTTAACCAAACCGTTTTAATGTAAATTTTATTCTTCTGGATTTCATGTAAAGGGTGGGTTCTGCAACAGGATAACCCAAGAGCGTAACTCCCTCAGGATAACCCAGCGTAACTCCCGTTATATAAAAATGTATAGTTTGGCGTGCCTCAGGATCACATATCTTAACCAAACCGTTTTAATGTAAATTTTATTCTTCTGGATTTCATGTAAAGGGTGGGTTCTGCAACAGGATAACCCAAGAGTGTAACTCCCTCAGGATAACCCAGCGTAACTCCCGTTGTATAAAAATGTATAGTTTGGCGTGCCTCAGGATCACATATCTTAACCAAACCGTTTTAATGTAAATTTTATTCTTCTGGATTTCATGTAAAGGGTGGGTTCTGCAACAGGATAACCCAAGAGCGTAACTCCCTCAGGATAACCCAGCGTAACTCCCGTTATATAAAAATGTATAGTTTGGCGTGCCTCAGGATCACATATCTTAACCAAACCGTTTTAATGTAAATTTTATTCTTCTGGATTTCATGTAAAGGGTGGGTTCTGCAACAGGATAACCCAAGAGCGTAACTCCCTCAGGATAACCCAGCGTAACTCCCGTTATATAAAAATGTATAGTTTGGCGTGCCTCAGGATCACATACCTTAACCAAACCGTTTTAATGTAAATTTTATTCTTCTGGATTTCATGTAAAGGGTGGGTTCTGCAACAGGATAACCCAAGAGTGTAACTCCCTCAGGATAACCCAGCGTAACTCCCGTTGTATAAAAATGTATAGTTTGGCGTGCCTCAGGATCACATATCTTAACCAAACCGTTTTAATGTAAATTTTATTCTTCTGGATTTCATGTAAAGGGTGGGTTCTGCAACAGGATAACCCAAGAGCGTAACTCCCTCAGGATAACCCAGCGTAACTCCCGTTATATAAAAATGTATAGTTTGGCGTGCCTCAGGATCACATATCTTAACCAAACCGTTTTAATGTAAATTTTATTCTTCTGGATTTCATGTAAAGGGTGGGTTCTGCAACAGGATAACCCAAGAGCGTAACTCCCTCAGGATAACCCAGCGTAACTCCCGTTATATAAAAATGTATAGTTTGGCGTGCCTCAGGATCACATACCTTAACCAAACCGTTTTAATGTAAATTTTATTTTTCTGGATTTACTATTTCTACATACCCACCTACTTCCTATAAAACAAAACGTTTACAAAAATTCCATCAATCGCGTCAGTTTTTTTGATGTAACCAGTTCCAAGAATTTTTTTCCCGGAACGCACGACTCAAGTTCCCAATTCCTCTATCGAGTTAATGACTTAATCAAATTTAATTTTCAATCGAAAGTGCTTTTCTTTGTAACTAATTACGATCCTGTACAAAATAAACGACTAACTATGCAAACAGGAGATAGGTGGACTTTCCTGTCGCTGGTTCAACAAACGTTCGATAAAACCTGTCTAGACATCGCTAATGCATTCGAAATGGCACCTCGTATTATTAATCGATTATATTAGCTTAAAAGTGACTCGAGTCCAGCGACCATTTGCCACCTAGAATCGACTTTTTCCCCCTAATCGGCAACGCCGCGAAATCTAAAACCAGATCGCTCGTAATCACGATAATTGCAACTTTTAACAATAATTAATGGATCTATTTACCAATAATAATAAAGCCAGGCCGCTTTTCATCGTTCCTTGCGATAATTTCGCCCGCGGCGAAAAAACGTTCGTTTATTAAAACGGTAATACCATGTTATTACCATTAATCCCGTCGACGCCTCGAAAACGCAATCCGTATGTATACATTCATGTGAGGCGTGAATGTTTTCACCTGAATTCATCTCCGTCTCTACCATGTGAGTAATAACGTCAACGTGTGCTGTGTGTACATGACCTGGGAAAAATTTCAATTACTCTCGCTCGCTAATCGTTAAAATGTTGAGGTCTGGTATGCGGTCTTGAAGCACGCCGTAACTATGGGTCATGGTCACGAATTGTCTGAAACTTTTGCTTATGGAAATACATAAGGTTTAAATTCAAAAGACAATTCAAAAGAGAATTTGGTAAAAATTGGTCTATCAAAAAAGCGAGCCGTGGGTTCCCAAAAACAAAATAGAACTTGAACAGAGCCCTCTTGAAAACGTGAAATAAAACCTCATCGCCAATAAAGACATTAATTCTGTCATTTTTGGTTAGGTGCAATCTGCAAAACTGCAATCCCCACCAATATCAAACGCCCTAATGGATTTTGCTACGCTGCGGTATTTATGGGTAACTTGACCTTAAGTAACTCAGCCTTGGGATGTTATGCCATGAATATGGTGGGAAGGAGTTATGCTCCCAATCGACTTACAGCCACCAAGAGCTTTTTCACCATTCCAGCGGTGGTGCGAAAACTCCTGCCCAAACCTTCTTAAACTTTTCATGAAGGTCTGGAAGTCTTACCATGAGAGGTTTTCCGTTTCTTTCTCTGGTTAGTGCCGCTGAGCCAAATAAATTGAATCTAATAAGGCTACTGCATACTTTGCATACATTCCACATTTTGCATCCCCCATCAACTACATCAACTCCATAACTGGTTCAGTTTGATCATGTTGGCCACCCTGTTTCTACCCGAGCAGGCTGTGAACTGGATATGATACAACATCCCAATGCAAACATTTTTCGGCTACTTCCGATTAAAAGGCTTTTCGTCAGACCAAGTACAGGCTCCGGTGAACAAAATTTTTCCCTGGTATCCAGTTTAGTATAGTAATCTGCCAGCTCGTTCCCCGGGATTCCCGAACATGCAAAAACCCATACGATCTGCACTTGTTTTCTTCTCAACCAGCCTGACCAGCAACCTCGGCACTCCACTGTTTGCTTCACATTACCTTTTCCATTTTGCCTGCTTGTACGATGACGTTGCAGTGATTAGGCGTTTACCTCTACTTGGAAGACCACTGAGGTTGATCCCAGGGGAATGACCTTGCCCTGTCAAGTAAAGGTCTGCTCTGGTGCAACTTATGAGTCTTTTCAAACAAAAAGGGCCAACAAAAGACAGTAAAAAAGAGCAGTTTGCCTGAAATGGGAAGTTGGAGAGTGTAGGTGCTGGTGGCTTAAATTCGCTGAAGTTCAAGCGTGTCATAAGATTTGTGGAGATGAAGGGTCGTAATGGCCGCCGAATTAAAGACGAGAGAGATTCCAAGACGACCGTTCTTCGTTCGTGGTGTCTCGGAGAAAGAGCGTTTTCTTCATTTCTTCCGTTCAGCGTTGTTCCAGGACTTTCTTCTTTGTAAGGGAAAAGTGGTGGCAGAAAAGGTTAGTAGGCAAAACAACAATCTACTATCCCTGATTCTGCCCGGATATTTTTGGCAAAGACAGGATCTGTTGTATGCAACGAACTTCTCTCTATTTTATTATCCCTGACGCCAATATTTCCTCTTTCCACTAATTTTTTCTATAAGCACCTGAGGTACCTTTAAAAGTTGAGATAAAGCCATAAAACCTGGATACTTCAGTTTGCTGGGCCCATTGTTTCCTAAATTCCACATTTTGGGCAGGCCACCATTGCCGATCTTTTTATCCAAATGGGAACCGGGACCAGCCCCAGAATTACGTTCGACATTCAGGGACATCTTTTCACTATTTTTTCCTACAAGCACCTGAGAAACCCTAAAGATTTGAGATAAAACGACAATCCCTGGATAACTTGGTATGTCCCCTGTTTTCTCACCTTTCCACTATTTTTCCTAACTCAGTATGGCCCCCTGTTTCCTCAATCCCGTATTCTTATTAGGCAGGCCGTCATCGCCTATCTTTTTATCCAAATGGGAAGAGGGGCTGAATTACATTCAGGGAGACTGGCGGGGTAGTTCTAGTTTCTAGTTCTTGTTGCCATGGGTTTTGGCAAAACTGGAGAGACGTTTTGCTTCTAGTTTGGCCAGTCCATTTGTCATTGCTTCTCGGTCTGATGATGGACTTTTTATAACTTCTGGTTTCCGTCCCCAAACTTTATCGTTAACTCAATTTTGGAGATGCCACAGTTTTCGTGAATTTTTCGTCAACCTGCGTCCAAATGCCAATTTTTCGTCCATCATGATTCCAAGAGATTTATTAAACTCCCTTTGTATGTCAGTTTTCTTGTGAAGATAATAATTTCTGTCTTTTTATGGTTACTGATCAAACCACGCCCCCATAACTTGCACCTTGAGGGATGCGATGGAGGACTGCGTTCAGAAATTAAACGGTTACTAGAACTAGTCCGTCTTCCGCGCTATTATTACATGGTCGATTATTGTTGGTGAACAACTTGTTGCCCGAATTCACCTGTAACACGAATTTTTGTGTTTCAAATCAAACAATCCATTCAATATTTTTAGCGAGCTTTTTGGCAAACCTCCACGGATCTCTCACCATTGTTGTCGCCCGAGTTTTCACCGCGACGTCCCACGATATCGGGATCATCAACCTTCCATCCCGTGCGCGCATTTAAATCACCAATCACCCAGCACTATCTCTTTTGGTTAATTTTTCTCAATATGTCCAAAAATAAGTATTCAACGGCCATGCCGAAATTGGTACGTTCAGAAATTAAAAAAATACAAGTCATAATATTTCTTAGATTCAAGACAAGAAAAAGAACTGCGAGATTCCCGAGCACGCCCCTGCGTCCCGTGCCAGTTTACTGACCTGGCTCAATATTATCCCGAAATAAAACCGGGTGATCTAATAAATCGCAAATGGAGCGTTCAAGATCGAAATTAATCGCCTTTGTAGCGAACGATAGCGCGCCGCTATTCCTGAACCGACACCTCGGTCAAAAAATAGCAAAACAAAAAATTAATCGACGGAATCGCGAGAATAAATATAGACGGTGTGTTTCTTATTTTAGGCCTCATCAACGGATACCGTTTGCATTATACAAACTGCAAGAAACGATCAGCTATCGCCACGTTATGTGACCAAAAAGGAAATCTCTAAAAAGCGGTGAAAAAAAAAAAAACTGGATGTGTGTGAAATGTTTATGATGCATCAAGAGAGGACACTGAAGGCAGACGGGTAGGACTCCGAAATTGGGCCCTCTGCACCTCTAGACGGGTAGTCTCCCACGTGGTGCTGGTACCTCGTTATCTTCTGTGATTCTTTCCGTATTAGGAACTGAGACCGAGATAACTCTTCTTCATCTCTGCGTACCTATGAAAAGAACAAGAAAAAAAAATCAGGAAGGATTACGGATTAGGACGTCCTCGATTTTAAGTCTGGACTGTCGTTCCTCATTAAGCCACGTTGACAACTTGCTCGTGGCAACGGAAGCGAGCCTCTTGATTTAGCGGAAAAACGACAAGAGAGGAATGAAGATGGCACTGGTGTTGCCAATTAAGCGCGCGACCGCCAGGAGCACGGGGTGTCGAAAGACAACGGGCGGTTTTTAGCCGGGACGATTTTTCCTTTTTTCCCGGGGTTGACGTGCTCGTTTTAGCGCCGGATTTCAACAGCTCGTGATTGTCTTCTCCCGCGAGCGATAAAATACGTTTCTATTTTTTCCCACGCCGGCGGCGGTTTCCAGATTCAGACGCCAAAATCTGAAATAAATTACTAGTTGGACGAGGAATTTATTATTAAAGGAAAACTTATGATAATCGTTACTTTAGAATAATAGATAATTTATTATTAGACGGCTGCGTGAAATATTTCCATCGACGATCTATTTACTTCGCAAATATTATCTTTACTGTGACGCTGATCTGTCAATAACGTTTTCGCAACGTAAGATCCTTCCTGTTCTGTTCTGTTTTGTTACATCAACTAATTTGCGTGAAAAAATTCCAGCACCCAAATTACTTAAATTATAAACCTCCGAGAGCTCCGAGACAAAGTGCCCCGTACAAAAATAAACCCCATAAACTAACCTAGCAAATTTGACATGTTTATCTGTCAACCGTGGACGTGGGCGCTATTAATCTGACATCTGACAGCAGTTTGAGGTGTTTACCGTCACGAGCCGCGGGTACTAACGATCGTCCACTAACTTGTAATACTTTCAGACAATCTTATAAATAATCCAGCGCCTCCTTGGCACCTCTCCCGTAGGAACTCTTTTAATGTCGGACGAATTTTACGCTTCGCTACGTTTGAGAGATTGCGAGTCCCGGCGCGGGCGACAATCGTGACGCGTCGACGAATGCTGACGGGCGAGCTTCGAAAACTCCAAAAGAAAATTTAATTTAACCACCAGTCACCACCCACCATCGACCACATTTCCTTGAGCTGACTTGACGTTTGACGTTATCAAACTTTTGGCTATACAGCGGATATTAAAAAAAATTGGATCGTGATTTTTTTGTTGTCTCCCACAACACCTGTGGATTCATTGAACCGAGAGGCAAGAAAATGACAGCAATCTGGCAACCAGGCCCCCTGTTATCGACCCCCAACCATAATCACTCCAGTAAGTACTTTTAATCTGCAATCCAAACATTTGGTGGTCAATTGACTTCAAGAAATTATTAAACCAGATTTTCCTCGCTTATGTGGTTTACATTAATCACACATCAACCGTAATTTCCTGTCAAGATACGAAATAATTCTTGGACGATTTAGCAACGCAGGAAACTTAGTAATCGCGAAGAAAATCTTCCATCGATCTAATTTGATTTACTCCTCGCCCAAATAATTTTTTTGGCGCTTCCCCTTAGCAGACCTCTACAACAGACGACAACAGGAAGTCCCGTATCAGGTTCACTAATTAATTTTTTTAAATTTACATAAAACACCTGTCAGTCGCCGCCGTCGCGTCGTTGGGTGTACCAATACGATTAACATCTGCTAGAGGCACGCCCCGCTCGATTAATCCACGACGTCTCACTCTAACCGTGTGCATGGCTACATTATGACCTAATGAACGGGAAAAAAGAGGAATCTACTTTTTTTTGCTCTTGTTCGTATTATTAACAATACTCGGATTCGAATTCCTGTGTCACTTTGGTTTGGTTGGAGGTTAATAATAATAAGGCTCTTGTTGGTGTTGCTGGTTGCTGGTGCCGGTGCTGGTGCTAGGCTGTTGCGTGGGGGGAGTAGAGTTAGAGCAACATTAACAATATGGCATTGACCCTGACCCTTGCTTGAGCTGCAGCATTCCTGTATCATAACGAAACGATGTCATATGTCATTTAAGGTGAATACCTGGTATGTGTTTCTTTCTAGTCTGGTGCGATTATTATTGGTCGGTAGTTAAAACGTGTAATGACATTGCTTCCAGGTACTATTAAAGAATGGTCGTCCATGACGTGGATACATGCCTGTTTTCCCCTGATAACTGCTGATTATTTTGCATTTTTCTCTTCCGTTTATTTAGCGATGTAACGCCACACTCCACCAAAAAAAAAATAAAAAAAATTGAAAAATGGATCAGTGTTCAATCGGTGATCGCTCCCTTATTCGTTTACTACTTCGCAGTCTACACTGAACTAAACTCGCATCGCTGCTAGCTCCGGTTCCGCTTATATACACCCTTAGAGTTCTTCTGGAGTGTACTTCCGAGAGTTTCTTTCCCGAACTACCTTCTGGAGTTTCATTTAAATGCTCTATTTACCTTTTACGACCGAGATTTCATGAAGCAAACGCCGCGAGGTACCAGGATAACAGAACTGGAGAGAGGTAGCTGCACCGGATACACTGAGACCCTCAGCCTAAACCTCGCCCGACAATTCAGATCGCGGAATTAACTTAAAAAAAGATGAAGAAAGAGTAAATCGAACGACTCAATCAACACCGTTGTTATTGGTTGGGAAACTTGGCATGCGTATACTACGTTTTCAAGGACTTTGGTAAAATCGAGCTTCAGACACTCTTGACAGATTAGTAGTGAGTGTTTTTTCTCCAACTTTCTCTTTTATTCCGCGACTTCATGAAGCAAACGCCGCGAGGTACCAGGATAACAGAACGGGAGAGAGGTAGCTGCACAGGCAACACAGAAATTGTGCTCCTGCGAGACTCTCAGCCTTAGGAACCTCGCTCGACATTTCAGGATGGAATTAACTTGAAAAAAAGAGTAAATCGAACGGTTCAACAAACACCGCTGTTATTGGTTGGGAAACTCGGCATGCGCATTGTACATTTTCATGGACTTTGGTAAATTCGAGTTTCAGACACTGACAGATTAGTAGTGAGAGTTATTTCTCGAACTTTCCCTTTCATGACCGAGACTTTCCGAAGCAAACGCCGCGAGGTACCAGGATAACAGAACTGGAGAGAGGTAGCTGCACCGGTAACACAGAAGTTGTGCTCCTGCGAGACTCTCAGCCTACAAAACATTTCAGAGGGCGAATTAACCTTGAAAAAAAATAAGAAGAAAATATTTCCAGGTTAGAAAGAGTAAATCGAACGACTCGACAAACATAAAAACGAAAATTAAAAAAAAAACAATTTTTTTAGTAAATCGACTGAAACCAATAAAACACGCAGATCTAAAATTGCAGTCCGACAACCGACAACATCCTGTCGAATTAATCCAATTACCAAAACAAGAGAAGAGAATGTATGTTTACGTCGACTCGAGTTTCACAAGAGAATAAACAATCGAGCATGTGGGCGAAGATTCCCGTTTTCGCAGCTCGAGTTCACTTTTTCCGCGTCGACGAGACATTTTTTCGCCTCATCTCAGGTTAAGAAAAGCTCACACGTCTTTCAAGGGTACCATTACGACCGGAATCGCTTTTCTCGACCGTTACGGTGAACATCTGCGAGTAAAAAAATAATCCGTGAGAGACGGTGATGGATCTACAATCATGTCATCATCATGTTTGGATTGATTGCGATATAGAACCATTTTTATGTTCCTATTATTGGTCCAGCTACTTCATTTCATTATATCCTTTTTAACGCTCGATTAAACGTATTAAAACGACCAATAACTCATGAATTAAACATGTAATAAATAGATCGGATACCGGATCGAATAAATTTATCAATTGTCGAAGATCGGTGACCCTTAGATTCGTTCGAAAGCGAACTACGCCCACCGAAACGACAGAATCTCGATTTTTTTTAGGTTTAACTAAACTTATTATGTAATATGTAAACTTTGCACCCTAATCCCATATCAGAGCAGGAGCAAGTCAGCACTGAGCCACAAAAGAACCACTGAGCCATTGCAGTAGCGACCTTGCAGTGTTGCCGCCTTGTACGATCCTTACCCAGGAACCAGGTTTGATAAGTTGAATAATTATTTACTCCGTAGAGGAGTTCGAAAGATGTTTAACACTCTTCAGCTATGTTCTAGACAGTTGATGTGACGTGTCGGCTGACTTATTGGTTGACGTTAGCGAAATAATTAAATCTCAGTAACGCAGCAATTACCCGTGTATACCACCGTTACTACCCGAGTCCCATAGCAGAGCAGGAGCAGGTCAGCACTGAGCCACGGAAGAATCACTGAGCCATTGCAGTGGCGACCTTGCAGTGTTGCCGCCTTGTACGATCCTTACCCAGGAACCAGGTTTGATAAGTTGAATAATTATTTACTCCGTAGAGGAGTTCGAAAGGTGTTTAAATGGGACTATCGAGTGTCCCTTAATAAGTTTGGATCGGTTAAACTTGTGTTTTGCATGATAAACTCTGTGAAGAGTTATATTTCTTCTGTATTCCGGTTCACTGGATTATAATCACTGGATAACTGGATAAAAAAAAACTCGAAACTGACCTGGAACAGAAGATCGTAGACGAAAGCAAAATGGGCTTGATGACGTGGTAAAAAGACATGAATTTTAACTTTCGGCAATTTTCAGAAAGACCGGCAGACGCGATTTGCGCGTCATGTAATTAAAGCCGAATCATACAGGGTGTAATGTCGATGATTCCTGATTGGTGATAAGATAAGAAAGAAGCAAGTTGAGATCAACAACAAATTATAATAAGCAATGCAATCATTTCACCAATACCGAAGACAGTAGGTTCAGGTACAACTTACTTGTGCACATGATGTTACGAAATAGCCGCGATGGCAAGCGGAGCAAGCATGATTAATGGGAATCTGTCTTTATTTTAATGACACAGAGACCGACGTGAGGACGCCTCTTCATTTACTGTACACTCGACTGCATAGGAAAGAATTCAGCAATCGAGCCTTGTAATTTCAATAATAATTCGACCACATCGACACTGCAAACGTCAGTTGTCAACTCGAATTGTCACGTGATCAACATTACTGGATCAATTAACAAAAAAAAAAAACAATTATCGTGCATGTGTCCTCTCTTTCTACAATAGTAGCAAAGTAATAAATCCTCACTTATCACACCTGCCGGGACATTTGTTTTTATTACTCGTTGAAAATCATTTTAATCGCGTTAGAATGTACAGAGAACGACAGGCAAAGACAAAACGGTATCACCTTACCATTTTGGTCGGAAGTAATGAAGTTGCTCTCTTGGAAAAGTCGCCTTTTTAATGTTCGTGGCACAGATAATTATATTTTATTATAGCATGGAACTTTAATACTTAATATTCATCTTAGCTACCTCGTTAAAAAAACAATAACAGGCGAGGTTGAGCGAATAAGTAGAAGAACGTTGTCCAGGCATACAAAAGACAACAAATGTCACAAAATGAATTTTTTCATTTGGCCGCGAACGAGAGTGGATGACCCTCATCTGAATAATCCCTAAATTATTTTTTAATATAATTATTATTAATCAAATAAAACTCAGAAGTGGGATACACCAGCGCGATATAATGCTTGTGGTTAGTGAGAAATACGTGCGTTGACATGGGAGAGGGGAAAGGTAGTGGAACCCACCAAAACATGATGGAGGACCACCAGGTCGGATCAAAATGTGAGAGAAATCAAAATATATTTTTTCCTTTTCGCTTGTTGATCAAAAAGGCAACTAGGAATTTACTGGACAGAAGAACGGAGGAAGAGATTCAGATCGCCTTTCTCTCTCTCTCTCTCTCTCTGTATGTCTCTCTACTCTCTCTACTCTGAGAGTAAAACTCCACCATAATTCGGCAAAAGCTCCCACAAGAGGAAAATGAAGCGGAAATAGCAAGAAATATATTTCCCCCTTCCCCCCTCGCTCTCTCTCTTTCTCTCTCACTCTCGCAAGTTTTTCTTCCTTTTGGGGAAGGGCTTCTTTTCATTTTAAATACATCTGGACTCAAAATGTGAGATTGCTTTCCTTCGAGTGATTTTTTTGCTTTTCCTTCGAGTGATTTTTTTTTCTCTGAAGGAAACTGTGACCACAACAAGGAAGAAGAAATGGACGAAGAGGTTCAGATTTCTTCTCTTTACCTTGAGAATTCTTTAGGACGACTCTCTAGTAATTCGGCAAAAGCTCCCAGAAGAAGAAAATCAAGTAGAGCTAGCAACAAATCTATTTTTTCCTCTCTTTGTCTCCCTTTCAAGTTTTTCTTCCTTTTGGGGAAGGGTTTCTTTCATTTGGAATACATTGGGACTCAAAATGTGAAAATGCTTTCCTTCACGAGTTAATCAGATATGTTTTTCCTTGAACGCAAATGGGATTTAACAATAAATAAGAAGAAATGAACCAAGAGGTTTAGATTTCTCTTTACAGCGAAAGTCCTTTGGGACGACTCTGTCATAATTCGGCAAAGCTCCCAAAAGAGGAAAATGAAGCGGGGCTAGCAAGAACTTTATTCCCCCCATCTCTTTCTCTTTCTCAAGCTTTCCTTCCATTTTTGGAAGAGCTTCTTTCATTTGAAATACACCAGCGTGATACCATTTTTGGGGTTAATGTGAAAGGCTTAACGTGAGAGAAAGAGAGAAACTCAAAATGTGAGATGGCTTTCCTTTGCTTATTACTCAGATACCTTTTCTTCCTGGAGGCGACTGGGACTTTACAATAAGGAAGAAGACCGAAAGAAGGGACATTTCTCTCTACTATAACTGCTTAGGGACGACTCCACCAAAATTCGGGAAGAAGACGCATCCAAGTGGAAAACGAAACTGGATGAGCGACAGCTCTCATTTTTCCCTTTCTTCATTTTGGGGAAGAGCTTCTTTCATTTGGAATACACCAGCGTGATACCATTTTTGGGGTTAATGTGAAAGGCGATGACGTGAGAGAAAGAGAGAAACTCAAAACGTGAGATACCTTTCCTTTGCTTGTTACTCAGATACCTTTTTTCCTGGATGCAACTGGGACTTTACAAAAAGGAAGAAGGTCAAACGAAGAACATATCTCTCTAATATGAGATCCTTAGGGACGACTCCACCACAATCCGACAAAAGACGCATCCAAGTGGAAAACGAAACCGGACCAGCGAGATCTCTCATTTTTCCCTTTCTTTGAAGTTTTTCTTCCTTTTGAGGAAGAGCTACACTTTCATTTGGAATACACCAACCTGATACTTTTTTTTGTGGGTAAGTGTGAAACGCGATGATGTGAGAGAAAGAGAGAAACACAAAATGTGAGATTGAGATTGCTTTCTTTTGCTTGTTAATCAGACACTTTTTTCCCAGATGAGACTGGGACTTTACAATAAGGAAGAAGACCGAACGAAGGGGTTTACATTTCTCTATAATATGAGAGTCTTTATAGGGACGACTCATAATTGGGCAAGGGTGCATGCCCAAGTGGAAAACGAAGCAGGACCAGCTAAAAAAAAATTCTCTCAAGCTTTTCTTCCTTTTAGGAAAGGAACTGTGATACACCAACGTGATACCATCATCAAAAAGGGATTTATTGAAATGATCAAGGTGGTGCCACCTGCAACGGAGAAAGACGAGAAGAAAAAACGTCACTGGGCAACAGAACGACTCCCAGCAGCCCCTTGTTCATAGATTGCTTCTTTTGAAAAAAAATTATCGTTTCCGTAGTAGATAAACGTGGAAAACCTTCCCCACTGATGGGGGTGAAGATTTGTGAACAGCACAAAGAGGACTCAGCGTATAGGTTGAAGAAAAAATAGGTTGAAGAGAAGGGAGGAGTACTTTTCTCTGATCAGAGGTTTCTCTGATCTTCATCTCTCCTGATTTGGGCCTGGTATTCCGAACTTACTTCTTTTGGGGATGGTACCACCGCCTAAATTGCAGGAGCCTAATTTTAGATCCACCCTTTCGCTCTTTTCCGTTACGCATTGGTAGAAGAAGCTGGAGCGAGGGAACCCCACACGTATAAGCGTTCTACGTGTTGGCCCTCTGAGGTGGACAAACCCTATCGAGGACCACATCTAGACCAAGCTGGATTAACTTTGTCTTACAGAAGAGTTGAATATTGAGGCCTCGAAATGGCAAATGGACAATTAGCCTTTGTCACAATTTATTTTCCAAAAAAAAAGGTCTAAATCGTTCAAAAAATATAAAAAGCGTAAAACGAATCAATAAAAGAGATAAATCGAAAGTGATCAAAACAACGACAACCGTGCTCGCGAGTGTTTCATTTCATTTCTGGGTCAACCTTTCTTTGTTCGATGGTAAAGTTCAAATGTGATCGATGCCTTTACAGTACGGGGTTAGAAACGTAATTCGATTGATTAAGACCGAAAGTCCTCGATCATGCATCTGGCCGATTGAAACAAACTATGCCATCGATCGATTGATCGATTTATTAAAAACGCCAATTTTATTTTATCAATCACATCGATACGGTCTTGAAATAGTTTGCATAATTGGCGCGAATTTAATTATTTATGGACAGTGCCGTGCAAAAAAATCGTAAATACTTTGACGTATAAGTTTGGTAATAAAGTATGGTACCCGTATGTGGGCACAATGTTTATAAACAGACCCCAATAATGAAGATTGACGTTTAATATTAACGCGACTCTTCTCCTAATACACTGAGACCAGCAGCAACCCGGCTCGATGAACTCTTATCAGATTTTTCTCTTAATCGAGCTGGCGCGGCGACGGATTCCCAGTCGCAGCCACACAAGTCGTCGATTGAAATCTCGCAGACGAACCGACGGAAAAACGATTTTCAGTAATTAACGAAAAAAATTATTTTTAGCCCAGCTGCACGATTTTTCTTACTCTTACAGCACCATTACCGTTACATATACCTAATGGGACAAAAAAAACTCATGTTACGTCGCATGCATAATAAATCAATAAATAAATTATATTTTATGCATTAACATTAAACAAGGCACCATAAACGGGCATATTTTTATAGAGACGGCAACCCTGTCCCAGTGACCGCGTATCATCCATATACGGGCTAAACTGGCTCGTTATAAAATAATCGAGGCGGCCGCATCGGGTGCTGCTGCTCTCCGACTCCGGACTACGAGATGTCTGATTACCGCCTTATAAGGAGAGGTAATCGCCGTTTGTTTTGTATGATTCATGCATGCGCGTGGACGTCTTGATTACGCCATCACACACCGACACCGACACTACCCCATCCATCTGGTCTGTGTCGGCTCAGCTGTCCATTATTATCTATCTCTCTCGGATCGGTTGAACTGGAACGCAATCATTTTATATAATATCTTCAATCATAAAAGGAAATGATTTTTCTCAAGTTTACCGATTTCCTTTTTACCTTTTACCAAAAACCTTTTTACCTTTTTACCAAAAATATCGTGTATAGATTCACAGACCT
The DNA here is from genome assembly GCA_910589415.1 of Malachius bipustulatus. Classification (NCBI taxonomy): domain Eukaryota; kingdom Metazoa; phylum Arthropoda; class Insecta; order Coleoptera; family Melyridae; genus Malachius; species Malachius bipustulatus. The sequence continues at coordinate 35,890,972 of OU342636.1, forward strand.
TAGCTTGAAGGGATGATTTTAGAGCGCAGGTCATATACCAGAAAAAGTCACGCTGCAATTTCAGCAAATAGCTTCCAGGCTACATGACGTAACCCTTCGCTGATTGGGGGAACGGCTACCGAAGACACGGACTTTCGATCGGCAATTTTTATCGATCATCGAAGACCGCGTCGAGATTCCGGGAGCGAAGAGCGGCGCCGAGGAATGCCAGTTATGACCCTGTTTTTGGCGAAAATAAACGCGCGCCAAATACCTGCGTACACGCGGAACCGAAAAAAAATCGGCCAGGTAGGAGCAGCGGAATGCCGCGCGACAGAAATGATAAATCTGCCGGCACGAAACGAACGTGAAGAAGAGCCCTGGCGGCCGGCCAAGTCACTTCAAACAATAATCGGTGGCCGATTTAACATCTTAATGAGACACGACTGGAGCCCGCCGGACGTTTCCTGGGCGCGCGATAAGTCCCGAATCCCGAAAATTCGGCGCGCCAGATTAACCCAAACAGATAACAGAGCCAGCGATTTGGGCATTCCGCATTCGGTGGATAGTCAGTCCTTCAAATACTGGAGCCCATACAAATACTGGAACCAAAATTTTGGTGTAAAGAAAGAACGATTTGAAACCATAAAACGTACCATCGACTTGTAGCAAAATAACACGAATATTGATCTACTATTTAACCGAATTCGCGTCTATTTCGAGACGGTGGCGTCACATCTTTCAGATTTCCGTTCTTGCGATTGACATAAGGCAGACAGACACCAGATACATCAGTACTTGTAACGTACGACCTTGCCCGCGCGCCACACAAATAAATATGCTTTGAAATAACTGACAAGCAAAGGAAACCGATTGTAATTAGTATCCTGTTTCTGTAATCCTCCTACAAAATACGCATACACGTATCGTTCAAATCGAGTCAGACGTTCAATAACATCGATTTCAGATCATTAGCACCGACATATTGTCATCAGACTATAAAAAAATGTTCCCTTCATTTGATTTGCATTTGTGCATTCTTACAATCTGATCACACTGTCGAGGAGTCAGCCTCGAAAAAAAGTCTCGAGCGCCAGCTTGTAAGAAGCTGAAAACAAACAATAGATAAGGAAGTTGTTTACGTCGAGTACCTATATAAAGGAACAGAAATTCAGGTAAATAAATAAATAAATATCTTATGGCTGTGGTAAAGTCCAAGTGTCAGAAGTTTTCAAGTAGCCTCAAGGGCCTCTGACGTAACTCAACGACTGCTGTGAAGCAGCCGGGACCCCCTTTTTAACGTACCTCCCGGAGCACGATCGGTCACGGAAATTCAGGTAAAAGCAGCAGATGCTAGCCGGCTGTTTTGGGGAATTCACCTGGAATTACCAGTCAGCCATCTATATAGCACATCCCCCTCTTTCCAGACTTTCTCCTCAAACGAAGAAGATGAATTGACTCTTCGTGGTATCTATCCCCGATACGAAACCCGGGTATTGACCAGGTTTCAAATTCGAATAAAGTGAAAGAGTATTGACGTTATTTCACCCTTTTTTTGCTAGCCGCTACACGGATTCGAACGAGGTCTCAGGTGGTGTGAAGAATGGATTCGCATCCCTGATCCAGTTATTCTGACTTTGTATAGCATCCCCCTTGGCCGCCTAATACCCTAGAGGTATTGACTCGGTGAACTAGATGGGCAAGCAAAATCGGCATCCGATATTTCAAACGAGTAGTGATCGTTCGTAATAAGGTGACGATTTCTATTCAGTCCAATCAGTAGGTATTGACTCGGTGAGTTAGACGAACAAACAAAAATCGATATTGGGTATTTTAAACGAGTAGTGACTAGTGATCGTTCGTAATACGGTGACGATTTCAGTGCAGTCCGAGTACGGGGGGAATTAAATCAATCTTTTGATAGGAAAGGAAAGCTCGCGTCATTTCACGCGAGTAGAATTTTCTCCCTTGATCAAATTTATCAGAACGAGTTCCCCGCGTGTAAATAGAAAAGAATTCTTTTATAAGTTCAGATCGTCAGTCAATAAATGATATTTTTGTGATTCGCGCATGAATAATGTCCCCTTTCTTGTTTTGCAATAATCATTCCGATTACAGCTAGCCAACCATCGACGAAAAAAAAACAAAACAGGACTCTATGTTCCGCGAATTTGACCCAGAAGCTACGACCGGCAGTGAGGATAAAAACGAGGCCTTATCTCCTAACGGTCGTGGATTGCAGCCCGCCGGTGCTATAGCTGCCAGGGAGTGTCTATCTAGACTACGTTCATGAGCGATTTGAACCCTCTGAATGAATTATTAACTCGTATACGATCAGTTACATTATTTCTGAAGCCAATAAATTTACGTTTGATATTATGATGTCGTGTATAAATTTGTGAAAGTCCGTCCTTATCCGTTCAGGAACTGGTGCGCGTGTCTATGGGAATTCTGATACGAAGCATCTTGAGCTAATGAGAAATACTCCATCAGCATATTGGCGCGGAACTCCATACTATCGAGAGAGGCGTCAATTTAATATCTTAACGGGCAACCAAACTGCCATTAAATCAGCAAGCTCATACGTCATCAGTTCAAAAATGGTGTATGTGGGAATGTCTAATGGGATTAAATAAATTAGGCAAAGAAAACGAGTAGCTCTTGCTTGCTTGCCAGGTATTGGTGTAGAAGACAATGAGGGATGATCAAGCAAAGCGAGTAGCAAGCCAGAACGTTTTTGGGGAATAGGAGAAAACGTTTCAGAAGACAAAATCGAGAAAGAATGGGAAACCAAATAAGAGAAACTCTGGAGAAACCTTCCCTCTGGCACGCTTCCCTCTGGAGACATAATCTCTCTCCAATTATTACAATCAGGTCTTAAGACGCGCTTATCCGGGGTAGCCTCAGTGGAGACATTACTCATCAACACACCCAACATTTCCTGACGAATGAAACATACTTGCCAAACCTTCTTTATATTCTTTTCAGATCTATAAAAATCTCTGATGGCTTAAAAAATTAATAGAAATCGAGAAAAAATATAAAAATTCCGGTGACACTTTCGAATAGGTACCTAACGTTTGTGTAATATAATTTGTGAACATAAAATTTAGGTATTTTTTTCATCAAAAAGGGGTTAATTTTCCACTAACTTAACCGCGGCTGTTATGACGTCAGAATTCTGATTTCAACTAACTCGCTTATTTAATATCGCAGTCAACTGGGATAAAAACCTACCTGACAATTATAATGTCTATTTTAGTTTGATTCAATAATAATAATTGAAAAAAAAAGGATAAGGTGCGAATTTACTTTCTGGAAGGAAAAAATGTGGCCGGAATTCGATAGCCAATGCCGTTGAGTTGACATACATAGTTCATTCATGTTTTTATTGAAACAGCACAAGCACTTAATGCTCGTGTAAAGTTTTATGTTTGAAACAATGAATCATTTGTTTTATTACTCGCCACCTATAAAGAAAGAATTGATAAACACTCGGAAATGCTTATTTAGCATTAGCGCACTAAGCACCAAAGACTGAGTCATATATTCACACTTTGAATCATTTTTTTTATAAAATTATTATAAACAGATAATCAAAAGTATGTATAATACATACATATACAATTCATGGGAAAATTGTAGAAATACCTTTCCAACAACTACCATAAGAGTTAACATAACAACATAAGAAATATAATATAATTAAATATAGAAAGGAAAGAATTCTAATCCTAAATCATTTATATTTAAATGACAAATAATGTGTATGAATGTGGTAATCACTCACGCGTGCCGCGTGCGATTATTATTAAGTAAATAATAATTAATTGAATAATTGAATAATTAATTATTATTATTATTATTACAACAAATTGCAGCGTTATTATTATTATTTTGACTATTAATAATAATTATGCGTGTGTTTTGTTTGACTAATTGGTTCAATTTAAACGAAAACAATCGATCGAAATCAGGTCACTTCGATTTAAAAACAAAACCTCCTTTTTCGATAGATTCGAACCTGTACCAATTCTTCTTTTTCTTGATTGTTTAATGGCCTGATCCTCTGGGAAAATGGGCGATACCGAGTTGGGCAAAGGATTTTGTTCTTCCATAATCCCAGCGCTCAATTGGGCGACAAACGAGAAATGAAGGGATCATAAGAGATAACGAAACATAACTGGACAGGCAAGAAATACATGTGCGGCCTTGCCCATATACAGGCTGATTCAAAATTGAGTGCAAATATTTTGAGGGCTTATTTACCAGCCAAAAATAATAAGTTTTTTTCATATAATCGTCTGTCCTAACTTGCTTCGTTTTCTAGATACAGGGGGTAAAATTTTGAAGAAAAAAATCGAGTTTTATCAATTTCTCAAAAACCTCTCAGCTGATTTAAATAAAATTTTACAGGCTTATTTGTTATCATAAGGGCCTTCCTTTGATGGGAATAACATGAATTTATTAATTCCAGTGGCGTCTCAGGGGGCTACCTGAATTAAATTAAATGAATCTCAATAATCGATGTGAATTTATTGCTTATTGTGTTTTAATAGGGCCTGGCACAGATTTTGATTTTTTCTTGGAAACAAAGCTAGATACGAGTAAAGCTCAGGAGGCAAGAAAGTTACACTATTGACCGCTAAATCTAAAAAAAAAAATATAAATTGTCAAAAGAGCAGTGGCGTATCATAATTTTACCTATAAGTATCAAGTAAGTATCAAGCCCTCTGAGACGCCACTGGAATTAATAAATTTATGTTATTCCCATCAAAGGAAGTTCCGTATAACGACAAATAACCGTACCAAATTTTATTTAAATCGGCTGAAAGGTTTTTGAGTAATTAATAAAAAATCGATTTTTTTTCCAAAATTTTACACCCTGTATCTAGAAAACGAAGCAAGTTAGGACATACGATTATATGAAAAAAACTTCTTATTTTTGGCTGGTAAATAAGCCCTTAAAATATTTGCACTCAATTTTGAATCACCCTGTATATAGCAGTGTTGCCAGATTTATTTAGTGGTGCTTTTAGTTTTAGTAGATCGGATAGGTATACCTAATCAATTTTCAATTTATTATTAATAATTGCAGTTGAGTAGGCAGTAGGTACGTACCTACCTATGGCTACGTTGCACTTTAGCGTCATCAGGAAGTCAGGTCTTTGGTCAGAGTAGGTTTTTTTTTCCTTCAAATGTCCCTAAAATGAAAAAAAACCTACCCTGACCAAAGACCTGACTTACCGGTGACGCTAATAAAGTGCAACATTACCCCTACCTATATCATTTTTCGATCGTTCCTTATATAGGTACCTATTATCGTCACAATAATAATTACTTGTAACGAGAATGTAGAAAATCGGAAAGATAATAATCAACCAAGTCTTCAATGGCGTCAACGTATCTAGAAATTCCACGGCCCAACTGAGCTCCAGGATTATAAGACCACCCGTAGAGTCGAAGGGTCACGCAGGTAATTAGGCCCAACTCGGCAACGCCGGGGAAAATGGCCACCATAACCTTGAGGACAATTTTTAATTTTTATCATTTTGTGAGATTACTTACTATTACTATACCTAAAATGTCAGTATGACGTCGTCATAATATGACATAATACTGGCCTTTGTAAGTATTTTTTCCAAACAATAGCCCAACACTCAAATTCAATTGTAAAGGAAATAATCGAGAGTTTTTTTTTATACAGGGTGTTTCATTAACTAGTACCAGTAGGTAAAGGAAAATCATGAGGCGATTTCTTGTTAAAATTTTAACGGGTTTTCATTAAAAAAAGCCTTTTTCTTTGAATTTTTTCCCCTTCAATCACAGCCTCCTTTTGAAATTGGGTGAAAAATTCATATTCGTCTATTTAAAACGATGAAAAAACTATAGCAAACAATCAAAAACTATCCCCAAAAAATCTTCATACTGTCATGATTTTGTTTACCCTGGGGTGAGTTGTTTATACAGTCTTTATGAGTTGTTTATACAGGGTGAGTCAAATTCGAGCTACATCATTGGGATATCGGAAACCAAAGAGATATAGACTCGGTTAAATTGGGGCAAAGTTGCGCTATTTTATGCTTACTAAGAATCTGAAAAAAAAAATCAGGATATTTTCAGTCGCTGCTGAAATATCCTGAAAAAACTGAAAAATCAAAATTTCTTATTTTAGCCACAATTTCTTATTATTGGAAATTAATTAATAAATAATTTTTGTAGACAAGTCGACAAGAACTACCCATCTGACATTTAAAAAATTTTCAAAGCCGACCAGATCCCAGAATTTTCATAGTCAACTTTCGTTTTTTTTATGGCCGCCATATTGTTTTTTTGTCATTCGGTTTAAAAAAAAAACATGAAAACCAAAAATTAACAACATCATTTATATTGACGTAATTGGCTGGAAAATTTTTGTTTGTTTTTCGAAAAAAATATAAAATTTTCGAATTTTTTTTAATGTTATTCATTTTTTGGTTTCCTTGATTTTTTTTACACCGAACGACAAAAAAAAAACAATATGGCGACCATAAAAACAACAAAAGTTGGCTATGAAAATTCTGAGATCTAGTCGGCTTTTGAAAATTTTTGAAATGTCAGATGGGTAGCTCTTTCCGACTTACGTAAGCCTACAAAAAATTATTTATTAATCTCCAATAATAAAAAATATATGGCTAAAATAGCCATTTTTCAGGATATTTCAGCGACGGCTGAAAATATCCTCAATTCCTTTTCAGATTTTTTTAAGCATAAAATAGCGCAACTTTGTCCTAAATTTAATTAAAATTTGGCCAAAAACCCTCGCAAAAACATTAAAAGTAATTTTTTTTAATTAGAATAGAACAATGAGTCGTTTTTCAGATATTATGTCGAAGTTCAAGAAAACCGAATTTTTGAATTCTATAGATCGAGCACGGGGTCGGATTCAGGAATTTCAAGAGCCCAGTCCAGGGAAATTTTTATTCCCCAATAGAATTAGATCCTGACTTTTTGAGACGTCATATCTAGGCGAAATGAACTTTTATGATTTTTTTCACGTGTTTCCATCATATCGGTCCTTCGAGGTGCGATTTATAAAAACAACAAAAAAGAAACAACGACGATTTAAGACCAGGGCCAAAGTTTTCTTAAAAGGGAATGGTTGCCTTGCGGATGAATCTACCTATTTAAATAATTTTACCGGAATTAACTTTCATCACACACGTAGGTACATAGTATGTACATACTGTGAATATGATGACGCATCTGAATTTTACGCGTTCAAGTCTTATTACTCACGATCGAAGAGTCAGTCATCATTCCGATAACGGTGAAATTGTATAAAATTCGAGACGTCCTCCAACCTGTAACCAGCGTAGAGTTAAAGATAGCTACCTATAAAAGTCGTCTACCGTTTTAAGTTTTTAATTAATCGCTAATTTTAGGAACATTAAAAAATTGGTAATCTCAGACTGTTCGGTCCATCCTAATGGTCTTTAATAAATGCCTGATTCTTATCACGTTCTTAATGGGAATTAAAAATTAATAGATTTGGCGAACCGGTCATTATTATTAGAATAATAATTATTGTCACTTTAGTATAGTATGACACTGCCATAAAATCGCATTAAAGCTTCTTCTCCGCTTCACCGTTTCCCTAGTAGTACCTGTTCATTCGGCGTTCTCGGTGTTCTTGCCGCGTCATTTTCCGCAAATCTCTCATCTCAGGTGAATCCTCTAAATTTATCAGGAATTCTGTCATTCTGTCTTTATTTATTTAATGAGATCTTTTAATTGCGCTTGACCCTTCTATACGGTCGCTGGAAAATAGAGGTCGCTAGCCGTTTCAAACTATTATTATTTTATAACAGCTTTTGTAAATAGTAAATAATGAAAATTAAATCTGCTTTCGCTAATTTCTTCAACGCCGATGGGCCGTTACAGGATTGCGTGGGCCTTTTTGACCCTACATCTACGACAGTGGGCAAATTGACATTTAAAAAACCCAATTCTAACTACCAATGTTTTCTACACGAAAAGGGTGCTCTTGGTCATAATTATTTCTATCTAAGATGACCCGTTTTCGAGATAAACGGCCATTTATGATGAAAAGCTCGCTTTGGATGTTTCAAAACATGTGTCGGAAAATGAAGGACAAAAAACCACAAATGGCACATGAATTGATGTAAAAAAATAGCTTGTATCAATGATATGACATGTAGAAAAGATGACTAGATGACTTCTGTATCTCAAACGGTTCTCGAGATATCTTGAAAAAAACTGGAAAAATTTTCTTTTTTTGACACCCTGTATCTCAAAAACGGTGCATTTCCGGATCCAGGTTAATTGACAATTTATTGTTTTATTTTGACCAAAGAATCGGCCTTTAAATTTTTTCGCAATATTAAAGATACACCCTGTATACAACAACTGTATCCAAGATCAGAATGGTGAAAATGGGGATCTCGAAAACCGTGGGAGATAAAGGGTCGGTTAAATGGGACCAATGGCAGAAAGAGATTTCAAAAATTATTTTTGGTTTTCGATTATTGACCATTTTTACAATGTCAGTTTTCTTTTTTTTTAATCTGACGGTTCATATTTGCAGGGCCGGACTGAGCTTTTTTTTTTAATACGGCCCTGAGATTTTTATTGCAAAAATATGAAAGATATTCTAATTCTGAATTAAATGACATGCCACACAGTGGTTCAAATCAAACATGTTTCGGACTATAGCTATTGACATCATCAGTTCAATTTCCCCTTAATACGGATCTGTGCTCTTATTAGTAAAGTTCTTGAACTTGTCGGATTGTGATGACCATGAGTAATACAAGTACAAGAAGTTTAATAAGAGCGCAGATCTAAATTTAAACAGAATTTAAGTATTTTTCAATTTATTGAAAAAAAAATAATAAAATACAGGGCCGTATTAAAAAAAAATTAAGCTCAATCTGGTATTGGAAATATGATAACTGTAATTTGTGGTTTCATCAGCTTCTTCTAGTCTTCAATAATAATAACGTCAATAAAAATTTGAAAACAATTTTTTTTCAAAATTTTGGAAATCCAACAATTCGAAAACCAACAATTTTGGAAATCTCGTTCTGCCATTTCATTGTCCTTCTGGTTGAGCAACTTTTCCTCCATTTAAACGGTCTCTTGTTCTCCCACGGTTTCCGAGATCATTATTAGCGCATGCGAGAACCGCAGATCATTCTAGTGTTTTTCATTCTAGATTCTAGATCATTCTAGAGTCCAATTAGAGGTTCCAATAGGCCAGAATCTAGTTAGATAACCACTCAGGGGATGGGACATCTCGGACACTCTTCAATGAGTAGTACCCTGGTGGCTTCAGCATAACAATAAAGAATAATGTGCTAGCCAAATAGCTAATAAAAGCTAAAGGCCATAAACCCTAAAGAAGAAATAAATCCTGAAGTGCTTTCACTGTTCTCGTAACAAAATGAAGAAAAAATATATTGTCAAAAAATCTTTAAGGGGTAGTAGTATACAGGGTGAGTCAAATTCTCGGATCTGGGATCTCGGAAACTGGAACAGATACGGACTCGGTTAAAGGATTTCACCAAATTTAAAATTCGTACCGTCAAGATGCGAATTCTGAATGCGTTTACTCTGAAGAGAAAAAAAAATCAGCAAAGAGAAGAGACTGTAACGACCTATTGGCATTAAAGTAATTAGCGCGAGAAAATATCGCTTTCATTAATAATTATAAAAGCTGTTTTAAGATAATAACTACGTTCAATACGGCTAGCGCCCTCTAGTTTCTAATGACCGTACCTAGAATACCGAGTTCTGTTTACAACTTCGAAATCCGTAGATTACGCTGAACCAGTAAAAAGTGACCTGGAACGAGTAACCGACGGTTAGAATGACAAGCGCACAAGATCCGATCATAAGGAAAGGACAGAACTAGACGCGATTTTGCTAATTGGTTGAGAATATCACCTGACAGCAGAGAGTACGAGGGATTCGCGTAAAATGACGTCATCAAACTGCCCCGTTCAGATAAACGTTTCCAGTCTATGAATTGGCTCGAGGTAGAAGGTAATCTAATTGCAGATGCCGACAAACTACCAAAGATCCTGTAAGTACTCCAAATTCCTTGGAAGCTGGGTTAGAAGAGCGCCGACAAGTTAAACTCAAATTTCCTTTATCTTGCAGAGATAAAGATATATTATCGTAATACTATAACGATAAATACTTTTTCTCTTTAAATTCATACTTTCTCGCACCCTGTCCCCTATAAGACAGCAAGAAAAACGCGAGAAAAGGGTGAAATACATGTCCATTTATACCCAGACAATGAACAGCTTACATTATGCAAAAATCGGTATGATGCCAGCCATTACTGTGACCATTAGGCCATCATTAATCAATACCGTTAAAAAAAAGAAGAACATCGTTCATTTTTAAAACGGAATCAGAATTTTAATTACAGTGCAAGATTCAGATCTATGATCAATTAATTATTATTACTAGGATCGCGACTAAATTGTGTTAATGCAACAGTAGTAATTAATCACGCAGCTCGTAGGCAAGATAATAATAAGTGTGCCTCGTGATGCAAATTGCAAACGAGGACATTGTAATTTGTAAATTACAACTATTATCGTTCGAGTAGGTGTCCAATTATCGAATAAGGGAAAAAATAATTTTATCTCCTTCCATATTTGTTCCTGCTACGTAAATCGGCTGTTTCGATTCAATGTTACTGCTTTATTCATTATACGTGATACTTTTCGAAACGGCTTTACTTGACCTAAATAAATATGAACCTCTCTTCCAGGCTGTAGAAAAAGTATAGTACTAGTACAAGTACTTCACAAATATAGTACTGACACTTTTGGCTCAGTTGATGACTGGTCACTGTTTGCTTGTTAAGCGGGATCTATGAATTTATGAAGTTGTAGGCAGAGCTCGACATTCTAGGTTCGGTCGCTGGAAAATAGAGGTCGCTAACCGTTTCAAACTAATTATTTTAACAGTGAAATTTTCTCGCGTTAATTACTTTAATGCCGATAGATCGTTACAGTATATTAATACAATAATATTAATTAATAAACAGTTCTTGATGGAAATGGAAATATGACCCGGGACCATAAATATGGGTCCCGGTCCCGATATGTCAGTCATGAATGATGAGTGACAACTGAACGTGTGATCAGTAATTACTAGTATTATAGTGATAGTGACTAATGGTAAATGTAAACGAAAGCGACGTTTAATGTTTCGGTTTCAGAAGCTGCGAAACAGCGAAATCCATTTTCCTTTCAAGCTTACCATGTTTTGCTTTATTTTATTACAATGTTGCTGACTTCGGTCAGACGTGTGTGTGTGTTTAATCGAACGCAAGTACGCTTAGTATGTATGTACGTTACATTGAATGCAACATGTGTTATGTACTTGTGTATGTATTTATATGGTATAACCTACTTCTGCTGTAACAACGATACGAACCAGCAGTCAGTAATAACGCACAATTATTTATCTGATGCATTTTAATTAAATGTCAGATAATACTGCGAGCTTTGTTTGCAAACAATCGCTGCTTTGGAGTTGGAGCACCGATTATTAATAGTTGCGTTGATGTTTTCTTTTTTTTTTTTCTCTTAATAAATTCATAAAACGTTGATTGGCTTTCCTCTATCGCACTGTTCTATAGCAATCTCCGGTGATGAACCAAGTCTCCAATGGCTTCAACGGTATCTAGAAATTCTTTGGCCCAACTGAGCTCCAGGATTATAGGACCACCCGTAGGGTCACGCAGGTAATTAGGCCCAACTCGGAAACGCCGGGTTAAATGGGGAAAAAGTTGCTCAACCAGGACAATGCAATGACAGAAGGAGATTTCAAAAATTGGGTTTCGAATTATTTTGAAAAGAAACAAATTTTCAATTTTAGATTTTCTTATTTTTTCACTTTATTGTTTAAGATTTGAAAAAACTGTCATTGCAAGTAGTTATTGACGAGCTTTATTTTTGCGATGTCAGTTTTTTTTTTATCTGACAGTTCATATTTGCAGGGCAGGACTGAACTTCAATTTTTTTTAAATACGGGCCTGTATTTTTAATTGCAAAAATTTAAAGATGTCTTAATTCTGAATTCAACAATATGTACACAACTTTTTGGACTTTTCGGATTGTGACGAGTTGATAGCGATGAGTCTCGCGATGAGTAATACATGTCCAAGAAGTACAAGAAGAAGTAATAAGAGCACAGATCCGTATTAAGGGGAAATAAAACTATTAGCTATATAGTCCGAAACATGTTTGAACGAAACATGTGTGGCATATCATTTAATTCAGAATTAAAATATATATATATCAATTTTTGCAATAAAAAATCCAGGTCCGTATTTAAAAAATCGAAGTTCAGTCCGCCCTGCAAATATGAACCGTCAGATTTAAAAAAACTGACATCGCATAAAGCTGGTCAACAACTGCAATTGAAATGTTTCAGTTTTTCTAAATTTTCCACAATAACGTCAATAAATAAGAAAAACTAAAAAATAATTCAAAAATAATTTTTGAAATGTCTTTCTGTCATTGCGTTGCCCTTCTGGTTGCCCAACTTTTTCCCAATTTAACCGATCATGTATCTCCCACGGTTTCAGAGAAGAAATAGTAAGTAGTGGAAATAAAGTGAAAATTGTGGAAATAAGATGGTAATAATAAGTACTAATAACTGAAAATAAGTGGAAAAAAGACAATATAATATGGAAATTGTAGAAATAATGTGGAAATAGAAGAAATGAAGTGGAAATAGTGTGGAAATGAAATAATTGAAAATAATTCGAAATTATTTGGGAATAGTGCTATATGATATGGAGATAAAACGGAAACAGTGGAAATACTGTGGGAATAAAGTGGGAAATAATTTAATATTATGTGGAAATAATTTAACGCTTTTTCATCGAGTGAATTCTTCCTCGGGGGTGGTTGGCTCGTGGAAATAATGTGGAAATAAAATGAAAATAGTAGACATAAAGAGGAAATAGTGGAAACAAAATGGAAATATTGAAGATAATGAGGACATAAGTAGAAATCATGTGGAAATAAGGTGAAAATGATAGAAATAATGTAAAAATGACCGAATGTATCGGAACTGAAAGAAAATGCATCGAAATTGTTTGGAAATGGAAATAGTGTGTAAGTGGTATGGAAATACATAAAATGGAAACAGTGGAAATAATGTGGAAATAAAGTGGGAAATGATTTCACACTTTTTATCCAATGAATTCCCCCTAAAGGGTGTTGGCTCGTGGAAATAATTCGGAGGTGTTAGTTTGTAGAAATAATCGTACACTATGGCGGAATTAACTGAAAAAGTGTGGAAAAACGTGAAATAATTGATAATTAGTGGAAATAATGTGGAAATGATACGGAAATAAAATGGAAATAGTAAACATTAAATGGTAATTGTAAAAAAAAAGTTCAAACAGTGGAAATAATATGTAAAAAATGTGGAATTAATGGACATAAAGTGGGAATAGTTGAAACAAATTCGAAATATTTGAAATAATTAGGAAATTAGTAGAAATACTGTAGAAATAACGTGAAAATAGTGTAGAAATAACCGAATGTAACTGAAAGAAAATGCATCGAAATTATTTGGAAATAGTGTAAGTTGTATGGAAATAAAATGGAAACAGTGGAAATAACGTGGAAATAATTCGGAGATGTTAGTTTATAGAAATAATCGTACTCTATGGCGGAAATAACTGAAAAAGTGTGGAAAAATATAAAATAATTGATGATTAGTGGAAATAGTGGAAATAATGTGGAAATAATTTCAAATGAATTTATATCAAATGAATTCCCCCTCGGGGGTGTTAGTTCGTGGTTCGTGGAAATGGAATAATCGTACACTACGGCGGAAATAACTGAGAAACAGGGGAAATAAAGTGGAAATAAGTAGAAATTATTTGTAAATAGTGTTAATGGTATGGAAATAAAATGAAAAATGGAAATAATGTGGTGATAATTAAATATGTGGAAATAATTTCCTACTTTTTGATCGAATGAATTCACCCTCGGGGATGTTGGCTCGTGGTAATAATTAGGGGGTTTAGTTCGTGGAAATGAAATAATCGTACACTTCGGTGGAAATAACTGAGAGAATGTGGAAAATAGGAAATAATTGAAAATTAGTGGAAACAGTGTGGAGATAAATGGAAATGATGTGGAAATAACTGCAGGTAAGTGGAAATAATTGGAAATATGTATTGTGGAAATAGCGGAAATTAAAAATATTGTGAAAATAGTAGTGGGAAAAAATGTGGGGAAATAAATAATGTGGCAATAGTGGACATAAAGTGGAAATAGTTTCCTAGGTGTTCACCCGTAGAAACGGAAATAATTCTACACTATGGTGGAAATAATGGAGAATAGTGTGTAAATAACTTAAAATAGTGGAAATAAAATGGAAATAAGTGGAAACAATATGGCTATAAGTAGAAATATTGTGGAAATAGTGGAAATATTGTGGAAATAGCGGAAATAATATGGTAATAGTAGAAATAAAATTTAAAAAGAGTGTAAAAACGTGGAAATAATGTGGCAATAAAAAAAAAATAATGCGGAAATGGTGGAAATAATATGTAAAAAAAATGGAAATAGTGGAAATAATTTAGTGTATTTGGAAATAATTGTACACTTTTTGATAGAGCGATTGAAGTCATCGAGGTGAGATGTCAGGTTTCTTGTGGTTGCGTGTTAGGTTTGGGTGTTGATTACTGTAGAGTAATTATGATAGTTTCCATTGGTTTGTGGGAATGGCGAAAAGGGCCGCGTGTGGTACTGCTGCATGCATAACCCCTTCCCACCATATCCATACCTTACCATGCACCGCTCCCAGAGCGCCATAGGGATTCCCCTGCAGTGCGTTTTAAATTATAAGAAAAAAAAAACAAGACAGGACATAATATACTCCAACTCCATAACTGATACTACAAAAAGTAATATGTTTTACTGGAACTGAATGAATTAATTCCAGCAGAAGCAGAAAAAACTTTTGTGTTAAAAATTCCATTACCACGATCAAAATTTAATCTCAGACTATGATAATTAATAATATGTTCGTAACATTCTTGCTTCACTCAAGCGTAGTTTTTCTATCGATATCTCTGATGGACGGAGACAACTACAAATATTAAATATTATTTGAAGATAAGATAGCGACATATTTATTATTTATTAGCTTTGGTCGTGCAACCAAACTTCCCAGATTGCTCGATGCATATAAAAAATACTTCAATCAATCCATTATCTATGAATGACTATGGACCCCATCGATCCAACTGTTTTACATATTTATTATTAGTCATCCTCGTATGATAAAAAAAAACAAGCGCCGGGGTGACACATTGCGAATTACTTTCCTATAATAATTATAAACTCTAACTCAACTCACTTTCAATTATTTCAGTTGCATTTTTAATATAATATAACCTGAGGCGATCATACAAGTACTTATGTAAAAGATTTGGGGTACATATTGCTCTACTATTATGACATTATGATATTTTTGTATTTTTTTGCCCAACTGAATCAATTTTTTTGAACAACTTTAACATCGACTTATAATAAGAGTTTCCTCGAGAGTTTCAAAAGAAATTGAAGATTTTCTCAACTTTCAGTACTTTCAGACACAATACACACAACATTGGTAGGTACTTCCATATTCTAATGAACGCACACATTTAAATTTAACCTTGTCGCCCGTGTGAGCGTGTGTGGGTTCGTTTAATTTATAAGCGCGGGACAAAAACTAAACGGTTCGGAACCGTTGACCTGGCCGGTATGAAACAATTGCAAATCCCGTGTCAACGTCCAATTAAAAGGACGACCGTCTTCCTTTCTTCGGATTAGATTGGACGCCCGAGATCATTCCCGGGGGGTTATCAACGATCGATCGATTAATCTTAATTTTCGCCGCAATTTCAATAATCAAATCCAATCAACTTTCTCCAAGAAACGAAAAACTATTCAATAAAACGTTAATTTATCGCTGATTGTAATTATTTAGGAATAAAAAATTGTAGATTATTTCATACTTCACATGGTATCTTGGAAATAGCATTTTCTCGCGGGGTAGTGGTCAATCAGAGGTCTCCAGACTGGCTGTCCTCTCTTTTATAGCATTGGTAAAATGATCATGACCCGACCGCGCTCGAACAAGCAACGAGGCAACGCGATTGCGCTGCCGGTTCGTTTCATTCTAACTGCTGTTTACCGAAGTCAAGTTATCCACGCTTTCGGCCAGGAAGAGGAACTTTGTTTAATGTCCAGCAAAAAATTTTTATTTTCGTTATTGATGGCGTGAATGGAAAATATTTGTTTTCTTGTCGATAATAATAAATAAACATTTCGGACCTTTGTCAGCAAAATTTTCAGTAAAAAAGTTTGTTTTTTCAATTTATAAAGTCCGTGGCCGAAAGCGCTGGCCATTGTTATGAATGTTTTGACTTTTTGAGCAAAATTACAGCAATCGTGGCCGAAAGCGAGGTTGGCCAATGTTAAAATTTCGGGCTTTTTTTAGCAAAATTTCTGCTAGAATTTTTATTTTATTTCTTAAGTTAGTGGCTGAAGACATGGTTGACCATTATCATACTTTTTTTTACTTTTTTTGAGCAAAATTACAGCAAAAATTACATTTTTCAGTTTAAGTCGTGGCTGAAAGCGAAGTTGGTCATTATGTTAAAATTTCAGACTTTTTCGGCGAAATTTCCACCAGAATTTTTTTCAGTTTTTTAAGTCCGTGGCCGAAAGCGTGGCTGGCCATTATTATGAATTTTTCGACTTTTTGAGCAAAATTGCAGTAAAAATTACATTTTTCGGTTTATTAAGAAGAGGCAGAAATCGAGGTTGGCCATTATTTTAAAATTTTGGGCTTCTTTCAGCAAGATTTCTGCCAGAATTTTATTTCAGTTTCTTGAGTCCGTGGCCGAAAGCGTGCGGCTGGCCAAAATTATTTATTCAGTTTTATAAGTCGTGGCTGAAAGCGTGGCTGGCTATGATCATATATTGTTGTACTTTTTTCAACAAAATTTCAGCTTAAATGATTTTTTTTAGATTATGAAGTCCGTGACTGTGACTGGTCTTTATGATGAATTTTTGGACTCTTTCGAGCCAAATTATTAGGTCGTGGACGAAAACATTATTATAAAGTGTCGGGCTCTTTTCTGGAAATATTCAGCAAAAATGATTTTCTCAGTTTATTCAGTCCATATGGTCAAAAACTCGGTTGGCCATTACATATTATGATTTTTTTGAGCAAAATTACAGCAAAAATATTTTTTTCAGTTTTGTTAAGTAAAGCGTGGCTGGCCGTTATTATGAATTTTTGAAATATTTTGAACCAAATTTCAGCAAAAAGGATTTTTTCAGTTTCTCAAGAAGGCCGCGGCCGAAAGCCTAGCCGGCAATATTATAAAATTTCGGCCTTTTTTGAGCATACTTTCAGCAAAAATGATTTTTTACAATTTCTCAAGTCCATAGCTGAAAGCGTGGTTGGTTATTATAAAATGTCGGATTAAAAAAAAAAATTCAGCAAGTATGATTTTTTCGAAAGTGGACGAAAGCGTGGTTGGCCGAGGCGTGGCTAACTTGACTTGGGTCTGCTGTTTAGGGGTGCAAATCCTTATACAGGATGGTCCATCACTTATGTCCACTCCCGAAATAAAGGTTAATTTTAAAGATAAAAAATTTTAACCCTGAGGATTCTTGTAATTAATATTCATATCATAGATCATAGAATGGCAAAATCAATCTAATTAATTTTTTTGTTCGGGTACCAGAGACAAAAAACTGTAATTTGGTGATAAAGCGGCGAGAAAAAATTGATTTTTCTTCAATACATCGGTAGAAATGGATTAATAAAATCAAAATCTATTGATAGAAATCTCAAAAAATTAATTACAAGTCTTTAATTCAATAAAATACCTACATAAAAATATAAAAATGACAGGCAGAATGATTGATATAAACAGTAGTAATAAAAGTGACCTATAATCTGAATGGAATGGAGTGGGTATCTATCATGAAATCCGAGATGAAATCCTAAGTAAAAACAGTCAGAAGTTTGCCCATTCGAGTTCAATAATGGTACACTAACATTGGGGACTTTTTACTTGGATATTATGGTAAGTAGGTAACTACCCTTTTCAGATTATTGGTCACTTTTATTACTACCTTTATATTAATCATTTCCATATTTTAAGTATTTTATTTAATTTAAGCCTTTTAATTAGTTTTTTGATATTTATGTTCAACTATTTTGATTTTATTAATACATTTCTATCAATGTATTGAAAAAAATTTGATTTTTTTGTCCACTTTACCACCAAATTGCAATTTTTTACCCCTGGACGCCGTTCATTGTTTTTATTGTTTTCATTACATGACTCCTCGAAGTTTCAATTTTTATATTTAAGATTAACCTTATTTTTTTTTGGGGGGGGGGGGGGGGGAGTTACATAAATAATGGACCGTGCACCTTGTACAAAATACGTTTGCGCTGTTGTCAGATGTATACATTTTAATGGTTCTTAGAAACCAAAAGTTCGTAACAAGGACTTACTCAATATTAACAGTAACGAAGACAGTATTAGTAATAATAATAACAAGGAAAAAAAATGAGAAGAATAAGCATAATAATAATACTATAACCTCGCGTCCAACAAAACAAAGAAATAGTTAATTTTTTAGGTAAGTTATAATTCTCTGAAGCCAAAAAATATTCTCTAGTTTTGACTTTATACTTTATTCATTATTCGTTTCCTTGAAATTTCGGGGAAAAACCTACTAATGACCAATGACCTGACTTTGTGGAGGGGGGCTAGTGGCGGGGAACTCTAGTCGCTAAAGCGCAACTTTGTCACCTAAAACTGTAAAAAAAAAAAATCACAAAAAATGCTTAAAATGACCTATCAACAGTTCGTAAACACATTTTCCTCAAAAAATTTGTTGCATAATTTTGGTGAAATTGTTTGATAACACTCGTACCTACCCTACAATAATTAACAACTACTTTATTTTATGATTTCAATTACTCCCCCATCATTAGAAGAAAATTACCTACATGCCGAGATAAACATTCAATCTGACAACAGGGCTAACAACTCATCTAGTAATGTGCGCGCTTGCGCATACTTGCGCCCCAAAACAGCAGGATTACCACAACAAGAAATTTACAAGTCCATAATTTTCGAGTTTCCTTTTTCTAAAACGTGTTTTTTGTTCATATTTTATGAACACCCTGTATTTCACCTCCATAATTTCTTTTACATTTTTTTAGAATGCCCAAAAATCCATAGACTCTGTATAAACATAGTTGTCAATTCTCAAAGAATAAAAAATACAAACTATTGTTTGACATTACAGTCACAGTCAGTGACAGATCAAGATTATGAATGACATTTCAATTTCAATAGTTTATAGACAATTTAAGGCTATTTTTAACATACAAACAAAAATTGTGACAGAATTAAACATTCCAGTCCTCTACATTAATTTGAGTCTGAATTATTATTGAATTGACACCCTGTTTCTAACCAATAATTTTCTTATATTTCAAGAAGATTTAAGAAAAATGAAAGATATTTACTGGACATTTATTTGACATCACCTGTAAAAGTGACACTGTGAAAGATAAACAATAATTTCAGTTGAGAATGATTCATTTTTTGTTCTAGGATTTTTTCTATTCATGTGCAGGAGCAGGGTTGTCAGTTCTGTGGCCATCAATGAATGAAAAAAGACAGACAACCTTACAATCCTCTCAAATAAACAAAAAATTAAACCAAGAAATCAAGCTCACTTGATGAAACATACATAAAAACCGGTAAATACAAAGAGGTAAATATTTTGTTTCTCTCCTCTCGACGCCGCCTAGATCTAGGTACACCTACCCATAGACGAAACATTCATATCAACAGAACTGGAATTCTAGGCCTAGACAGTAAAAATACTAATACCAATAATACTACTCACGTATATCAATCCGGAATAATAGCGATCCTTGAGATTGTGCAGCACACAGGCCTCGTTCAGGCAAGTCAGCTCGGCCATGTCCTCGACCTTGTCGAACTTGGGCGGGTTCATCTTCTGGACGTCGTCCTTGGCGACGAGGACCCGCTTCCCGGTCTCCTGGAGCTCCACCTCGACCTCGTCGCCCTTCTCGCCTTTTATGCTCGCGGCGACGAAGCCCTGCGTGTCGTGGGGCACCCACACCAGCCGCTTCTGGGTCCATTCCGCCTGCGAGGCCGGGTCGTTGAAACTGTTCCTGTCCACGCAAAGATACTTTAGCTCGGGATCGTAGCGGTCCTTGGAGTCCGCGTCCGCCATCGTTGTTTATTGTTAATAATGTTAATATTAACGGCGGAGGAACAAACGACGATCGCGACTGTGCCGCGAGATGCTCGGGGGGGTTAGGTGGTGGTCCTGGTGGCCGCCGCTCGGCGGTAACATGCAGGACGGGGTACGACGAAACCGGCGCACTTTCGGGACGGTCTTTTGATTGATCAACTGACCGAACGAGAGGGTTGTTTTTCGCACTCCGGGACTATAGAGACACAAGCGACTGGATCGAGTTTTGGTTCGGTGACCAAGTACTTTGTTCCAACAATAACGGACGACGGTTGAACGGAACTGGACTGAATGAGTGAGTAACATCAGAAATCTAGTAGGTTGGGTCGGTTCCTAGCCGGTTGTGGTTCGCGGTATCACCGCTGAGGTCGCAACGAGTGTAGCAATAATTGTTTGACCGTGGTGCCGTGCTGTGAAATTTCTCGCTAAATGTTAGGTCAGCAGTAAATCAGATCCACCTTAATTACAGCAAAAATAGTGGGCGGGGCTAACGGCAATGGTTCCATATTATCATATAAACTAACATTTGACAGTTGCAGGGTTGCCAATTTCACTGTAAAATTGTCCTCATAGGTCAAAGTTCAGAAGCACATCACGACGTCAACTTCAAATTTCAGATAAATCACAATAACGACAACTGACAACAATGGCAATGTCAACGTCAACGATTTGTTTATTTGCAACCATTCCCACTAAGCCCCGCCCAGTGACGCCATACTGACAGCGTCTATTGGCAACGCTAACGTTGAATTTTGTACTCAATTCTGGCTTGAGGTTCTAAAATTTTTTACTTCCAAAAGACTGCTGTTCTTGATAGTTCGTTGATGTAGTCAGTACGGTTATGCTTGCGCACGAGTCAGAGAAGAGATTCAACTGCCTTCGTATTTGAAGGTGACAAGTAGTGTGTAGCGAATTGAGACAAAAAAGAAGAAGTGTCAAATTATTGTTTATTGTTAGAGAGAGTTATTTTGGCTAAATGTATAAGTGTGCGAAGGCCATTAAAGAAGCGAAGAAGAAGAAGAAGAAGAGATTATGAGTATTATTTATTAAATAGCTTGATAAATAATTATTGTAAAATTATTGTCAGATATAGTAGGATTAACTTTAAAAAGTCAGATGTGACGTCTTACTAACCGTCCGAATTAATATTTTTAATTTCACCAGAAAATGTCAAACAGTTAATTGTCAAGTTGTGAACGAGCGTAATTATTGAAGGAATCATTAAAAAAATTAATTGAACCGCTTACGTCAGTTTGAGAGCCACTGACAACTACATAAAATTTATTCACGTAATGACATTCTATCCTCTGTGTTGTGCATTTAATTCTCATTCAAAACCAATGTTGACGTATACTTATTTATGCGGGATGGAGTGTTTAGACAAACTGATTCAGAGTACCTCTGAAAATATCCAGAGGTACTCTAACTTCCGATAGTTATTGACAAATTTGAAGGTGAAAATGTGAATTATTTTGTATACATATAACAAAATTACCAAAGTTTTTGAATCCAAATAAATAAATAATTTGAAGTTCACGGTCAAAATTAAAATCAAATAAACCGCTAAATACAAATAAGGCTGACAAGCTTCTCATTGGTTGTTTTGAAAATGATTATAAGGTGCCTACTGTAATTCAGGTGGGTTTGAACACAGGCATCTGTTTACAAAGCCTTAACCAGACCAAAATTTATGCAGATTATGTTACTTTTCACTTTGCTGTGATGTCATAGAGTAAACGTTGAATAAATAAAATCAAAAAATGAATTCTTCAAACAATTATAATCGATTTAATATCTATGGAATCTTCAACCGTTACACTGTTAGGATGAACGATGAAACCTGCACCCTAATCTGACAACGTTGTTCCAGTGGCCGTGGGCCGTGGCACGTTAGAAGAAGTCTTAGTTGCCAGTGTTGCCACGTGTGTCAGAATTGTGTTTTTTATTAATCACAGAAAGAATTAAATTAATCAAGCAGGGTCGAAATGAATAATTATTAAATTTTAAATTAGGATGCTGGTATCATTCGGGACAGAAATTTAATTAACGAGTTGAATTTTCGATCATAATAATAGATGGAATTTTTATGGGAATATAAACGGCAACATGGCACATTTGAATTGTCATCTGTCATTTTGTAATTTTTTATTTTTACCTTTTTAAAGATAATTATGTTTGATTAATAATTAATTAATATTGCTTTGTATCAGTACCCTTTTCCTCCGCAGAGTAAACCACGACCATAGATAAGAAAAAAAAAATGAAAAATTAAAATCAAAGGCTGCAGAGACAAAAAAACGTTGACACCTGTTGCTTTACAAAATTTTTGCATAATTTTTTTCAAATCAAAAAAGAATTTGTATACAAATTAACATCAAGGATCCCATTGGGATGACTCATTGTTTTATAATTTTTATGAAATCATACTTATTCCTAAATCATAACCTTCCATCATTCTACTAACTGTAGATAGAATCTTCAGCAACCGCTGCTGCGGCAGTGGCGTCGGCGTGTTCACTGATTGATTGAAAAAAGGGTTCTAAGATAATATTTATATTAATAATTGAAAATAGTCACTCACTCTTTAGTAGTATTATCAGTGCTACCATTTTCGGCTTTGAAATTATTTTTGCTTCTCACTGGCATGATGAATTTGCCAGAATGCTTCCTGGTTTCATTCCCGGTAGTTCCCTCCAGCAGTTTCCTAATCTGAGACACTTTACTTATCGGAACATGATTCATCGCAGTAATTTTGAAAAATCAAACCATTTTTATGATTTTTTTTTACTTATCCTAATGAAAACAAAGTGCTGTGACGTTGCTATCAAAAACTGTCAATCAATGGGAATTAGTTCAATCATCAAATGTCAAATTAAGTGATTGGGATAGCCTACCAACCACAGAATAATAGGTGTAGGGTAATTAACAAAGGAACTTTAAAGTTTTTATATATCAAATTTCACGACTTTCAGCAAGAATTGATGACACTATAATAGTGTAAGCACCTTAAAAATGACGAGGCAATGTTAATCTTACTCCGGCTTGTCTTCTAAAAATGGGTCGGCCATTTTCAGGCCAACCTAACAAAATGAAATTAAGATTTGCATGAATAATTCAATTAATTTTACAATTATTATTGTTCTAATTTTATTTACCTCTATACAGGGTGCTTCAAAACGCTTCAAAGGGTCATTCTATCATTCAGAAAAAAACTTGCTACATTAACATGCACCATTTTCGAGGTATAAAAAAAATCAGTTATTTGAGGATATCTCAGGAACTATTTCAGAAACTGTACTTCAGCTTCTGTACACTTCGTATCATCAATATTAGCTACTTTTTGAGTACAAACTATATTTTTTTACTTACTTTTTGAGCGCTTAATAATTCATTTTTCACATAGCAGTGGTGGAGATTAGGGTGGCGATTTTTTTTTGTTCCTATGCCACTGGGAAAATTCGCATTTTGAAAGCAGATTTTTAACCACCAATCTTCTCTACAAAAAAAGCTGAATAAAACTTAATTTTAATCCCTTAATATATAAAAAAACAACCCTCTAGAAATTAATAATTAAATTTATTCATTTCAAGTCATCTTTATGGTGTCCAGAGTTAAAATCGTTCACCATAAACAACAAAAACAGCCACAAATACACTTTCAATTTTTGTACAAACAAAAGAATTAGTGAAACAAACAATTCAATAATAACAACCCCCCCATCCCCTTCGAAAATAACAGTGAGCAATTTCAACTCACACACCCTGTTGTTATAATAATATTATAATAATTACAATAATTTACAAATTTACTTAAAGTTGCCTTTAAATAATAATTATATAAACAGCCCCCCCCCCCCCCTCCAGCTACCAAATTGCACTACACCGTCTCCACGTCGCCTCCTGACTCCCTTGCAATAAACGACGTCTCCTCGGACGAAAGGAGAGCGTCTGGTGTCACAGCCGGTACTTGAGCCGCCACCTCCGCCGGTGGCTCCGGAGGCCTCTCCTGGGGCCTCGGCAGGATCGTGATCTTCGGAGACATGTCTATCACTGAACTGGGAGGCTTCTTCATCAGCTCGAGGGGGATCTCTTCTGACCTGGGACGGGGCATCCGGGGGGAACCTGTAACCCTCTGTTATAATAATTCTGTTTTTAGTGTGATTGTTAAACAACCGTCTCTGCTTCGATTCCGTCCGTTGCCCTCCTCTCGTCTCAGGTTGCTGACTCGATGGGGACTCTCGCCGCTCCTCCTCCTGCCGGCGTCGGCCCGATGCGCCACTCCGGGGCTGCCGTCCCTTCGAGGTGCCGCCAGTCCGGGACAGCGCGGCGCCGGGAAGAGAGCGCGTCGGGGACGACCTCCGCCGCACAGACCGGCACCCGTGTACGCCGGCGATGGGGGACCTTGCTGTCCGGGCATTTCTAGAAGACGGGCAATGTGCTGCATCTTCTTCTGACGAGCCTTTAGGCGTCCCTGAATATAAATTATTTATGACTTAATTTACCGGAATTTAACCACTTTATTAACTCTTACCTTTGTTAATCTTTGCTTTGCAGCCATGCACCTGATATTATCATCAAACAGAAACCGGGCGCTCAGCAGAGGTACCCTATTTGTCCCAGTACCGCCGAGCGGCCTATGTATCGTGATGTGTAAGCAGCGGGAATCGTCCTTGTCGCCAGAGACCTCGATGTCTTGCAAAAAACCGCAGAGCTTGGCGACTCCCCAGCCCAGCCGTCTTCCGTCCGGTTCGACCAGAATCAACTGCAGTACATCGATCACTAGGAAGCGACGCAGCTTGGTGCAGTCCTTCTGGACGATCGTGCAGGCGATCAGATCCGAGTTGTCTGGAAAAACGGATACCGGACCGGTTAGAAGCGGTCGGATCAGAAAAGGGGAGCCGCTGTGTGGGTCACCCGACAAATTGAAACAAAAAAATACGAATTGAAGAAGCGACTAATGCACCGTCCAGGTACCATTAAATACACAACACACAATCATGCAGCCTAGACAGTGCAGTAGGTACCGGCCATCGAGCATAATAAAGTGGTGGCCGTCTTGGTCTCGTCGGGCGACCCAGTGGCGGTAGCGGCGGCGATATAGACACACAACGAGATATACTCAGGTCCAGCGCCTGGTCGATCTGCACGCAGCTCTGCGGGTTCGTCAACGGCAGCTGGGTCTCCGTCTCGCCGTTCAGCGTTAGCACCCCGTCCCGGACCAGGAAGAAGACCCGGATCGCCCTCCTAGCGCGCTCCACCTGGCGGAATAAAACGAAATGAGTTCCGATCGCCTCGGAGTTAAACGGAGAACAACTTACCTCACCGCACGGCAGTCTTTTGGTAAAATCGATTCCGGTCATTGGGGTACCGGTGGGCGGTAACAAAATGTTGCTGTCCATACACAGCCATTCCACGTTCAGGGAACCTTTAGACATATCACAGTATCTGGAAAAGGGGAGCCCAATTAATTTAAAATTTAGTGTAATTTATTGACGAATGATAAAATTAAAAAAAAAACCTACTCATGTTCGAACATATCCAAAAATATCTCCTCGCTCTTGTAGAAGTTCCTCAGGAGCGCCGTCGATTGCGTCTTGGCGTTCTCGATGCACTGCTTGTGCGCGTCGATCATGACGTTAACGCTGTCGCGCATCACCAGCTGCACCAGCAGCTTTATGGCGAGCTCCAGCGTCACCAGCCTCACCCGGCTGGATGGCTGACAGGACAACTGGATCATCGAGATGATCTTATCGACCAGTTGCACGTTGTAGGCGTACCTGGACTCTCTAGCTTCCCTGTTGCCCTTGGACAATTTGATCGGGTACAGGACGTGTTCGGTAAGCTCGGAAGAGATGCCTGGAATTATCAAATTTCAAATTATCTCCAGCTAAAAAAAAAAAAAAACTATAAATACCTTTATTAACAGCCATAGCGTACAATAAGCTCAAAGCGAACAGCGCGGTGTAATCGTTTTCTGAACATTCCAGCGCGTTATAAACGGCCTCCAGAAACAACTTCCCCTCGCTGCTGTGCCCGTCAACGCTGGTCGCCATCTTCTCTTTCTCCTCGTCCGTGACGTTCTTCTGTTCCTCGATCAGGTCCTCCTTGGAACTGCTGCTCTCTTTCGAGCTCGCCCGATCGGAGCACGCCTCGTTCCTCCTCCGAATCTCGCTCACGCAGTCCTCCAGCATCTTGTCCGCGCCCCTCTCGAACGCGCCCCTGTCGCTCTTCAGGATTATCCAGCAGAGGGTCTGGACGAGCGGCGGGTGCGACACGATCAGGAACACCTGCGACAGCAGGAACAGGGCCACGATCGATGAGACCTTGGCGCCGTTCGGCTCGTGAGGGCCCGGGCTGCCGTTGGGCGATTTCTGCTGGTTGAGGACGCGGGCGAGGTTCTGGGTGACCATTTCCATGGTGGTCGCCTTCGTTCTCGGATTGACCAGCGAGTAGATGTAGAGGGGGATCAGGAGCTTGTGGAGGAGGTGGTCGGTGAGCACCTGGTTCAGGTCGGTGATGTTCAGGCAGAGGATGTCGTTGAGGTAGTGGAGGTGGTCGAGGTGCTCGGCCACCAGGTCGGCCAGGCGGTTCTGAGACTGATGACTGAAACGGTGTCGAAATTAATTTACGAGGGAAATTTATTTTAAAGTCGACTTACTCGGCGTCGTTTCTGACGCAAGCGTCCAATTCCTGGATGTGTTTCCCGATGAACCAGACGATGTTTGAAAAATAAGGTGCGGCAGTTCGGTCCCTTATGAAAGCCAGCATGCTGGCATCTTCGACTTTGTACACGTTCAGGGTTAGCGTTCTTACGGCTATTCTGACCATCGACTCGGGGTGGTTGAAGAACTTTATGGCTTCTGTGTATAAGGGGAAATCGTTTGTGTGCTGGAAAGTAAATAAACCCTCACATATTTTCTTTTTTAAACCATCTAAACTGTCTGGCATTGCAAGAAAATCGGGCAATTTAAACAAAAATTATTAAATCTAATTCGACTTACCTCATTGTAGAAAAAGTGTATCGTATGAGCATTCAATTTCAAGCTGAGTGTTTTCAGGAACGATATATAATAAGCCATCACTTCTTCATCGGAAAAGTCAAATTTATGTACAATTATAGAGTTCACGTGATTATTCGATAATAAATAATCTAAAAATGTAAATAAATGGCTATTAATAAACGCGCAAGAGTAATAAAATGTAAAATACTTACACAGAGATGTCTCGTTTCTGATATTTTCAAATAAAATATTCAACGTCTGCAATAACTGAACACATACAAAACTGGAACCTCCGCTTCTCTGTCTCATTATCCTCAGGAAAAACGAAAGCATATTCTTCTCCAAGAAAAAACTGAAAAAATGAACAATAAAATTTGGTTGAAATCGAATTATCAACCAATGACATGGAAAATAATTCATCTCTAGAGAACTACCCAATCTGGCAACAATGTTAATGAAATGACACCTCATCATTGATGTACTGAACTGACATACATGAACATGTCAGTTATCAATAATTATTGTCAAAGTCAAACTAAATCGATCCAACTAATTTATTTAACGGGAAACGGGGTTGAGCATAGAAGTGATCTGGGCCCCGAGCCATACTAATATAACCGGTAATGACGCAGCAGACCAACTTGCTAAGGAGAGTCTGTCCCTACCGAATTATCACAAAATTCGGGTAGATCCGGAAAATATTATCCCTATATTTAAGGAAAAACTACGGAGTCAGTGGATTACTAAATGGAAACAAACGTTTGAGTCAAAAGACAAATGGTATTTCTCATTCCAGGAACATTTTCCAAACAAAATGTGGTTTTCAAAATTTCCCTTCATAAATCGTAGACATATTAGTACCATTATACGAATGAGGACTGGCCATCATTGTCTTACCGGGAAACATAAAAATAGAATTGGGGTGGCTGAAACTCCATATTGTGAGTGTGGACAGGTCGAAGACCTAGACCACCTATTTTTAGAATGCCCTATTAACATTTTAGATAATTTTGACATTTATGGACTTTTGATTTCATGCGGCATACCTACCCCTATGAATGTGGCAATAATCTTGTTCAATCTTAATTTTAAGACATCTATGGTGTTATCCAAGTTTTTGAAACTGAACCAGATTTCTTTACAGGTGTTCCTGACTTTTAAATTTTCCCTCCTCTATCCTGGGAACTATCCAGAGGCAACTTTCGGGTGTGTTAATGCTGTGCTGTTGCCCCAGAGAGAGAAGAGTTATTTCCTTTGTTGTGCTTTGTCCAAATACTAAACTCTCTTTAAGTTAATTACAAGCACTGGAAATCGCCACGATATCAAAATCTGGCCAAATCATAGAAACACTTGCAGCTGGCTGTATGCACAATGGTGCCCAAGCCATAGAAATAGAAGAAGAAGAAGTAATTTATTTAACAGGAATATTACCCAACTTACATCCTTCTTTTCATTCTAAAGGACATTTCTATTGAGTCATAGAATATTTAACAATATTTCAAACCCCAAAATTAGCTGTATTTTGATGTAATTAATTAGGGAAAAAGAACAAACAGTATAAAAGTGAGGTTAGATGTCATCTTCAACTGTCATAAAATTGATATCATGACTTGACAGTAGGTAATTTATTTCTTAATTTTAAATTATGAAAGCAACCCCATTGTTAGTTAATAGTAAAAAACTGTCAATTTCTTTTTCAACCAGAAAAATGATAGCATGCCTCATTATTATGTACTCATCAAATCATCAAAAGCGGATCAAAATAATTTGACAGGTAACACTGGTTTCTTCTTCTTTTATTCTCTATGGCTTGGGCACCCTTATGCACACAGCCAAAAACACAAAATTGTTCCTTGGTTGAAGACAATTACGACAAG
Source organism: Malachius bipustulatus (assembly GCA_910589415.1). Lineage (NCBI taxonomy): Eukaryota > Metazoa > Arthropoda > Insecta > Coleoptera > Melyridae > Malachius > Malachius bipustulatus. The sequence continues at coordinate 35,920,197 of OU342636.1, forward strand.
AACGTAAAGTAGATTGTCATTGTTAGACGAACTATAAAAAATCTATGGTGCATTTTTTTAACCTGGAGCTATGAAGGCCAGTTCATTGAAAAATAATTGACAGGGACTGCGACATCATTTTTGGCATTCGACACATCAGTTTTAAGTCAAAACGTTGTAAAATTATTATAGAAAGTGCCATCTCATTGGTACAGAATTTAAAAAGGGGAGGGACTAAAAACTTCCTAACTACATGACATAACCAATTATAGTACGAAAGATTTGTAGCTGTCAAAAAGCGTTAAAAATCTAACATGACAATAAAATGAAAAATTCCAATTTCGGTCAAACCTTGTTTTGACCCTCTACTCAAAGTATAAGAGGTAGGTACTATAAAAAAAAAATTAAAGGCAACTTACTCAAATACTGAAGAATCATTCTGGTCCCCCCAAATCAATATTTCAGCTATAGATCTAAGTGTCTCGACTAGTAGGCCCCGGTTATGCTCCGAAACAGTTTGATTTCTGTACAGGACATTGTAGAGATATTTCAGGTGTTCCAAGGAATGTAGATTTTTAGGACGGCCCCAACCACCTCCAAACCAGCTTCTGCTTCTGAACATTATTTGCATTTAGGTCGGAAATGTTTTGACTCACTGAACTACTTGCTGTAGCCTTGATAAATTTCCATAGCTCGGAAGCTTCATGTTTCAGTCAAAGGTGTCCGTGTGCAATAATTATTCAATAACTACGCAGCGATTAACGATTCTGTGAATAATCTGTTTGAACTTTTGCTACGGCAAACATAATTAAAATGTCTGGATAAGGATAACTATTTATACAAAACCATAATTACATCGATAATTTATTTAATTTACTTTTTAGTGGTCAATTATTGAGTTTTGAGTTGAGATGATAACGAGATAACGAGACCAGACAAAAATTGAGCAAACCACAGTAACCAGGCGTATTATGTCATTTTTCGTAACGTCAAATCAAAAATCATATGCCATTTGTCTTAAAGAAATAACACCGGCAACTGACAGTAAAGTTGACTTGAATCGATTCTCAGAATCGATTCTTTTAAAAAGAATCGACATCCCAGACCAGAGTGTGACAGTGACGTCATAGATAGCTAGCCGCGTTCTGGGTTTGGGAGCAATTCGGCCATAGTGGATTAATATAATTAAATTTGTTAGTAATGGTCAATTTCTACTATAATGTTGGTACAAAAATGAACCAAGAATGTACAATATAATAAATAATATATTTTTTTTATAAAACTGCTGCCATTAAACCCGAAAACAATTCATGTGACGTCACTAGTGTAACTGTAAAGTCTAATGTTTCTGAGATCTGAATGCCCAACTTTGTTCTGACTTTTTTTGATAGTCAATGATTACAGAAAAGTTGCTGTCTTGGCAGCCGACTTGTGTTTATTTAACTAGCAGTGATAGTGATGCTGAAACTGTCATTGCATTACTGTCAATTGATAAAACAAATTGAGATTTTGTGTAATTGAAATAAAAAATTTATTTAAATTTTGTTTTTTAGGTAGGTGTAGGATGTCGTGTAAATAATCCTACAACAACAATGTTTCTGTTGACAAAACCGCATAAAAAAGAACAGACATGCAGCGACAGCAATAACAGCGCTGCTTCGAAAAAGTGTAGAGTTCATTAGCTGGATGACCTTACCGATAAGAGATACAGGGTCAAAATTTATGAAAACTTCAGACGCTGATCTTGAAAGAAATTGAAAATCGAAATTTATTATTTTATGAAAGAAATCTTATTGTTTTTTCATGTCATTCGGTATTCAAATCAAAGAAACCAATAATCTATCATATTCAAAAAAAATTTCAAAAATTAAATTTCTTTTTCGAAAAAAACCGTCTTTTAACTGAAAGTCATAAATAACTTTAAAGCAAAGCAATGTGACGTCATTTTGCGACATCATACGACGTAATTCGGTGAAAAACTTTAATATTTTTTTTTAGAAACATCAAGAAAAAAAAAATTAATAAATTGTGATAGCTTTTTGGTTTCTCTTATCTTTCAATACCGATTGACATGATAAAACATAGGTAGCGGTCATAATAAAAACAATTTTTTTAAATGGGATTTAGTTGGCCGTGAAAATTTTTAAAACATTTAATGGATAGCCGTTGACGACTTATGCAAGTTTACAAAAAATAAATTATGTGTTTTTGACAATAAAAAAGATAAGAGTAAAAATAAATAAACAATCTCATGTGTAATCTTTAAAACGCATGACGTCAGATTAACAAACCCGGAACGCAGTCTGCGCAATCGCAGTCTACTGATATATTGTGTAGTCTTTGAACGCAACCCAGGTCATTTCGTTTCGTTTGTTATTTTTGCGTCATATGTCAACTTGTCAAAAGTCAAACGGATTCATAATAAAAAAAATTTAAAAATTATTAATTTGAATTTTTTAATTTTATTAATTTAATTATTATAATATGATAAATAAAGACTATAATAATAATAGTACAAATAAATAACAGCAAATCCAATAAAATAAACTTTCAGTCAGAAGACTATTTATGAAAACTGTTCAACAAGTTCTGAGAAGTGCCAAAGGATCCCTGGAAATATTGAGGTCAGTGTTAACAAATTTTTCCCTATTTTACTCTCATCATACACACTATAAATTCAATAAATTAGTGAAAAGCTAATCATATAAACTTAGCATTAATCTTTTATCAACAATAAAACAAGCTAGAAATACATAGGTACCTACATGACACACACAGACCTGACAATTTAATCCATTTTATAAATGTTATCGAAGTGTAAATATAAAAATACTTGAAGAGATAACTATAATTCAGGTACAAATACATACACCTTAGGAGCTTTGAAAACTAATTGTTCTGTTCTCTTGATAGTCGTTACAAAATGGAGCCGGTTATCCTAGTTCATGGGGGCGCAGGGGACATCCCAGACTCCCGCATCCCGCTCAAGATCGCCGGAGTTCGAGAAGCCGTCTACCGGGGGTACAAGATCCTTGAGGAGGGCGGGACGGTCCTGGATGCCGTCGAGGAAGCAGTGAAGTTCATGGAAGACGATGAAGCTTTCAACGCTGGTGCGTTCTTTCCACTTAGCTACTGACCCCATTATTGGTTTTAGCTTTTTTTTAGCAGTTTCAATAATTTTGTTTTACTTTTCTTAGGTTATGGATCCGTTTTGAATTTAGATGGGGAAGTCGAAATGGATGCAAGTGTCATGGTAGGAGCGGATTTGACAGCCGGTGCTGTCACTGTCGTGAAAGATATACATCATCCGATAAGGTATGAAAGTTACAGTTTACAGTTAGTTATGTCAATGTTTTATTTTTATTTCACCACCAGCTTGGCCCGTTTGGTTATGGAGAAGTCTCCTCACGTCTTGCTGGCCGGCCACGGCGCCAACAGGTTCGCACAAGAACAAGGGATACTGGCCACGAAGCCGGGCAGTTTGGTCAGTCCGTCTGCAGTGAAAGCGTTGGAAAAATTCAAGACTGAAAAATATAACGTCACCGAAATTGGAGAGAAGGTTCGCAACGATAATTTAAATAAATATTGCTTTCCGTTTAGTGGCACCTTTTGTCTAGAATCAGTTGTTCTCTATCCAGACAGCAGTGTTGTCAGATCCAGTCATTTTTATGCATATCGTAATAGTGAATATGGATCAGGCAAAAGTACCCTTTGCTATCTCAAATGTTTCCACGTTATTTTGTCTTGTTTCTGGTAAATGTTGTTTATAAAAAATTTGTTTTTATCAAAAGAATAAAATGGAATACTTTGGTTTTGGTTTCTCAGAATCCAGGCGATGTTGGTACAGTAGGCGCCGTGGCGATTGACGCCCAGGGTCGTCTGGCGGCTGCCACTTCCACGGGAGGCATAAACGGGAAGATGGTGGGGCGAAGCAGTGACACCTCGATGATCGGAAGCGGGACTTATGCCGATGATGAAACCGGAGCCGTTTCTACTACCGGTAAGTTTTCTGATTAAAAAAAAACTTGACAGCTGTCTCTCTAAAAGAAAAATAAATTTTAGATTGGCGCTATTTTTGGTGGTTGTTATAATAATTGATAACAGTGCTAATTGTCAGAATTTTCTTGTTAGGTCATGGTGAAACAATCGCCAAATGGTGTTTAGCACATTCCATAATCAAAGATATGGAAAATGGACTGTCAGCACAGGACGCCACCAAGGCATCTTTAGAAAGAATGACCAGGAGATTAAAGAATACTGCAGGTAGGTCTCTTCTTCTTTTTTTCCTTTGTTTTGATTCAAATATAAATGCTGCTGTATGATGTGATAGACCAATCCTAGTTTCTAAATAATAATAATCTCTAGTTAACATTTTTTGTTCACTCCTTAACAAATTAATTTTCTTAATAAATAACATCAAGTTGTTTTCCTGAAAAATGGCATAAATTGTGGAAAATGCTGAATACGGCCAGTGAATAATTTTTATCAAATGTTAATTGTCGAGTAAGTTGACACTTTTATTATTTTGTCAGACATGGCAGTTATATAAAATTAACTGACAACTGACACATCTATCAACAGGATAAAACTGACAGTTTTCCTCCTAGTTTTCAAACTGACATTTGATCAAAATTCTAAATATTACCTGGCAGTATTCAGCATTTTCCACAACTTAAAAAAAGAGATTTCTCTAAATATCTCAATTATTGATCACTGGTGTAGCTATTCTAACCTATAAATTTCAGGTGCCATAACGTTATCCAAGTCAGGAGAGGTGGGTGTTTGGTTCACCAGTCGCCGGATGTCTTGGGCTTACAGGAAAGGAAACAGTCTCCATTTCGGCATCGAACAAAACCAACACGATATCGAATCGGTGCAATAAAAACCAAAATCAATGCAAGAGGGGTCATTTATTTTGGTCAATTTATATTCATGTAATTACGATGTGTGTCTTATATTGAAAAACAAAAAACAATAATATTTTTTAATTTTAAAGTAATGTTATAAACCTTTCGTTCTATTTTATATATTATCTGATGTAAAAAGACATATTTTTTTAAGAATAAAATCAAGAAAGTGTTACTAATATTACTGTTATGTCTTAGATATAGATAGGTATCGGTGTCCTAAAATTGAATACCGTTTATGCTACCGACACCAACTCAAATAATCAAAGTGATCTTTTATGGATTTACTATTAATAATTCTAGGACACCTGTGTATATGTAGCACTTGGCACTTCATAGGATTTTAGTATGATAGAAGCTACAGATACAGAATTAGAGAAGAGCTACCAGCTGTATTTAGTAGATGCTGAGTATTTAGCAGTCAGATTAAAAAGAAGAAGTGGTTATCGGTAAATGGTGTCGGCCATCTATCGTTATCATAATAGCGTTATCAAAAGCAGTAAAGGTGGGGTTACATCTGACACTTATTGCATTATACTTATGTCAGACAGACGTATTTATATAAATGTAAACGTCAATGAATTTCTGTCTGAGAGATATATCGCATTATTCAGCAATAACTGTCGATACATTTTGGCCACTAGATGTAAACACCTAATATTTTCATTTTTTAACTCGCTTGATACTTATTGCCGTAGTTGAGGTGAAGGCTACTTTTGAATAAATGTCGCGATATATTGAAAGTACCATGAGCGGTAAAAAAGAGTGGTTAAAAGTCAAAATTGATGAATTAGTAGATTTGTACCATTCTAAACCCGACATAAAAAGTAAAGTGTACAGAGATCGAGTTAAGAAGCAAAGCGCTTTAACTGAAATCGCGGAAAAGTTTCAAACTACTGTTGAAGAAGTTCCCGAACAGTAATGGCGTTCCTAAACTTGGTATCTTGTTTTAAGACAAGGGGTGCCATTTTTATGATCAAATCTTCAAAATCTTCGGCTTTCATGCGCACAAAATTAAAAAATTGCATTGGATCTTCAATGATTAATTCAGACATTAGCCTGTTATAATAAGCCCTATCGCTTTCTCGTCTCAGGATCCACTCGCGAACCCAGACAGACTTTTTTTTTTTCTTCTTTTTCCTGGCCATTTTTGAAATAACCAATTTTGGCCGCCAATTTTCTTCTTGTTATTAAACTCATTGTGTTGGAATAAACTAATTATGGATAAAAGCTGTGCGAGAAATGTACGATTAACGATATAAATTACAGTGGCAGATATAAACAACTGATACATTTCTAGCCATACATTTCTTCAAAGCACGTTTAAAAACTATCCGACATAACTGTAGGTTATAAAAATTGAGTAATTTCTATCCAAATATAAACATGCATTGCGAATTTATATCCGACACAGGACATTTATGTCCAGATAGAAATGTCAGATGTAACCGCACCTTAAAATTAACTCAACCACTCAAATCTTATGAAATACCAAGACCGAGTATCTCTAATGATAATACGAATACAAATTAAACTATGCCCTTAAACAAACCCAAAAAGATCCGCGTTTGGGCTTTAATAACATTAAAAACCTGACACAATTTTATATTTGTTTTGTTTTTTTTTTTTAAATAAAATACGAAAATAATATTAAACCAATTATTAAACGTGATAATACTGAAATAAATAAATTAAATATGTACAATATGTGATTAAAAAATAACGAGTGTTAAGAGACTTATTACAGCGGGTATTATAAAGGCTCATTAAGTTAACGGGCAGATTTCTGTGGCCATTTCTGAAGAAGGTATCGAGTCTAAGTGGAATTTTTTTTAATTTATCTAATCTTGACATGTAAGTAATTACAAAAATGTTAATAAAACTCATTTGACGTCGATATTAGCTTCAAAAACGAGCATAGAAATCTGCCCGTTAGCCTAATGAGCCTTTACAATACTGGCTGTTAATTGTTGTGTCTAAAATAAACCCAAGTACTGTTATGAATACGGCATACAACATACAACTGAATAGATTTCATTATAATTATTTCACAATAGTAAACATAGCAGTAGGTTTATGAATATGAAATCTATTAGAATCTAGAATGTGTTTGTATGGCGGCTTCTTCAGAAGATCATACAGTTGATATATTGCCTGATCTGTTATTTTTTAGGTCGATATGTACGTGATATCGATGAATGAACCTGAATAGTTTGTGATAATTTTAGATCTTCCGGATCTGGAAGTAAGCTAAGTGGAGAGCTGCAGCAGTGACAATAAGTGACTACTGGTACAATTATTATTGAAAGTGTAAGAACTGTAAGAGAAGAGTTTTGTATGCTGTGCTGTTAACGTTGTAGACTGGTAGAAGCTTGGAAGTTAAACCAAGTCAAATCAAACAACTTACGGCTAGCCAAATGCACAAGGGTGTTAGGCCATAAAATAAAAATTATAAAACAGAGACTTTGTTGGTTGTGCTGTCTAATTACTAACCCCCCTTTAGTTAGTGTCCAAAATTTGTAAAAATCTCCAAGGGTGCATAAGCCATTAAACAAGAATAATATTTATTTTGAGGTTACTCAAAAAAGAGTGAAAATAATTATAAAAATGATGAACAATTTTGTAACAGTATAGTTTTCAATTTTTTCATTCTCGTTAAAACGTGCTTGGTACAATTAAATTTTGAGAAGCCTCAATGATATAAAAAAAGAATAGTCCTGGAACTATTAAAAAAGTAACAAATTTTTAGAAAGTGGCTTGAACCAGTTAAGTCAGTAGAGGTGAATTTTTATAAAAAAGCATCTTTACAAGCATTTCACTTAAGAATAATTACGATCATGACTCATTCTAGGCTACATATTACGTACACATGTTGCCTCTAGTTCTTGCAGTATCGCCGAGGCCGAAGTGATCTAAAAACAACCCCAAAATCCTACTCTACAATGATTATCAAATCGATCGTTATTAATTAACTACTCCCTTAATAAAATAAAGCACTTGGTTTTTGTACAAAACTACTTGTAAAACTAATGGACACTACACTCTTACTCTTATTATTATTATTACTATCCTAACCTAAGAAGATTGATGAATCACAATTATTGCACTAGACTTTTCGTTAATTAATTTGTGTAGACAATTTGATAAAAAAAAGTGATAGAGACGACTTGTTGACCAGCTCCACTATCACACTTGCTATTTTCCAATTGTTGCAGAGAGATGCAACCCAATTTACTGTTTCTTGCATATTGGAAGAAACTTTACACCAATCAAACCTCGCTGTTTTCTACATTACTAGTAACCGGCGTGAACTCCCCGTAACAGTGCTTCGCCTTGGGATCTTTATATGAGTTCTCGTGCTGGACGCTCTGCGAGTTCGTCCTGCACTTGGCCAGGCACAGCTCAAAGTGGTCGGTCACTGAAACGAACAAGACGTTGTTCTGTTCGGCTGCTTTACCCAGCACCGTCTCCAGGACATCTTTCTGAAATTACAAAAAAATTACCGAATAGTTACACGGACTTATTAAGAGGTCCCGTTCTCACCTTATCCGGGTGCAGGCAGCAGGAGATACAGTACTCGTACACGGCGCAGCAGTTGTTGCTCCGACAGGTCTCGCAGGTGTACTGGATCACCGATGGGACGGCGTCGTTGCAGCAACCGTTCGGTAAGACTTCTCGTCGGGGGCACACGAAACCTGGAAATGAAAACTGTGTTGGACTCTTTGTTACTTTACCTACCGCTATCCCAATTCAATTCGATTCAGCACACTACTTATCCTGGTTTAAGAAGAGACATGTAACAACTTATTGAACGTACCCCGATCATCAACAAGGAACAGTTTCCCCTGCACGGAGTTGCGACAAGTGATGTATCCATCGTTGCTGGAATTGTGTTGCTGTAAAGTCCTCCAAATGAACGGTTGAGTCCTTCTGATGGGGGCAATCTCGTCGCTGTCCAAGAACTCGCTCTGAAATGATTGGAGTCATCTTTCGATTTCGTTCCTTTACAAATTATAAATTATTCACCTTCCCGATGTAACTGTACAAACAGTAAGCGAACGACAACGTGAGAATTAATCCTAGAATAATTCTACGTCTGATGAATCGTATAAAAGCAGCATACCACATTGTTTACTGTTGTTTGAATGATGGGAACAAGTCATCTTTATTATTGCACTGGGTTTCTTAATTTACAGTCATAGTGAATGCATTTTCCATGTTACCATTGTGTCACCTGCTTGAGGACTTCTATAATCTGCAATGTCTTCAAATTAATTAACACAACTTTCTAATTTCCTCTGAAATTTTTCCAATCTGCTGCACCACTCCATACTATTCCTTTTCTCTATTATTATTATTATTATTATTTTGGAAATTTTTTATTGCATTTTTTTATTGACAGCTAAAATAATGTTCTTATTATTATTATTACTTAACTATGGCCTTGGTACTCTGACATCTGTGGTTTCTTCTTCTTCTTTCTTAAAAGGCTTGGGCACTCTTGTACAATAGCCTAAACGTTCCAATTTACCTACTACGTCAGACGTCACTGATGGAGAAGGAGAACCCAGGCGGTTAGTTGCAGAAGAAGTGAGAGAGGAGAGGACGTAGGGTGAGTTTGAGTTGCGCTTGTCTTGTGAGGTAGTGGATTTAAAGTAAAGGCCGAATTATTACTATGACTATCGTACCAATAGCAGGCAGCTGCAAAGACGTTTAAAAAATGTAAACAAACATTCAAGAATTATAATTATTTATGTTTCTTTGCAAATAAAAAGAAATTTTGAATTTTATATAACTGTAAATGAATAATAATGAATGTTTTTGAACTGTATAGTGGTATAGGTGGTATGCACATGGCTTTAAAAGGTAAATAAATAAAAATCAATTATTCCACAATCTCAAATTTAAATTTTCCAGAAAGTGGCATCAAAGGAGAAATCAAAGCCTCGATCGACATCAACAACACTGCCAACAAGATCTACTCTCACAACTTCCCCAACACTCCGTTAATAAACAAAAACATCCAAGGCTTGACTGCAAGTTCCATTCGAAAGCTGGAAATCGACACGATCTTAATGTCTCCGCCCTGTCAACCGTTCACCAGGAACGGTCTGCAGGCCGATCTGGACGATCCCAGAACAGACTCCTTCGTCCACCTTCTCTCACTGTTGCCAGAACTGGACCTGAAACGCATCTTAGTGGAGAACGTCAAGGGATTCGAGGGATCAAAAATGAGAGACAAGCTTATCGAAGTGCTGACTAGACTGGGGTTTGTGTTTCAAGAATTTCTGTTGTCGCCGTCACAGATCGGTGTACCTAATACCAGGCTGCGATATTATTGCTTGGCGAAGAAACTACCTGAAGAGTTTTGTTTCAGCACTACTGGAGATCTGGTAAGTAGTCACCTGTCCCTCCTTGCTATAAGACTGTTCTACCTGAGAAATTTGGTAACATGGTGAAGTCAGTGGCTTGTCAGCTAAGTTTTTTAGCTGAGATAGGTAAATAAGAATGGCATTCAAATGTTATATTAATTCGTTTAATAACAACAAAAACACCAACAACAGAAAGTAATAAATATTTACACTTGAGCAACATTTTCTAATACGTATTTTTCTTGCAATAAATATCTTGAAGATTCAATTATATTATCGATTACTTGACTAGAATATTCGATTTGTACCACACTGGGTAAAATCTGGTCTTTTATGTTTTTAAAATCTTCCACTTCTGCACCCTTAAAGTTAACATCGCATATCCTCCCCTTCTCCACAAACACCCGGAGTTCGATTGTTTTACGCTCGTCCTTGGAACCGATAAATTCCAAAGCTCTCACATCAGTGAATTTCGGGCACATCTCGAAAATCCACTTCCACCCGACCAAATCGTCCCGGAGCTTCTTCAATCCCGGAAACCAGACGTCGGTCGGATTGATTAAATGGAACCCGGTACTTTTGTACGAGTGTTTGTGCTTCGAATAAATGGGACATTGCAAGAATTCTTGTCCGATTGCGCTTTTCAACCTTTCGACGGTGACATTTCGATTCTCTTCTTGTAAATTTATAACCGGAGATTTAATCGATTTGGTCGAGTTGGTCTCAAAATTGCAGTCGTCTCTACGTAAGACGTTCCGCAAGTTTTCTTTGTTGACGTCCACTAGAAGCGTGCAGTGGTGGTAGGCGTTTGTTCCCCCGAGTTTCGAAGCCGTGCCGGATATTTTGTGGTTGCGTAGCGTGAGGTCTTCCCTTTCCGATATCTCCACGTTCAGTCTGTATTCTCTGAACAGGGCCCTTTTAATGATTTGCAGGTTATGTTTTCTATCGTAATGTTCCCTACTGGAGAAGAAGGTCACGTTCAGGTTTCCTTCGTCGTGGTAAACGGTCCCTCCGCCGCTGTTTCTTCTCGCCAACTTGACGCCCTCTGGCGTGAGATTGTCTAGGAGCTCCACGTTGCATTCCAGCCAGGGATTCTGGTGGCGTCCGATTACAACGCACGGCTTGCTACGCCAAAGCATCAAGATCTGCTGGTGTCGGAAGTCTGCATTCTGATACAACCAGTCCTCCAAGGCCAAGTTGCTGAAAATGTCGAACGACTGGGAGATGTATACGTGTTTCTGGAAGTGCACATCTCGTGCCTGTTTTGTATTCAGGAAAGAATGGGATAATTTGAAGATTTTGTAGATTTTTCTATCGAGGTTACCTCCTGAAAGTAGTTTGTACATTTCGGGTTCGGGTCGCCGTATCGGCCTGGCGACTGCAGATTGGAACTTGTTTACGTACTTTCGATATCTTACGCGTTTGTTTAAATTTGCGTAACATCTTATTTTCGTGTTAATTGGATTTTATTATCATGTAAGTTTATGTTCATATCAATCAAAATATAAATATTTGAAAAATTAAAATTAACCTAAAAATTGTTACATAATTGTAGATTGTAGGTCAGTATGTCACCGACGTCAGATGTCATTGTATTGACTAACCTAAAATCTAAAATGAACTCAAGCTCTTATACTTGCGCGTGCGTGCAACGTTGACTCTAACGTAATCTGACAATAGTGACAATAAAATCATAATTTATTGCGAATTCTTTACATGTTGACCCCCAAAAGGAAATAAAATAATAATTATGAACTTCCCTTCTAAATAGAAACAGGTCAGGGCAGCGCGAACACTCCAAAACCTACTCTTATACTTTTCCCTCGCTCTAAAAAATTAGTTCTGTCAAAATTTTTGCTAAGGCCTTGTTCAACTGAGTATTACATCAAATTTATTATTATTATTATAATGTTGTAATAATTGTGTTTAACTTACTTCCAGATGATGAATTTCCCTCATGAAGTTGAAAACATTCCCTATACGATAAACTCAATATTAGAGGATGATGTCGATGTGGAGAAATACGTCCTCTCAGATGAGACGTTACGTAAAAGAATATTCTTATTAGATATCACTCACGCGGCCTCGATTAGGTCCTGCTGCTTCACCAAAGCATACGGACGATACATCGAAGGTACCGGAAGTGTGTTTACTGATAAAACCGAAGAAGAAACTAGAATAGTTTTTGACCGGCTAAAAAAAATGGACCCGAAAAGCGGAGAGTTTATCGAGTTGGCGAGGAGTTTGAAGTTGAGATATTTCACGCCTAGGGAAGTTTGTAGGTTAATGAGTTTTCCTGAGTATTTTTCGTTTCCAGATTGTGTAACCGATAGGCAGTGTTATATGGTTCTAGGTAATAGTGTTAATGTACGAGTAATTTCAGAATTATTAAAACTGCTCAGATGATTGCTTTTTTTTAATATTAGTAATTAATTATGTGCCCATAATTTATTATGCTCACTTATTTTTCCCCTATGTCAAGCTTTTTATTCCCATGACGGAAAAAATTATTTTAATAACTAACTGTGTTGTATTATAATATTTCTTTGGTAGGTAGTAGAAAAAATAAGAATAATTCAATGCCTTTTCGTGTTTAAAACAATAATTTAGGCAGTTATTTGATTGAACAGTAATCGAGAAGTTCCATTATTTATCAACGAAACTTCTAAATTTCAAAAGGGCTGGTACGCATCAATAATAAAACATTTTTATCATTTAAAAATTGTGAGTTTACACTTACTAAAGTACATGCTTTCTCTATGATGTGTAGTTTTTTTCGTTGCCTAGGAATTCTAGACATTCTATAAACTCATTATAGCACAACCGCTCATTATCTTGACATTGTTATCTCTCTAAAATAGTCTTAACGTCTAAAAATATATCCCTAACCTAAATGTTGACAAGCAATATACAGGGTGTTTCAGTCAGTGATATAGGGCCAAATTTAAAGGGGTAGTTCTGTCTTCCTTTGAAAAAATAAATTTTAGCTCAAAATGATGTTTCGTTACCAAACAGTGTAATCGGCTGTTAATATTCTGTAATTGTAACAAGATTCATCAGACAATTATACACTTTTTGTAGTTGTAGAGATAATGGGCCGTATGATTTCCTTTTCGCTAAAAAATTCAATAAGACGTCTTTATCTAAGTAATTGATTATGATTAAAGTCCCATTATTTTTGTACAAAAAATCTGTGCCCAAAAAACATTTTTTTTAATTCCCTTGCCGTTCTCGAATGGCTCATCAGTTTGGGACAGATCTCCATAAGCGCCAGAGTGATGCAAAGAAATTGTTCGCCGGACGTCCTATACGTGTTCTACCCCCTCCCTTCCAGCACCCCTATTTGTTCCATGGTCCCCTTATAAGTCATTTCCACAAAAAAATGAACAACAAATTATGAAACAGGGAAAATGAAATGCAATGATGTAAGGTAAGTACATGTACCAGTACCACATTATTTGTAGGTACTTGTACCTACCTACCTATTTTAACCAGGACCACAAAATTCAGTCAGGGTGGCATTAGAAACAAGAAAGAAAGAAAGATCAACAACACATTCCAAAGGCATTCCATTTATTTATTTATTAGTTCTATTATTGTTGTAGGTACATGCAATATTTTTCAAATCAACACTTCAGCTTGTTTTTGGATATATTTATGCCTCCGATTTACGATTACTGAAATAACAATAACATGACATGTATTGAATGCTTTTTCAATAAGATCACTCTTCAACATTTATTTTGTGTTTTGATTTGTTCTTCTTCACAAAAAACTACAACAATTTAATTTATAATGCTAATGCTAAATTATATCACCTCTTGAGTTTGTTTCATAAGAAGTTCTCACTTCTTTTATCTGCACACACACTTTTTTGGCATGTTTATTACAATGTGTGATGAGATTAGATTTATTGTTTGTTTTATATGAACATTCATCACATTTGTACACTTCTGCTGGTTCTTCAGAATGTTTACGTTTATAATGCCAAGTGAAATTATATTTATTTTTGGTTTCATATGAACATTCCTGACATCTGTACACTTCCGCTTCTTTTGCATGTTTACAATTATAATGTATGATCAAAGCATTTTTATTATTTGTTTTAAATGAACATTCCTGACACTCGTGCTTGTACACTTTTGCATCTTTTGAATGTTTCCATTTATAATGTCTAGTGAAATGATTTTTCTTTTTGGTTTCATATGAACATTCCGGACATTTGTACACTTCTGCATCTTTTGAATGTTTCCATTTATAATGGCTGACTAATGTACTTTTAATTTTTGTTTTAAATGTACATGCATCACATTTGTACACTTCTGATGGTTCTTCAGAATGTTTACATTTATAATGCGAAGTGAAATTATATTTATTTTTGGTTTCATATGAACATTCCGGACATTTGTACACTTCGGCATCTTTTGAATGTTTCCATTTATAATGTCTCGTGAAATGAAATTTATTTTTGGTTTCATATGAACATTCCGGACATTTGTACACTTCGGCATCTTTTGAATGTTTCCATTTATAATGTCTCGTGATATGAAATTTATTTTTGGTTTCATATGAACATTCCGGACATCTGTACACTTCTGCATCTTTTGAATGTTTCCATTTATAATGTCTCGTGAAATAATATATATTTTTGGTTTCATATGAACATTCCTGGCATTTGTACACTTCCACTTCCTTTGCATGTTTATTTTTATAATGTCTGGTCAAAACATGTCGATGTCTTGTTTCCAATGAGCATTCCTCACATTTATACACTTCTGGATCTTCTGAATGTTTCCATTTATAATGCCGAATGAAATTAGATTTATGGTGTGTCTTGTAAGGACAATGTGCACAGTTATACTTCGCTAGTTGTTCACTTTTTTTACCCCTAGCAGAGCTATTTTTTTCAACAAAGTGGCTTTGGCCGAGTTCATTGTTAAATGTTCCAGCATCCCTTGTCGCCATCCGCGTCTGCTCCCATCCGAGCTTATGCTCTTCAATGTCGATTTCGTCTTTCAAGGGCACATCATTTTCTACGAGCATCTGAACATCACATTGGGAGTCTTCTGGTTCCTTTTTGATAGGGTCGTCGCCATAGTTATTATAGTTGTTT
This sequence comes from Malachius bipustulatus, assembly GCA_910589415.1. Classification (NCBI taxonomy): domain Eukaryota; kingdom Metazoa; phylum Arthropoda; class Insecta; order Coleoptera; family Melyridae; genus Malachius; species Malachius bipustulatus. Next base: position 35,935,568 of record OU342636.1, read on the forward strand.
TGGAAAGTTTGATCCATCTGTTCGTTTTCTGGTTCAAGTTTAAACTTTGGGAGTTGAGCAGAGTTGTACTCACATTTATGATCTTCAAGGCTTTGGGTTTGATTTACCTCTTCTCCATACTGCGGAGCACAACGATTTCCATCTGAACTCATGATTAATGTGTAGATGACTATGCACTATGCACTTATGCACTACCAATACTACATAATAGTACTACCTGTATAGTAGGATTAACTTTAAAAAGTCAGATGTGACGTCTTACTAACCGTCCGAATTAATATTTTTAATTTCACCAGAAAATGTCAAACAGTTAATTGTCAAGTTGTGAACGAGCGTAATTATTGAAGGAATCATTCAAAAAATGAATTGAACCGCTTACGTCAGTTTGAGAGCCACTGACAACTACATAAAATTTATTCACGTAATGACATTCTATCCTCTGTGTTGTGCATTTAATTCTCATTCAAAACCAATGTTGACGTATACTTATTTATGCGGGATGGAGTGTTTAGACAAACTGGACGGTTACTATAAAAACACGTACATGAAACAAAATAAATCGAACTATCAAAAGGATGTGTATTCTTAATCGATACGTATGACTTTTTAGACTTTATTGGACTATACCTGTGGTACTACATACATATAAATACTACGGAATAAGTTTAACGCTTAACCACAGTCTTTTTACTAATTATTGACTTGCTTTTGTTGGACTTTTGGCCATTGAATTGAACACTCACAGACACAGGAGTACAGGAGTCACAGCTCACAGCACAGCAGCAGGACAGGACAGGCACTGAGTACTGACTGAGCGCAGAGCGAGCCCGAGCACTGCGAGCAGTGAACAGAGGGCGAAGGTCATGTCACTCATGTCCATGTCAAATAAGTGTGTAATTAAATCGAATCGATTCTCAAAAAAATCGATTCGATTAAGCGGCGATTCTCGATTGGTGAATCGGCATTCATTCAGTCGGATCATGCACCATGCATGATCACTAAAGTAGTCAGAATTGATCACATTTCAAAAGAATAGATTAATTTGACTCAGGATCAGAACTAACTCTTGTGACCTAGAAAATGACACCTGAACTGAAAGTATTAAATTAAATATAATGCGACAATTATTAGTTAGAGTTAGTTAGAGCCCTTTATACGCAAGTGTGTGGAACTTTCGATAAAGTGCGCTGCGAGAAAGCGTAATTGGATGAGTATAGCTGCTAATAGAGTTTATATTCTTCCATAAAGTTCTTTGAATATAAAACACCCGGAAGGACTATAATGGCATTTGACTGTTCTGGTGAATGTTGTTGTTTGGACATTATTGCCAGCTTTACTCTTTATTAGTATGCGATATCGATGGACTAGTTGAAAAAGTGGCTAATTACAATTTTCGCAATTTTAATTTTTAAGCACTATCTGCACAGTATCGTAAAATAGTATATAGTTCCAAACATTCATAACATTTTTTTTTTTTGTATACTTCGTCATTTTTTGAACTAATAGTCTATCGATATATTAGATTGAATATCAACAATGCAAATGTAAAATTTCAGAAGTAACCTTTAGTTTATTTATCATTTTATTATAGTTCTTCTTTCTTGCTCTGGTCTAATTAAGGTTTCTCTGCTTATCGTTTTATTTTTTTTATTAATCTCTTGTCATAATATTTATGTTTTCATATGATGTATTTCAGAATCCGTCTGTCAATGTCAATAGTGTCAAGTCAAATTTAGCTACCTAGAAAATTTGCGCTGAGCCACGATACACATATAATACACGGTATGCCGATAGACGATGACGCGCAGGCTGCGGTCCGGTCTTGTGACGTCACGTGGATCAGATATTACATATGAGATTGCTCATATCTATTTTATTGTTAGAAATAAGTAAATAATTTTTTGTACACATTACTTTTATGGCTATTTCTGATATTCGGTTAAAGGTGGAGGTGGAGATTTATGCTATATTTAATCATAATCATAGGTTAATTATTTAAAAGGGAATATTTTAAAGAAATATAGGATATAAATATGGTGTCCCAGCTTATTCGAAGCGGTCTCTGTAGGCGAAATGATAAATTTTTTCCCAAAAAATTTTGCAAATTCAAGTACAGGATCACAATGGCCATAATTTAAAATTATTTTGGAGTATACACAGTGTCCCATATGATAGTGGCATATCAAAGTTATGTTTTTATAAAATGGAATGCTCCTATGTTATTGCATTTTTAGATTGTCTGAGAAGAGAAAATAAGATTGGCTTTTACAGTTGATGTTTAAATTCGCAGAAGTTTTTGAACAAGTGAAAATCGTCATTTTTCAAGTTCAAGGCCCTGTACGACGAAAACGGTTCAAGATAGAGAAAAACGGCTTACATGTCCCTATTTTAACTTTTTATGTACTATCCTATGGTATAGAAACATTTGTACTTCCTTTAATTTTTTTATTTGGTGACACGTGGAGAAATCTCAGAATTTTTCAAATTTTTTATCACCCTGCATTAAAATTTCATCTACATCATAGGATAGTTCATGAAAAGTTAAAATAGGGACATGTAAGCCGTTTTTCTCTATCTTCAGCCGTTTTCGTTGTATAGGGTCTTGAACTTGAAAAATTACGATTTTCACTTGTTTATAAGTCAAAAACTTCTGAATTTAAATACCAACTGTAAAAGCCAATCTTATTTTCTCTTCTCAGACAATCTAAAAATGCAATAACATAGGAGCATTCCATTTTTAAAAAAACATAACTTTGATATGCCACAGTCATATGGGACAGCCTGTATATACTCCAAAATAATTTTAAATTATGGCCATTGTAATTCTGTACTTGAATTTGCAAAAATTTTTTGGAACAAATCCTTCGTTTGGCCTACAGAGACCGCTTCGAATAAGCTGGGAGATTATTTCAACAAAGTGGCTTTGGCCGAGTTCATTGTTAAATGTTCCAGCATCCCTTGTCGCCATCAATCGTATAGGGTGATCCATTGAAAAAAAAATAAAAATTTTGGTTTTCCCTGTATACTGATCTATTTTCAAATTTTTGTTACACGTATAAAAGTCTTTTTTAGCACCTACATAACCCTGCTTTTAATTTTTTTGGGACACATGAAATAACAAAGGTAAAGGAAGGCGACATTATAAAGAATCACCCTGTACAAATAATCTGTGGCCCAAAAAACATTTTTTTTTATTTCGTTGCCGTTCTCGAATGGCTCATTAGTTTGGGACAGACTTCCATAAGCGCCGCAGTGATGCAAAGAAATTGTTCGCCGGACTTCCTATACGTGTTCTACCCCCTCCCTTCCAGCACCCCTATTTGTTCCATGGTCCCCTTATATTATAAGTCATTTCCACAAAAAAATGAACAACAAATTATGAAACAAGGAAAATGAAATGCAATTATGTAAAAATTACCACTGTAAAATAGGTAAGTATGTACATGTATCACATTTAACCAGGACCACAAAATTCAGTCAGCGGGAGGCATTAGAAACAAGAAAGTTCAACGACACATTCCAAAGACATTCATTTATTTATTTATAAGTTCTATTATTGTTGTAGGTACATGCAATCTTTTTCAAATCAATACACTTCAGTTTGTTTTGGACATATTTATGCCTCCGATTTACGATTAGGTACTGAAATAACATGACATGAATTTAATGCTTTTTCAAGAAGATCACTCTTCAACATTTATTTTGTGTTTTGATTTGTTCTTCACAAAAAAACTACAACAATGCTAATGCTAAATGACATCACCTCTTGAGTTTGTTTCATAAGAAGTTCTCACTTCTTTTATCTGCACACACGCTTTTTTGGCATGTTTATTACAATGTGTGATGAGATTAGATTTATTGTTTGTTTTATATGAACAACCATTACATTTGTACACCCCTGCTGGTTCTTCAGAATGTTTGCATTTATAATGCCTAGTGAAATGATATTTATTTTTGGTTTCATATGAACATTCCCGACATCTGTACACTTCTGCATCCTTTGAATGTTTATGTTTATGATGCGAGGTCAAATCATATTTACATTTTGTTTCGTAGGAACATTCCAGACACTTTAACACTTCTGCTTCCTTTGCATGTTTACGTTTATAATGTTTCGTCAAAGCACTTTTACATTTTGTTTTAAATGAACATTCCTGACACTTGTACACTTTGGCATCTTTTGAATGTTTACGATTATAATGTTGTATCAAATATACTTTAAATTTTGTTTCGTAAGAACATGCATCACATTTGTACACTTCTGCTGGTTCTTCAGAATGTTTACTTTTATAATGTCTCGCGAAAATAAATTTAATTTTAGTTTCATATGAACATTTCTGACACTTGTACACTTCTGCATCTTTTGAATGTTTCCATTTATAATGGCTGACTAATGTACTTTTAATTTTTGTTTTATATGAACATTCCTGACATTTGTATATTACTGCTTCTTTTGCATGTTTATTGTTATAATGTTGAGTCAAATGATATTTCCTCCTTGTTTCATAAGCACATTCCTGACACTTGTACACTTTGGCATCTTTTGAATGTTTATAATTATAATGGTCAGTGAGTAAATGTTTATTTTTTGCTTCATATGCACATTCCTGACATTTGTACAGTTCAGCTTCCTTTGAATGTTTACATTTAAAATGTGTAGTCAAACTACTTTTATGTCTCGTTTCAAAAGAACATTCCTGACATTTGTACACTTCTGCATCTTTAGAATGTTTATATTTATAATGTTTCGTCAAATTACTTTTATCTTTCGTTTCATATGCACATTCCTGACATTTGTACATTTCAACTTCTTTTGAATGTTTCAATTTATAATGTCTCGTGAAATGAAATTTATCTTTGGTTTCATATGAACATTCCGGACATTTGTACACTGCAGCATCTTTAGAATGTTTGTTTTCATAATGTCGAATGAAATGACATTTACGGTGTGCCTTGTAAGGACAATATGCACAGTTATACTTTGCTAGTTCTTCACTTTTTTTACCCCTAGCAGAGCTATTGTTTTCAACAAAGTGGCTTTGGCCGAGTTCATTGTTAAATGTTCCAGCATCCCTTGTCGCCATCCGCGTCTGCTCCCATCGGAGCTTATGCTCTTCAATGTCGATTTCGTCTTTCAAGGGCACATCATTTTCTACCAGCATCTGAACATCACATTGGGAGTCTTCTGGTTCCTTTTTGATAGGGTCGTCGCCATAGTTATAGTTGTTTTGGAAAGTTTGATTCATCTGTTCGTTTTCTGGTTCAAGCTTCAACTTTGGGAGTTGAGCAGAGTTGTACACAAATTTATGATCTTCAAGGCTTTGGGTTTGATTTACCTCTTCTCCATACTGAGGAGCACAACGATTTCCATCTGAACTCATGATTAATGTGTAGATGACTACCAAAACTACATAAATATAAATACTACGGAATAAGTTTAACGCTTAACCACAGTCTTTTTACTAATAATTATTGATTGACTTGCTTTTGTTGGACTTTTGGCCAAGGCCATTTGTGCCATTGAATATGAATTTAACTCTCACAGGACAGGAGTCACAGCACAGGACAGGCCATTGGCAGTGAGCAGAGGGCGAAGGTCATGTCACTCATGTCATGTCCATGTCAAATAAGTATGTAATTAAATCGAATCGATTCTCAAAAGAGTCGATTTTTAAGCGGCGATTCTCGATTGGTGAATCGGCATTAAGTGGGGCAGGGAATTTCGGGTCATGAACCGTGCATGATCACAAAATGTAGCCAGAATTAATCACATTTCAAAAGAATAGATTAATTTGACTCAGGATCAGAAATAACTCTTGTGACCTAGACAATTTTTATTCTGTTAGAGCCCTTTATACGCATGTGTGTGGGACTTTCGATAAAGTGCGCTGCGAGAAAGCGTAATTGGATGAGTATAGCTGCTAATAGAGTTTATATTCTTCCATAAAAATCTTTGAATATAAAACACCCGGAAGGACTATAATGGCATTTGACTGTTCTGGTGAATGTTGTTGTTTGGACATTATTGCCAGCTTTACTCTTTATTAGTATGCGATATAGATGTACTAGTTGAAAAAGTGGCTAATCACAAATTTCGCAATTTTAACTTTTAAGCACTATCTGCACAGTATCGTAAAATAGTATATGTATAGTTCCAAACATTCATAACCTTTTTTTTTGTATACTTCCCCATTTTTTGAACTATGTAATAGTCAATCGATATTATTAGATTGAATATCCAATGCAAATGTAAAATTTCAGAAGTAACCTTTAGTTTATTTATCATTTTATTATAGTTCTTTCTTGTTCTGGTCTAATTAAGGTTCCTCTGCTTATCGTTTTATTTTTTTATTAATCTTGTCATATATTTATGTTTTCATATGACGTATTTCAAAATCCGTCTGTCAATGTCAATAGTGTCAAGTCAAATTTAGCTACCTAGAAAATTTGCGCTTTACATGAAGCGGAATTCAATTTTTTTGAATACAAAATTCAAATGATCATTTATGTGATTCGTGATTACGTGATTGATAAAAGTCATTCGATAATCAATAATTGGGAGTTTATGCTCAAAAGCGCTGAAAACGCTCTAAACTAAAAAAAAATTCGCCTGTGACGTTCGCAGCTTTTTGGACGGTATACAGGGTGGTTAACAATTCGATGCTCACCATCATTGGGATCTCGGAAACGGTAAAAGATACAGGGTGGATTAAATTAGAGAAAAGTTGCGCAATTTTATGCTTATTAAGAATCCGAAAGAAAATATATGAAAACTCCAGGCGTTGCTGAAATATCCTGAAAAAACTTGAAAATGTAGATTTCTAATTTCAATCATATCTTTTTTATTATTGAAAAGAAATTGAAATATTTTTGTAGGTTTACATGAGACATCAAAAAGTATCATCTATCATTTTCAAAATTTTCAAGGACTATACTAGATCGCAAAGTTTTCATAGTCAACTTTTGTTTTTCTTATGGCAGTCGTATTGTTTTTTTTTATGTTGTTCGCTATAAAAAAAATCATAAAAACTAAAAATTGTTAAACTTCAAAAAATAAATTTAAAAAATTTTTATTCTTTTTTTTTCTTTACAAAAAATTGTATGATCAAACGAAACTTACCTGAGTGAAGTTCGATCGCAATTATATGAGGCGCTTTACAACTTTTTAGTCCGAATTTCATGGATAAATTAAAAAACCATAAGACAAGCACTATTTCGGCGCATTTGAACCATGTTGACGTTTCGATGATTTCTTTAGGTTTTTCTTTGAAAAAAGAATACAAATTTTAGAATTTTTTTTTTTTTTTGAAGTTTATTAATTTTTGGTTTCCATTATTTTTTTCATTACCAAACGACATAAAAAAAACAATATGGCGGCCATAAGAAAAACAAAAGTTGACTATGAAAACTTCGCGATCTAGTAGTCCTTGAAAATTTTGGAAATGACAGATAATGATACTTTTTGATGTCTCATGTAAACCTACAAAAATATTTCAATTTCTTTTCAATAATAAAAAAGATATGATTGAAATTAGAAATCTACATTTTCAAGTTTTTTCAGGATATTTCAGCAAACGCCTGAAGTTATCATAAATTTTCTTTCAGATTCTTAATAAGCATAAAATTGCGCAACTTTTCTCTAATTTAACCCACCCTGTATATCTTTTACCGTTTCCGAGATCCTAAATGGTGAGCATCGAATTGTTAACCATGCACCCTGTATATACAGGGTGTCCCAGCTCATTCGAAGCGGTCTCTGTAGGCCAAACGATGGACTTTTTCAAATTTTTTTTTGAAAATTCAAGTACAGAATCACAATGGCCATAATTTAAAATTATTTTGGAGTATACAGAGTGTCCCATGACAGTGACATATCAAAGTTATGTTTTTTTAAATGGAATGCTCCCATGTTATTGCAGTTTTAGATTACCTGAGAAGAGGAAATAAGATTGGCTTTTACAGTTGGTGTTTAAATTCAGTAGTTTTTGAGTTATAAACAAGTGAAAATCGTCATTTTTCAAGTTCAAGGCCCTGTACATTGAAAACGGTTCAAGATAGAGAAAAACGGCTTACATGTCCCTATTTTAACTTTTCATGTACTATTCCATGATGTAGATAAAATGTTTATATAGGGTGATAAAAAATTTGAAAAATTCTGAGATTTCTCCACGCGTCGCCAAATAAAAAAATCAAAGAAAGTACAAATGTTTCTATACCATAGAATAGTACATGAAAAAGTAAAATAGGGACATGTAAGCCATTTTTCTCTATCTTGAACTGTTTTCGTTGTACAGGGCCTTGAACTTCAAAAATGACGATTTTCACTTGTTTATAACTCAAAAACTTCTGAATTTAAACACCAACTGTAAAAGCCAATCTTATTTCATCTTCTCAGAAAATCTAAAAATGCAATAACATTAGGAGCATTCCATTTTAAAAAACATAACTTTGATATGCCATTCTCATATGGGACACTCTGTATACTCCAAAATAATTTTAAATTATGGCCATTGTGATCCTGTACTTGAATTTACAATTTTTTTTTGGAAAAAATCCATTGTTTGGCCTACAGAGACCGCTTCGAATAAGCTGGGACACCCTGTATATATAGTCTTTCCTGACTTTTTTTTAATTCTAGGGATAGATTCGCGGTACAGTTTTATTGGGAGGTGGGGGGTGGCCGGGCCTAGCCCATTTGCCGCCTGCGTGCCGATACAAAAATTGCCGCCCCCTCCCCCACTCTTAACTTCTTAAGGAAAGATATCTATCTAAGGGATGGCAAAGAGCAATTTCTTGTAAGTAAAAATTCGACACTAAAATAGAAATACGTATATGCATTTATTAGATTAAATAAATTCTCCTGCGCTTCTAATTAATTGAGTTATGTCAAAGTTAGTATTAGTATTAGAGTTCAACCGGGGGGTCTCGGGGGTTACGCGGAATATCCCCTAGGAATGAGGAGAGTTCGGGGGTCCTCCCCCGAGAAAATTTTGAAAAAAAAGTAAGAAAATGTTAATCACACTAAGAAATAACTGCATTTTATAGGTACTGCGTTAGGTACATTTTCGTGTTAGTTATTCACGCATAGTGAAGGGCCGCTGGATAATAATATTATAGAGTTTAATGGAAATTAGTTTAGGGTTAGAGCCTCCATCTGTGGTCTTAATATGACCAAAGCCTTCGTTGTTCGATATCGTCAAGAATTCAAGAACAAAACATGCAATGTGTCACGAATTTGTCAAGAAAAGCAAAATATTATACAGGGTGTTTACTGCAAGGTTGGCCAAACTTCACAGGCTGATTCTTCAGACTAAAATAATGAAAAAAATTATACATATATACAGGGGTGTCCGGAAACACTTCCTAAAGATATAAGCCTACAAAGTTTCAAGAATTTCATTCTAAAAGTTTATGAAACGATAAAAATAATAACGGAACAAGCTTGCCAGTAAGCACCGCTGTATATAATAATTATTATAGTAACCATTCATTATTAGTAAATATTAGCCTCGGTTCTCGGTTATTATTTTTATCGTTTCATTAACTTTTAGAATAAAATTCTTAAAACTTTGAAGGCTAAATCTTTCTTAGGAAGTGTTTCCGGACACCCCTGTGTATAATTTTCCTTCATTATTTTAGTCTGAAGAATTAGCCTGTGAAGTTTGGCCAACCTTACAGTAAACACTCTGTAGACATCCTCTAGGTATAGGGTGATTCTTTAATTAATGTCGACCCCCTTTTAACTTTGTTATTTCATGTGTCCCAAAAAAATTAAAAGTGGGGTTATGTAGATGCTAAAAAAGACTTATACGTGTAACAAAAATTTGAAAATAGATCAGTATACAGGCAAAACCAAAATTTTTATTTTTTTTCAATGGATCACCCTATATATGAATTTATTTTTCGATTCCTCGTAAAATTCTAAGCATAACTTATATAACATACCGTATACCTACCTAAATTCAATAGTTTCTGAAATACCTATTCGCATTTGAAACTATTTATTTAAAAAACCGTGTGTATAATGACTACCAAATTGAAAACCTCGATCATCTTAAAGATTTGATACGGATTGAAATTTATAATTTAAATGAAAATAGCCCAGCATTCATAACAGATCCATTGGAGAAAATCCGAAGAACCCTTATAAAATGTGTTGAAAAAAACGGAGGCCCATTCTTGATTTGCACCAGTTGCTTAAAAAAATATTTGATGATGTTTCAAATGCGAATATTTCAGAGGCCATTGAATTTAGGTATACAGTGTTATATAAGTTATGCTTAGAATTTTACGAGAAATCGAAAAATAAATTCATATATAGGGTGATCCATTGAAAAAAAATAAAAATTTTTGGTTTTCCCTGTATACTGATCTATTTTCAAATTTTTGTTACACGTATAAAAGTCTTTTTTAGCACCTACATAACCCTACTTTTAATTTTTTTGGGACACATGAAATAACAAAGGTAAAGGAAGGCGACATTATAAAGAATCACCCTGTACAAATAATCTGTGGCCCAAAAAACATTTTTTTTTATTTCGTTGCCGTTCTCGAATGGCTCATTAGTTTGGGACAGACTTCCATAAGCGCCGCAGTGATGCAAAGAAATTGTTCGCCGGACTTCCTATACGTGTTCTACCCCCTCCCTTCCAGCACCCCTATTTGTTCCATGGTCCCCTTATATTATAAGTCATTTCCACAAAAAAATGAACAACAAATTATGAAACAAGGAAAATGAAATGCAATTATGTAAAAATTACCACTGTAAAATAGGTAAGTATGTACATGTATCACATTTAACCAGGACCACAAAATTCAGTCAGCGGGAGGCATTAGAAACAAGAAAGTTCAACGACACATTCCAAAGACATTCATTTATTTATTTATAAGTTCTATTATTGTTGTAGGTACATGCAATCTTTTTCAAATCAATACACTTCAATTTGTTTTGGACATATTTATGCCTCCAATTTACGATTACTGAAATAACATGACATGTATTATTTAATGCTTTTTCAATAAGATCACTCTTCAACATTTATTTTGTGTTTTGATTTGTTCTTCTTCACAAAAAACTACAACTCTTTTTTAATGCTAATGCTAAATGACATCACCTCTTGAGTTTGTTTCATAAGAAGTCCTCACTTTTTTTCTCTGCACGCACGCACTTTTTTGGCATGTTTATTACAATGTGTGATGAGATTAGATTTATTGTTTGTTTTATATGAACATTCATCACATTTGTACACTTCTGCTGATTCTTCAGAATGTTTATGTTTATAATGTCTGATCAAAGCACTTCTATGTCTTGTTTTAAATGAACATTCCTGACATCTGTACACTTCTGCATCTTTTGAATGGTTACGTTTATGATGTCGTATCAAATATACTTTACATTTTGTTTCGTAAGAACATTCATCACATTTGTACACATCTGCTGGTTCTTCAGAATGTTTACGTTTATAATGTGTCGCGAAAACAACTTTATTTTTGGTTTCATATGAACATTCCGGACATTTGTACACTTCTGCATCTTTTGAATGTTTCCATTTATAATGGCTGACTAATGAACTTTTCATTTTTGTTATATATGAACATTCCTGACATTTGTATATATCTGCTTCTTTTGCATGTTTATTGTTATAATGTAGAGTAAAATTATATTTCCTCTTTGTTTCATAAGCACATTCCTGACACTTGTACACTTCGGCATCTTTTGAATGTGTATACTTATAATGCTCAGCGAGATAATGTTTATCTTTTGTTTCAAGTGAACACTCCTGACATTTGTACAGTTCAGCTTCCTTTGAATGTTTACATTTAAAATGTATAGTCAAACTCCTTTTATGTCTCGTTTCAAAAGAACATTCCTGACATTTGTACACTGTATCATCTTTTGAATGTTTATACTTGAAATGTCTGATCAAATAACTTTTCGTTGCCGTTTCATATGAACATTCCTGACATTTGTACATTTCAACTTCTTTTGAATGTTTCAATTTATAATGTGCAGTGAGATTATGTTTATATCTTGTTGCATATGAACACTCCTGACATTTGTACACTGTAGCATCTTTTGAATGTTCATACTTGAAATGTCTGATCAAATAACTTTCCGTTGCCGTTTCATATGAACATTCCTGACATTTGTACTTTTCAACTTCTTTTGGATGTTTCAATTTATAATGTGTAGTGAGATAATGTTTATGTTTTGTTTCAAGTGAACACTCCTGACATTTGTACACTGTAGCATCTTTTGAATGTTTATACTTGAAATGGCTGATCAAATAACTTTCCGTTGCCGTTTCATATGAACATTCCTGACATTTGTACATTTCAACTTCTTTTGAATGTTTCAATTTATAATGTATAGTGAGATTATGTTTATGTTTTGTTTCAAGTGAACACTCCTGACATTTGTACACTGCAGCATCTTTAGAATGTTTGTTTTTAAAATGTGTAGTCAAACTCCTTTTACGTCTCGTTTCAAAAGAACACTCCTGACATTTGTACACTGTAGCATCTTTTGAATGTTCATACTTGAAATGTCTGATCAAATAACTTTCCGTTGCCGTTTTATATGAACATTCCTGACATTTGTACATTTCAACTTCTTTTGAATGTTTCAATTTATAATGTGCAGTGAGATTATGTTTATATCTTGTTGCATATGAACACTCCTGACATTTGTACACTGTAGCATCTTTTGAATGTTCATACTTGAAATGTCTGATCAAATAACTTTCCGTTGCCGTTTCATATGAACATTCCTGACATTTGTACTTTTCAACTTCTTTTGGATGTTTCAATTTATAATGTGTAGTGAGATAATGTTTATTTTTTGTTTCAAGTGAACACTCCTGACATTTGTACACTGCAGCATCTTTTGAATGTTTATACTTGAAATGTCTGATCAAATAACTTTCCGTTGCCGTTTCATATGAACATTCCTGACATTTGTACTTTTCAACTTCTTTTGAATGTTTCAATTTATAATGTGTAGTGAGATAATGTTTATCTTTTGTTTCAAGTGAACACTCCTGACATTTGTACACTGGAGCATCTTTAGAATGTTTCCATTTATAATGTCGTGTTAAATTAGATTTATGGTGTGTCTTGTAAGGACAATGTGCACAGTTATACTTTGCTAGTTCTTCACTTTTTTTATCCCTAGCAGAGCTATTGTTTTCAACAAAGTGGCTTTGGCCGAGTTCATTGTTAAATGTTCCAGCATCCCTTGTCGCCATCCGCGTCTGCTCCCATCGGAGCTTATGCTCTTCAATGTCGATTTCGTCTTTCAAGGGCACATCATTTTCTACCAGCATCTGAACATCACATTGGGAGTCTTCTGGTTCCTTTTTGATAGGGTCGTCGCCATAGTTATAGTTGTTTTGGAAAGTTTGATTCATCTGTTCGTTTTCTGGTTCAAGCTTCAACTTTGGGAGTTGAGCAGAGTTGTACACAAATTTATGATCTTCAAGGCTTTGGGTTTGATTTACCTCTTCTCCATACTGAGGAGCACAACGATTTCCATCTGAACTCATGATTAATGTGTAGATGACTACCAAAACTACATAAATATAAAGGTAAATATCTAGATGAGCGGCATGGGTATAGGGCGAAATGGCTTATACTATCGGATAGCTCGTGTCTCTAGGAGTATCAAGGTACCATTGAATTTTTGCGCCGGCAAGTAATAGTCGAGATATAAGGCCTTAAAGTGTCATCCTTGCCCTAATACGTGTATTCACTGTATTCGTCATATGATTGCGCTCGAAGTGCTCGAACAGGAAACGCTCGATTGTCGTGTGCCCGACGGATAAGCGAGCTGCCTGTTCGCGCTTACAATGTTTGAATACACGTATTAGGGCAAGGATGAAACTTTAAGGCCTTATATCTCGACTATTACTTGCCGGCGCAAAAATTCAATGGTACCTTGATACTCGTAGAGACACGAGCTATCCGATAGTATAAGCCATTTCGCCCTATACCCATGCCGCTCATCTAGATATTCACCAATATAAATACTACGGAATAAGTTTAACGCTTAACCACAGTCTTTTTACTAATAATTATTGATTGACTTGCTTTTGTTGGACTTTTGGCCAAGGCCATTTGTGCCATTGAATATGAATTTAACTCTCACAGGACAGGAGTCACAGCACAGGACAGGCCATTGGCAGTGAGCAGAGGGCGAAGGTCATGTCACTCATGTCATGTCCATGTCAAATAAGTATGTAATTAAATCGAATCGATTCTCAAAAGAGTCGATTTTTAAGCGGCGATTCTCGATTGGTGAATCGGCATTAAGTGGGGCAGGGAATTTCGGGTCATGAACCGTGCATGATCACAAAATGTAGCCAGAATTAATCACATTTCAAAAGAATAGATTAATTTGACTCAGGATCAGAAATAACTCTTGTGACCTAGACAATTTTTATTCTGTTAGAGCCCTTTATACGCATGTGTGTGGGACTTTCGATAAAGTGCCCTGCGAGAAAGCGTAATTGGATGAGTATAGCTGCTAATAGAGTTTATATTCTTCCATAAAGATCTTTGAATATAAAACACCCGGAAGGACTATAATGGCATTTGACTGTTCTGGTGAATGTTGTTGTTTGGACATTATTGCCAGCTTTACTCTATTAGTATGCGATATCGATGTATTAGTTGAAAAAGTGGCTAATCACAAATTTCGCAATTTTAACTTTTAAGCACTATCTGCACAGTATCGTAAAATAGTATATAGTTCCAAACATTCATAACCTTTTTTTTTGTATACTTCCCCATTTTTTGAACTATGTAATAGTCAATCGATATTATTAGATTGAATATCCAATGCAAATGTAAAATTTCAGAAGTAACCTTTAGTTTATTTATCATTTTATTATAGTTCTTCTTTCTTGTTCTGGTCTAATTAAGGTTCCTATGCTTATCGTTTTATTTTTTTTATTAATCTTGTCATAATATTTATGTTTTCATATGACGTATTTCAAAATCCGTCTGTCAATGTCAATAGTGTCAAGTCAAATTTAGCCACCTAGAAAATTTGCGCTTTACATGAAGCGGAATTCAATTTTTTTGAATACAAAATTCAAATGATCATTTATGTGATTCGTGATTACGTGATTGATAAAAGTCATTCGATAATCAATAATTGGGAGTTTATGCTCAAAAGCGCTGAAAACGCTCTAAACTAAAAAAAAATTCGCCTGTGACGTTCGCAGCTTTTTGGACGGTATACAGGGTGGTTAACAATTCGATGCTCACCATCATTGGGATCTCGGAAACGGTAAAAGATACAGGGTGGATTAAATTAGAGAAAAGTTGCGCAATTTTATGCTTATTAATGAATCCGAAAGAAAATATATGAAAACTCCAGGCGTTGCTGAAATATCCTGAAAAAACTTGAAAATGTAGATTTCTAATTTCAATCATATCTTTTTTATTATTGAAAAGAAATTGAAATATTTTTGTAGGTTTACATGAGACATCAAAAAGTATCATCTATCATTTTCAAAATTTTCAAGGACTATACTAGATCGCAAAGTTTTCATAGTCAACTTTTGTTTTTCTTATGGCAGTCGTATTGTTTTTTTTTATGTTGTTCGCTATAAAAAAAATCATAAAAACTAAAAATTGTTAAACTTCAAAAAATAAATTTAAAAAATTTTTATTCTTTTTTTTTCTTTACAAAAAATTGTATGATCAAACGAAACTTACCTGAGTGAAGTTCGATCGCAATTATATGAGGCGCTTTACAACTTTTTAGTCCGAATTTCATGGATAAATTAAAAAACCATAAGACAAGCACTATTTCGGCGCATTTGAACCATGTTGACGTTTCGATGATTTCTTTAGGTTTTTCTTTGAAAAAAGAATACAAATTTTAGAATTTTTTTTTTTTTTGAAGTTTATTAATTTTTGGTTTCCATTATTTTTTTCATTACCGAACGACATAAAAAAAACAATATGGCGGCCATAAGAAAAACAAAAGTTGACTATGAAAACTTCGCGATCTAGTAGTCCTTGAAAATTTTGGAAATGACAGATAATGATACTTTTTGATGTCTCATGTAAACCTACAAAAATATTTCAATTTCTTTTCAATAATAAAAAAGATATGATTGAAATTAGAAATCTACATTTTCAAGTTTTTTCAGGATATTTCAGCAAACGCCTGAAGTTATCATAAATTTTCTTTCAGATTCTTAATAAGCATAAAATTGCGCAACTTTTCTCTAATTTAACCCACCCTGTATATCTTTTACCGTTTCCGAGATCCTAAATGGTGAGCATCGAATTGTTAACCATGCACCCTGTATATACAGGGTGTCCCAGCTCATTCGAAGCGGTCTCTGTAGGCCAAACGATGGACTTTTTCAAATTTTTTTTTGAAAATTCAAGTACAGAATCACAATGGCCATAATTTAAAATTATTTTGGAGTATACAGAGTGTCCCATGACAGTGACATATCAAAGTTATGTTTTTTTAAATGGAATGCTCCCATGTTATTGCAGTTTTAGATTACCTGAGAAGAGGAAATAAGATTGGCTTTTACAGTTGGTGTTTAAATTCAGTAGTTTTTGAGTTATAAACAAGTGAAAATCGTCATTTTTCAAGTTCAAGGCCCTGTACATTGAAAACGGTTCAAGATAGAGAAAAACGGCTTACATGTCCCTATTTTAACTTTTCATGTACTATTCCATGATGTAGATAAAATGTTTATATAGGGTGATAAAAAATTTGAAAAATTCTGAGATTTCTCCACGCGTCGCCAAATAAAAAAATCAAAGAAAGTACAAATGTTTCTATACCATAGAATAGTACATGAAAAAGTAAAATAGGGACATGTAAGCCATTTTTCTCTATCTTGAACTGTTTTCGTTGTACAGGGCCTTGAACTTCAAAAATGACGATTTTCACTTGTTTATAACTCAAAAACTTCTGAATTTAAACACCAACTGTAAAAGCCAATCTTATTTCATCTTCTCAGACAATCTAAAAATGCAATAACATTAGGAGCATTCCATTTTAAAAAACATAACTTTGATATGCCATTCTCATATGGGACACTCTGTATACTCCAAAATAATTTTAAATTATGGCCATTGTGATCCTGTACTTGAATTTACAATTTTTTTTTGGAAAAAATCCATTGTTTGGCCTACAGAGACCGCTTCGAATAAGCTGGGACACCCTGTATATATAGTCTTTCCTGACTTTTTTTTAATTCTAGGGATAGATTCGCGGTACAGTTTTATTGGGAGGTGGGGGGTGGCCGGGCCTAGCCCATTTGCCGCCTGCGTGCCGATACAAAAATTGCCGCCCCCTCCCCCACTCTTAACTTCTTAAGGAAAGATATCTATCTAAGGGATGGCAAAGAGCAATTTCTTGTAAGTAAAAATTCGACACTAAAATAGAAATACGTATATGCATTTATTAGATTAAATAAATTCTCCTGCGCTTCTAATTAATTGAGTTATGTCAAAGTTAGTATTAGTATTAGAGTTCAACCGGGGGGTCTCGGGGGTTACGCGGAATATCCCCTAGGAATGAGGAGAGTTCGGGGGTCCTCCCCCGAGAAAATTTTGAAAAAAAAGTAAGAAAATGTTAATCACACTAAGAAATAACTGCATTTTATAGGTACTGCGTTAGGTACATTTTCGTGTTAGTTATTCACGCATAGTGAAGGGCCGCTGGATAATAATATTATAGAGTTTAATGGAAATTAGGTTAGGGTTAGAGCCTCCATCTGTGGTCTTAATATGACCAAAGCCTTCGTTGTTCGATATCGTCAAGAATTCAAGAACAAAACATGCAATGTGTCACGAATTTGTCAAGAAAAGCAAAATATTATACAGGTGTTTACTGCAAGGTTGGCCAAACTTCACAGGCTGATTCTTCAGACTAAAATAATGAAAAAAATTATACATATATACAGGGGTGTCCGGAAACACTTCCTAAAGATATAAGCCTACAAAGTTTCAAGAATTTCATTCTAAAAGTTTATGAAACGATAAAAATAATAACGGAACAAGCTTGCCAGTAAGCACCGCTGTATATAATAATTATTATAGTAACCATTCATTATTAGTAAATATTAGCCTCGGTTATTATTTTTATCGTTTCATTAACTTTTAGAATAAAATTCTTAAAACTTTGAAGGCTAAATCTTTCTTAGGAAGTGTTTCCGGACACCCCTGTGTATAATTTTCCTTCATTATTTTAGTCTGAAGAATTAGCCTGTGAAGTTTGGCCAACCTTACAGTAAACACTCTGTAGACATCCTCTAGGTATAGGGTGATTCTTTAATTAATGTCGACCCCCTTTTAACTTTGTTATTTCATGTGTCCCAAAAAAATTAAAAGTGGGGTTATGTAGATGCTAAAAAAGACTTATACGTGTAACAAAAATTTGAAAATAGATCAGTATACAGGCAAAACCAAAATTTTTATTTTTTTTCAATGGATCACCCTATATATGAATTTATTTTTCGATTCCTCGTAAAATTCTAAGCATAACTTATATAACATACCGTATACCTACCTAAATTCAATAGTTTCTGAAATACCTATTCGCATTTGAAACTATTTATTTAAAAAACCGTGTGTATAATGACTACCAAATTGAAAACCTCGATCATCTTAAAGATTTGATACGGATTGAAATTTATAATTTAAATGAAAATAGCCCAGCATTCATAACAGATCCATTGGAGAAAATCCGAAGAACCCTTATAAAATGTGTTGAAAAAAACGGAGGCCCATTCTTGATTTGCACCAGTTGCTTAAAAAAATATTTGATGATGTTTCAAATGCGAATATTTCAGAGGCCATTGAATTTAGGTATACAGTGTTATATAAGTTATGCTTAGAATTTTACGAGAAATCGAAAAATAAATTCATATATAGGGTGATCCATTGAAAAAAAAAAAAAAATTTTGGTTTTCCCTGTATACTGATCTATTTTCAAATTTTTGTTACACGTATAAAAGTCTTTTTTAGCACCTACATAACCCTACTTTTAATTTTTTTGGGACACATGAAATAACAAAGGTAAAGGAAGGCGACATTATAAAGAATCACCCTGTACAAATAATCTGTGGCCCAAAAAACATTTTTTTTTATTTCGTTGCCGTTCTCGAATGTCTCAGTAGTTTGGGACAGACTTCCATAAGCGCCACAGTGATGCAAAGAAATTGTTCGCCGGACTTCCTATACGTGTTCTACCCCCTCCCTTCCAGCACCCCTATTTGTTCCATGGTCCCCTTATATTATAAGTCATTTCCACAAAAAAATGAACAACAAATTATGAAACAAGGAAAATGAAATGCAATTATGTAAAAATTACCACTGTAAAATAGGTAAGTATGTACATGTATCACATTTAACCAGGACCACAAAATTCAGTCAGCGGGAGGCATTAGAAACAAGAAAGTTCAACGACACATTCCAAAGACATTCATTTATTTATTTATAAGTTCTATTATTGTTGTAGGTACATGCAATCTTTTTCAAATCAATACACTTCAATTTGTTTTGGACATATTTATGCCTCCAATTTACGATTACTGAAATAACATGACATGTATTATTTAATGCTTTTTCAATAAGATCACTCTTCAACATTTATTTTGTGTTTTGATTTGTTCTTCTTCACAAAAAACTACAACTCTTTTTTAATGCTAATGCTAAATGACATCACCTCTTGAGTTTGTTTCATAAGAAGTCCTCACTTTTTTTCTCTGCACGCACGCACTTTTTTGGCATGTTTATTACAATGTGTGATGAGATTAGATTTATTGTTTGTTTTATATGAACATTCATCACATTTGTACACTTCTGCTGATTCTTCAGAATGTTTATGTTTATAATGTCTGATCAAAGCACTTCTATGTCTTGTTTTAAATGAACATTCCTGACATTTGTATATATCTGCTTCTTTTGCATGTTTATTGTTATAATGTAGAGTAAAATTATATTTCCTCTTTGTTTCATAAGCACATTCCTGACACTTGTACACTTCGGCATCTTTTGAATGTGTATACTTATAATGCTCAGCGAGATAATGTTTATCTTTTGTTTCAAGTGAACACTCCTGACATTTGTACAGTTCAGCTTCCTTTGAATGTTTACATTTAAAATGTATAGTCAAACTCCTTTTATGTCTCGTTTCAAAAGAACATTCCTGACATTTGTACACTGTATCATCTTTTGAATGTTTATACTTGAAATGTCTGATCAAATAACTTTTCGTTGCCGTTTCATATGAACATTCCTGACATTTGTACATTTCAACTTCTTTTGAATGTTTCAATTTATAATGTGCAGTGAGATTATGTTTATATCTTGTTGCATATGAACACTCCTGACATTTGTACACTGTAGCATCTTTTGAATGTTTATACTTGAAATGGCTGATCAAATAACTTTCCGTTGCCGTTTCATATGAACATTCCTGACATTTGTACATTTCAATTTCTTTTGAATGTTTCAATTTATAATGTGTAGTGAGATTATGTTTATGTTTTGTTTCAAGTGAACACTCCTGACATTTGTACACTGCAGCATCTTTAGAATGTTTGTTTTTAAAATGTGTAGTCAAACTCTTTTTACGTCTCGTTTCAAAAGAACACTCCTGACATTTGTACACTGTAGCATCTTTTGAATGTTTATACTTGAAATGGCTGATCAAATAACTTTCCGTTGCCGTTTCATATGAACATTCCTGACATTTGTACATTTCAATTTCTTTTGGATGTTTCAATTTATAATGTGTAGTGAGATAATGTTTATGTTTTGTTTCAAGTGAACACTCCTGACATTTGTACACTGTAGCATCTTTTGAATGTTTATACTTGAAATGTCTGATCAAATAACTTTCCGTTGCCGTTTTATATGAACATTCCTGACATTTGTACATTTCAACTTCTTTTGAATGTTTCAATTTATAATGTGCAGTGAGATTATGTTTATATCTTGTTGCATATGAACACTCCTGACATTTGTACACTGTAGCATCTTTTGAATGTTCATACTTGAAATGTCTGATCAAATAACTTTCCGTTGTCGTTTCATATGAACATTCTTGACATTTGTACATTTCAACTTCTTTTGAATGTTTCAATTTATAATGTGTAGTGAGATAATATTTATTTTTTGTTTCAAGTGAACACTCCTGACATTTGTACACTGCAGCATCTTTTGAATGTTTATACTTGAAATGTCTGATCAAATAACTTTCCGTTGCCGTTTCATATGAACATTCCTGACATTTGTACATTTCAACTTTTTTTGAATGTTTCAATTTATAATGTGTAGTCAGATAATGTTTATCTTTTGTTTCAAGTGAACACTCCTGACATTTGTACACTGGAGCATCTTTAGAATGTTTCCATTTATAATGTCGTGTTAAATTAGATTTATGGTGTGTCTTGTAAGGACAATGTGCACAGTTATACTTTGCTAGTTCTTCACTTTTTTTATCCCTAGCAGAGCTATTGTTTTCAACAAAGTGGCTTTGGCCGAGTTCATTGCTAAATGTTCCAGCATCTCTTGTCGCCATCCTCGTCTGCTCCCATCGGAGCTTATGCTCTTCAATGTCGATTTCGTCTTTCAAGGACACATCATTTTCTAGGAGCATCTGAACATCACATTGGGAGTCTTCTGGTTCCTTTTTGATAGGGTCGTCGCCATAGTTATAGTTGTTTTGGAAAGTTTGATCCATTTGTTCATTTTCTGGTTCAAGCTTCAACTTTGGGAGTTGAGCAGAGTTGTACTCAAATTTATGATCTTCAAGCCTTTGGGTTTGATTTACCTCTTCTCCATACTGAGGAGCACAACGATTTCCATCTGAACTCATGATTAATGTGTAGATACTAGATAATTCCATAAACCAAATCCACAGTCTTTTTACTAATTGAATTGAATTGACTTGCTTTTTTGTTGGACTTTTGGTTTGGCACAGGCACAGGGCGTCACAATGGCGTCAGGGCGATGGCACAGCACAGCACAGCAGGATATTATTGCAGAACCAGACCAGAAATGCAGATAACCATGAATATGAAAAGAGACAAAGAGAGAGACGCCAATGCACAATGCCAATAAGCCAATATTGTAGAGATGGACGATATATCGATATCGGTTATTTTTCACCGGTGAAATGAAAATCACCGTCACTAACCGGTGACTGGGTGCAGATTCACCGGTGAAATTTTTCACTGGTACTGGTGCTAGCCTAGCACTGCTAGGCTAGCGACGCAGTGAACTGTGAACGAACGGTGAACGAGAACGACCGAACGAGGAGCTGTTGACTGTTGCTGCTGCTGAGCTGCTGAGCTGCTGGTGCGGCGCTCAGCGTTCTCGTATCTCCTACTATCGAAGGGACGATGGGAATGGGAATATGGAATATGGGCAAGCAAGGCCAACAGTCAGCAGTCAGCACTGCAGTTTGTTGTCGTTTATCATTTCACCGGTGAAAAAATTCACCGCTTAAAATCACGGTGATTTTTACTTCACCGGAATCGAATCACCGGTGAATTTAAAATCACCGATATTTCCATCTCTACAATATTGCCAATCGCCACTACACTGCTTGACTGCTGCCTTAATGAAGGGCGAAGGGCGAAGGTCATGTCCATGTCAAATAAGAGGAATGTAATTAAATCGAATCGATTCTCAAAAGAGTCGATTAGATTAAGCGATGATTCTCGATTGGTGAATCGGCATTCATTCTGTCGGATCATGCTCATGCGCCATGCATGATCACTAAATGTAGTCAGATTAGTCAGAATTGATCACATTTCAAAAGAATAGATTAATTTGACTCAGGATCAGAAATAACTCTTGTGACCTATTAAATGACACCTGAATTGAAAGTATTTAATTAAATATAATGAGACAATTTTTAGTTAGTTAGAGTCCTTACGCACGTGTGTGTAGCTTTCGATAAAGTGCGCTGCGAGAAAGCGTTTCTTTGAATATAAAACACCCGGAAGGACTATAATGGCAATTGGCTGTTGTGGTGAATGGTGAATGTCGTTGTTTGGACAATATTGCCAGCTTTACTCTTTATTAGTATGCGATATCGATGGACTAGTTGAAAAAGTGGCTAATTGCAATTTTCGCAATTTTAACTTTTAAGCACTATCTGCACAGTAAATCGTAAAATAGTATATTATGTAGTTCCATACATTCATACCTTTCCCTTAGCTCCATGTTCCATAAATCATAAATGTGGATCAAAAATGTCTTGTTTTTTTTGTATACTTCCCCATTTTTTGAACTAATAGTCTATCGATATTATTAGACTGAATATATCAACAATGCAAATGTAAAATTTCAGAAGTAACTTTTAGTTTATTTATTATTTTATTATAGTTTTTCTTTCTTGCTCTGGTCTAATTAAGGTTCCTCTGCTTATCGTTTTATTAATCTTGTCATAATATTTATGTTTTCATATGACCTATTTCAGAATCCGTCTGTCAAATATGTCAATATAGTGTCAAGTCAAATTTAGCCCCTTAGAAAATTTGCGCTTTACATGAAGCGGAATTCAATTTTTTAGAATACAAAATTCAAATGATCATAAAAACTCACTAGTCCCTAGTTTCACTCAAATCATTCGATTCAAATAAAAAATTACCGTACTTATTAATAATCTTCTAAACTCAAGTCAATATGTGAATAAAACTTAAGTCATTCCTGGAACATGAACATACAACATACCATAAAAGGTTCGAACAGGTTTGAGGAAGGAGAAAATTCAATAGATCCTCTTTGCCAAGGTTAAAATAAAATACCTATAAATCCTATAATGAAGCACTAATAAAATAACTGGTGTAGAAAAATCAATACAGTCCATAATGGGTGAATACCTGAAACGGTGAGGCCAGAAAGTTCTTCAATCTAAAAGAAGAACAACAAAAAAATTAAAATTAGCCTTTCTTTCTTCTGAGGTCTAAAGAATTTAAATTATATCATTATTTACAATAAATAATAGCGATAAAGCAGTTCATTAAAAGTGTGATAATCTCAGCGCTAGTTCAATTTGATTATCGAGAAGTAACTTCATTTTTATACCGAGGAAAAGAAGCATAAGGTTTTCGTCATTCGATTAAAAAAGAAGATTTTAATGCAATGAAAATTGAAATCCATTTTGAATTCTTCAATTGAAAATGTTTTCCCGCTTTATTTGTTCATTTAAAAGTGGTAAAGGTTTGCTGCTGGAACTGGATAATTTCTTGCTGCTGGTAAGTACGTAGGTACTACGTCGTCTTATTTGTTATTTTATTTTTATTATTCGTTCTATTCTATTTCATAATCATAATTATTTGTTAATTATAGAGAATAAAACTGGGCATGTTTCTTATTTTTCTGTAATAAATAGTTGCAAAACAACTTATTGACGCGATTAGAAAGCTTATCAGCGTCGTTTAAACCTGTTTGCATGGGAATAATTGCTTATTTAATTATTTATTATTAATAATATTAGTGATACGTAAGGTTAAACAGAGGGGTCAATTTTATTACCAAATTTCAAACACACGATATTTGTTACCATTGAAATTAATTCTATTACTGACTGTTACCTACCAGTTGTTGTTACTTCTCTCAATTTGTGATAATTTATCTCTTTCTTCTACCTACAACTCTCCAAGCTCCAGCTCCACTCAGGTTGGCTGATAGATAGGTAGGTAAGTGGGTCTTATAATAAAAAACAATTATTAGTAGATAAGGGCACCTATACCTAACCCGACTAAATTATAATTTTCCAAAATTACCTATCGCAATTTTCTTATTACCATAATATATAAATACTGCTGATAAAGGGGTATAATAATTAAAGAGATGTTCAATAAAAGTGTCACGTGCGGCGTAAAGAGATTAATTATCTTCCAGAAATCACTTTCGGTGCCGGTGCCATTGCTGAACAATCGACAAGTAGCCAAAATGAGCGTAGAAGCGAACATGAAGATGCTGAACTCCAACGTCTGGGATTCGGACCCGGAGCTGTTCGAGTTGATCAAGAAGGAAAAGCACAGGCAGCTCCACGGACTGGAGATGATCGCTTCGGAGAATTTCACCTCACTGCCCGTCTTGCAGTGTCTCAGCACTTGTCTTCATAATAAATATTCCGAGGGGCAGCCCCATAATCGGTAAGAGCTGTCTTATTTAGAGAGAAAATAATTGTTATTTAATCATATCGTCGCCGTCATTACGAAATGGCCTATCTCTGATTTAACAACTTTTCAGGAGAACGTTTTGAAGAAAACTCTACTGTTCATTTTGTCTGTAGCACGAGATATAATTCATTATCAGAACCTGTTTTTCATATACTTATAGCACAAAAGTACACTTAGAACATTGAGACATAATCTTTTTTGAAAGAAAAGATTGAACTTTTTCTGTAAATAAATTATTAAGAAGATAGGCCCCTTCGTACTGACAGCGACGATATAAGGGGTGTGAATTGCGACACCAATGTCGGTAGAGCAGGGGGCAACCGGTTCTGTCGATGATTAGCGACACTTGACCAATTTTACCCTTATTTAAATCATAATAAACAATAATAATAACGTTCTCGTCGTCGTAGGGTTATTCCCTTATATTATTTTTTATATTAACTCAAACTATTAACTACTTTGTCACTTTAGGAAAGAATGAATAACAGTAACAGTACGACTGTCACTTGTCAAAGTGGCTGCATTCCGCATCTCTTGTTACAATCATTTATAATAATAATTATTATAATTAATTATTATTGATTTATTCCATTTCTATTGTGTTATTTGTTAGGTTATGGTACAAGTTACTGATTGTCAAACTTGAATGTCACAACTGTCACTTTTAAGTCTTCTTTTAGAATTTATTAACTTTTAGACTATACTCAAGCTATTTTTTATCATAAATGACATTTGCTTGACAGTACAATGATGACATTTACAATTTATAGGAGCTGGGGTGCGTTTGAAAACATCACTCCCGGTGTAAGATCACTTCGACTGAAGGTGGGGGGACAACGGACAACCGAAATTCTTGTCTGGTTATTATCCAATGTTTTCGAACGATCATTAGTGTCAATTTATGCTCTGAAGTGACATTTTCGAACAAGCCCCAGGATGTGTATAGGTATATCCGTTGTACATAATTATCATTGTTACGCGAGAAATTAAATTTCCAAAATTAAATCTTGTCAAATCAAATCAATAAAACTAGAAAATCTTTTTAACAATCATTATCCGCTATTTCTCGAATTTGGAAAGGTAAATTTTCATAAACCTGAAAAAAAATTGAAGTTCTGAATTTTTCACAGTAAAGTAAAATGGCTGAAAAAATTAACTGGGACTCTTATCTTATCAATGGGGGACCCTGGTGAAGCAACTAAAAGATTGTTAGGGTTAGTTGAAGAATGTATAACAAAATAAAAGTCTAAAAAGAAAAAAAGTGAATAAAAAATCACCCAGAAATCCTTGAATTACTGGTGGTGACATAATACAATTATGCAACAAAAAAGAAACTTAATACAAAAAATGGCGAAAAAATACGAAAAATTATTTAAAATTTCCAATAACAAAAAAGATATGACGAAAATAAGAAATATCGATTTTTCAGTTTTTTCAGGATATTTCAGGAACGGTCACAGATATATTTTATCTTGCATGTTTTGACGGATTCGAGATAGCCACAAAATAGCGCAACTTTTCTCTAATTTAACCGACCTCGTATCTTCAATGGTTTAGGATATCCCTGTAGTGACTAGTGGCCCTTTAAATAGTTCTAACCCTGTTGAGAAAGATAATATGGCAAAAATAACTGAATCAAATGATATAGCAAACAAAATGAATTATTATTTTTGGTAGTAGGCCTACCAACTACTTGGCTTCTTAAAAAGAACCACCAAGGAATTCAAGTCTGTCGAGGCTATAATTTATATTTACAATGCCATCGTTAGACCTACTCTGTTGTATGGATCAATTATATGGTCTCCGTCCAAAGAATATTTAGTTAATAAATTGGAATCTGTACAACATAGGTTTATCAGGTACTTGTCGTATAAACTTGGGAATCCAATGTCTTACGATGACCATTATTACTCTGCTCTAGCCTATTCTCTAAAATTAAGTTCTGTTAAATCACTTCATGTTTATTATGATTTATTTTTTGTATATAAGGTAAAGCTTGAGCTAGTTAATTGTGAAGAAATACAGGGCTTATTTGAAATAAGGGATATTCCCTACCATTTAAGGCTTGCTCGTGAACTGGCTGAGAGAGCTTCGAGTAGAAATTATATTTATTACTCGACAATACCTCGCTTGAGAAGGAAGTGGAATAAAATAGTTGTTCCCTCCCACCTATTAGGACTTGATAATGTTTCAACATTTAAAAAGGGGCTTAAAACCCTAGTTACTAGATTTCTTTAGACCTAATAAACCATAATATGATGTTTTGTGATTGAATTTATTGATTTATTATGAATGTATTTATTGAAATGTATCCTAAAGGGTTCCACCCGTTGACTGTAAATTAAAAATAAAAATAAAATAAAAAATAAAACATGGGTAAAGAATATTAGCAAGTAAAATAAAACAACCACAGAATAAAGAAAGGAGCTTGCCTCCTATGAACTCCAAAACTATTTTTTTACATTTAACTAATAAAATTGAAGTATCAGAAATAATAGAAAATTTGAAAAATAAAAAAGGAGGAGTAGATGGGGTGAATGCCAAGGTAATAAAAACGTTATCAAGATTTATAGCTGAGCCTCTATCCCACATGATAAATTTATGTTTCATCAAAGGAAGCCTGTTGAACTAAAATGTGCTGAAATTGTTCCCATACATAAATCTAAAGATAAACATCACTTAGAAAATTATAAGCCTATTTCCTTGATTTCTAATTTTGCAAAAATAGTAGAAAAGATCTTACATAATAGACTCCTGAAATTTTTTAATAGGTGCAATATTATTTCAAACAAACAATATGGGTTTTTAAAAAATAAAGGAACGAAAGATGCCTTGAATTTTATTGTAGAAAAAATACTTCCTGAATTAGATGAAAGCAGACCTATATCCATCACATTCTTAGATTTAGCCAGAGCTTTTGATACAATGGACCACGTAATACTGCTGCAAAAGTTATATAATTATGGGATTAGGGGCAATGCTTATGATTTGATATCAAGTTACCTTACAGGAAGGTTGCAGAAAGTCAGAGTCAATGATACTACTAGCAATTTTGTTGAAGTGAATATGGGTGGTCCACAGGGAACTGTCCTGGGACCGCTCCTATTTGTCCTTTATATAAATTATTTACTTGTGGACTCGCCTGAAGATGATACTGCTTTATTAACAACTGGAAAAAATTGGGTAGAGGTGGAAGAAAAAATTAACCTTCATTTAAATGAAATCTCTGACTGGCTAGCTTTAAATAAATTATCACTAAATATTGATAAAACTGTATTATATTACGTTTGGTAACTATTGTAGCAGTGTACCTTGAAAATTGCAAATAACTATCAAAAATAAAGAGGTAAATAGGGTAGAATGCTGTAAATATTTAGGCTTAAACCTAGATTATAGATTAAACTGGAAAATGCACATAGACTTAATGCTAAAAAAAACAAAATACCTACAGCGGGTATTATAAAATAAAGGCTCATTAAGTTAACGGGCAGATTTTTGTGGCTGTTTCTGAAGAAGGTATCGACTCTATATAAAAAATATTGCAATTTTGTCATTCTTGGCATGAAAGGGATTACAAAAATGTCAACAAAAGTCATTTGACGTCGATATTAGCTTCAAAAACCAGCACAGAAATCTGCCCGTTAACTTAATGAGTCTTTATAAAACTCGCTGTTAGCCTTTATTTTTTGAAAACTGTCGAAGATTATGCAAAGAAACACTTTAATGATAGTATACTACACAATACACATTATTCCACAGTATCCTAAGTTATGGAATAATAGCTTGGGGAGAATCCTATCAAATACAAACTGTGCAACTACAAAGATTACAATATAAATTATTAAAAATAATCAATAAAAACAACTTCATGTATGAAAAGATTCCTTGCAATATACAGCAACAATTTGCACTTGAATCCGTATTAGGTATATTGTACTATGAAACTTTATCGAAAACATTTTCTGAGTCGACAGGAGTTACCAGATTTAAAAGTATTCAATTGCCAAAAAGATCATTGAAAGTAGGTGGTAAGAGATGATAATTGAAACCCATAATGTTGCATGAAATGTGACTTATTGAAGCAGAAAAAAAAAATAAAAAAAAAAGGAAAACAGAGAGAAACAAAAGGAGAACATTCAAAGATGTTTGTTTGAAAGTCTTCAACTAACTTGATTTTAGTTTTTAAGTTTAGATTTATTAGTGGTTTAGATGTAGGTAGCCAGTCTCACAAACAGGTAACTATGTTTTTAAAAAACTGGTTCAATAAATAGTAAATAGTAAACATTGGCGCAATATTTAGAGGTTAGTAATATCGAACATTCTTCTTGTTTGTTTCTATAAGATTCTGGTCTGTTAGATTCTGGAATACAGTAGTTGGATTGAACATTGTTACATAGTTTTGAAATTTGAGTGTTAAAGAAGTAAGATCAGAAGAAAAACTAATGACAAAAAGAAGAAGGCTAGTAAGTGGAAGTTTCGTAACGTTGTTATCTTCAGCACTTGATAGCGACGAATCTGTACCATTCGGCAAAGCGCCATTTTTTTTATATTTTTTATGATTTTCAGTACTAAAACTTTTCTATCAGTATCAAGTAAACATTTTTTATATTGCAGATATTATGGAGGAAATGAGTTCATAGACGAAATTGAGATACTGGCCCAGAAGCGAGCCCTGGAGGCTTACAAACTCGACCCGGAAAAGTGGGGGGTCAATGTGCAACCTTATTCCGGATCTCCGGCAAACTTCGCCGTCTATACTGGTAACGATTTTATTTATTAATAACTTCTAATGATATTGCATAGAAAGAATGTCATTGATGAATTTTTATTTTTTTATTTTAGGAATTGTAGAGCCCCACGGCAGGATCATGGGCTTAGATCTACCCGACGGCGGTCATTTAACGCACGGATTTTTCACCGCCACCAAGAAAATATCCGCCACTTCCATGTTCTTCGAATCGATGCCCTACAAAGTGAGCCCTCTAATAATAATTATAATTATTTCATGTAAAATTAATTGCAATCGATTTGTTTTCAGGTAGATCCCGTGACAGGTCTGATCGATTACGACCAGCTGCAAAAGTCTGCCAGGGTTTTCCGTCCCAAATGCATCATAGCCGGCATGAGCTGCTACTCGAGGGCGTTGGATTATAAGAAGTTCAGGGAAATATGCGATGAAGTCGGGGCGTACTTGATGTCCGATATGGCGCACATTTCCGGACTGGTTGCCGGAGGTAAAGATGAGATTGCTTGTTGAAACGATTGGCGGATGAAATTTTTTGTCTCGGCTTTGGTTGATAGTATTTTTACAATAGTTTTGAACTTCTTCTTCTTAATCTCGCTTCACTCACTCTCTATCCATCTAAATGTTCAGTAGACAAGTTCAGAACTGTACTCGGTTCCTCTGAAGCTGTCCCTGTCTTCAAGATAAAGGAGAAATGCCATCAGTGACATTTTCAGGGTATTCATTATTATCAAGATTTGTTGAAGAAGTGAGGTTATGTGGAATATATTTTTCACACAAATGAATGGTTACCGGTTTAGAGTGTGGGTGTGTGTGTGTGTGTGTGAGAGAGAGAGAGAGAGAGAAAGAGTTTGACATTTAAAAACTGTCCAAAGCTATCAAATTATTTAACATATTGCGTTATTAAATTGTGATGGATTTTTATGCCAATAAGAAAAGGTCTAGCAGTACAAATATGTCTGTTATTTTTTGGCAAAATCATAATTTATGTTTCATTAAAGGTGTGACTCCTTCGCCATTCGAATACAGCGACGTAGTGACGACGACGACGCATAAAAGTTTGAGGGGACCACGAGCCGGCGTCATTTTCTTCAGGAAAGGTGTCCGATCCGTGAATGCTAAAGGCGAGAAGATTATGTACGATCTCGAAAGTAGGATCAATCAAGCAGTATTCCCCGGACTACAAGGTAAAAAGTCACTCTTTATCTCACTTTAACTTAAGATTACTAACAGTGGTGGGTATTATAAAGGCTCATTAAGTTAATGGGCAGTTTTCTGGGGCCGTTTCTAGAAAAAGTATCGATTCTAGGGGGAAAATATGGCAATTTAGGGATTCTTGGCGTGGAAGGGAATACAACAATGGTACTGGAAATCTGCCTCTTCTCGTATGGTGATATAATTATTAAAGCGATTATTTTTTAGGTGGCCCCCACAATAACACAATCGCAGCCATAGCTACAACCATGAAACAAGCGACAACGCCCGAATTCATCGAGTACCAGAAACAAATCGTCAGAAACGCCAAACGGCTCTGCGAGGGACTGCAGCAAAAAGGTTATAAAATTGTGACGGGAGGTACCGAGGTGCATCTCTTATTGATGGACCTGAGAGGAAGCGGAGTGTCGGGAGCCAAAGCCGAGTTCATTCTGGAAGAAGTCTCGATCGCTTGTAACAAGAACACCGTCCCCGGCGATAAGAGCGCCTTGAATCCTTCAGGGATTAGACTTGGTAAGAATTTTTTTATTTCTCACAATTCAGAGTTAATATAATTGTTTTTATGATTCTAGGTACACCAGCGTTGACCACGAGAGGTTTAGTGGAGAAAGATATAGATCAGGTGGTGATTTTTATAGATAGAGCGTTAAAATTGGCGGCCGAGATCGGAGCGAAATCGGGGCCGAAATTGGTCGATTACAAGAAGCTCTTCCATACCGATGAAGACGTTAAGAAGAAAGTGGGTGCTCTGAGGTCAGAAATCGAAGAGTTCAGCGGCAAGTTTCCGTTGCCCGGTTACGAAGAATATTGAAATGTTTTTAAAATGTTTTATTGTTAGTGTTAGACAGCCAATCAAGAGTGTCATAAGTGTCAACTTTGTTTAATGGACTTTTTAACCAGTATTTTAAGCATTTATAATGGCAGTTGCAGTTTACTGACGATGACGATGAAGCTGTCGTCTTGGTTAAAAAAGCAAATTTTTTATGTACTCGAATCTTTATTTTTTCCTATTAGATTGAATATATTTCTTGCGCCTATTTTAAGCTCATGTTGGTGATTTAAGTAGGTAAAATAATTATTATAAATTGTTGTCAATATTTTGAGTAATTAAAGTGCCTTATTTTGGATATATTTTTTTCTCATCCCTCAAAATTTCGTCCTCTACATTTGATTCCAATTCCATAATTTTCCCCATATTTTTTTGTGCTTTATTAATTGTGAGGAGGTCCTCACAGTAATATTTATGCTGGTATCTTTCTTAGATTCTTCCAATAATTAAGTGGTTTCTGATAGTGGGAAATCTATTAAGGGCAAGTGAATTTAATGATCAAGAGGTTTCTTAAATATTATTAAATCATAAACATCATTAAGGCAATGTGCAGGCTTTCACGAGTAGCTTCAACTTTGTAATCATAAATGACTCCGAGCTGTTTTGCCCTGGTCCTAATTAGAGGGAAGATTTGCTCTGAACGTTTCGTCCACAATTGCGGTAGACATCTACATCATAGAGTACTTATTTTGAAACATATCATTTTCTTGCTAAGCCAGAGATGTTTTTACTATGACTAAAGGACCTTGGTATAAAATTATTATAAAAAGTAGGGAAGTTCTTTTTTCCTTTTTCCTAACAGTAGCAATCTGACAAAGAACAGGCCATCTCTCTTCAATATAGTGACTTTTTAGTTAATTCTCATTCCTGACAGCTTTAGTGCTGGACCGGTTAATTGTTACTACATAGGCATTACAAGAAAACATCTAATTTTTATATTGAACAAATTTTTTACACATTTCTTCTCACAAGACCGAGGAATAGACATAAACCTGAATCATTTTCCTATGTACGCTCATGCATTTTTTTCTTCAAAGCAGGTAAAACAGGTGATCAAACTTTGACGCGAGAAAATATCTGTAACATAAAAAGACACATGCAGATAGGTGGTATGGTGGAAAAAAAACAAATACGGCCCTGAACGGGGACCTTAAAATTCTAGGATCCGGCCCATTTTCAATAAGTCGTATGTACTTGGAAGCGCCTAGGTACACCCCTGTGAAATTTCAACCCGATCAGTGCAACTTTCAGACACTCTTCCCAAAAAATCTCGAAATTCTGGAAAAAAAATACTTTCCGGGAAACTTTTGTGGGACCATGCGCCGTTTCAATCGAGCTAAATTTCAACTCCCCATGATTTCATCCGTCACCCGGTTTGTTTATGTCTGTGCGCGGCGTCCCGTGGTTCTAAGAAACACTCTAGAGCATCCATTTTCTATTGTGGGAAGTTGAAATGTGGCTCGGTTGAAACGGCGCACGATCCCATGAAGGTTATTGAAAATGGGCGAGATCCATTGCTGGAAAGTGATTTTTGTGGGATTTCGGATTTTTCTGGTCAGCCTAGAAAGCACTCTCAAGTGTCTGAAAGTTGCATTGATCGTTGAAATTTCGCACCTCTACACACCCAAATAACTACTACCTATCGAAAATGAGCCGTATTTGAATTTTTTCACCATACCACATATTTGGACTTTTCTCGGTTAGGGTGCGATGCGGCGAAATTCACAGTGGGCACAGTAATTTAGGATAGGAGAAGCATAGACGTACAAACTTTATAGGAATAGTTTTTTGAAAAAAACAATTTTTTGCCCTCTTAAAAAATGGCCGCCACTAGAGGCAGAGGCCTCGCTTTTATTATGACTCCTGATCAGTAACTTACGCTGAAATTACGGTAATTTTGGTTATTTTACGAGCATTCTTTATCTTTACAATATTCACAGATTGACACTTGGAAGTTATGAATGACAATTTGATGTGGGTGTAAACTTTTTTTTTTTAAGGAGGGAACTAGTAATTTTGAGCTTCGAGAACTAGCTCATTCTACCCAGGCACACGTTTACACAAGATAAATATTTGAATAGATAAACACAAACATCCATGGCGAGACTGAGATTCGAACCCAGTCGGTGGTAGTCTCAACGGCTTGAACTTAACCTAATAATTTAGTTTTCTGTTGAAAATAGAAATTCTTTCAGTTATTCATCAAGTGAAAGTGGGGATGAGAGGGACTATGAAATTTCAATTAACTTACTCTTCAAAATAAAACTTCTTCATGAAGGAAAGAGTTGCATCTTAATTAGAGATCAGGGAAAATCTATCCTTGTGTCTTGTCTTGTGTAAAACTGGCAGTAATTTGTGTATTGGCTCTAATGACAGTCGACACTACTATGCTATGACAGCTGACAGAAATGACAGTTCAATTTTATGGTAATTTAGCCAGGAAATTTACTTGCATTACAAAATCGCAATACCTACCCTCCCTCCCCTCCTCATGCCTAGACATTATTCAATATCCTCTAATTTAGACAATTGTTTAAAAGTTAAATAGCAAATGTCACTTGAGGGAGAGGAAGACACATATCAAGGAGGCTGGGATCCAAATTTTCTGTAAAACAGCTCACTGAATTAATGGAAGTCTCCCAGCTAAGGGCGCTTTTATTTATACGCTGATGGTTTGATTACTTCATACCCCCTCCATTGGGTATCTCCGTCCTCGCAAAACAGTTGGTACTTTGATGATGAGATCGACTGCTGTAAGATATTAGGTCGTTTGGGGTTTATGTAGAGCCGGATGCCAAGCCTATGCAGTTTTATGTTGAAAATAACTGAATTGTTCATTGCTAGTTGACATTTCTGGAGGTAATATCGCCCCAGAAATTTAACCAGATCCTTGAAAACGTGAGGGATCATTAATTTTACAGAAGCAGGGAGGATTTTTTACCTGAAAATCGAGACCGTGAGAAAAACGCTCAGAAAATCATTACTGTAAATAATTTTTTATTCAAAAATTTCACAATTCATAATCTGTCAGTATAGAAAAACGTCGATAATCTCAATTTTCTTTCTATGCATTTAATCTTACAGCTAGCCCACAATAACTAATAGTAGTACCGTAATCAAATAAATAACATTTCATAAATCGCAATTTAGTATTATACATAAATAAAAAGAGTCAAATAAAGATTAGATATACAATATTGTTAATTAATTAATTAATAATTTACTTCACGACGCTACCAGCCTTACGTTAATAATAACACTGTACTAATCCAGTTCGCTCTGCTCTTCTATCAGCTGTCTCCTGCTGGAATTGGCGGCCGAGGTGGAAGGACCCTCGTCGTCGCTCTCCTCGTCCAGGCCGCTGAAAAGATTCTCCAGGAAGTTGCCGAAGAACCCTCTGGAATGCTGCGGCGGGATTGGCAGGCCAAAGAAATTCTGACCGATCTTATCCAGATACTGGTTGTAGCACGGGTCGCGACTGATCGACGGCTGATATTGCTGAATTAGGACCACGAACATTTGCAGCTTCTGCCTGAAAAGTTTCACAACCACAACACTAATTTGAAGAAAAAATATTTTGTTCACTTACTTATCGATGGCCATGAAGAGGAACCACAGGAAGTTGAGCAGTGGCAACAGATAAGGCGGTCCGCGCTTCCTGATCCGGGGATGGTGCTCCGTGTAAGTGGCGAAGGTCTGCTTGGCCGTGCTCTGGTTCCTCAGGCAGAGGTACTGCAGCACGGCCTGCGTGATGAACAGGTCGACCTCCCCGCTCAGCCCGTTCGACGCCTGCAGTTCGATCAGGAGACGGGCGCAACCGGAACCGTCGCGGGAATGAAGGTAATGGTGACGGGCCTGAGTGTAGTTCTTCTCGTGCTGGTAGATCCGCGCTATGCACTGCAAGGCGTGATCTTTTCGTTATACAGGGTGTTTCAGAGATACAGGACCAAATTTAAAGGGGTAGTTCCGGTTTCTCTCGTAAAAATAATTTGAAAAAATTAATTTCAGCTCAAAATGACGTTTCATTTAAAAGATACAGGCAAATAGTTAGAACTCATTAATTTTTTTCATTAATAGAGGAATAATAATAGAGAGGGAAAACTTTTCCTTTTTTAGCCTTTTCTATTGATCCAAATCACTAAACGAGGGTAAGCTTGGGTGGGAGCAGGTTATTGGAACATCAAAATGAAAGTTCCTCTCTGATTTGGATCAATGAATAAATGAAACATGAAAAGAAAAGAGCTGTTCCTGCCTGGTAGGGAAGGCCAGAGTGATTTAAGGACTGCCCAGCAGCTTCAATGTTAAGTAGCAGGGTTCAGGTAGAATTTTGATAGCACCATCAGTCATTTTGTTCTTTCAAAAATGAAATCATCTTCCATTACTATTTATCAATAAGCTATCTCCAGTCTCCTTTACAACAAAATGATGTGTAGAGTAGAATGCTAGAAGATTTGAATTTGCATGACCCAGTGTTTTTTTTTTCTGTGGGTCCCCTTACTCTGTTCCTTGATCCACATTGTGCTGCAGCTTCTAGATCCAAGGTTGCCTTTTCTTAAGAGAATAGCGAATTAAAGACTCTACAAGTCAAGTTCTCCATTGTCCATTGGAATGTTTCAGGACTTTGTACTGTACTTATTGTACTATGATGAGTCATAACACAACAGTAGGTGGAGACTGGGGAGAGATAAGACTGCACAGATTTTACTATTGCAAGCGATTTCATTAATTAATTCATAAATGTATAAGTTGGAAGTTAGTAACCCCGTTAATGATGATCAATCTTAAAATATCATGCAAATATGATGGATGTAATGGCTGGGGCTGGGTCCGCCAATGACACCAGCCAGCCTCAGTCATTACTGCAAGGTTTGATTCCAATTAAGCGTGACACCTAAATAATAATACGTTTATTTGGTACCTGATGTAGATACGGGTGTCCCCGAGCTGTTTCCTTCGAGGACCAGCGAATGGCATTAGCTAAGAACGTCTCCCTATCGGGGGTACTAGGACTGATCTTGGAGAATATTTTACACAGTTTGGGGGTCCAACTGATGTAGTCGTTAGCCTCTGATACGATTAAAACATCAACTAACAATACCGATAAGTCCGCACCACTAATTTGCTAAAACACCGCTCGTTTAACTCTCTCATTATTCGTCTGGTATTAGTGGTATGTTCAATAATTACCTGTTCGTAATCTAAAAACAATAGGGCCCCATTATATAGCATTTCTAGTAATTCCGCATACTTTTGCTGGGCTAGGTACCTGCAATTTTGAGGTTAGATTGGGAATTTTCGAGATTCGTTAGGGTCGTTCGGGTTGATCTTTTTCGCATTACCTGTGATATAATGTTCTGTACATTTGATGAGCCTCGTAGAAATTTCCATCTCTGACGGAGGCTTCTAATTTCACTAAAACTCGAGAAACTCCACGATTATTTTTCGACGCCATGTTTACGTTCTGTCAAAAAATAATAAAATAAAAATAAGACGTGTCGAAAGGGCAGAGCCAAATGTCAAGTGACGTCACTGACGTCTCGAAAAACGCCAATTCTTGATGACAGATGTGATTTTTTGTTTTTTATTAATTACCTATTATTGTACATACATAATAGACAGCGATAAAAAACCAATTATATGATATTATTGACGCTTGTGTTTGAGTGCATGATTTCAATCTTGAAAAAATACGAAAATTAATTAAAATTTAAAAAAATACATTCAATTATTGACACCGGCAACACTGTCAGAATGACATGCGACATACGTATACGTATATTCGAATTGATACCATAGAATATAGAACACCATAGTTATAACAGAATTATTTGTTATTAGCAGCTCAGACTCACTAAATTGTGTATTGTAAATCTGCGCATGTTACTGCGCATATTATGCAGCTATCTAGTAGAGGGCGAGTTTTTTTATTCATCGGTTGATCCACCGATTATTTCAAACGGTGCCACATTCCATCAGGTTTACTAATGAGCTTATTAAGAACTCGCCCAGAGTAACATTCTCATATTTTTGAATTTCAGATTTCGATCAAAATAATGACGTTGTTAGAACAAATTTTAGTGAAAGAAATATTTTAGACAGCTAAAATTGACGTCATTGGTCTGTGACATTTGCCCTTCGGTTTCACGTTACATACACGTCATTTCATAGATACCGCAGTGACCAATTAGGGACGTGGTTATGACGTCACCGTGCTATCTGGGTAAGATGACCGAATTCATCATCATGCGAAGTGGCGAATAATAGTGTTAAGAATAATTGAAGTTCTTTCATCTGCTTACCTATATTAATAGTACCACAGTACCACACTAGAGTGATGATAAATCGGTTAGTTTTACTCTTGAAGTTAGGCAGCCCACAATACAGCTATATGCATAGGTATTGCCAACCTTCTAAAACTTCGATCTCATTATGGAATTTTAAATACTATTTTTACGGGTTTTCTACTGATTTTTGACAATTGATATTGATGAATGTTACTATTTAAACTATCATACAATAATATGTCATTTACATTTTTCGTGTAATTGTTTTAATAGGTTTAATTATGGTTTATTGTTATTTCATTTCAAAAGTAAATGTATTTATAATTATAATTACTTTCAAAGCACAGGGCGCGGTATGAATTTTTAATATATCCAAGTATTGTTAAACGCTACGAAATCAATGTTGATTCCTATAATGAATCTGTTTATTATTTTATTACCTTTTGTACCATTTTGATTTGGCAACAGTGTAATCGATCAAAACCGTCCGGAAACAAAACAATCAAAACATCAAAAACAAAAGGTACACGCGCCAAAGTAAGCAGTAAACAACAAAATTTGATTTTTATAAACGGAATCAGAAAACGATGGAATCGTTTTGGCTTTTTTGCCGCGTTGAATGACTGAATAAGGAGTGAAATAAGTCGAAACAGGCATCAATTCGTATCAACTTATAATAAGGTAAGAATAATGAATAATTTAAATGTCATTTGCATTTTAATTTCCACATAATGTCAATCTTGTATAAAACGGGGTGTCACTTCTCTTTATTCTTTACCTACTTAATTTATTTCTTCAGCATATTTTGTCACTTTAGTTAAGTAAGTAAGTAGCAAATTCACAGAATCATTGTATTGACGCTGATAAAATTAAAAAGACCATTTTAATCTAAAGTACCTATGGCGTTAAATTTGAAAATTAAAAAAAAAGAAAAACTATTTTTTCAACAGAAAAAAACACGAACAAATCCAATTCGTTGATTTATTCTAATTTACACTTTACATCGGTATCTAGATCAACCTAATTATAGTACCTACCTAAAGTATAATAATTATTATGTAACGTAAAGGTACTTAAACAGCAGTTATTAGATACATAAACATAAACAAACCAGAAACTTGACAACAGTGTCAACGGAGGCCGAGAAGATCGTGCACTAGAACCAGAACCAGCAGAACCACGACGAACCACCTACCTAGTCACCACTCACCACCAGCCGCTAAGTAGTAAACAGATAATTCGTCATTTGTTTTGTTAAGCTATCCGGTGACAGATGGCGCGTCATTCAAAAAATTGTAGAAAATGAAAACCCGGCGCCATTGTTGCTAGTTTGATGGCATAGCCTTGCCTTTAATATTTTCCTAATAAATATCCCGTTCCAGTGAGCCGAGTGCGACTTTCCAGGTGCGTGATTTCACAATGAAAACCTCTTTGAACGTCTCCGAATCCCTCAGTATGTCATTGTAATTGCATATGTGTCGCGTACGGCGTGCACTTTCCACACATCGATTTGCTAGAATGGTAAAATGGCTTGATAATGTAACCATTTAACCACCCGCATGTTTCCCGTCTATAACACTGGCAACCCTCGGTGTATTCGCAAACCGGTCGCGATTTTTCCATGCCAGACCCGGTGCGCTTGGATTGGGAATATCCCGAAACGCCGATGTTTTGATTAATGATAATGTTGTCGAATCCTAATGTTGTGAAGCCATTCATTCCGTGCGAAAATGAAAATGTACCTATCCTCCTTAACCAGTAGTAGTAAAACGAAAAGCTCGTCTCGTCTGAATTTCAATAACTCGACTTTGTCTGCCTTGATTAATTATTAATAATTAATTATTCCGTTCATGTTGGTGTTGGTGTTGTTGCTAGTTGTAGTGCTAGTGCTAGTGCTGGGTGCTAGTGCTAGTGCTAGTGCTTTTAGTGCTTTTAGATTTAATTGTCTTAACCCTTATCATAGGTTGCAGTTTAGATTAGAATAAGAAAATGTTGTCCTTTATTGGCACTTTTTAATAATAATTGAAGTTGTCGATCTAGAGCTGCTAGACCATAAAGCAAATAATGATTGAAACATTTTCTGCTAAGGTAAAAGGACCTTTCTCCTGTTCCATTTTTTACAAAAATTTGAATTCAGTTGTTTATTAATAATTGACTTGGTGACAATAGATAAGGCAATTATTGTTTCCTTGGCCTCCTTAATTATTGGAATTGGAGAGATTTGCAAGTGCATTGACTCCTAGTGCTAGTGTTCTTTTTCTCCAAGCAATTGGTAGGTATTGGAACCCAAATTGTGATTAGGTAGGTGTCTATCATAATTATTATCAAAGCTAGAGCAGCCACATCTTACCTACCTATTCATTCATCATTTTTTTCTTATCTTTGATAAAAGAAGTTAATTGTTGATGTTTATCCTGATTCTGCTTGAACCAAATTAGTCACCTTAAAATCGAGCCTAAAATTTATATTTTATAATATCAAAGTAAGCCTTGGATTTTTATTACATATGCAGTAGGTACATAGGTTAGGTACCTGCTATATAACTTCCAACAATTGTTTGTATTAGGTATCTGCGTACCTACTTAATTAAAAGAAATAGTTATTAATGTTACTTCTTATTAGTAACATTTCTGGTTTCCTTTGATTGAACTGTTTGTTTATACAAACACAAGTAGATTCAAAAGCTTAACCGCAAACTTTGACAAATGACAGATTGAATGACATTTTAAAGAAAAAAATTCATGTTTATTTTGACATAAGTTATGTCCCGTTTCACTTATTTTCGAAATTAGAAGACTGACAGCCAGTATTATAAAGCATCATTAAGATAACGGGCAGATTTCTAATACAATTTTTAAAGCTAATATCGACGTCAAATAACTTTTATTAACATTTTTGTACTCCCTTTCATGCCAGGAATCGCTAAATTGCTACATTTTCCTCCTACGGTCTATAACTTTTCTAAAAACGGACCCCGAAATCTGCCCGTTAACTTAATGAGCCTTTATAATACTGGCTGTGATTGAGGTTTTAATTTGGAGTAATGATGACGTGGCATGTAATTATGGAAATCTGACTTGGAATGAACTTTCTTGATGTTCTGGTCCTGGTACTTTTGGCTTATTGCATTTCGATTGCCCACTCTTCAGTATTTATGCTATTCAGAAATTTGTATTAACCAATTTCTTTAAAAGCAAATTTCGGACATAATGTGTATGTGCAAATCATTTTTTTCTTTTTCTTAAAATTACACAAAATTTCATGTATCGAAGTTTATTGGTGAACTTGGGAGTGAATCGCCCTGTATATTTTTTATACACGGTGTCGAAAAAGTCTCGGTACCTTTCAATAAATCGTTAAATTATGAGTTTTGAACAAATGAAAAAACCAGATCAATTTTAATCAGTCACATCGCCAAACTTAGAGTTTCGGTCAAACGATCTCTAAAATGCAGCATGGCTTTGTTTGGTCAGTACTTGGATGGGTGACCAAACTTGATAGTGGTAAAAAAAAATTCTGTGACGATCGTGCTCCGGAAGGTATGTTAAAAAGGAGGGTCCCGGCTGCTTCACAGCAGTCGTTAGGTTACGTCAGAGGCCCTTGAGGCTACTTGAAAACTTCTGACACTTGGGCTTTACCACAGCCATACGATATTTATTTTTATTTTAATTTAAAAATTTAATTTACTCTGTATTGATGTAAAAAAAATTATACAGGGTGCTCCTTGGCTCAGTAATGACGACATTGTCTATTTATTTATTTTTTAATAGGACACCTGTATATTGTATTTTCATATTTCCCGAGAAAATGCAATTAAAAAGATTTATACAAGTGTAGTTTAAAATTTTAACTTTGGTTATCTTGAAGTATTATAGGGACCTGGAGGCTGACCCTTGCTGCTTGACACCCTGAGTTCCCCTCCACTAGCTCCCCTCCTATTAAGTCAGATCTTTGGTCAGGTTAGGCTTTTTTTCCTTAATATTTCAGGCCCTTACGGCTTTTTTTATCTTCTATATTTTATACATATTTTACGTTCCTTCTGTCATTTTCTTGAAATTTCAGGGGAAAAAATACCTAACCTGATCAATGGTTAGTGTTAGTTAGTGAAGTTAGACTCAGTGGAGGGGTGCTAGTGTAGGGTACCTCAGGGTGTCGATCAGCAACATTATCGGTAGTGGCGTAAGAGCCAAGTCCCTATACTTCAAGATTACCTTGACTTTTTATGCACTACCCTATGATGTACTTGGAAATTTTTATACAGGGTGATGAAAATTATCAGATTTTTCATCACCCTCTATGTAAAAATTTCATCTACATCAAAGGATAGTACCTACATAAAATTTGAAATAGGGACATGTAAACCGTTTTCTGATATCTTGAGCAGTTTTTAACTTTTTACTGTAAACAACTTTGTGAATTGATAATTTATTTTTTAATTTGAATAATAATAATACTAATAGAGCGGTGAATTATAAATTCATAAATAACTTTCCGTGCTATTTACATTTACGCTCTAACCTAGGGCTTCTTGAGGTAGACCTAACACGCAGAGCCATCCAGTCGTCTCGAAGCCGTAGACAACGCTGTTTCGGTCTCTTTATGACCTCATCAGTACAGCACATCGAGAAATAACTAGAGGATGCATGCCAGGCCAGTCCAGGAAGCCAACTCTTAAATGAAAAATTGACACGGAACTCCGTGACTTCAAGAGCTGATTGCCATCTACCGATGGAGACAAGATTAGAGCGTAAATAGCCCGGAAAGTTATTTATGAATTTATAATTCACCGCTCTATTAGTATTATTATTATTGTAATAATCTTGGGCTTGATGAGAGACATCTATCGGTAGCTTGCTAGCACCGCCCGATGGATGGTAATGCCCCGAACTGTGGGCTGCCTATTCCCGATGGACACAAAGCAAGCAATCGTGCTGCCGTTAGTTCTTGTCTCCATCGGTAGATGGCAATCAGCTCTTGAAGTCACTGTCGATTTTTCATGTAAGAGTTGGCTTCCTGGACTGGCCTGGTATGCATCCTCTAGTTATTTCTCGATGTGCTGTACTGATGAGGTCATAAAGAGACCGAAACAGCGTTGTCTACGGCTTCAAGATGACTGGATGGCTCTGCGTGTTCGGTCTGCCTCAGGAAGCCCTTGGTTAGAGCGTAAATAGCCCGGAAACTTATTTATGAATTCTTTAATTTGTTTCTAACTCATGAACTAGCCATTTTAAACTGCAACTGTAAAAACAATTATTAGTATGTAATGCATTTTCTTAGGAAATATGAAAATACAATAACATACAAAGTGTCCTATTAAAAATAATAGTTTTGTCATTGTCTTTATAAAAAAATTACATCGATAGAAAGTAAATTCAATAATAAAATTGGATTTCAATTTTTTTTCAAAACTCAAAATTTAGAGAGGTATTATTGGAAGGTACCGGGACTTTTTCAACACCCTGTACGTTAATTAATTAATGAAATTGTTCCTTATAATTTATATAATTTAATTATTAATCAGAGCACAGAGTGAACACTAATTGGAATTAGAAAAAGGAAAAAAAAAATAATAATTTTGTTGGACTAAAATAAATTATACGTTTACTCATCTTGACAGAAAGTTTTTTTTTTTTATTCGAGTAGGCCATGTCTTGCTTTCTTGATTTGTGTCGGTGTGTTGGGTAGCACTAACACTAGTACTAGTACTACAGTGGCTTTAATTATCTCAGTGGTGACAAATAAATGACATAAGTGTGTGCTATTTCAATAGAGTCTATTGCCACTGGGTTGCCTGTTGCCTTGGACATCAAATTAGTTTGGTTTTAAATTTTAATTGAAAAACTGTGTTCTTAATTATTAGTGAAGTTTAAAATTAGGTCTCTCCAAAAAATAAATACACAGGGTGAGTCAAATACGAGTTACATCTCAAAGATTAATTTGGGGCAAAATTAAATGCTAAATTTAAAGCTCAGTAATAATGTGAGAAACAATTTAGTTATCTTCGAAAGTTTGTGAAAAAACTGAATTTTTTTAAATTTTAAATTCCCAACTAGTTTGAAAAGATATCAAAAAACTGTAATCACATTCTCAAGGCCACTTTTTATGGG
The DNA here is from genome assembly GCA_910589415.1 of Malachius bipustulatus. Lineage (NCBI taxonomy): Eukaryota > Metazoa > Arthropoda > Insecta > Coleoptera > Melyridae > Malachius > Malachius bipustulatus. The sequence continues at coordinate 35,979,934 of OU342636.1, forward strand.
CTATCAAAATATTGAGGGTTACACGGTTCAAATTTCCGCTGCCATCATCAGCTTTATTTTTTTTAAATACTTACAGACCTGGATTCTTTTCTTGATTTTGAAAGAAAATAATGCCCTTAATTTATTCTAATTCAGTTTTTTTACATTTGAAATGGAAAAAAAATCAGTTCGGTTCTGGAATAAATTGAAAATAAATAATTTACTTCCTTTACAAAAGTATGGTCATGAAAATATGAATTTATTTGTTATTTTTTCAACCCAGAACTGCATTGAGTTTTTTTATGAAATTACCAAATCTCAGAAAATTATAAAGTCCAAAATTTAGAAACAAAATCAAGGTCTGTATTAAAAAAATAAAGTTGATAATGGCAGCGTAAATTCGAAACGTGTGTAACCCTCAATCTTATTACATATTTTGATGGCAAGTAAGAAAAGGTCATGAGAATGTGCTTTCAGTTTTTCGATATCTTTTGCCCTAATTTAACCGAACCCTAATATTAAAAAAAAAAAACATATGTAATAATTCCTTCCTAATTGGGATACAATACGGTGAGTGGGAGGAGTTTAGGTTCTGTTGTCACCACTGGGATAGATAAAGCCATTGTGAACTCGGTATAGGTAGTCCCCTCAAATTTGGAAAAATGAAAAAAAATTCCTGCAGCAATGCGTCCTATAATGCAGGATGATTTTTAAGTTGAGTTTTTTCAACACTCTTTTAACACCCTGTAGAATTCATTAAGGCAGACAACTTTTTCAAATAGAAGGTCGAAATCCAACAGTCAAGTCTAATGAGAAGATTTTTGTAGCTTTGGTTTCAATTCAATAAATTTTACTTCTGTCAATTTACAAATTTTAGTACGCTAGGCTAGGAGAAAATGGTTTTCAGTGCTATGACGTTATTAAGTGCAATTATTGGTTGAATTTCTAGCTCTTGTTTTTTTCATTTAACTTGCCTACCATTGATTGAGTTATTTTAGTCTTGTTTCCTTGGTAACCGTATACACTATACAGTCTGTCCCAGGATAAGCGAGTGTATAGGCATAAGTGACAAAAAAATTTGATTTGAAATTTTATCGTTTGGCGTCCAGGCCTGCTTGATTAGATGATAAATTTGACCATATTTTAATGTTTAATAATAAATCAAGAATGCCTTAAGTAAGGAGCTTTTTTTCTTTTCTGTGTAGGTAAAGTACCTATTCTACAAGAAATATCGAAAAATTTTATTGAAAAAAAGGTGCTAAAGGCTTATGAGTAAAACTTATTACAGTTTCCAAGGCATACTGTATTTTAATTAGTCTCGTTTGGGACACAGATTGTAGAAAATGCCAACGCCAATATTAAAAAAAGCATCAAATCAAGGTACAGTAGAGTCTCGCTAATCCGAATATTCTCATAGTCCGAACAGCCCTCCAAAATTCTAAACAATTTAATTAGAGAATTGTCTGTTAAAGCTTGTTTCTGTTCAGTCAATCTTCTTTACTTTTTGGATACTTTTTCTGAATAAAATATAAAAAATGTTTTCATTAATTTTCTATAAATTTCTTCATGATATCCAGTAATCCCCAGTCCACACGCACTCGGAGTAATTATATATTCACTAATCTGCACATATTTGGACTGTCAAGTCAAGTCAAGGCATGTTTGATTTATTAAACATCAAAATATGGAAAAAATTTATCATCTAATCAAGCAGACCTGGGCCCCAAACGGTCAAATTTGAACTCGAAATTTATTTATAATAATAATAATAATAATAATAATAATTCTTTATTGTCCAACAGATTATAGAAATCCAATTACTGGACAAAGCACAATTTATTTGTCATTTACACGTATAAATTCGCTTATCCTGGGACACACTGTATAATGTATAAGGCAATTTTTGTTTCTTTTTTCATTGTTTATCTGTGAGTTAGTTTTGTTACCTGATTTTGTTATATAGGGTGGAACTATCATTTTTTTACCTATCAAAGACTGTTAGTTAGTTGTATCTCTTTTATTTTTGACCTTTTCCAGAAAAGTTGTTTAGGTACTTTAATGAATAATTCTAAAAAGATGTTATAAGAAATAACTCAACTTGAAAGTCAATCTGTATGACGAGGGGTTGGAAGTGTCTCAACATGTTTTATCATAAAGAATACTCCAAAAAAAATTTATTGATTTTTCTTGTTTTTTCTGTTTTTTTTTTGTGTTTTGATGGCAAACCGTACTTTTTGGTGGAAAATTTCATAGGAATAAAGTTGTTGAGCGGGGAATTTCCTACAATTTTAGTTCCATTAGATAAAAAAAATTCACTTGTTGCTAATTAATAGGAGCTATGGCTAAAATAATAACGAAGTTGGACTTCAAATAATTCACTCTGCATTTTATGATTTTTTTTAGATTTGGATTTATACAGGGTGTTTACTGTAAGGTTAGTCAAACTTCACAGGCTGATTCTTCAGACTAAAATAAACAAAAAATTTCCCATTAACGTGTGTCCGGAATTGCACCGTTTTTTAGATACAGGGTGTCGAAGAAATATTCTTTTTCCAGTTTTTTGACGATATCTCGGGAACCGTATGAGATACAATGCTCAGCTCCTATACACACTATCTGCTCACTGATCCCCTTATTTTCGCCGTAAAATGAAGGTTTTAAAAAAATTCAGTGGCGTAGATTTAGGGTATTTTGAGGTTTTCGACCCCCTAATTTCTACGCCACTGGAATAAATTCGATTTTAAGCAGCGCCTTTGAACTACCCGTGTTTTCTACACCAAGAAGGTACTCTTGGTTAACGGCTCTAAAATGAACCGTTTCTTAGAAAAATGTCATTTTATGAGAGAAAATGTTGAAAAATCGTTAAAAAAAGTGACGTTTTCTCTCATAAAATGCCATTTTTCTCGGAAACGGTTCACTTTAGGCCCGTTAACCAAGAGTACCTTATTGGTGTAGAAAACATGGACGGTTCAAAGGCGCTGCTTAAAATCGCATTTATTCCAGGGGGGAAAAAATTAGGGGGTCAAAACCCTAAAAATACCCTAAATTCACGCCACTGAATTTTTTTAAAACCTTTGTTTTACGGCAAAAATAAGGGGATCAGTGAGCACATAGTGTGTGTAAGAGCTGAGCATTGTAAAAAAGAATATTTCTTCGACACACTGTATCTCAAAAACTTTTCCGGACACGTGTTAATGGGAAATTTTTTGTTCATTTTAGTCTGAAGAATCAGCCTGTGAAGTTTTGCCAACCTTACAGTAAACACCCTGTATATAGAGTTAATAGGTATTTTGTTTATTTGTATTCAAGACAACTTTGCGAAGAATACTTCACTGTATAAAAAGCATTTTATGTTGTAGGTAGTTTGTCATTTTAATGTCAATTTTTTGATGGCCAATCGTAAGGCTGCAAAATATCCTTAATCCTTTAGTATCAGTAGTTCAATAATTCATTGAAGAGATAATAAGGTTCATATGTATTTTTTTTCATTGTATAGGTATCATGCTAGAAAATAATAGGAAGAGAATAAAATTTAAAGGTGCAATAAAAAAATGAAATTAGAACAAAAGTTTAATCTGAAGTCTGAACTTTAATAACTGCACGTTACACTTGGCTCCATTATTTGGATTCCGGTAAATACCTTGTCAAAACATAAAGTAACTTACTAACAGCTCAAAGTCAATAAAATCTCCAAACGTATACAAAGTAAGGATTATTTAAACACCGACACAAACAATCAAGTTGCTGTTGAATTTTACTTACTCGGTGAATTGACAGTTTATCTAAATATAAAATTACATTTAGTTATTTCACTGATCACAGTTAGAACTGTCTTTTTCTAAAACTTTTTCCACATTAACTGCGAAATAGAATCACACTTAGAATAGGAAGGAAATGATAAAAGCAGGTGTGTCCAATAAGGAAGTAAGCCATGGAATTCATGAAAAATTGGAAGCTTTTCAACTGTTTAATTTAGAATTGTTTGATTAATCGTGGCTCGTTGAGGATCAAAATGAAGTATTGAAAAAGGAGAGCACTAAAATTGTGCAAAATTCTACTCCAGTTTTCATGCTTTTTTCTTTAATGACTTTGACACCCTTAGCTAGAATGTCAAAAATATGATAGTTGTAATGTTGAAAAATCTAACCTGAAGTTCTTCTTCTTGGTCTTTAGCTTACTCAAAAGCTATTTTACCAGCCCATTAGGTATTTTTTTGTTTTTTTAACGTCAGGGTACCCAGTTAAGGGTATCTGAGCTGTCTCCTCCCCTAAATGAGATGATTTGGTAGTCTCTCTCTCTCACTTTATGGTAAATTACTTGTTTCCTAATCTTCCAATGGCATAGGTACTTGATGGTCATCATCTGAAGTTAAGAATTAAGATTCATAATCAACTGTACCCCCACTTTCTTGTCACTTGAATTATTGTTCCTGTTACGTCGATTCTATTGTCATATGCCACAATTGACGATCAGAAAAGATTGATTTACACTGAAAAAATCATTTTTTAATTTCAGAATCTCTAATCGAGTCGTCAAATCAACAATGTGTGTAACCGGCACTTGCAGAACAACAGCCTGAGTCCGACATTGCTGACTGACCCCTTCAAGTCGATCGTTATTATTGAAAGAAAGATGATGCAGATGCAGCCGGACTGAGAGGATCGCGCTGCTACCGATATCGTCAAGAAACTACCCGTTCCTCTCGCCCGCTCGTTTACTCAGCGAAGACTCAAACCGACTAGCGGAAAACGGAACAAAAATGTCCGGTGGTCCGCCTCATCATCCCCACGGTAGACAAGTACCGACAGCTAACCCGGCTTGGAATCACTTGCAGGTAACACGGCAACGAGAGATCCAACCGTTTCGTATTAATAACAATTCCGACCGATTCCAGGTTCCAAACTATTTCCCGTCAAGGCAGCCGCAGCACGCCCACATGTCCACCGATCACGCCACCTTCCTCCACCAACCGGCCTGGCTGGGCGCCCCCGCCGCCGAGCCGATGAAGCCCCTGCCGCCCCACTCGCACCTCTTCGGCCTCGAGCAGATGCTCTCCGACGCGCGGCAGTTCCCCCGACCGGCGCCCGGCGTCGACCTCTCTCTCGCCGCGCGCAACGGCAACCAGAACGGCGACTTGCCCCCCGCGCCGATCAGTCTCAGCGTCCGGGACGCAGCCAAGATCAACAGCCTCTCTCCGGGCGACATCCACGCCGTCGAGCTGACCAAGTGTCCCGCCAGTCCCGAGAAGAAGATGCCGCCGAGTCCCAGCTGTCTGTCGGTCAAGCCGTTGAGCTCGCTGGTCCGGGCCGCCGAGAGTTTATCGTCGTCGAGAGTCGAGAACCCGATCGGGAAGTCTCATCAGCAGGAAGCGACGGCGGCGAGCAAGAAACTACCACCGGTGGTACCGGTACCGGCACCGGCTGCAGCACCCGCACCCCTACCGGAAGTGATAACTTCTAAACCTCTGAAAGTTGACACGAGTTCTCTCGTTAGAGCGGATGTGCTGTCGGTTAAACCGTTGAGCCCGTTGAAGCAACCAGCTAGTCCCGGTTTGAGCCTGAAGCCGGCCAGTCCGGCCTCTATGTTGAAACCGGCCAGTCCCGGAATGAAATCGGCTAGTCCGATCACAAATTTCAACGACGGGAAGACCGTCGTCATTAATAAACGGTTGACTAAAAGGGTGGACTCGATCCTGGAGAGACTCAATCCCATGCTGGATAAAAGTGTGACCGGAGTGACTAGTGTCCTGGAACATAACGCCCCGAGTGAGACTGAACTGAATGACAAGACGGGCCTTCACACCGCGCCCAACAATGTGGTGGTTTCCAACGACGAGAACAGTAATTCCAGTAGTTTAAATGCGGCGAATCAGAAAGATGAAGACGTTCTCTCGCCGTATAGTAACGAGGACAGTCTGGATAGCAATAAGTCGAGACGTAAGAGGAAACCATCAAAGACCGTTCGTTTAACGAAAGAAGATGAGAAAGCCGTCGATTCGGATTGTGATTTAACGAAGACCCTGGAGGATTCGATCGGTGAAAATAAGCCGCCGATTGAAACAAAGACTCCGGATGATAAGTCGTCGTCGCTGGACGAGCCCGACGGTCTCAAGCCCGAGAAGAAGAGAAGGAAAACCTCATCCGAATCGGAGACCATCGATAACATTGCGGCGATGGTCCAGGAAGTAATCGATGAGAAATCTAAGGAAGAAGACCGTCCGTCTTCGGCACCCGTAAATTCCAGCCAAGAAGACACCGACACCGCTCAGGTTATTAACGAGGAAATCGTCATCGTAAAAGAAACCGCACCCTTACTCACAGCGGCTCAAAAGAAAGCCACCAATACTCATTTTGTGGAAGTCGAGAATAAACTGGAAGAAATGTTTGCGGGCATCGAAGACGATGTAGACCCCTTGAAGACCGATCAGTGTGACGATAACAAGATGGAGGTTGACAGTTTGTTGAAATTGGACGAATCGATCGCTTCGACTTCTCAAGATGTGTCATCTACGTCGACCGGTAGACCTCAGAAGAAAGCCAAGAAGAAATCAAACAGCAAACGAAAGAACTTGGAAGCGGACGATTCGAAGAAGAGCAAGAAATCGAATAAGAAATTGAAAACGCCCGAGAAGAACAACCGAAACAGCAGGAACCGAAACAAGAAGAGCTCTCCCGGCAAACCGCCGGCCGTCTATTCTAAAATCGATCCGGTGAAGGACATCTACGCGTACGATTCGAATTCCAACGCCAGTTCCAACAAATCGCGCGGTCCGTTTATCCACATCCGCGGCCCCCGCGATTCCCCTCTCTCCGTCAACGTTGTCAACACTCCGACCGTCGACGAGGACCCAAAACCGTTGAAAACGAAGAAGTACCACGACGACAACGAGTACAGACACAAGGTGCGCTCCAAGGGCCTGCACTCGAGCACCCTGAGCAACAAGTATGACTCCCAGACGAAAGACGCGAGCTGGATTTGCGCGTTCTGCAAGCGGGGCCCGCACGCCAGCTACCTGAACGATCCCGCGGAGCGGGACGCGTCGATAGCGCTGGGCGACCTGTTCGGACCTTATGTGATAACGACCAACTCGGCCGAGTACGAGAGGAGGCTCAACGACCCGTTCGACAAGTGTTTCAAGAGCAAAAAGATCGTCAAGGCGCTGGACAGCCACCAACCGATCAACAACAACAGGGCGGCGAGCGGGAAGAAGTCGAAGCGGAAGCACTCGGAGAGCATGGACGACGAGACGGAGGTGTACCTGGGTATCGTGGACACGGGGAACAAGACGTACGAGATCTGGGCGCACGAGGACTGCATGGTCTGGTCGTCGGGGGTCTATCTGGTGGGTTCGAAGATCGTCGGGCTGGAGGAGGCGGTCTGGACTTCGTGTAACGTCGTTTGTGATAAGTGTTCGCTGAAGGGCGGGAACGTGTGCTGCGTGAGAAGGGGGTGTCTCAAGATGATGCATTTTTGCTGCGCCAAGGCGTCCGAGTGGGCGCTGGACGAGACCAGTTTCAAGTCATACTGTACTTTACATAAGACAGCGGTTCCGTGACATTCGCCGGCTCAACATTTTGTATAATAAAAGTGTATTCTATGTGATGATATGATTGTAATTATTTGATTGAAACTCATCGGTTTTTTCCCCCGCCCCCTCTCCACCCCCCCTGTTTTTTTATTTTTATTAGGTATACCTAAACAGATATGTCAGTGTAATGAAAGTTTTATATTTGATTGATTATTAAAGGTTCATATTGTGATTTTGAAATATCGCTATTACTTGTAGTATATTGTAAATTATTTTATTTAATTTCGAAATGATGTATATTGTTCACTTTATTAATAATTTCATGGTATTATATATTTTAGAAATTACTTTCGATTATTTTTATTGCCGTTATCCGATAATAATCGGTGGAACCAATCAAATTATGGGATTTCAGTTTGGAGTTTGGTACTGTTTGCGAGAACAAGCCCCTTGTTCAATGTAACCGCTTCCAAGTTACCTTTCATCCCCTGTTAATAAATTGTTATTCAAGGCGTCATAACCAATTAGCAAAGTAACAAAAAAGAGTTACAAATTATTTATAATTTTGAAGAAATCAGTTCGTTTTGCAATTGAGCAGAATTTTACAATTAGTTTTTATTTTGATTTACAACAAACTGCCTGAATAATAATAATAATTTGAAATGCCCGCCTTCTAAAATGACAATAAACGACAAGTGACGTTTATTAGATGATCTTACCACAGACTACCTTCCGCAGAAGTGCAGAATTGATATTTATCACACTTATTGACAGTTTAGTTTATTTTCTGTTACCTTATGGCATTTGCACTTTTTGTATTTATCCAGGAGTAGGCTTTCAAGTATTCTTTTGTCAAAATAAGCCATAATTATTTTCCAATAACACCAGGAAAATTACACATGCAAAAATGATATCTGATAAATTTGGTCGTCACTCGTCATCTTATAAAGTGTCAGCTTGCAAATGTGACGTGACCATGCCATAGCCAATAAATCCAGGCGAACTTTTAATATAGAACATCCGGAAGACTATACCGTTCAAACAGATGCGACCGCCAGAAGAGGTTTGAATACGGCGGAGTGGCGCACACAACATAACCGATATTATTACGGCGTGCTATTATTATACTCAATGGATTTATTTAAAATAGGTACATGATGGAAAGTAATATCGGAATTTTAATTTATCCCTGTTTCGACAAATACAAATAAACATGCTACAAATAAATAGATACTTTCAAAATTCCACATTGTCAACTGTCAATGTATAAATCAGTACTGTAGGTGTTTTCAAAATGGCGGTTTCTATCGCGTTCATCTAGGGAACCGGTTTTCTCCGTAACTGCATTAGATATCGAGTCAAAAATTATACCAAATGCTAAAGTCTACAGATTCGTATACCCTAGACCAGTAATATGTTTTAATTACACACCGAAAGGGAATTCCTCGATTTCTCTTCGTGTTAATAATTTGTGTCACTTTTAAAACTTTGTTTTTTTTTTATCACTTGATACCTACGCATGTGACCAAGTGTGCCAAAAATATGACATCCAGCTGTTCAAACATCTCCGCGTCAAGTAAACGTCATCCAGTGAATGCGCTACCCTAGTAAGCGTTAGTGTCGGTAATGCAGGAAGCATAGTGTTGGTAATACAGATGCCGTACGTTCACCTCAACCACTAATTAGCATTATTCCTTTCGTATGTTTTATATTCTGATGATTTCGTAAAAGAAAAGTACGAAGTTACGAGCGCCCCTTAACAATGGGAGCGTTCAAAGCCGTCAGCTGCTGAATTCACGGCAAAGTCGCTGTTTTCACAGCAGCTGTTAAAATACAGCTTTTTGTTTTAATCTTATCTTATTAGGTAGGGTATATGGTGTATGTAGTCTTACAATAACAACCATATCAACAAAAACAACCATCGTAAAAAAAAATAGAAAAATAAAAACAACGACAGCATTAGCGCTGTTTCAAAAAAGCGTAGATTTAAGCATAATACTAATTATACCTACCTTGAAAGATCGCCGACGCAGTGTAAATATTTTGGATACAAACTTGAGCGCCCCCTGCCCGCGGGAAGGCGTAATTAAAAAACATTTATGGGGTGGTGGGGGTATAGCGGTTGGCGGGTTATTTAAATTTAAATTATATATTTGAATTCTGACTATTTAAATTCCAAAGTAATAACCTAAAAAAAAGTAGAGGCAACAGCACGTGGTGTTCCCAGGCGGTCACCCATCCAAGTACTGACCACGCCCGACGTTGCTTAACTTCAGTGATCGGACGAGAACTGGTGTATTCAACGTAGTATGACCGTTGCCTGGTAATATTTTGTCGCATCCTGTTTCAAAAGCGTAGTGACACTCTTTTAAAGCGACAAATAAAAAAAAAAAAACAGTAAAATAATTGCGAATGTTTTCTGCTTCTAAAATTGCATGTCGTGTACATCAGGCATGATATTTCAAAAACATGACAAAACTAAAATAGGCAACGTTATAGAATTATCCAAAAAAGAAACAAAAAAAAGTAGAGGCAACAGCACGTGGTGTTCCCAGGCGGTCACCCATCCAAGTACTGACCACGCCCGACGTTGCTTAACTTCAGTGATCGGACGAGAACTGGTGTATTCAACGTAGTATGACCGTTGCCTGTTAATGTTTTGTCGCATCCTGTTCCAAAAGCGTAGTGACGACACTCTTTTAAAGCGACAAATCAAAAAAAAAAAAAAAAAAAAAAAACAGTAAAATAATCGCGAATGTTTTTTCCGCTTCTAAAATTGCATGTCGTGTACATCAGGCATGATATTTGTTTAGTTTTAAAAACATGACAAAACTAAAATAGGCAACGTTATATGTAGAATTATCCAAAAAAGCAACAAAAAAAAAGTAGAGGCAACAGCACGTGGTGTTCCCAGGCGGTCACCCATCCAAGTACTGACCACGCCCGACGTTGCTTAACTTCAGTGATCGGACGAGAACTGGTGTATTCAACGTAGTATGACCGTTGCCTGGTAATATTTTGTCGCATCCTGTTCCAAAAGCGTAGTGACACTCTTTTAAAGCGACAAATCAAAAAAAAAAAAAAAAACAGTAAAATAATTGCGAATGTTTTCTGCTTCTAAAATTGCATGTCGTGTACGGCATGATATTTCAAAAACATGACAAAACTAAAATAGGCAACGTTATAGAATTATCCAAAAAAGAAACAAAAAAAAGTAAAGGCAACAGCACGTGGTGTTCCCAGGCGGTCACCCATCCAAGTACTGACCACGCCCGACGTTGCTTAACTTCAGTGATCGGACGAGAACTGGTGTATTCAACGTAGTATGACCGTTGCCTGGTAATATTTTGTCGCATCCTGTTCCAAAAGCGTAGTGACACTCTTTTAAAGCGACAAATCAAAAAAAAAAAAAACAGTAAAATAATTGCGAATGTTTTCTGCTTCTAAAATTGCATGTCGTGTACATCAGGCATGATATTTCAAAAACATGACAAAACTAAAATAGGCAACGTTATAGAATTATCCAAAAAAGAAACAAAAAAAAGTAAAGGCAACAGCACGTGGTGTTCCCAGGTGGTCACCCATCCAAGTACTGACCACGCCCGACGTTGCTTAACTTCAGTGATCGGACGAGAACTGGTGTATTCAACGTAGTATGACCGTTGCCTGGTAATATTTTGTCGCATCCTGTTCCAAAAGCGTAGTGACACTCTTTTAAAGCGACAAATCAAAAAAAAAAAAAACAGTAAAATAATTGCGAATGTTTTCTGCTTCTAAAATTGCATGTCGTGTACGGCATGATATTTCAAAAACATGACAAAACTAAAATAGGCAACGTTATAGAATTATCCAAAAAAGAAACAAAAAAAAGTAAAGGCAACAGCTGTTGGTGTTCCCAGGCGGTCACCCATCCAAGTACTGACCACGCCCGACGTTGCTTAACTTCAGTGATCGGACGAGAACTGGTGTATTCAACGTAGTATGACCGTTGCCTGGTAATATTTTGTCGCATCCTGTTCCAAAAGCGTAGTGACACTCTTTTAAAGCGACAAATCAAAAAAAAAAAAAACAGTAAAATAATTGCGAATGTTTTCTGCTTCTAAAATTGCATGTCGTGTACATCAGGCATGATATTTCAAAAACATGACAAAACTAAAATAGGCAACGTTATAGAATTATCCAAAAAAGAAACAAAAAAAAGTAAAGGCAACAGCACGTGGTGTTCCCAGGCGGTCACCCATCCAAGTACTGACCACGCCCGACGTTGCTTAACTTCAGTGATCGGACGAGAACTGGTGTATTCAACGTAGTATGACCGTTGCCTGGTAATATTTTGTCGCATCCTGTTCCAAAAGCGTAGTGACACTCTTTTAAAGCGACAAATCAAAAAAAAAAAAAAACAGTAAAATAATTGCGAATGTTTTCTGCTTCTAAAATTGCATGTCGTGTACGGCATGATATTTCAAAAACATGACAAAACTAAAATAGGCAACGTTATAGAATTATCCAAAAAAGAAACAAAAAAAAGTAAAGGCAACAGCACGTGGTGTTCCCAGGCGGTCACCCATCCAAGTACTGACCACGCCCGACGTTGCTTAACTTCAGTGATCGGACGAGAACTGGTGTATTCAACGTAGTATGACCGTTGCCTGGTAATATTTTGTCGCATCCTGTTCCAAAAGCGTAGTGACACTCTTTTAAAGCGACAAATCAAAAAAAAAAAAAAAAAACAGTAAAATAATTGCGAATGTTTTCTGCTTCTAAAATTGCATGTCGTGTACATCAGGCATGATATTTCAAAAACATGACAAAACTAAAATAGGCAACGTTATAGAATTATCCAAAAAAGAAACAAAAAAAAGTAAAGGCAACAGCACGTGGTGTTCCCAGGCGGTCACCCATCCAAGTACTGACCACGCCCGACGTTGCTTAACTTCAGTGATCGGACGAGAACTGGTGTATTCAACGTAGTATGACCGTTGCCTGGTAATATTTTGTCGCATCCTGTTCCAAAAGCGTAGTGACACTCTTTTAAAGCGACAAATCAAAAAAAAAAAAAAACAGTAAAATAATTGCGAATGTTTTCTGCTTCTAAAATTGCATGTCGTGTACATCAGGCATGATATTTCAAAAACATGACAAAACTAAAATAGGCAACGTTATAGAATTATCCAAAAAAGAAACAAAAAAAAGTAAAGGCAACAGCACGTGGTGTTCCCAGGCGGTCACCCATCCAAGTACTGACCACGCCCGACGTTGCTTAACTTCAGTGATCGGACGAGAACTGGTGTATTCAACGTAGTATGACCGTTGCCTGGTAATATTTTGTCGCATCCTGTTCCAAAAGCGTAGTGACACTCTTTTAAAGCGACAAATCAAAAAAAAAAAAAAACAGTAAAATAATTGCGAATGTTTTCTGCTTCTAAAATTGCATGTCGTGTACGGCATGATATTTCAAAAACATGACAAAACTAAAATAGGCAACGTTATAGAATTATCCAAAAAAGAAACAAAAAAAAGTAAAGGCAACAGCACGTGGTGTTCCCAGGCGGTCACCCATCCAAGTACTGACCACGCCCGACGTTGCTTAACTTCAGTGATCGGACGAGAACTGGTGTATTCAACGTAGTATGACCGTTGCCTGGTAATATTTTGTCGCATCCTGTTCCAAAAGCGTAGTGACACTCTTTTAAAGCGACAAATCAAAAAAAAAAAAAACAGTAAAATAATTGCGAATGTTTTCTGCTTCTAAAATTGCATGTCGTGTACATCAGGCATGATATTTCAAAAACATGACAAAACTAAAATAGGCAACGTTATAGAATTATCCAAAAAAGAAACAAAAAAAAGTAAAGGCAACAGCACGTGGTGTTCCCAGGCGGTCACCCATCCAAGTACTGACCACGCCCGACGTTGCTTAACTTCAGTGATCGGACGAGAACTGGTGTATTCAACGTAGTATGACCGTTGCCTGGTAATATTTTGTCGCATCCTGTTCCAAAAGCGTAGTGACACTCTTTTAAAGCGACAAATCAAAAAAAAAAAAAACAGTAAAATAATTGCGAATGTTTTCTGCTTCTAAAATTGCATGTCGTGTACGGCATGATATTTCAAAAACATGACAAAACTAAAATAGGCAACGTTATAGAATTATCCAAAAAAGAAACAAAAAAAAGTAAAGGCAACAGCACGTGGTGTTCCCAGGCGGTCACCCATCCAAGTACTGACCACGCCCGACGTTGCTTAACTTCAGTGATCGGACGAGAACTGGTGTATTCAACGTAGTATGACTGTTGCCTGGTAATATTTTGTCGCATCCTGTTCCAAAAGCGTAGTGACACTCTTTTAAAGCGACAAATCAAAAAAAAAAAAACAGTAAAATAATTGCGAATGTTTTCTGCTTCTAAAATTGCATGTCGTGTACATCAGGCATGATATTTCAAAAACATGACAAAACTAAAATAGGCAACGTTATAGAATTATCCAAAAAAGAAACAAAAAAAAGTAAAGGCAACAGCACGTGGTGTTCCCAGGCGGTCACCCATCCAAGTACTGACCACGCCCGACGTTGCTTAACTTCAGTGATCGGACGAGAACTGGTGTATTCAACGTAGTATGACTGTTGCCTGGTAATATTTTGTCGCATCCTGTTCCAAAAGCGTAGTGACACTCTTTTAAAGCGACAAATCAAAAAAAAAAAAACAGTAAAATAATTGCGAATGTTTTCTGCTTCTAAAATTGCATGTCGTGTACATCAGGCATGATATTTCAAAAACATGACAAAACTAAAATAGGCAACGTTATAGAATTATCCAAAAAAGAAACAAAAAAAAGTAAAGGCAACAGCACGTGGTGTTCCCAGGCGGTCACCCATCCAAGTACTGACCACGCCCGACGTTGCTTAACTTCAGTGATCGGACGAGAACTGGTGTATTCAACGTAGTATGACCGTTGCCTGGTAATGTTTTGTCGCATCCTGTTTCAAAAGCGTAGTGACACTCTTTTAAAGCGACAAATCAAAAAAAAAAAAAAAACAGTAAAATAATTGCGAATGTTTTCTGCTTCTAAAATTGCATGTCGTGTACATCAGGCATGATATTTCAAAAACATGACAAAACTAAAATAGGCAACGTTATAGAATTATCCAAAAAAGAAACAAAAAAAAGTAGAGGCAACAGCACGTGGTGTTCCCAGGCGGTCACCCATCCAAGTACTGACCACGCCCGACGTTGCTTAACTTCAGTGATCGGACGAGAACTGGTGTATTCAACGTAGTATGACCGTTGCCTGGTAATATTTTGTCGCATCCTGTTCCAAAAGCGTAGTGACACTCTTTTAAAGCGACAAATCAAAAAAAAAAAAAAAACAGTAAAATAATTGCGAATGTTTTCTGCTTCTAAAATTGCATGTCGTGTACATCAGGCATGATATTTCAAAAACATGACAAAACTAAAATAGGCAACGTTATAGAATTATCCAAAAAAGAAACAAAAAAAAGTAGAGGCAACAGCACGTGGTGTTCCCAGGCAACAGCACGTGGTGTTCCCAGGCGGTCACCCATCCAAGTACTGATCACGCCCAACGTTGCTTAACATCAGTGATCGGACGAGAACTGGTGTATTCAACGTAGTATGACCGTTGCCTGAAATTTAATACCATCAACGTAAGTTTTCCGTATCACGACTTCGGCAAGGCAATGCATTTTGGTTAGGGGGCCGGGGGACACCCGGGGGGAACATCAATTTGGCCTGGACAAGCAGAAATACTAGGTTTTTTATACTCTAACAGAGTGAAGTACACCGGTCCCTTATTACTCGGAACTTGGACTCGCTCAATAGTGAGTTGTCTCATCCCACAAATGACGGAATTTGTTCGGCAATGCAAATGAATGCATAATGCAAACAAATATTTTTCTAGGACTCTTATTATTAAGTCTCTTTTAAGTCGTACAGAAATAATAGTATTTGCCCTTTCAAGGGCATTTTTTAATTCAAACTTACCTACCTGTGTGTCATATGTCATCCCTTTTATTTGTTTCCATGTTTCCATCGTCCATCACATAAAATCTATTGTTTATCGGCGCACGGAGCTCCCAGCAGTCCCAGCGGCAATGCAGCGTAGCATAGCATAATAATAGCAGCAGGAGCAGCATCCCATCTCTTTTGTATTTATCTAGCAACAGGTTGCGGTTGCGGCTGGTTAAATCTAGCCACACACGTACAGGCTTACTCGCTTTATGGTCGCTTACTGGAACGAGACAACGAGCCGAGCAATAAAAAATAGAATCTCTTAAATTTGACTAAATGTACAAGTGTGCGAAGACCATTATAAAAAAGCGAAATCTCTTAAATTTAATAATTTAAATTAAGGTTATGGTTCTCTATGTCAGTTGACAATAAGCGTCTCGCGACACTGGCTTAATTGAATCTACAAAGCTGCGCGCGCATATAGACACATTATAAGTCCAATAATTAGATAATACTTTTTCAAACCTGACAATAATAATAAGAATAACCCGTCAGGTTCTGATCAGGACATCTCTTGCCAGGACACCCTTCTTCAGTTCAAGTAGTTCAGACAATTTGTGAAGTGGTATTAGTTCCAATCCAAGGAATTGCATAATAGACGCTGTCAGTGATGACGTCAGTCGTCAGTCGTCAGTGGGCGGGGCTAATAGCAGGTGTACCAATTTCTCTATAAACTTGTGTTGTGAGGTTAAACATCAAAGCTCCACATCCTCATTAGAACACATACGAACATTTTGATTTTATTTCTATGCTAGGCTAGGAGTGCTGAAGCTCACGTTGTTTGTTGTTATCTCTATTGCATAGAAAATAATTTACATAAGATGGTGGTGGCCTCAGTAAATCAAACTTTCACATTCAGGACGTGAACTTCAAACTTCAACTAAGTAAATCACGACAACTGGCAACAATGGCAATATTTATTTGGAACCATTTCCACTTAGCCCCGCCCAGTGACGTCACACGTTTTTTTGCTCTGCTCTTTTTACATGAAGGTGCTTTAAAATCTTCTTTTTCTTTTATATCTTAATGGCCTTGGTACCTTGTGTATTTACCCAGCTGTTGCAAAATAGTCAAATCAATATTATAGTAAGTGATGACGTTTGATTTGACCATTGTAACTGACATAACTGATGACGTAATAAATGTAAAATGTAGGCGCTATTTTTGAGAGCAATGGAAATTGCACTTTTTGGAAACTTGAAATTCTGCAACGCGTTTTTAAAGGTGCTCAAATAAAAACTATAAAGTCGTATGGCACAAAACTAACAGCCAATCTAGACCTACGTGTATGGTCAACTCTAAATGATACCCATTAGGATTGAAGATTGTCCGATGCACGATCGGGGATATTATTCTCTTTCCTTGCTTCCATCCTCTTTCAGCCAACAGCGTACCGGAGAGAAGAGGAGTCGAAAGTCGAAGACACAACTTCCAAGTTCCAAGTTTTAATTCAACATCACCACAACTCCTCTTCCTCTTCTAGTTCTAATAGTCGCCACCTAGTCTCCAGCGAAGCCTCAAGCTCGAGCAACGAGATTTCATATTACTCTTTTCTTTCTCAGCTTATCGCAACCGCGGCGTGTATTACAAACTATAAAGCGGGGAGTAGGAGAAATCGCGTAGCGTAATTCGAATTATAAAATTCTAGTAGAGTGCGAGTGCCAGTCACCAAGAAGCCACCGTCGTCAGTCCTACCTCCGTGCTCCGTGTCAGTGAGGCGAGAGTGAGCGTCGTGTTTGTGTTTGTGTTTTTAAATCGAATAGGCCATGAATGAGTTTGACAGATAAATTAGTTTGACAATGTGGAATCGGAACTCCATTAATAATAATAATAATTGCGGTGATTATTTAGACTGAAAGGGCGAGATGATGATGATGTGTTTATTTGTTATTCAAATGTAATTATTATTGTTATTGTCGGATTTAATTCAGTTGTTGCTGTTGTTGTTGTGTTTGGTTGATTCGAGTTCTTGAAAGGAGGCAAGATGAGTCGAGTTTGATGTTTTTTTCGCAATATGTGGCTTGATTTTGGAGTGTTTCTCGTGATTTGCTTGGAAATGATTTATGGTTTAAGGAGCAATATTAACGGTACACCTGTAGATTTTGGTAAGTGTGCATTATATTGAGGAATTTTTTTACCAATAATGTGCAAGTTGTTTTAATTTTACGTAGACGTAAGTGCAGTTTGAAGATAAAAAATTGAAACTGTGAGGTTTCCTGTAATTAATATAAGACCATAGAATGAGAATGACATAATCAGTTTAATTATTTTTTTATTCATTCCGTCACCATGCAGCGGTAAAAAAAACTAATTTGGTGGTAAAACGGCAAAAAAATTGATTTTTCACCGAAATCGATTGATAAAATCAAAATTTCTGAAAAATAAATATCAAAAAAGGCTTTATTAAATAAAATACAATAAAATATGGAAATGACAGGTAGAATGATTGATATAATAATATGGTCGTAGTAATAAAAGTGACCAATAATCTGAATTGGGTAGGTCTTTAACATAAATCGTAAGTAAACAGTCGGAAGAATGTCCATTCCAGTTCAATAGCACACTACCTACATTGGGGACTGTTAACTTTGATTTATGGTAGGTAACAACTACACCCTCTTCAGATTATTGGTCACTTTTATTATTACCATTATATCAATCATTCAACCGGTAATGTCGCTGATTGACACCCCGAGTTCCCCTACACTATAGTCATTGTAAGGTTAGGTTTTTTTCCCCTGAAATTTCAAGAAAATTAAAGAAGAAAAGTCAAATATAGAAGATAAAGAAAAAGCCGTAAGGGCCGTAAATTTTAAGGAAAAAATACCTAACCTTTAAAAGTTGAAATAGGTTGAAAAATCACATTTGTCAATTTTTTTTCTTATACGACTTGAAATTGAAAAAATAAATTTGGACAATCAAAAACTATCAGTACTATCACAAAAAATTGTTCATATGGTAATTTTATTCACCCCTTTTTTCTTGTAAGGGGATGAACCATATTATTGCCCTCGATGTTACCCCTAGCTTTAGAGTTTTTAGTCATAACTACATGCAAGATCTTTTTTCTTGATTTTTTTAGTCATACTGTTACAACTGTATGGTCTTGGTCTCACACTTATTAAATCCAAATTAAAGTCTTGCAAAATTTTGTACATCCCTCTCGATTCATAGAAAATACTTAGAAGGTTTACACTTATACCAGATTGTACAAAAAATATCTAATATTTCAACACCCTGTATTCAAAACTAGTTTGCGACAAGTACGTAGAGGTACCGAGGTAGGTATCTATAGTTTTTTTCGAGCCTGTTTTTCAAAAACAGGCCTCGTTTACGAAATATTTACAAAAAATGTAAAACTAAGTGTTAAAACATTTTTTTTTTTGGTAACTGGACAGTCAAAATCTAAAGTCATGTAGAGAATCGCATTTTAAACATAAAAGAGGGAATAACGTTTTCCTAAATCAGGCCTCGTTTAGGAAATATTTCAAAAAATGTAAAACTAAGGCTGCTGTGAAATTTATTTTTTTTTAGTAACTGGACAGCCAAAATCGAATGTTATATATAAAATCGCATTTTAAACAAAAAAGAGAGAATAACTTTTGTCAAGATCAGGCCTCGTTTAGGAAATATTTCCAAAAATGTAAAACTAAGGCTGCTATAAAAATATTTTTTTTCAGTAACTGGACGGCCAAAATCGAGGATCATGTATAAAATCGTATTTTAAACATAAAAGAAAGAATAACTTTTTTCAAGATCAGGCCTCGTTTAGCAAATTACTGCAAAAATGTAAAACTAAGGCTGCTGTGAACTTTTTTTTTAGTAACTGGACAGCAAAAATCGAATGACATATAGAAAATCGTATTTTAAACATAAAAGAGAGAATACTTTTTTTCAAGATCAGGCCTCGTTTAGGAAATATATCCAAAAAAATGTGAAACTAAGGCTGTTGAAAAAATATATTTTTTAGTAACTGGGCAGTCAAAATCTAGAGTCATTTAGAAAATCGCATTTTGAACATAAAAGAGAGAATACCTTTTTTCAAGATCAGGCCTCGTTTAGGAAATATCTGCAAAAATGTAAAACTAAGGCTGCTGTGAACTTTTTTTTTAGTAACTGGACAGCCAAAATCGAATGTAATATAGAAAATCGTATTGTAAACACAAAAGACAGAATGTCTTTTTTCAAGATCAGGCCTCGTTTAGGAAATATTTCCAAAAAAATGTGAAACTATAAGGCTGTTAAAAAATATTATTTTTAGTAACTGGACAGTCAAAATCTAAAGTCATGTAGAAAATGGCATTTTAAACATAAAAGAGAGAATAAATTTTTTCAAGATCAGGCCTCGTTTAGGAAATATTAAAAAAAAAACTACAAAGAGGAAAGTTTTATTTAAGCACGCGACGAAAAAAGAAAGGCCGAGTTCGACAATAGTCAAACGTCATTAACACGTCCCATGGGACTCATGGGAGTGTTTTAAGCACGCGACTAAAATTGTCAAACGAGGTCGAAAGTCGAGTTTGACAATTGTCAAAAATCTATTTCACGTCATTAACACGTCACATGGGAGTGTTTCAAGCAAGCGATGAAAAAAGAAAGCACGACACTCAAACCGAGCCGAAGAAAACGCAACGAAAATGACGTTTGACTATTGTCAAACTCGTCCTTCGGTCTCGTTTGAGAATTTTCGTCGCTTGCTTAAAACACTCCCATGTTAGTGACCTAAAAATGACGTTTCACTATTGTCAAACTCGGCTTTCGGCCTCGTTTGACAATTTTCGACGTGTTAATGACGTTTGATGATTGTCAAACTCTGTCATTTGTGTGTAATGTCATATTTTTTCAAAAGTATTTTTGGGAGTGTTTTTAAATACGCGACGAAAATTGTCAAATGAGGCCGAAGGCCGAGTTTGTAAATAGCCAAGAAGTCGAGGAGCTTAAGGAGCTTAAAAACACTCTTTTTGCCCGCGTGTCACACAAGCTTTTTTTGTTAAATCGCCAAGAAACAACAATTTACGTATTCTAAATCGTCACGAAATTTTACGAACTCTAGAAGATATGGATATGGATATTGCTATTACATATTGTAAAAAATGATGCAGCTTCATGAAAACTTGCTTTTAATTGTCATTTATGTCACTTTAAGCACAAGTGCGTAAAAGTAGGTTACTTTTAGACACTTGTGCCTAAAAGAATTTATAAACTAAAAAGACAATCAAAATGTCAACTTTATGAAACGATTTAACAAAAAATTAATTTCCTTACAACTAGCTTTTAGTTTTTTCCTCGGTTTTTTTCCATCATCTGCTTGATGATTTTTTCAAATAGTCTTCTAGAGAAAATAGCGTCTTCTACTCGCGAATAATGACGATTTTTTATATAGTCGTAGAGAAAATAGCGTCTTCTACTCGCGGATAATGAGTATTATCACTTGAGCGATACATTTTTGGTCCCATATGACGAACAAAACAATTAAATACAAAGTCATAACTTCGTTTCAAAAAACACTCGCTTTAATTTTATTGCGCGAGTCGATTTTGAAAAAATAAACTATAACGTTTGATTGATCTTTTTATATTTATGTTTATTTCATATTAACCTGTCAATTATTCAAAAATGTAACTACATTCAGCTTTTCGTTATCTACTAATAAAAAATTCTTGTAACAAGTCTTGAACCATTTTTTTTTAAGCTAGTATAGTAAACCTCAGATTAATCTCGATGAACGTTTGAGAATCACTGAGGTTAGTGAGGTTGCACAGGTGTGCTCTTCTTATCCACGCGGTAACGGATAAAATTACGATCTTGTTTTGTTTGTTACACATACTTGATCTTCGTGACGCGAAGAAGTAAAGTAACTAGTCTGGTTCCGATTCTGGTAACCCACATTTTTGAAAGATGAACAGTTTGATAAATAATAAAAAAATAGGCAGGCAGGTACTTCGGTGCTTGCATGTTTGCGTTCTAATAACTCACCTAGTTTTCAACAACTAATAACAGGCACACTCTCGGATGGAAAATAAACTGCCCATTAAAAAAATTATACCTAATCGCTATTTTTGTTTAAATGTGATTTTCCTTTTGATCAATAATCAATAATTTTTATTAATAAACGTCAAATTTCATATGTCAAACTTTGTGTAGGTAAATGTCTCAAGTAGTAGGTATCGTGATAAAAAATATTTCACTCAATTCTATCATCAGAATGGAAGTTAATCTCAAATGTTAACCTACTTCAGGAGATTATGTGTGCGTGCGTTATTAGTGCCTAGTGGTTAAAAAAATGTAAATGCCCTCGAAAAAAAAATTACTCGAGATAATAATCGGCTCAATTATTGCTCTTAAATGTAATACGACATTTAGAGAAGAGTTTTTTTTTTTGTTTTGTCAAGCAGCTCACTATACAGCTCGAATACTCGAATGCGATACTGTTGTACATCGGATCAGATTGTTCACGGTCTAATTAAAATAAGAATATCATCTTAAAATCAAGTAGCTGTAAAAAGTCGAGTCTTCTTATTAAGTAGATTTTAACGTAAATTTTATGTTGTTAAATTAAAAATGGCGCTGGTGCTGCCCTATTTTTTGTTCCGGGTCTATACCGCATTTACGGCCTTAAAGTTTATTTACGCATACTTAACATCAATTTCTCGCGCTAAAATTCCTAGCGACCTTTTCCCTAAAAGTATCGCGTATAAATTCACGAACAGTTTGACCCTACCAGAAATCATAATTTGATACGTGCGTCGCACGCACAAAAAGAGATGAGTTGGAAGCCAAAGAGGACGAACTCGAGGTGACGTCCTTATTGGTCCGAGGACGGACACATGTACAGCCAGAGGACGTGAAAACCTCACCTGTAAATCTCACCTGTAAATCTACCTTACACTAAAGTTTATCTTTTTCCGCTGCCTGTATCCTGTATCTCTTTAAACAAAAGCGCGACAGCTTCTAATAATATTTATCTTCACGAAATTTTAGTTTGAAATCAAAAACCAACGATTGTTTCGGTTCTTTCGAGAAACTGCCGCGTTTCGGAATAACTGCGCGGTCATTGCGATTCTTTTCACGAAAAATGAAGAATTTTCCTCAACATCAAACTAAAATCCAAGCGTGTTTGCCCGATTAAATAAGAGTGTTTCTGACAAAATAATTTTCCGGCAGTGACCGACCCCAACATCTAACGTCGTGTGGCGATTTAAATTTCAAAAGACTTTCATAGAATCAATGCGAATATTCTTGTGACATCATTATCATTCTAGCAACCGTATCTACAATCGTTAGAAAATCGTATCTACGGGGTGTTAAATTTAACGCCGAATCGAATACACACTTTTTTATGCAGCCACCGCATAACTAGGAAGCTATCAAACAATCTGGCAACTGTATTTGATACTTTTATTAACCTAGTTTTATTTTAATCGCCAAAAAATGATCTCTTACAGAACTATGAAACAATCTGACAACACTGTTGGAATTTTTAATGAAAGTTTTTATTTAACCGACTAAACAATAATCATTTCACATTAGCAAACAATCTGGCAACATAGCTAGTGTGTGTTATTAACGGAATTTATGATTTATTAAAAAAAAAAGATCTGACAACACCTCATAGTAAATTTAACAAATCTGGCAACAGTGTTGCGAGTTTTAAAAGAAAGTTTCTGCAGGCCGTTAATAACAAACAATCTGGCAACAGTGTTTTCGGTATTTCTTAACGTACCTATGGCTTGTCCACTGAGTATTGTCTGGTGAGATGCCACACTGATCCTGACTATAAACGATTTGATTATTTATGTTTTAATTCGTACTAATTCTAATTATTATAATTGTACGAATCAAATCAATTATTGTATTATAATATTTATATTAAATTCATAATAAATATTATAATTATAATATAAATCAATTATTATAATTGTACGAATTAAAACATAAAAAATCAAATCGTTTATAGTCAGGATCAGTGTAAAATCTCATCGGACAACACTCAGTGGACAAGCCATGTTTCATTTTATTCGCAAAAAAATTATCTAACATCAACCTTTTACAGAATTATAAAACAAACTTACAACACTGTTTGATTTTTTCAACTCAAGTTTTAATTTAACCGATTGAAGAATAATCTGGCACCACCCCATTTCACATTAGCCAACAATCTGGCAACATAGTTGTGTGTTTTTAGCGAAATTTGTGATTTATGTGAAATTAAATGATCTGGCAACACCTCATAGTAAATTTGACAAATCTGGCAATAAGGTTGCGAGTTTTTAAGAAAAGTTTCTGCAGGGCATTAATAACAAACAATCTGGCAACAGTGTTTTTGATATTTTTTAACGTAGTTTTATTTTAATCGCCAAAAAATTATCTAACAGGAACCTTTTACAGAATTATGAACCAATCTGACAACACTGTTCGATTTATTTTTAACTCAAGTTTTAATTTAACCGATTGAACAATAATCTGGCACAAGCCCATTTCACGTTAGCAAACAATCTGGCAACATAGCTGCGTGTTATTAACGAAATTTATGATTTATTTAAAATTAAATGATCTGACAACACCTTATAGTAAATTTAACAAACCTGGCAATAGTGTTGCGAGTTTTTAACAAAAGTTGTTATTAATAACAAACAATCTGGCAACAGTGTTTCTGATATTTTTTAACGTAGTTTTTTTAATCGCCAAAACGCCAAAACAATAACCTTTTACAGAATTAAGGAACAATCAGACAACATCAAACTAAAATCGAAGCGTGTTTGCCCGATTAAACAAGAGTGTTTCCGGCAAATCTTCAATTAACTGACACTTTCCGGCAGTGACCGTCCTCAACATCGAACGTCGCTAGGTCAGGTCTCTATCTAAAATCGTTACCTTATCTTCTACAAAGTAAAATAGAAACAACTGATTGCTGCTCATCCACAGGTTCATTCATTTGATCAGCTTAATCCAAGAAAGTATCTAAAAGAATAATAACTCCAACTCCAGCGACACCCACTGTAAGTAAAGTTTCCTTTTTGATTCTCGAAGAGCTCTTGCTAAAAAGGGTGAACTGAACTTTCGTTTTGAGACACCGACACCACCAGTAAGTTAATGCCACCCTCCAGAATCCAGTTTACAAGATTTGAGTTTATTTGTATAACATTTGCAAACTGTATACGATTTTGGTGCCCTGTTGGGCGTTTTTACCCTCCGCGCCATCTTTGTTTTCTCTCTTAAAAGAGACGAGGTTCATTCCCATGATAGAGATCCCAATTTCTCTTTATTGGCGCATTTGCCCCCTTAGCTTAAGGGAAGCTAGTTCCATGAATTCAGGTCAGGTGTTACGTTTAAATAATTTTGTGTAGCTTAAAAGAGAGACTTTAATTGATTCTAGGCTGAAAAGAACAGGTTTTCTATACCTGCGATGTTAAATAAGCGAGTTGAGTGTTTTTAAAGTCAGAATTTTGACGTCACAACAGCCGCGGTTGCTCTTGAAAGATAAGTGCAGTTTTGGATGTGTATTATTAAGGTTCGATTAGGACACATTTTTATCTCATTGCCTCTATCATAGCTTCAATCTAATTATTGCTTTAGGTACCGTAACCGATGTCGTGGTCGGTAGTTTCATACTTTAATGTAATCATAAATGATTCCGGGCTGTGTTGTCGTGATCCATGGAGATGATGTCCACCGCTGTTGTAGATAAAACGTTCCGAGCATGGACCAGGGCACAACAGCCCGGAATCAATTATGATTTCAACTGAAGATGAGAGGTTTTTTCTATAATTGACCCCGGCAATTAATCGCTTCTTCTGAACTAGATCTATCAATTATACGCGATCTTATATTGATTTTTTCTGCTTATCCAAGTAGTGTATTTTGCACTCGATTCGTAATAACGATGTTTAGTTTAAGCGAGCGATTCATTAAAACGTTTAACAAGTACCTAAACGACCTGAAAATAATAATAATTCTTCTAATAGGTAATAATTGTCGTTGTTACTTGTTCCACGTCGTTTTAACTCCTACATTATTACTACTCCACTAATCAGAGGTACCTACCTACGTAATATAAACTACAGTAGTCATATTATGTTGATAGTTACAATAATAGGTCAATGAGAAATTAAAAAAATGATGTCCCATTTTGCTGAAATAAAATAATCCGCGATAATAAAACGTGACGTTCTCGCAATCGTTTCGTCACGAAATCAAAATATTATTATCGTGTCATTTTTATTAAGACAGGAAGCGGAGACAATGCACAGAAGTGACCGACTGTAATGATTGTAGAGACTTGGGACTGACAATTGTTTAATTTAATCATCATAAGAATAAGAATGGGAGCATCAACACCAAGAATCAAATTATTATGTCACCGAATAACAATACAATAATAGGATTACACCTTCTGTGTAATTTTTATTTTCTCTTCGACCATTTAGTAAGACGGTCTTTATCAATTTCAGTTAACTAATGACGTAGCAGGTACATTTTTATGCGATGAGGGAATGTTCATTCGTTGACATGTTAAGATAACGCCACGGCCACCTATCCCTCCTCTTGCATTATCTTCAACCTATTAGCGATCGTTTATAGTTTATAATACATTCGGATCGGATAAAACCCGCAGTATGCGCGCAGTATATGCGCTTCAATCAACGCCAGCCACCAGCGCACCTGTCCATATAAAATGGCTGAGTGGTGTTGTGATAAGAAATGACCTCGGAGTTGAATTTAGTAAAAGATGACAACGCAAATATCAAGAAAATAAGTCTATTGAAAAGTTTTATTTTATTTTTTTTAACTAATAATTTTCTCAACAGGTCGAAGAGAAAGTAGCGTTTTCATCTCGCGAAGAATAGCTGTTATCCACTCAAACGGTTCAACAATTTTCGTTCTCGTGAATAATAGCTCATTCTTCACTCGTTTATCTATACTATTCTCAAATAAATAAATAACTCCGCAGTAGTATGTATAGTATTATAGTACTAGTACTGGTAGTTATTATTATTAATAAAAGACTCTTAGGTATTAGCTCAACTCAAAGAGACAACGCTGCCAAGCCAACCATATTAGGAAGGAATTAAAAACAAAGAGTGGCGTTCGACAATCGATCCATTGAATTGACAAGACACGAGAAGTGAGTGAGTAGGAGTTGATTTATTAAACAATAATCCTATTACATACACTCTAGCCGGAGTGTATCTGTATAGGTCCATTCCATATACATCGACTTTCTTATTGCGTAATAAACTTGTTTTCAAACTAATAAAATGCCTACGACGAGAGGCCGGAGAATGCACTTTACATGCTTTAAATGCACCTATCGACTTAATTAGCATCGGCAACATTATACCACAGTCTCGTTCTGGTACGTATTGGAAGTCGACTTTTAATGGAGTCATGGCAGGAGTACCAGCATTAATGACAGTGGATGAGTGATTTATTGAGACGAAATGTCACAAATCACATAGCTGGTCTTATAAAACTTTTAACAGTGTGTTAAATTTAACACCGAATCCAATAAACATTTTTTTCTAGCATCGGATAACTAGGAAGTTACCTAACAATCTGGCAACCTAGTATTTGATACTTTTATTAACGTAATTTTATTTTATTTGCCAAAAAATTATCCCTTACAGAATTATGAAAAAATCTGACAACACTGTTTGGAATTTTTAATGAAAGTTTTTATTTAACCGACTAAATCATTTCACATTAGCAAACAATCTGGCAACATAGCTGGTGTGTGTTATTAATGAAATTTATGATTTATTTAAAATTAAATGATCTGGCAACACTTCTTAGTAAATTTAACAAATCTGGCAATGGTGTTGCGAGTTTTTAACAAAAGTTGTTGTTAATAACAAACAATATGGCAACAGTGTTTCGGATATTTTTTTAACATACATAGTTTTATTTGAATCGACAAAAAATGATCAAACAGGAACCTTTTACGGAATTAAGAAAGATTTAATAATAATAAAAAGATACGTTTTAATTAAACCGATCAAACAATAATCTGGCACCACCCAATTTCACATTAGCAAACAATCTGGCAACATAGGTGTGTATTATTAACAAAATTTAGAATTTATTTAAATTTAAATGATCTTGCAACACCTCTGGTTTTTAACAAAAGTTGTTGTTAATAACAAACAATCTGGCAACAGTGTTTCTGAAATTTTTCAACGTAATTTTATTTTAATCGAAAAAAAAATTATCAAACAGGAACCTTTTACAGAATTATGAAACAATCTGGCAACGCTGTTTGATTTTTTCAACTCAAGTTTTAATTTCACCGATTGAACAATAATCTGGCACCACCCCATTTCACATTAGCAAACAATCCGGCAACATAGCTGTGTGTTATTAACGAAATTGATGATTTTTTTTTAATAAATGATCTGGCAACACCTCATAGTAAATTTAACAAATTTGGCAATAGTGTTGCGAGTTTTTAACGAAAGTTTCTGCAGGCCGTTAATAACAAACAATTTGGCAACTGTTTCTGATATTGTTTAATGCAGTTGTATTTTAATCGCCCAAAAATTATCTAACAGGAACTTTTTACAGAATTATGAAACAATCTGACAACGCTGTTCGATTTTTTCAACTCAAGTTTTAATTTCACCGATTGAACAATAATCTGGCACCACCCCATTACACATTAGCAAACAATCCGGCAACATAGCTGTGTGTTATTAACAAAATTTATGATTTATTTAAAAATAAATGAGGCAACACCTCAAAGTAAAATTAACAAATCTGGCAATATTGTTGCGAGTTTTTAACGAAAGTTTCTGCAGGCCGTTAATAACAAACAATCTGGCAACAGTGTTTTTGATATTTTTATACGTAGTTTTATTTAAATAGCCAAAAAATGATTAAATTGGAACCTTTCACAGAATTATGAAAAAATCCGACAACGCTGCTCGATTTTTTTAATTCAAATTTTAATTTAACTGATTGAACAATAATCTGGCACCACCTCATTTCACATTAGGAGACAATCTGGCAACATAGGTATGTATAAATATTTAACCCTGCTAAAGAAAAACAACTTGGCAACACTGATCACGATTATGGTTAAATGGGGGATAAAAATCAATGTTCACGTAATCAGATGAACAGTTTTAGAACCGCCGGCCCTAGCACTAACACTAATAAGAAGTAATCATTAATTATACCTACCTAGAAACCGTAGAAAAGTCTGTAATGTGAACTTGGAACATAATCTCGATCATTAAGAGGTTTCAGCCGATTCAGCAGCTTTTTATCGTTTCCCAAGAGGCTCTTTTAAAATTATAAGATACCTTAGTAAAAGACGATTTGGCAACATCTTTGAACACAACATACCTGGTGTTAAGTAACATACCTACCAATCAGTAACAAGCCCAATTAAGTTGTATAAAATTATAGTAAGTAAATGACAATGACTTTTATATTTGTATATGTATGTCACCAAATATAGACGTATCCCACTTCTGATATTTAAATATAACGGTTCTGGATTCTGGTTAGGGAAGATAACGAGACTCCTTATTTTATAAAATCACATTCAGCCTACTAGATTTTCTAGTGACGACCGTCGAAGCTTGCGTTGCCGAAACGAGAAAGTTTTGGAGACGATTTTATTACAATAGTACATAACAAGAAAAAATTCCGTCGCATCGTAGGACGCTTCTAAATGGTTTTCCTTGTCCTGTATTTCAGTAGCTCTAGTCACCAGGTTTTGGAATCCCTCTTCATGGATCTTAACGCTTAAAATATGCATAGCTCTTGCAGTGACGTCGGTAAAAAAAAAACCGCGGACGTTGTCAGTTTGCACTTACTTGACTATTGTTTATCGTTTCAGCAGTTTCTAATAATGTAAAAATCGCTGGGAACAGCAACAATAGTGATAAGAATTAACCATTAATGACTAATAAATAATTATTGTTATTATTCTTATTCATTACTCAAGGCAAGGAAACGATAACCTCTTGATTTTACGTACCTAAATATAAATAAAGTGACCACGTATTATTGTATTAAACGGAATGCTTAAAAGAAGTGTTAGTTTCTTTCTAGTTATTTTTTTCTGGTAATTAAAATTTAGTGACGGATAAACCCGTTCAAGTAAATGTCAATTATGGGGGTGTGGCTGGACGTGGTCTATTTTAAAAATGAAAAAAAAACGAATCTGGCACATAATTAGCGCATAATTTTCATCCATTTCCCAGTTTCCCGGAGTGGGCAGTGTCGCTCAACGTCGCTCACATGAAAAATTTAGTGGGTGATAAGCCCGTTCAAGTACATCTGACTGATGGGTGAAGCTCGACGTCGCCCTATTAAAAAAATCTTAGTAGAGAAAGTGGATAAACTCGTTCAAGTTGTAACGTACATTTTGCACGTACTGGCTAAATGCCAGCGACACGGAGACAACCGCGTTGCGCGCGCATAACTGAGTGATGGTGGCTTTTAGTGCGGTGCAAACACGGCCGGCTGGAGACCTCGAGTTTCGTCGAGTTCTCGACTGTCGAGTTTCAATCCGGTACGCCGATACCTGAGATCTCACCTTTCTTTCTCTCCTGAAAATTCGCTTGAAGAAGGTTCACGCAAAACACCTGTCGCGAATAATTCACCTAATGGCGTCGTGAATTTATTGTTCAAATATTGGAAACATCACCCACGTTTTTGGCTTGGTGAGTGTCGTAAAATGGTTTCTTTCATTGTGCTGGAATTGTACAGATCATATTTTCTTAATACAGTATGTTATTTTTAATTACAGCTTTTAAATCCGATCGAGTTTCGCTCCGCTTGTAAAATTTCGTCGATAACATTTTGATCTCAGCCTATCTTGAGGACGGGACATAATTTTATGTACCCTTGGCAAGCAGACTCGATCGAACCGTTCATTAATACAAGAGTGTCTCTGATACCTATGAAATTGCAGCTTTTTCCTACGGATTCCATCTTTCCTGGAAGCAACTTTTTCGTACCGACGCAAGTTTTTCATACCGACGCTAGTTTTCGCTGCGAAGTCCACGTTTTCGTACCGAAGCAAGTTTTTCCTGGAGCCAAGTCTGAAAGATCAAGTCTCAAACCAGCTAAGCTTGTTCCTCGCTCCGAAGGGCACCTGATCTGAAAACCGTCATCCTCGTACCGGAGAGCCATACGAAGCTAAAACCCTTGTGGATCCATTAGTACCCGATCAGTTCATTCGGCTAAACTGCATGCTCTTGTTTTTCTCTTGTTTGTTAACCGTGCTCAAGATGCTGTGATAATTAACATCTGTGATTTTGTTCAAATATTAATATCTGTGATTTTTTGTAAATAAAGAGTACCTGTTGTTCTGCTGACCCGCCTGTTATTGTTGACCCTCTTAGACTGACAGCTCAATCCACGACCCTTGTTATCTTTTACCGTCTTATGCTCTCAACGACTATTTTCCCCTCTAGGGGTAAAATAGTTCGTTTTAATTGACGCCAACGTCAATAATTCGTTTCAAAGTAAATATGAATGATGGTGGGGTATGGCTCGAAGTTTCCTAAAAAAATCCTACTGGGTGATAAACCCATTCAAGTACAATTTGAATGCTGGAGGGGATGTGGCTCGACGTCGCCTAAAAAATCCTACCGGGTTATAAACCCATTCAAGTAAATGTGAACGATGGCTCGACATCATCTCTTTAAAGAACCCTACTGGGTGATAAACACATTAAAGTACAATTTGAATGATGGGGGGGGGGGGGTTCGAAGTCGCCTATTAAAAAAAATCTTAGTGGTTGATAAACCCATTCAAGTAAATGATGAGGGTGTGACTCGACGTCGCCTAAAAAAATTCTACCGGGTGATAAACCCATTCAAGTACAATTTGAAAGACGAAGGGGGGTGACTCGACGTTGCCCCAAGGAAAAAGTGCAAACTAAAAGAATGTAGCAAGGGCATTCAACGAAATAAATAAATTTTATTGCTCCATTAAAAGAACAAGGAGAAGAAGCATTTAATCGCAATAAATTTGTTTCAATTTTGAAGAAAGTTGGTGAAACTACGTACTATGTGCTGGTTAAACTAAAAGCATTACAGTTACCGAGCCATTGTGTAGAGGGACTCGGCTCTATGCTTATTGAGCACAGTTTTCCGCGCATTCTACTAAGTAATGAAATGCTGGAGTGTGTAATTCGAGTTATCATTTCATTTTATGCTTTGGGAAACTATACTACTTAACGACTATTATAAGTAAAATCTCCGTCAACTAGAGCGATAAAATTCTTAGAAAGTATTAAATTGGAAATATTATTCTTGCTTGTGACAAACTATTTTAGAAATATCAGAGATCTGCTTGTCTGATCTACATAATAGAGTTGAGATTATATTTATCGTGCCTAATCAGAAGAAACCACTCAATTTTGAAACTTCAATTTTCAGGCCTTCCATCCTTACAAAATAAAACACACCCCCCTTCCCAAAAAAAAGTTGCCATATGCTACTCCCGATGGCATTTGTTTTGGTGTGAAAGATCATTAGTTTTTTTCGTTAGACACTCTGGAGTGGTCCTCCTCAGGTTACTGAGAGTTGGGCTTCCTTTCAGGAACCGCGTCTTCAGATCATTAAGTTCCTTGTCTGCCAAAAGGTATAGAATAGAAGAACTGGACGAAATAGTCGATCATGACTCTCATTCTACGATTTTCATCTCTTTTGATTTGTTTCTCTTTATCCTAAATGCCAACTTCTGTCCTTAACTTCATGCTCTAGGGTTTTTGCTGTAACGGCCAGAATAATCTAACCCTCATAGGTTTGTGGGAAGATTTTCCTCGGCACCATCACGTTGTCATACTTGGCTATTCCACAGATAAAGGACCTAGTACTGGTACTGAACCTTGTGGGACACCTCCCTTTACCTTCTCTCTTAGGAACAAATCTGTTACCAAAAGGGCTCACCAACACCATGCAGTTTGTACCAGAATTGCAAGTTCCACGATAACGCGCATGGCAGTTCTGGGAAATGATAAATGAAACAACGAAAAGCAAACCAGGAGCTCGTTGAAAATAATACTCACCTATCACCTGAGAGTAAAGTCGCGTTAATCTGAAAGGTTACAATTATCATTATTGTGACGTTAATAATGTCTGAATTAATTGCTCCTAATCAAGATCAATTATTAAAGGTGGAATCATTCTACTGGATGCTTGAACGACCGCAACGTTTGCAGCGTGTCCAAGGTCGACGATTCATATTTCATTTGGCGTTTCTTCTTATATTTCTAGATACTAAAACAGTGTTTGTCAACCTTCTTTGATACGTGATTGCTTGACGCCTCCCCAGGACGGGATGAAAAATTAGATTCGTGAAATTACCTTATCCCAACATTGCTGATGTCAAAAAAGTAAATTTCCTGAATAAGCGTTGAAATGACCAGCTAGGTGTATTTGTTTCAAGGTATTTATGGTCAAACCTAGATCTGGGAGACATATCATATGGAATACCAACCAGGTGAAGGGGAGTCCAAGGGAGAGACTTTCTTTCACGCCTGCTTGTATTGCTTTCAAAACGACCATTTCATCAGAGAATTCTCTCCATCGTAAATGAAGAGTTCTGATGGATTCTTACTGAACCTCCATCAAGGAAGAAGGAACCAGAAACGAGACCCTTGAATTGAGTGTTATCCAGCCGTATCACTCAAAGTTTTAGGCGACTAGGCCATCATGGCCACTTTTCCTAATTCTCATACCATGGTGGCAGTCTGGCCAAAAAATTTTCCATGAGAGGTGTTCCTTTTCTTCCGCTTGTATAGTGTTCCTGACATTGACCCAAAGACATTTCGGACAGATTGAGTCCTCCCCTCAACGTCATAACTTGAAAGTGTTTGCTCAAGCTGTTATGATGACCAGTGAACACTCCAACCCCTTGCAAGTTTTGATAATGGATACTTCTTCCTGGACCTCCAAGGAAGAAGAAACCAAACGAAACTCGAATTAAGCGTTATCCAGTCGTATCACTCAAAGTTTTCCGCGACTAGGCCACCAAGGCCACTTTTCCTCATTCCCATACCATGGTGGCAGTCTGGCCAAAAGTTTTTCCACGAGAGGAGTTCCTTTTCCGCTTGTATAGTGTCCCTAACGCTGATTCAAAGACATTTCGGACATATTGAGTCCCCCCCTCAAACTCATAACTTGTAAGTGTCTGCTCAGGCTGTTGTGACCAGTAGTCACTCCAACTAGCGGCCTGAACTTTCTCTGGTTCAGTTTGATCATGTTGAGCAGCCTGTTTCCCAATTGTTGGAATAAAAGCTTCCGTTGCGTCCCACTTTTCATTTTCTAAATCTTTTACTTTCCTTCCAATCCTGTCCTTATTCTGAGTCGTTCCCTGGACGTATAATCGCGATAATACCGATCGGACTTTTGACGGGTAATCTACCCTCAACGCCTGAAAAGTAGATAAGCAATTCAAACGAGGGCAGCAGTGGGGCCTCTCGTCCTACGCCCTTCGTCGCAGGAAAATATTCAGGAAACAAGACATGAGACTGGAGATTCGTACTCCGTTGAGATCGCATCTTATCTTCACGCCACGTAATATTAGAGAATTAAGAATCAAGATCCGAGACGTCCCGCAACGAGAGTGTCTAGATGCGGCTTCCCGTGTCGTTTTTCACCTTTTTTCTATCTCCAACGGGCGAGTCGTTAGGAATATAGGACCATTATGTATATGACGGCCGTACATTCTAGAGATTTCTGGCCGTTTCACTGACGACTCCAGACGTAGGCAGAATGATCTGTCACGCCACTCGTCACGGTCACGCGCTTTCGAACATGAATGTGACATTGTCATTCCTGTCATGTCAGCCAGAACTGTTGCAAGTCAGCATACAGCTGTTTGTTATTCGAGAATGTAATGTATTAAATAAACAACCCTTCCTTCATTACAATATTACAAGGAAGGAGCACTCGCGAATTATTCTGGATTCTTAATTCGTTATTATTATTCTTATGATGAAAGCAACGTCAAACAGGACAGCATGACATTTCTGCGTTCTATTCATGTTCGAGATTGCGTGGAACTATCAGACGTTTCTAGAGTCCACAGCCAACGGGTATAATAAGAGCTGTCGGCACTCTAGCGGTCACTTGTAATTGGAAGTGGAAGATTGAAGGAAGACATAGAACAGAGTGAAGTGACGAGTGAAGTGAAAGAGCTCTTGCGCATCTTTTATGCGATTCAATTATGAATATTTTCACCGCTTTTTAAATTGGCTTTCTGAAATATTCCGTATTATATTTCGTTTGGAAACGTGCCTTAGAATGGATTTTTAAATTTAACAAAACAAAACAAATTGGCAAAATTTAACGATTTTTTCCTTTTCCTGTGTCCGCCACTGGCTAAGTTTTGCAAGGGTAAAAAATTTCGTTCCCTAATCTTTAAAGATGAAGCTACAGCAGCGTTTTTTGAATTTTAGAGACATTAACAATATATAAATAAATTCGAATATCTCCGCCATTTTTCTTATTTACTTCTTGAAATTTTTAAGGGTCTAAGGATATTAGTGTATAGTTGTCTACTGTAAAATTTTGAGTTCAATTCCTTCAAAAATGCGCTCATAAATTGTTATAGAAATTTAGCCATTTTTACCCTTTTCCTACCCACGCCACTGGCTTATTAATAAAAAATAATGCAAATTTTATTGCATTAACTCAAATTTCAAGTAGTTTTCTTCCAATCGTGTTAATTTGCGTAAAAAGTTTTTCTTCTATCTTGCTTATACAGGGGCTCAAAAAATAGCAAATTTTCCTAAAATTCAAATGGCCGCCATTTTGAAACGGCTTGACCGATCTTGCTCAAATGCAATACCAGACCACTCTTTGTAACTTTGTTATAAAGTCAGATTGGTAACCCTTATCAACTGCAGCAAGCAACTGTAACGTCGTTAAAGGTTTTATTCTTTAATTGGCTCCATTTAAAATTATTAAATGGGACCACATTCTCTAAATCCTTGCTATTAAGGTTCCGAAAATATGAATTTTGAACTAACATCGCCACCTGTTGCCGAGTGGTAAAACTAACTAAACTAGGCAAGTTCAAGATCCCTACCTTTAGTACAATCTGTAACTTCCTTCTCTTACAATCTTCCTTTTCGATAAATTAGAAACACAGATGTCGCTGTGATGTAGTTTCGCAAATTTAAATACAACAACCCTTTCTTCGAGCTGCGCGGAAAAGGTGCTCCGCACTTTCTGGACAAGTTTGTTCGTCTTCCAATCTTGGTGCTTGAAGCGACAAGTCGCACCCCTACCTTTTCTCTTTATCTAAGGACCGATTAATAAATCGGGTAAGTAAATTGTTCAAACTATCTGAAACTTTCTCTAATAGAGTTTATATATTGTTATAGTTCTTTCTACCTACCCTATCAATCGGGGTACTATCTTATCTCGTCGGAAAACCTATCTACGAAGTTGAACCCCACCTGTCTTCCCGGACGCCATATTGGTTTCCATTTCTGGTACATCCGAATATCCGCTTTTATGGAAGGAATCTCTTACACTATCTGAAAGTTTTGCTGCTACCTGCCCCTAAATACTGGATCTCATCATTCGGAGTCTCATATTTTCGAGTTTCATCTAACCTCGAAGGACGACCACGCTACCAGTGTTAGGCACGTGTTCCCACGGGACGCGACACCGTTCACCAGTCTTTCTGCCACCCCAGAGGGAGACCACGGTCTCTTATCCTGAGATTTCGTCCAGGGCCCCGCTCTCCAGTCTCGGCACGACATTCCAAGGATGGCAAAATGTCGTATCAGTAAGCAAAGTGTGACATAACCTTTTATTGCTCAGAGTGATATCCGAGAAATCTGTTAGGAGTTTTATGTCGTTCTACTGCCTTATCTCGTCGAGAGATTGATGTTTTATTAATTAAAACTTATAATAATAATAACTTTGAAATACCTGATATACAATCATTACCATTATTATTCAAGTAATACTTGAAATGAACTTGTCAATTATTATGTGAAGGAAAGATAGATATCTATTATTTTCTCTACCAGTTAAACTGTTAAATGAGATATTTTACGATTAACTTCAGGATCAATTAATTAGTAATTTCATAACCATAGAATTTCAATCATTTATTTTATAAACAGAATAAATAAATATACTTTTCATTAAAAGATCAATTCTATTATTCCGTAGGTAGATACAGTAGTTAGAAATTATTAACATCTCATAACCTGAGTGAATTTTGATGCCTTTATAGTTCAGGTTACTTTAGATCTATTATTCAAAATTAAAAGGTCATCTGGCATCCCAGTATCTTATATCTTAGGGGTAATTAAACCGTACCGCTTTATGCTGCTGATGCCACTACAGTCGCACGAAATCTGAATGAGATTTTGGTGCATCAATTAATACTTCGGCCCAACGAAGGTAAGTCGGCAATTGTTTTTCAACAACGTTCGAATTTTAATTGGCCCAGAGCCTAATCTAATTAGCCCGACCGCAGCAATTGGCACTCCCCGGTGTGGAACGTTTACTTCTTTGAATTAGAAATCCAATTTATCTTTATCTTATTTGGCTTTTATGTATCTAGGATTTTCATAAAATAAATCTCATAACTATTTGAACTTTACGATTTGTCTGCGATATCACTTGATATTTATATAAATTTCTCTTGTTGCTTACTGCATGTATTATTTATTGAAAGCTTTTGCATGATTTAGTTTTAAGCATTATTGTTCCCTAATATATGTGTACCTACCTACCTAATTATCTTTGTGCAAAGTGCCGTGCCGCGAAAATACCTACTTTTTCTTACCGCTACACTGCCGCTAAAGGGTAACCCGTCAGGGAGCTTTACGGAGTGGTTGATTATACCGTCGCGATGTCTCGAGCAATGTTTTAGAGAAGCTTAATTCCGTACAGAGAGGATACTCGGATACGAGAGCTCTGTAGTTAAGCTGTCTTTGAAAACTGTATCCAAAAATCTTTCCCTGAAAATTGTCTTACCACTTCTCATAAATTAGGTTAGGTTTCCATTAATCTTTGACTCTCCAGTCAGCTGTTGGTATTAGTACCGACAAGCGCTAAAGCTACGAGCAGTGTTGCGACGTATCCCTTGCATTCTTTACGTCAAACGTAGAAAACGAATTCTTTACGTGTAAAGATACATCATAGCGTCACATAGCTTTTTCGATCCCTACCTTACCGACTTTAGTAGATTTCAATCATGAATCCCGTTCAAGCTTTATTAAGTGAAGAACTCGCTTATGAAATAGCGATTAGAAAACAAGTCCCATTTAGTACACAGGAGAAAAGACGAATTCAATTTCGTGCCCTGTTAAATAGGGAAGAAAATTCTCTTTCTATTTCCGAATCTGTCTACCCCTTTGACAAAGATTCTGCAGAGGTGAAAAAGACTCTTGCAGATTTGAAAATCAAAATACAGGACGCTCCCTTGTCTCTTAATGACCCTATCTGTCAAAGAATTCAATGTCGTCTGAATCATGTGATCTCTAGAATCAATAGATTCAAACTTGATCAAGATCCTGAAGCAAAAGCTTTAGCTGATGATTTATTTTCTGAGGCTCTAGAATTAGAAGGTCAATGGCTTCTGAAAAACGACCAGTCCCTAGACCAAACTGATAACTCATCCAATTCCCAGAGTGCATCAAGCTCTACTGTCTCCACTCATTCTAGACCTAGTGTTCCAGTTTATAAATGGAATATTAAATTTTCTGGTTCTTCTAAGGATAATTTGATCCAATTTCTAGAAAAGGTCAAAGAACTTCAAAGGTCGAGAAATGTCTCAGACCGCGATCTTTTTGATTCGGCAATGGATCTTTTTGAAGACAAGGCCCT
The DNA here is from genome assembly GCA_910589415.1 of Malachius bipustulatus. Taxonomy (NCBI): domain Eukaryota; kingdom Metazoa; phylum Arthropoda; class Insecta; order Coleoptera; family Melyridae; genus Malachius; species Malachius bipustulatus. Next base: position 36,018,288 of record OU342636.1, read on the forward strand.
GATTTGGTTTCGCAGTGTTGCAAGCTCAATTATTTCTTGGGAAGATCTCAAGAATAAATTGAAAATTACTTTTCTCCCCCTCTCTTACGATGATGACCTATTAGAGGAAATCAAACAAAGAACTCATGGTGAATTTGAGTTAGTTGCTATTTATGTTGCCTCGATGCAAGGTTTATTTAAGAGATTGTCTACTCCTCCATCAGAAGTGGAACAATTTAAAATAATCAAGAAAAATCTTCATCCCTATTTCCAAAATCATCTTGCCCTAGTTGAGGTAAACAACATTCAGGACATAATTTCCATTGGAAAGAAGTTAGAAGATAATAGGACTATTATCCAACAATATCGTCCCCCTCCCTCTAAGAAGGTTCAAAGTCTCTTAAATTCAGACCTAGCATGTTCTGGAGAACCAGCTTCTTTCTCTTCTCGTAAAGCCAGAGGCACACCAACTAAAGGTGCACCTACACCTAGTAACTCCAAGATCCCAGTTACTAACCTTTCTGCAGTCACCTGTTGGAATTGTTCCAACAAAGGTCATACCTATGTAAGGTGTAATCTCCCTAGAAAAGTTTTTTGTTATGGCTGTGGCCATAAAAATGTCTACAAGTCTAAATGTCCCTCATGTTCGGCAGATTTCCTGAACTCTCTCAAAGTCACTTCTCGTTCAAAAAACGACGAAGTTGCACAACAGGGTGCAGTGCGACAACAAGAGACAAGCCGCCCAAAGCGAGCCCTTGTAGAAGAGAGCTCGAAGTCAAAGGACGATCAGTCTCCTCCCTCTCCAAAAGACCAGCACTAATATCTTCCAGTTATCTTGTTGATTTCACTATCCAAAAGGAACAGTGGAAATCATGGTTGCAAAAAGTTGCAAACTTTTTCGAATCTTTTCGAATACCTCCTAAAAAGGACATACCTAAACCAAGTGCTGACTCTTTAATACCTGTTATAGCTCCAATCTTATTATCTAACCCTGTTGACAATAGACCATTTATAGCTGTCAAAATGTGTGACGTACCTTATACAGCCCTCTTTGACACCGGCGCCAATATCTCTGTTTGTGATTTGGAAACCATGCAGGAAGTTCTGGGTGAACTACCCATCCCTTCCAAAAATTCGGATTTGTTGTGTTCCCTGAAAAATGCTGACGGCTCCCCTCTATCTGTTATCGACATAATTGAACTTGACCTGACCATAGATGACGTCACAAAGAAAGTTCAATTCCATGTGGTATCTTCCATTTCACCACAAATTATCTTGGGAATAGACGTAGCTCGTATTTTCAACATGATGATTAATTTCGTAAATGAATCTTTCGAAGTTCATCCCGGTGATCCTTCGTCTTCATTATCTCCTATCTTACCTAATGAACTTACGGTTTGCGCTATCAATAAGATTCAGGATATCTCTTGTTTACCTCCTACCGACCTGTCTAGACTTGAATCGACGATAGACAAATTCAAAAGTTTGGCCCGTGTTGATATACTCCCTGAAACCAATGTGCTATGCCATTCCATAGAAACAAAAGACGCTAAGCCTTTTAGACAGAGACAATATCCATTATCTCCAACCCTTCAACAATATCTAAATGAAGAGGTAGATAAATTACTTAAGTTGGAAATTGTCGAAAAAAGTAATTCTCCTTGGGTGTCCCCTGTTCTTTTGGTCCGCAAGAAAGACAAAACATACCGTATGTGTTTTGATGGTCGAAAGCTAAACGAGATCACCACACATGACTCATATCCCCTGCCTAGAATCGATACTATCTTGAGCAAGCTCAAAGACGCTAATTATCTTACCTCCATCGATTTAAAGCAGGCTTTCTTTCAAGTTCCTTTGGACGAAGAATCCCGCCCAAAGACCGCTTTTGTAGTTCCCGGGAGAGGTTTATTCCAATTCCGACGAATGCCTTTCGGACTGAGAAACAGTGCTCAAACCCAACAACGACTTATGGACACAATTTTAGGTCCAGCTTTGGAGCCATTTGTTTTCGTTTATCTTGACGATATAATTATCGCCACGAATAGTTTCGAGAAACACCTAGAAATTTTAAGGGAAGTATACGAGCGTTTAAAAGACGCTAATCTTACTGTCAACTTCGACAAATGTCACTTCTGTCGAGATTCTCTCTCCTTTTTGGGTTTTATTATCGATAGAAACGGATTGCGAGTTAGTGAAGAGAAAGTTAAATCGATTATTGAGTCCCCTGTTCCTCATAATACCACTGGAGTAAGACACGTCCTAGGTATCTTACAATATTATAGGCGTTTCATAAAGGATTTTTCTACAATCAGTGCTCCTATCTCAGCTCTGCTGCATAACCGAAAAAAGGGACAGTCAATAACTTGGAACTCAGAAGCTGATCAAGCTTTTAAACTTCTCAAGGAACGACTGACTACAGCTCCCGTTCTAGCTAGCCCAGATTTCTCGAAGCCCTTTTGCATACAGACGGATGCAAGTGATTTCGGGTTAGGTGCAGTGCTCTTTCAACTTGAGGGAGATTTTGAACACCCCATTGCTTTTGCTAGTCGAATGCTCTCGAAAGCCGAGAAGAAATACACCGTTACCGAAAGAGAATGTTTAGGTGTCCTCTTTGGTATAGAATATTTTCGCCCTTATGTCGAAGGTGCAAATTTTACAGTTTACACCGATCATGCCTCTCTTCTCTGGTTTCGCACGTTAAAAGATCCTATGGGTCGCGTAGCTAGATGGTGTTTACGCCTCAGCCAGTTTGATTTCGACATTAAACATCGAAAAGGCACTTGCAATGTCCCTGCAGACTATCTTTCCCGTTCTATTTCTTCTATCTCTCTTCAAAACTTTGTACCTGATGATTGGTATAAAGACATGGTCTCCAAAGTTACCGAGTTTCCTGAGAAATACCCTGACTTTACCATCAAAGACAATATTCTTTATAAACATGTTAAGCCTCGAGTGGAAGTCGTGTCTAACCTATCTGATTGGAAAATTGTTGTCCCTACTCCTAACCGGGAGGAAATAATTGCTCAATTCCATGACCCTCCAACTTCTGCACATTTTGGAGTAAGCAAAACTTTGGCGAGAATTTCTGAAGTTTATTATTGGCCCAAAATGGTTGTCTCAGTCAAAAAGTACGTGAGAAACTGCCAGGTTTGTGGAGCACACAAAGCCCCAAACACTGCTCGCGTAGGACTCATGGGTAATTATAAGAAAATCAATTTTCCCTTCCAATTTCTCTCTATTGACTTCATGGGACCTTTCCCTCGATCCAAGGCTAGAAACACCCAACTTTTAGTCGTCACTGATTGGTTTTCGAAATTCGTTTTGGTTAAACCAATGCCTAATGCTACAGCAGCTGCCGTTACAAAATTTCTTGAGAACCAAGTGTTCTTAATTTTCGGTGTGCCTCAAATTCTGCTTTGTGACAACGCTCAAATCTTTAAAAGCAGTCTATTTACTAATTTGCTGAAAAACTACGAAGTTAACTTGTGGTATAGCGCCAGGCATTTATCTCAGGTGAATCCGACCGAGAGAACGAATCGTACCATCCTTACAGCCATCTCATCTTACATCCGTGACAATCATAAAGATTGGGATAAAAATGTTTATAAAATTGCACAAGCAATTAACTTATCGGTGAGCGAAGTTACTAAACACGCTCCAGCTTTCCTACTTTTCGCTAGAAATGTCCCTGTAGACGGAACCTTTTACGGTCCAGTCTCAGATAATTATTTAGAATTACCTGATGATCTGTCTTATGTTCATCGAGAACAAGACATATCTAAATTACCTCCTATCTTCAGTGATATACGTGATAGACTTAAGAAAGCTTACGAAGTAAGTAAGAAACATTACGACTTACGCAAGCGCCCCGATGTTTTCACCGAGGGTGACCTCGTCTGGAAACATACCTACCCACTTTCGAATGCCGCAAAGAATTTTGCCGCTAAATTGGCCCCAAAATTCGTACTGTGTCGGATATCTAAAGTAGTGTCCAAATTAGTGTACGAATTACAAGACCAAGAAGGCAATCCCCTAGGTCGCTGGCATTCTAAAGATTTGAAGGCTTATCGAGGCGAAGACCCGCCGAAAAGCGATGAATAGTTCCTTGTAATATCTTTTCTCTAATTTTATTTCCCTGCCTACCTTTATCTCTCTTTTTGTAATTGACAAAAATCCGTTAGAAAATGAGGCCTAGCAATACGAGAATTGAGAAAGCTCCGTTTCTAGTTGTATCTTAGAATGAATGAAGAATGTATGCAGAATGAAAACCGTATCTTTCAAAGCGTTTCTCAAAGATCTCGAAACTAGTTGTGTGAATGTGTCGCGACAAGTGTAAATGTTGCTAATTTTGGGATCGGTATCTGCTATCCTCAGGCTCTCTTTTTATTTTATCGCTCAAATTTTGAGAATCCATATCTTTCTGGCTATCTGAATCATTACCTTGAAAAGTAACTATTCGCCTATCTTGTCTGACTAACGTTTACAGGTCTAATGTTATCTTTTAAAATTTCTTATGTTCAATGAACTAAAGAAAATGCTATCTTGCCGTTGTATCTACCTTATCTTATCTTTTACTTTTATCTTATCTATCGTCTTACCAAGATTGGGTGCTTTAAGATTTTCCGCCCTGCACGGCTAAAGTGAAAAATCCCTCTGTTGCCTCAACGGAAGACAACAGAATATCTCTACCTTATCTTATCTACCGTTCAAGGAAACGAAAATTGAATTTGCAATTTTCTTCTTGAAAAATGACAGGCGTAAGCTTTAGTCAAAGCTTCGTGCCTTTCTTATCTTTAATTTCTTTTCAAAGAAAAGGGATTATCCTATCTTACCTTATCTGTACCTGTTAGTACCATAATAGAATGGTAGCTAATACTTATCTTCTCTGCGAATATTTTCCAAAATGGAAAATAAAAATCTATGTGAATTCTAGTGTTGAATTTGCAAAGATGACTTGAGATATTCGGTGTTAACACAAATGAATTTGAACACGGATATTGAATGTCCCCTACCTTAGCGATGAAAATGGTTGTTCCATTTTTCTTATCTTACCGAGTGAGATAAATTATCTTACCGTTACCTTAATGTTTATCTAATAATCCAGGCGATTATTGATGTTTTCTCTGTGCGATTATCAAATGTTTATCTATGCGATTATTGGACGATTTATCGATATGATTGTTACAATTACGCTATTTGATAAGCTACGCAGTGATTATCTGCAAACTTCCTTTCTCTCAATTATTTATTATGGAGTCGCATAGACGACGACATAGTCAAATTTTGACTGGTTCAAAGATGAAAAATCTTGCCTATGGATTACCCTTGTGGACTCCAAAAATTTATCTTTCCCTGTACATAGATGTTTTGATGCCCAAGTTTGGACAGCATCAACCCCCTTGAGGATCGAGTTTCACTTTTGCTTTGTTAAACCTGCTACTTAACCGCGACAGTTTCATTCTTGACTTTTCCGCTCACCACTGTCTCAGTGGCGGGGCATGCTTCAAAGCAGAGCGCGGGTTGTCGTTGGTCGGGGAAGCAGCGTTCAACAGCAAGGGAGATGTTTCGTGCCCACCTCAGGAGATTTTTCCTTCTTAGGAATTCTAATTTTATTTATTTCAGAATATTCATTACTGTGATATCTGACAGTATTATTGATTTTGTTATCTTAGTATGTATCTTATCTTATATTATCTATCTTATCTTATATTATCTAACCATATCTTATCGTATCTTCATATCTAGTTATCTAGAAATTATTCCTTTGTTTATCGACATTGTTCGGCGAGAACAATTACCATTTAAGAAAGTTATCTTAATTATCTTATTACTACCGTTACTAGCATATCTTTTATTTTATTGCCTTTGCAATGAAGCATGAATATTTTATTTTTATACCTTATGAATAATTATTACCTGGTGCTTAATATTTAAGTTGCATGTAATTTTAGTAAACCTAACGCTATTCCCTTTTTGAAAGTTGCATGTTACCTTAGTAAGCATATATAAGAGAAATTTTATTCATTCAATGAAACAGATCAATGATGTCGTTGACAATTTGTTCGTTCAGAATTGTTATCTTCTTTCTTCGAAAGGTTCATGTTATTTATGAACGTGATTTCTGAATCATATTCTCTAAACTTATCGTCACCTAGTTGTCCCGCAAACATACCCTTCTTCGGGTATAGTAACAACTTGAAATACGCCTGTGCTTTTTCCAGTTGGTTTATCTTTAATCCTTTCCTTACCCCGGTAAAGAGAGGTGTGTAACGTCGTTAAAGGTTTTATTCTTTAATTGGCTCCATTTAAAATTATTAAATGGGACCACATTCTCTAAATCCTTGCTATTAAGGTTCCGAAAATATGAATTTTGAACTAACATCGCCACCTGTTGCCGAGTGGTAAAACTAACTAAACTAGGCAAGTTCAAGATCCCTACCTTTAGTACAATCTGTAACTTCCTTCTCTTACAATCTTCCTTTTCGATAAATTAGAAACACAGATGTCGCTGTGATGTAGTTTCGCAAATTTAAATACAACAACCCTTTCTTCGAGCTGCGCGGAAAAGGTGCTCCGCACTTTCTGGACAAGTTTGTTCGTCTTCCAATCTTGGTGCTTGAAGCGACAAGTCGCACCCCTACCTTTTCTCTTTATCTAAGGACCGATTAATAAATCGGGTAAGTAAATTGTTCAAACTATCTGAAACTTTCTCTAATAGAGTTTATATATTGTTATAGTTCTTTCTACCTACCCTATCAATCGGGGTACTATCTTATCTCGTCGGAAAACCTATCTACGAAGTTGAACCCCACCTGTCTTCCCGGACGCCATATTGGTTTCCATTTCTGGTACATCCGAATATCCGCTTTTATGGAAGGAATCTCTTACACTATCTGAAAGTTTTGCTGCTACCTGCCCCTAAATACTGGATCTCATCATTCGGAGTCTCATATTTTCGAGTTTCATCTAACCTCGAAGGACGACCACGCTACCAGTGTTAGGCACGTGTTCCCACGGGACGCGACACCGTTCACCAGTCTTTCTGCCACCCCAGAGGGAGACCACGGTCTCTTATCCTGAGATTTCGTCCAGGGCCCCGCTCTCCAGTCTCGGCACGACATTCCAAGGATGGCAAAATGTCGTATCAGTAAGCAAAGTGTGACATAACCTTTTATTGCTCAGAGTGATATCCGAGAAATCTGTTAGGAGTTTTATGTCGTTCTACTGCCTTATCTCGTCGAGAGATTGATGTTTTATTAATTAAAACTTATAATAATAATAACTTTGAAATACCTGATATACAATCATTACCATTATTATTCAAGTAATACTTGAAATGAACTTGTCAATTATTATGTGAAGGAAAGATAGATATCTATTATTTTCTCTACCAGTTAAACTGTTAAATGAGATATTTTACGATTAACTTCAGGATCAATTAATTAGTAATTTCATAACCATAGAATTTCAATCATTTATTTTATAAACAGAATAAATAAATATACTTTTCATTAAAAGATCAATTCTATTATTCCGTAGGTAGATACAGTAGTTAGAAATTATTAACATCTCATAACCTGAGTGAATTTTGATGCCTTTATAGTTCAGGTTACTTTAGATCTATTATTCAAAATTAAAAGGTCATCTGGCATCCCAGTATCTTATATCTTAGGGGTAATTAAACCGTACCGCTTTATGCTGCTGATGCCACTACAGTCGCACGAAATCTGAATGAGATTTTGGTGCATCAATTAATACTTCGGCCCAACGAAGGTAAGTCGGCAATTGTTTTTTCAACAACGTTCGAATTTTAATTGGCCCAGAGCCTAATCTAATAAGCCCGACCGCAGCACAACAACGGATAGTTCACCTGCAAATTTACAAAGTGCAGGTACCTGTAATACCGATACCAACCTGAATAATGTTTGCATGTTAATTGAATACGAATGCAGACATTTGCATTTCAAATTTTATTATTACATAATTAGTCAGCTTTCCCTCCACCATCACCATCATGTAGGTATATATCTATCTATCTATCCATTCGATCGAGTCTTCTTCAAGTCTTATTATTATTCAATAACAATTTACCTAGGTAGATCCCAGATACAAGCAATAATACCTGCCGGTCGTTACGTAGGTAGGCATCATCATCATCATCAACCTGTTTCGATTCAAGAAGAGACTTCTTCGAGAGTCATCTCTGGACATAGTAGTGGATGTCAAGTTCAAAGACCCGTACCGGAATCTCTCGTATAATACCGTACCCTCGCTCATCTCCATCTTCAAATAGAACGGTCACGTATCGGTCTGTGAAAACAATCGAAAGTAAACTTGACACCTACGGGATGTCATCATAAAATGCTAATAAAGTCTGTTTGACGAGGAGCAAGCAGTCTGGACTGAACTCGATTGTGTGTGTGTAAACGAGATAACTGCCGCGGCCAGTTATGAACTCTCTAGACTCGAGAGGGGTTAGTTTATTGCTTTATTTATCACTTCCATAAAGAAGGACATATAATAATATAAAAGAGAGGCATCTATCCATCTATGATAATAGTATTGCAGCCATAAAATTGTAATTTGATTCTTTTTAATATTTAATAATAAACTGGACACAGTGCTTTTTAGCGCGCTAAGATTTGAAGTCAGTTGTAGATAGAAGATATTAAAAAAACTCTGTCTAATCGCCATCCAGGCGATTGTTGTTTACGCGACTGGAACAACATATTATAGTGCGCAGTCGCTGTAAAAACGACCTATTGAATAAGGGCCGGATTGAGGAATTTTAAGACTGATCACGAGATTTTGTCACTACCGTTCTGTAATGGCAACATAGACATAAGTACTGACTTTGTGATAAGATAAGAATGAACAGCCTGGCGATCGTGAACACGGAAACCGAGGGAGATACAGGGTCGGTTAAATAATTTTTATTTATTGACGTTATTATTATTAAAAACTGGAAGCTAAAACCACATTTTTATTGCAATTATTGACCAGCTCTATTGTGGCAATGTCAGTTTTTTTTATCTGACGGTTCATATTTACAGGGCCGGACTGAACTTCGATTTTTTGAATACGGACCTGGATTTTTTATTGCAAAAATTGAAAGCTATTTTAATTCTGAATTCAATGATATGTCACACATAGTTTTTCAAACGTGATTTTGGCTGTCCAGTTACTAAAAAATATTTTTTTTTCTAGCAGCCTTAGTTTTACATTTTTGGAAATATTTCCTAAACGAGGCCTGATCTTGAAAAAAGTTACTCTCTCTTTTATGTTTAAAATACGATTTTGTACATGACGCTCGATTTTGGCTCTTCAATTGCTAAAAAACTATATTTTTCACAGTAGCCTTAGTTTTACATTTTTTGAGATATTTCCTAAACGAGGCGTGATCTTGAAAAAAGTTAATCTCTCTTTTTTGCTTAAAATGCAATTTTATACATGGCGTTCGATTTTGACTGTCCAGTTACTAAAAAATGTATTTTTTAGCAGCCTTAATTTTAAATTTTTGAAATATTTTTTAAACGAGGTCCGATCTTGAAAAAAGTTACTCTTTCTTTTATGTTTAAAATACGATTTTGTACATGACATTCGATTTTGACTGTCCAGTTACTAAAAAATGTATTTTTTTAGCTGCCCTAATTTTACGTTTATGGAAATATTTCCTAAACGAGTTACTGAAAAATGTATTTTTTTAGCAGCCTTAATTTTACATTTTTGGAAATATTTCGTAAACGAGGCCTGATCTTGAAAAAAGTTACTCTTTCTTTTATGTTTAAAATACGATTTTGTACATGACATTCGATTTTGACTGTCCAGTTACTAAAAAATGTATTTTTTTAGCTGCCCTAATTTTACGTTTATGGAAATATTTCCTAAACGAGGCCTGATCTTGAAAAATGTTATTCTCTCTTTTATGCTTAAAATACGATTTTGTACTTTACGCTCGATTTTGGCTGCCCAATTACTAAAAAAATTGTTTTTCTTGCAGCCTTAGTTTTACATTTTAGGTGATATTTCCTAAACGAGGCCTGATCTTGAAAAAAGTTACTCTTTCTTTTATGTTTAGAATACGATTTTATACATGACGCTCGATTTTGACTGGCCAATTACTGAAAAAAATATTATTTAGCAGCCTTAGTTATACATTTTTGGAGGTACTTCCTGAACGAGGCCCGAAAAAAAATACTAATGTAAAATAAATATTGGTAAATATTATAAATAAATAAGTATTCCTTTTATTCTAAATAAAAAACTATTAAAGATCGAACCGAGAACGATCACTACCTAGATCTCTAGAGATTTATTAGAGAAAAATCGATCATTTTCCTGGTCTCCCCATCAAAGTGTTCCTGGTTTCGGCACCACTTTTGAATTTTATCATTCCCAACCTGGATGTCTACAGATTTAGACAAAAGTCCTAAGAGATTCGTGTTAGGTGATAGATGACAAACAAAACAATTCAAGATGATGAGTCCATTTAAAGCTGGTGTTGTTGTTGAATCTGGTTGTAAGATGAACAAAAACAAAGATTTCAGTTTCATCCATAAATATTTACCTTTACGAAACTCAACCGGAAAGCGTAATTAATTGAGTCCATTAAGTAGGTCCAGGAAATTTGTAAACATTTCGGTACTCTCTCAGGTAACGTAGGTAACCATCACCACGATTCAGGCTAATTAGATTAAGAATGCAAGCAAGAAGTAACGTTTTTTTTTTCTGCTTTGACGTAAACAAACGAGTGCGATGACATCAGAATTCTTAATCGCGGATTCATTCAAGAATTGCCCAGGTGGACGATTAAATCAGCGAGCAGTGAGCAGTGACGTAACAGTCGTTTCTATTCAGGCAGGCGTTTTAAATGTTAATTAAATTTATTTATTTATTTTAATTTAGTTTCCGGAAGCAATGGTAAACCACCGGAAATATTCTTGATTCTTGTGTATCAATTATCAACACCTTTAATCTTTTGAACCACATAATCAGGAATATTTTTATAATTTTTTTCTGTGCGAATTTGCAGATTTTTTACTACATAAAAATATGCAACATCGTTAAAAAAGTGTGGAATGAATAATTTCATTTGCTAATGAATCATTTCAAACACCCCTAAAAATGCGGGCATTGTCGTGACGTAACTGAGAGGTTTCAATTGACAAAACCGTTTCCCTCTGTGATAATAAAATGATGAAATGAAAAGCTGACATACGCCACTGAAATAAATAATTGGATTGGACAAATTAACTTTGTATGTTGATCATGTGAAACTCTCGTCATGTTAAACTTTCGACAAATCAGACAGGACGCACTGCTAGTGCTAGTGTCCCATTGTTAATAATGGCATTCACAGTTTCTCTTTTATTTTATTGAATGTCTGAATGCCTGAACGCCTCTATATCCGTCGGTCTTGTTCTTTTTCTTTCACTCAAATGTCGCAGGAATCGTGCCTAAATAGATTGCGATTCCTCGGAACGACCGTTTCGGTGGGATTCTTGGAAGGCGCGCTTTGATTGTAGAAAAGAGCCGAAAAAGCACTCGATTAACGCTTTTAAAAGGTCGTGAGTATGTGTTAGTGTTGGTCTACCTGCAGTACCTGCATGGGATGGGAGAAATAAGAAATAATTAAGAATTAAGATCAGCTCAGCAGGAACTACATTTATTTTATGTTTTCTGTGAAATCTAGAACTTTTAAAACATGCAGCTCGAATCATTATAACGTAAACGGTGTTGGTAAATCTACTTTTTCCTCGCGAAGTCTTTTCTTAATCAAGTTTAATTACTGGGTGATTCATTGAGAATGGGAATGGGCAACCTTGAAACTGGAATTACTAGACATCAAAATAATTGAGCATGCCAAGAGCTCTATAGCTCAAAGTTGGAATTTTATTTTAAAATTTTTAAGTTTAGGAAGTTTAAGGCCTCGTTTAGGAAATGTCTCTAAAAAATGTAAAACTAATTAAGGCTGCTAAATTTTTTTTTTTTTTGGTAACTGGACAGTCAAAATCAAAGTTCAGGTATAAAATTCTATTTTAAGCATAAAAGAGAGAATAACTTTTTTCAAGATCCAGCCTCGTTTAGGAAATATTTCCAAAAATGTAAAACTAAGGCTGTTAAAAAATATATTTTTTAGTAATTGGACAGTCAAAATCGAGCATCGTGTACAAAATCGTATTTTGAGCATAAAAGAGAGAATAACTTTTTTCGAGATCGTGACTCATTTAGGAAATATTCCAAAAAATGTAAAACTAAGGCTGTTAAAAAATACATTTTTTAGTAACTGGACGATCAAAATCAAACACCCTGTATAAAATCGTATTTTAAGCATAAAAGAAAGAATAACTTTTTTCAAGATGAGGCCTCGTTTAGAGAATATTTTCAAAAATGTAAAACTAAGGCTGCTAAAAATATGTATTTTTTAGTAACTGGACGGTAAAAGTTCGAACGCCGTGTATAAAATCATATTTTAAGCATAAAACAAAGAATAACTTTTTTCAAGATCAGGCCTTGTTTTGGAAATATCTCTAAAAATGAAAAACTAAGGCTGGCTAAAAAAAAATTTTTTTTAGTAACTGGACAGTCAAAATGGAACGCTATGTATAAAATCGTATTTTAGGCATAAAAGAGAAATTAACTTTTTTCAAGATCAGACCTCGTTTAGAAAATATCTTGAAAAATATAAAACTAAAGCCGCAATAAAAATGATCAGTAACTGAACAACAATTTTGGAAATATTTCCTAAACGAAGCCTGATCTTGAAAAAAGTTATTCTTTCTTTTATGTTTAAAATACGATTTTATACACGGCGTTCGATTTTGACTGTCCAGTTACTGAAAAAAATATTTTTTATAAGAGTCTTAATTATACATTTTTGGAAATATTTCCTAAACGAAGCCCAATCTTGAAAAAAGTTTCTCTTTTTTTATGCTTAAAATACTATTTTATACTTGGCGTTCAATTTTGGCTGTCCAGTTACTGAAAATTTTTTTTTTTATAAGAGCTTTAATTTTTCATTGTTGGAAATATTTCCTAAACGAAGCCTGATCTTGAAAAAAGTTATTCTCTATTTTATGTTTAAAATACGATTTTATACATGATCCTCGATTTTGGCCGTCCAGTTACTGAAAAAAAATATTTTTTAGCAGCCTTAGTTTTACATTTTTGGAAATATTTCCTAAACCAGGCCTTGATCTTGAAAAAAGTTATTCTCTATTTTGTGCTTAAAATACAATTTTATACGTGGCTTTCGATTTTGATGGTTTAGGTATTGAAAAAAAAAATTTGCAGCCTTAGTTTTACATTTTTTGGAATAGTTTCTAAATGAAGCCTCATCTTGAAAAAAGTGATTCTCTCTTTTATGCCTAAAATGTGATTTTATACAGTACGTTTTATTTTGGCTGTCCAGTTAATTACCAAACATCCTTTGTAATGATAGGTTCGATTGTAGGTATTATTAAAAAAAAATAATAATTTTTTTTTTATGAAATCAGAAAATGAATGTTATTTAAAAGAATAAAATAAATATTACCTACTGAGACTATCTCTGATGATATATACTGATGCCCGTATTCACAAACGATAATTTCCTAAATAATTACGTAATTAATTAAATGAGTGAGATGGAGATATGCAGTTTTTTTGCAATAGAGTGAGATGGGTATAATTGATTACGTAATTATTTAGGAAATTATCGTTTGTGAATATGGGCATAAGCCTTGATAAGAACAAATAGAAAAAACATAAGATTGGAAATAGTCAAATAGGCAAAAGTCAAACAAAAATGTAAAAATCACTTTGACAAATATGCATGCTGTCAATCTTGATATTAATGATATTTTTTTCATTATTTTGTTTATTGCATTTCATCCTTCGAGCGTGAGAAACGTTATTGGGAAAGTGCAGTCATTTACAGTTTATGTAGTAGGTATAGAACGATTTATTTTAATAAGATCAATGACATACCTTTAAAAGGGCACGAATATGCTCATAGGACTTTCAGAATCTCTAAATAATTACATTCATATTTCCTTCAACCAACTTTTACTTACTTACTTACTTACTTACGGATCGCGGAAGTGTCATGTGACATGAGCAAGTGAGCAACCATCTTCGTGTTAAAAGTCGTTTAGAATTGTTTGTTTTTCGTCGCTTTCTCCACCGGAAGACTAAAAAAATCAGAGATAAACATAAACATTGTAGTTTGTACATTCTTGAGTCTGTCTAGTTTTATAGTTTTATGAAAGAAATAACTTAGAGGCATATGCTTATCTAGTTATACTGTAAACACCAAACAATTTTCTACATTAATACAGAACAGATTGCCTTTAATAATAATAATTGGAGAAGCAAATAATTTTATATTCTGATATTTAGGCCAAAATTAACTACAGCACTTCCATCACTTAATAGTCCTTCCTGACGTTTTTAATTCTGCGGTCGAACGTTGCCCATTATGCGCACGCATCCATCATATTTCAACTTGGACATTTGACAGTTCTATGTAAAGTAAACTGACAGCTCTGGACTGAATAAACATTAAAGTCCCTTAATTAAAATGATAGAATAGAGCACCGTAATTACGCCATTTTTGTTACAGTTACTTTTTTTTAAATATATTTTTAAAGGTGACCAAGCTATTTCTTTTTCTTATTTTTTTTTTGCTTCTACTTATTATGTACTTAGCCAGCCTTATATAATATACCAATTTATTTAACCATGAGTGTCTTATTTGACATTTGACAGTTTTTGTCTTATTTTGTACAAAACTAGGATCGCATTTTAATTTCTTAACGGATACTAATCATTTATATTAAAAAAATATTGTTCTATTTTTATATCAGTTTTTATAAGGTATTATACCAGGATATAACTTGAATACTAACAAATGCATACTATACTATCCTACCATAAAGTAGGTCAAGCGTACAGCGTTATTAAGTAACTTATATAAAATAAACTAAGCACCAGTAAAAGGTATTTAATAAAAATCAGATCGTGGGCGATCCCAGCGCAGGTAAAATAATAAATAATACAGGCTGCATTGCTGCCGGATTGCTAAGAATGTTTCCCATTAACACTCTGGCAACACCTACACACAAAACAAATCAATTTGCTTTGTGTACTGTTGCACCCACGCGCGAGAAAAGTGAAGTTTATTTTGTTTGACTTTGTTATGAACCCCTCCAGTCAGTACAATGGGTCGTTTATAAGGTTTTATGGCTTATTGAGCCACCCTTGATGTCTGATGTTTATTTATTCGCGGTAAACATAATTTCCTTATCATAATGTAACATACGGTCTTTTAGAGGCAAGATCGAGCAGGCATGTGTTTTTCAGGCCTTCCGATTTATTATGCGTGCACAGGAAATTGGACTATTTTTGGACAAAAAATCTGTTATCGGCTTCTGGGCTTCTGCTTCGTTGTTGTTGTTTCAGGAATATCTCCATAGTGACATGATTGAAAACAGTAGCGCGCACTAATAAAAAATGATGAACTATCCTGCAATGGGGCAATAAAAAAATTAAATTTGACAGTTTATTATTTTTTGATGCTTTTATTGGCGATATTTTTAATACAAAAAATGATCAAAAATTACAAAAACCCGTTTGAAGGGAAACCAAAATAAGATATAACAAATGACTCACCCTCCACCAACCCTTAATAAAGCAAAAGTACTTGTCAATTGTCAAGGGCCAATTTCCAAGGGGGGCATTTTAAAATTTTATTAGGAATTTTTGCTTTGCTTTTTTTTTTGTAAGAACTGGGTCTAGACTGGTTTTAATAATGGCGGCACTTTATTTTTTAAATACGCTGTCTAGCAGCGCTAGTCCTTGTGGTGGTGCTAGTGCTTTAATTATAGAAATGCATACCACCAACGTATCCTGTCGTGACCGCTTCCTGTTTCCTGTTCCAGAGTGTCCCGACGAGCCGGCCTGTCTGAAGTGCACATCTGCAGGTTGCGTGAAATGCCCCCAGTTCATAATATATCCGTCCAGACGTTGCGTCGACACCTGCCCCTTTGGACACAGGCCCAAATGGAGCACCGCCGCCGATTACATGGGGAAAATCTGCGCTCATAATGGGAACCTGTGGGGTGAGTCGATTTTTAATTTTTATCAAGTTTTCTATTTTATTCCAGCAGATGGATCTTGATTTAATAAATCACCTGAACTAGAAATGTACTATAGTTTTCATCTCGCGACACTGGCTTTTTAGAAGCTACAATAGGCTTGCCGTTGCGCATTATAACGTTTCATGAACTTTGGCGCTTTATAATTAGGGAGCATCAAAAAAATAGACTTTCACTTGGACATGGAAAAGTGAGACAGAAAACATGGTGTGTTTTCTACAAACAGAGAGATGACGAACCAATCGCTGACACTTTGAAGCTTTAAGATCGAGCGGCCGCCATTTTTGAAGAGGGCAAACTACTCTGGAAAATATGTTCATATATCTTTAGGGAATAGCTGCTCGTCTAATTATTTTTTCTAAAAACTATTTCTATAAAGTTTGTATGTCTATCCTTTCTCTAAGTAACTGTGCCAACAGAATCTCGCCGCTTTACACCCTTACCGAGAAAAGTCCGGATAAGTGGCCGTAACATTCTCGAATCCGGTTCATTTTCAATACGTAGGAAAAGAGGGTAATACCGAGGTACCCCCTGCGAAATTTCAACCCGATCCGTGCAATTTTCAGACATTTAGAGCTATTCCCGAAAAATCCCGAAATTAAAAGAAAAAAATGTTTTTTCTTTCTTTCGAGGGCCGTCTGATCCGCGATTGCCGGAAGCACCCCAGCCTAACACTCGCAGTTAAGGATCTCGCTTATTTTTAATAGACTTTGTGAGACCGTGCAACGTTTCAATCGAGACAAATTTCAACTCCCCTCGATTTTATGCCATGATTTTATTTTATCGGTCTCCGGCCTGTGCGCGGCATCCCGCAGCTCTAAGAAACCCTCTTGACTTTAATTTTCTATCGTGGGAATTTGAAATTTGGCTCAATTGAAACGGCGCACGGACCCTTGAAGCGTATTAAAAATGAGCGCGAGATCCGTTGTTGCCGGGAAGTGTTATTTTATCGAAAATTTCAGGATTTTTAGGACTTTTCGGACTTTTCTCGGAAAGGGTGCGACGTGACTAGATTCTGTTGGCACAGTTATTTAGGAGAAGTATAGACGTACAAACTTTACGATAATAGTTAAAAAAAAAAAATAGGTAGACATCTAGTCATAGTATAAAAAATACATATCATCCACCAAAAATATTTGAACAAATTTTACAGAGGAATTATGCCATTATAACAAATGGCCGCCACTGGAGGTGAGGAATTTGCCCTCTTAAAAAATGGCCGCCACTAAAGGCAAAGAGGTTGTGTTTTGTCATTATTGCAAACGCAGAGTAGAAAATTCGTCATCTAGTCATAGTATGACATAAATATAAGCATATTTGTCTACAAATCAATTACAATTATTAATTCTTTGAAGGTAAAAGAAGTTCAGATAAAAATCTGCTGAATTCTGAACTTTAAATTAAGGTTATTATGGCTGCGTTCCTGTCAGTTGACAAGCGTCTAGCGACACTGACACTGCCAATAACTTGATAACTTTGCGCGCGCGCACTTGGACTAAATTTTACGAGTAGGTCTAATTCTAATGAGATATTTCTTCTTTGCTTGGAGAGTAGCAGGGTGGAGAGGTGAGATCCGAGATACCTAACCTTGTCTTGTAATGTTCTGACCCTAGGGGCAGTTTCTGATCAGTCACAATATCTTCCTTCGTAAAAATGCCCAGCAGATTTTTATAGCTTCAAATGAGCCTTGTCTCGAGACACTTTTTAAGTTCAGATAGTTGGGTTTATGAAAATAATTTCAATCTTAGGAATTGTATATCGCCTAGAAACAGTGTAAAATTGGCTCATGCCTCTTTCAGCGTCTAAAAAGCCAGTATCGCGACTCCATGTATTCATAAAGAAGCCTCAAGGCATTGACTTGTTTGAATGGGATATCTGATTGGCTTAGAATTGACTTTAGCTCCACCCCTTGACACTTTTAGCCAATCAGATTTCAGAATTAAAAATCTAACAGGTTAAAGGTTAAATAAACGTCATGATAATTACTTTGTGAATACCGTCAAAATCCTTATGTTAAATCTGCATATCAATTAATATTTTTATATCAATTAAAAATATCAATACACAACGAAATATTTAATATTTTTCTAAATCATATAATTTTCAGGCCTCTCCAACGAAAGCCTGGCCATCTTCTACGGCTTCGTCGCAGGCACAATCCTCTGCACTCTCATAATCACCTCGACCGTCTTCTACGTCAAACAGAAGCGCCGCACCCTCGACCAACAGAACATCGAAACCACGTCCGACCTGGACGACTCCCCCGAACGCCGGGACTTCCTCAAGCAGCTCGAGACCCTCAAGCCGTACGCCCGGCACTACCTGGAAATGCTCAACGACACCAGGAGACAGGTCAGGGAGCTGTACAACAGCGGCGACTCGGGCGCCATCACCTCCTACCGGCCCGTCCTGAGAGATCTCGCGAAAATCCTGCTCCTGATAAACCGGCCGCTGGAGAAGCTGGTCGTCCCGGAGGACTGGGACCACCTCTTCAGCTGGGCGGAAAAGACCCTGAAGCGGTTCAAGAGGATGAGCGAGATCTCCCAGCCGCAGGTGGCCCAGCTGATCAACTTCCTGCAAGACCCCGACGAGGATTTCGGGTCGAGGCGGAGCGGGACGCTCTCCACCTTCAAGCCGGACGCACTGTTCGGTTCGAGTCTCAGTTTGGAGGACATCGCGATCAATAAGTTCAACACGACGTACGATTCGAAGTATCAGACGCCCCACTTGAACCCGCAGTGGAAGTTCGAGTACTCGTTGATAAATCCGGTGTCGTTGTCCGAGTTCAATCCGGAGCTGTGGCGGAACAGTAAGGAGTATCTGGGCGGATCGTTGTTCTTGGACGATGACTTCAGTCAGTTGGGGTTCAGGCCGCAGGATGAGATTACCACCGAGTTGTGATTGTGGGGGCTTTAAGGTGGTGGTAGCTCGTGAAACCAAATGTTACTAGTCATGTTCAGTTTTTTTACCGATTAGTTTGTAAAAAAATAGCTTTAAGTAAAAGTATGGCGAATTTTAATGGAACAAATGAATAAATAATGATGTTGTGTAATTATGTATATGTAAATAAAAAAAGTAAGACTTTTTAACTTTTATTCAAGGAATTGTATTGAAATTATTGGACAATCTAGCTTTCATGTTAAATGTGTAAGTGTCTCTTTTCAAAAATTGGTTTAAAAATTATTTGAACGCCTTCTATTTCTATTATTGCTTCATTTTTATACTTTTTGACATTTTTCTCTCTCTCTTTCTCACTACTAGACAATATAATGTTATGTAGGTATAGTCTATTCCAGCTTGGATCTCGGATAGTAACTACCCACTCCATAGGAGGGGGGTAATGTTACTTAGTTGCCATAGCAAGAAATAATGAGTACCTAAATAAAATTGAACAGAAAAATTCTTCTAGGTCTCTTTCATCTAATGAAAAAACTGGCTAGTTGATTTATTAGAGCAGGACCAAGACAGATTATCAAGAGAAGAGAAAAAGAAGAAGAAAAAGATTAGTTTATGATGACAATTATGACCTTGTCCACTCTTTTTTTTTGGACTTCTTCAAGTGGATATTTTACCTATCCACTTAAATATTTCTTAGAATTGTCCTTTCTATTTTTGAATAGTAAAAGTTTATATTTCCCCGATTGTAATTTAAAACATTTTTAAATCGAATTTTATTGCTTTTTATAAGTTGAAGTATTATTTTATTAATAAATTTTAAGTAATAATGTGAATTTTATTTATTAAATTGCTGTATTGCGTCAATATATGGATGAGAATATATTTTTTATAATAATAATTAATATTATTTGAGCCCAGTTTGTTTGAACTGAATATAAAATACAAGCATGCAGCCCATTATAAGTTCTTGATGTAATATTGGTTGCCTATACCATTCACCTCACCCAGTCCAGTCACCTAGAGGTGAATAATATTCCTAAAAGCAGCTACATTTCAACGTGCTGTTGCGCACGTGACTCGCGCAGTAGCAATTACGTTGTAGTATTGTGCAAAAATTAAAAATATATACAAATGACGAGTTTACATCAAGTTATTAGTAACAATAGCCTATGAACGTTATAAAGGTGATGCAATTCAAGCGCAACAAACTTCAATTATTGACGTTTGGAAGTTCAATTCAGCGAGTCCGTAATTTATAAATACCTAATGGACTGCAGCAGTGAATAATTTTTAATTTTCATGTTATTTTGATCGAGTGATACTTGCATTTCAACATTCACTTTTTAAATCTTACTAATCCCATGATAGCCTGATACAAAATAAATAGACAAGGTAGGTTAGCGCGCAGCTTATGACGTCATGCTTGTGACAGCTAGCTAACAGGCTACCACCCCCTGTTTTGCATTTGTCTCATTTTTAGAAAATTTCTTAAAGTTACTTTTCCTGTCGTTTTTCTTGCGTGATTCTCACACCCACAAATCGCACAATTTACCATTTTTATCGTCACAAGTCCATCATTACTGCAACAAATACAATAAACATCCAAATAACCACGACTTCAAGACCAAATTCATGTTATTTTGGTCTCTGCATGGGTCATTATGGAGATGAGCGGCATTGGTATAGGGCGATTTGGCTTATACTATCGGATAGCTTGTGTCTCTAGGAGTATCAAGGTGCCATTGAATTTTTGCGCCGGCAAGTAATAGTCGAGAAATAAGGCCTTAAAGTGTCATTACGTATATTCGTACATATACGCTCGAACAGGAAGCTCGCACTCCGTCGGACACACGACTATGAGTGCGTGCTTCCCGTTCGAGCGTATATGTACAAACATACGTAATGACACTTTAAGGCCTTATTTCTCGACTATTATTGCAAAAATTCAATGGTACCTTGATACTCCTAGAGACACAAGCTATCTGATAGTATAAGCCATTTCGCCCTATATCCATGCCTCTCATCTCCATAATTACCGTAATTTTTACTGCCGTGTCGTATTAGCTGCACAAGCCTGACGTCATAGGCTGCGCACTGACACATCAAACTGTATTTTGCTGACATACGCTTGTTTAGTTGTATTGTATCATAATAATTAGATTTTAATAATTTTCTGATTTTAAGATTTATTAATCTTCATTTTTCCTTCACTTAATAATTAACCTTCTCGCCCTATCAAAACAATAAGCAAAAAACGATTTAATTAAATTTTGTTAGGTTAGGGTGATCACTGTAAGTTCTGCGTTCGGAAAAAAACGCACCCATCATGGGAGGTTCTAATGACGTCAATGACGTCATAAATAACTAAGATTTTTTATTAAATTTTACACGCGTTTCATGAATACGCCCGAGCCCGAATGTTTGAATACTTAATTGTGGATTAATAATTAACGACCTAATTACCCGCTAAGTTTCCTTAAATTGGTCATTGATGAGAAATTATAGAACATTAAGTTTTAAACAGCCAACAATGAATGACGTCATAAGGCATCATATTTTGTACAGAATTCCTTTGTTTGATATCAAATTTTGGTTCTATTTTGTATGTATCGGTATACCGTATGTATCTTGTCTCTTCATCGAACAGCCACTCTTTATTGTGTTTTATTATTTTTTTTTACAATAATAATTATTATTGTTATAGTTTTAATTTCAATATAAAACTAAACAGTCCGGCAACGCTGTTAGCAGCGCTCCTCAAACTCGCTCACTCTCTCTCACAGTTCTCACACTCGTTCTCGTTCCCAGTCAACGCCTACCTCTTGCTTCGTTTTTCCTATTCCTACATCATTTCGTTTCATTTGTAGCCGTTGCCGGTCGGTCAGTGACTTACCCAATCCCAATACGTGTTCAGTCAGCACTAGCGGGTTCGTCTTTGATTTCGTGATGCTACTTTTCACCTTCACCTGCACCGCTTTAATTCGTTAATTTAATTTTGTGCCCGCATCGACCCTGGATAAGCACCTGAAAGGTAAACTTAATAGAGTAGAAATTCCTTGTTACGTTACACGTTTAAATGTGGCATAAATCGGTCCAAGCTATGAACCATCAGGCGTTGGCTGTGGTAGTGGTAGTTGGTGTTGGTAGTCCCTAGTCCTTCCTAGTGCCTAGAGAGCTGGTAGCTGATGTTGTAAACTGACTTTCTGCAGAGCTAGTGCTAGTGTAAACTGCAAACCATCATAACTACCAGGACCAGGATCAAGTAGGCAAACGTCATTTCTGGTTGCATTGTTTTGTTTTCAAATTCTTTCAGTAAATATTTCGCTCGTTATAAAGTCGTTTGTTTTCAAGTTGTTATTATTGTGATTAAGAACATTTTGTTGTTTACTTGGACCTTGTAAATTGTAGAGGTACTGGTACTGGTACTGGGTTGTTTTGTTTTTGTTGATTTGCGATCGCTCATATAATAATAACAATTTAATCGAAGCCTTCGTCTGTTGTTACAGGTTTAAATAGCAGCGAGAATGTTCAGGTTTATAAGAACGAAAGGCCCCAGCACGAATTTGGAGAGGCAGAAGCTACAGAAGGAGCTTTTCTCCTATAAAAGGGTGAGTCGATTGTCGAGTATTTATTCAGGGAAATTCAAGAACTGATACGATCTTTATCTGTGTGCTTTGTTCTAATTAGTATTTTTATCTTATCATAGATCAAATATTACGGAACAGAGCAACCAGCACCAACAGGTGATAGGTGATTGGTGCGTGTTCCTGATTCATTATCCTCATTGATGAGATAAATGATGAAAATAGAATATTAGAGATAGAGGAAATATTATTTTCCTCAAATAAAAATAACATAAATATAAAGAGGGCGAATTTAGAATTTTAGATCGAGGTTGTTGTTTGGGGTTTGGGATTTGGGAGATAGAAAAAAAATTAAACCAAAACATGAGACATAACCTAAAAATAGAACAAGTCTTCTTTTTATTTTCAGTCTCAGGGTTTTAGTTTTTTTATTTTACTTTTACCTTTTACCTTTTGTGAACGAGCTTGCGAATATTTCTGTTACTTATTTTACTATTTTGGCACTTATTTGGCCTATTATGCTAAATATAAAGACATGAAAAATAACGTCGTCCTTTGTTGCAATTGCAAACTTAACGTAATGCGCATGCGTATTTTGAGAACGTGACAATTTTGTGTTAAACCAAAATTGTCAAAATACTAGAAAAAAAAAACACACTTTTTGACTATTTCTCCACACGTGCTGTATTCTTATCTTATTATTTAAATAGATAATAAGAATCAAAAGCGGATTATGGTTGCTTTTAGAACAAGGGTGTTTATGAATAATTGAATACTAAATTTCACTGATGGCTTCTACGGGGTGTTGAGAAAAACTCGTGGAGAAAATCTATAAGATAGGTACTATGATGGTGATGGTGTTATGGCGTTTCAAAAAGTGTAAAAATATCCATTTGTTTCCGAGATTTCCCAATAATTTCTTTTATAAGTATGGCAACATTGCATTGAATTTTCAGATATGAGATATGAGTAATTTTTTATGTTTGATATTCTATGGTTACAGTTTTAGTCATACCTATTATTTGTCAGTTTGTCAAAATTCAGCTGTCTTGAAAATTTGAATCTGTTGTGTCATTATCAAATGTCTAATTCTGTCTAAAAGTCAAATTGTGGTGACAAATATTATTTGAAATGTCATTTAAGAACCAAAACCAAAAATCACAAACAACCAGAGGGCTGATAAATTGAAAAACTGTTGCTGAAATCAACTTGTTAAACCAATGTTGCCAGGTGTTAAAATTCCCCTTCCCCCCCCGTTTTTTATGTGCTTTGAAAATGAGTTTAATTTTGTGTAAACACCATTTTAACACATAGCTTCTGTAACAGTTGTCTTAAAATGTCGTTTTATGCTTAAATTTTATAATAATTTTGCTTTGTGCAAGGGAAATCAGAATTTGAAATTATTGTCTCTGATGGAAATTTTATGTCTAGGAAAGTGTAGCTAGAACCAAATTCAAAGATTGTTTTTCAATCCTGAATAATCTGTCATTAATTTTTTTGCACGAATTTTTCAACACTCTGTATAACTGTCACATGACACATGGGACAAAGAATTGATAGGTTTTTACTCTTTATAATTTCAAAGGAATTACAATAATTATAACCTCAAAATAACTATAACCTCCAAAGTCTTACTTAAGTCCAAACAATCAGTTCTTCTTATTTAACACGCACTACTAAATTCAACTATGCTCTTCTCTACAGACTGCAGACTATTTCCATCAATATCCACTGATACTGTCACAATCACTTCACTTGTCACAATCTACCTTCACCACTGTTGTTCTTCAATCTAAAACTTTCTGCATCTACTGCTACGCACTCTTACGTCATATACGCAGGACGTGGTTCTCCGGTTTCTTGTTCTCGAAAATGTCTGGACGTTTCTGGCGTTATAGCGTGGCTCTAGACACAGTCATCATGCGCGGAAATTTCTGCCATTCCTGTATTAGAATAGAATTAGAATGTGTCATTTCTTTCATGTTCATGTCAGCGAGAACTGTCGCGAATCAGCTTGATATTAGTTCCGAGAATATAAAAAACCCCCCAACTACAATAATACCATCCCTCTCCCTTATATAAATTTTATAGCGCCATCATGTGGCAATGTGTGTCACTTTCGTTAATATGTCCTAATTCATACTACAAAATGTCATCCGTCTAATTACGCTTACGAGTTGATACTTAAAACTCCCATGTTTCTCCAAATTACATCTTATTAATGTCACCCACATACGTTTGGCGGCGCTGCTGAAGTTGTTAAAATAAGGTACCTGTATTACCGACACTAACGCTTACTAGGTTAATGTCAGTAATACAGGTACCCTGTGTTAAAGAAGATAAGTTCCAGTTAAGTTATTAAATGATAGTTTGATTCGTTTTATGTAAAAGTTGCTAAGTTTGTTATGTTATGGTGTCTCGAAAAATTATATTATTGATGAACATAGATTGATGACTGCCTCTGTTTCATCAAAAATTGATGATAATAATGAATGCTAAATTCCACTGGTGGCTCCTGTAATCAAAACAAAATAAATAAAAGCGGTTTGAAGAAACAATTCATTCCATTATTTGAAAATTGCTAGGCTAGATGAACAAAAACCGTCGGACATTAAAAAAATTATTTGTTTCCCAAATTCCCAATCACTACATTGTATTTCCGGTATTTCTGGAAGTGCGACCATTTTGAAAACCCGGTATTTTTTAAATGACTTACCCCCTCTTTCTGGTTAAGTTGAAAAAATATTGATCGTATTGAAAAAAACTGAAATAAACAAAGCTGTAGGTAATTTATTTTTCTACAAGTTTGGTAATTATTAACAAAAAAATTCAAAGTGGTCGAGTTATTCAAGAAAAACAGATTTTCTTATTTAAAACTTTTAAAAGAAGGCTTTCGAGTAAGTGTTCTTAAGGGCATTGGCAACTTAAAAAACAATTTTGTCAAAAAACAATTTTGTCAATTTTGTTTAAAAAACAAAACTCCTGCATGGAGTTTTTTGTATGAAAAGTTCTCGAGAATAAATGCCCGTAGTATGGCCTGTGACGTCATATCCCGCGACTGTTTTGACGTCAGATCTTTGACTTCAATACTCTCAATGAAATCATTTATTTAAAAAAAAAAAGTAAAAGAAGTTGCCTATTCCTTTAAATGTATGTGTATGTTTCAATTTTAGTACATTCCAGACACCTTCCATATATAATGTAATTTTACGTGACGATTTAAAATGTAATGTCATGTCTTACTTTCCTTAGATATAACCCGCCAACCTTGTATAACACATTTTATTTTTTCATATTCACTGGAACGAGTACGTACCGCTTTGTTCTTCAGTCCGTTTTGAATGCATTGTTGCCATTTCGTAACAGTAGATACGTGCTCTTTCTGGACAAGACGTTCTTAACGTAATCGGGGATTCCCTGGAACAGTTTGGAGTTTCTTTTTTTCTTCAAGTAATCATGGGTGATTAAAATTTTCGGAAATTAAGTCAAGCTCTATAAGTTTCAGACAAAAATAATCTCTCGTCACGTAGATATGACGATATTTTGATATGATACAGGTTTTCGATAATTTATTATAACAAGCAAAACTGACATTCCACAATCATGATGATATATTTTTTAAATAGAAAATAGAACCGTTGTGTTAGTATTAGTAATGTGTACATAAAATGATAACCGAGTTTATTTAGATTCTATAATTCACCTGACTATTAAGGTATTAAGCTACACTAACTATAGCTACTACTAAGTTATGATAAAGAGAGGATTGGTCTCGTGAAATTATTATTGTAGATCTTGATTGATATTTGCTATTATACCTATAATAACCTTTCTGTGGAGTAATTTACTTAGATTACGTTATTACATCATCAATTTGTACTGAAGGTTTCTCATGTTCATTATTATTCTTATTTATGAGACGTATTTATGAAGAAATCATAATTTTTTAATTAATTGATGGTCTAGATCTGTTTCCTGAACTTTTCCATTCTTCTCGAGCAATCTTGTGGTATCAAATATCTAGACTATTGCCAATGAAAATTTCCTTTTGTTGGACTCGGAGGCGTTCTGTATCAGGGAGACTAAGAGTGGTGGGGAGAGTATACTGCCTCCAGATTCTCTGATATTTAGCCAATTGGTCAGTTCTAATTTGACTTTATTATGAATTATGACGTAGAGTCTTCTAGTGTGCTTTTTTTCTTTCTTAATATCTCTCTTTAATATTTTTTTACGAATTTTGAATCTCTGAAATTTCCAAAAAATAGAGAGATCAAATTAGGAATAAGATTTTTCCTCACTTTTTGGGATGCCAGAACCTTTTTCTTTATTTTGTGGGGAAAAAAAGTTTTAGTTATACAAGTGACAGTTCACATAGAAAAATATCAAAAACAATAATTTTAGATTTATTTTTCCATATCTTATTTGAACTTTAATCACTTGATCAATTTCATTCCCTTTATTTTAATTAAAACAACTCATTAATCTTGATCATGATACTGGAGGTAGGCTCTTTTAGTCGTTGGATTTCAAAGATGTTTCGCCCATTTTGACAATAATTAAGTACCACAAGACAGCCAGGCGAAGAGCTTGAACATTAAACTGCTGAAACGGTGGCATTCACAGGTTATTAGTGTTGGATTCAGCTGTTCAAAAACACATAATGAAAGCAGCACGGGGATTCCCCTTCAAACTTAGCCGCGCGGTCGTGACGATGAACTGAGAAGTTATAAATAGAACCCACAACGATTGTGCGTTTAATTCCGCCGCCGACTCTGGTATTGCAAGTACTAGTCGGTGACCGTGTATGAATTCATCTTCTAAGTGCAGGATTGTTTATCGTTCTGAATAAATCATATTAAATAATTGTGGACTTTTATTGCTATAAATCTAATGATTAGCATATGTTTAAAGAGTCTATTGAAGAGAACGCGTCTGATGTGGGAAATCAAAAAATTTTAAAAGTTGATATTAATCTATTGATTATTAACGGGAAACACTCTGGTCCAGTTCAACAAACCTAATTAACAACCTGTCAGTTAATTACTGATTTTAAGGTTCCCATTTTTATCAAAATATTGGTCTGATATTGCTGGAAATGAACTCTACTATTATACCTTTTAGAAGAGTTGATTGTCGATAAGAATAAAATATCATTGATATGCACCATATTTTCAAAATTTACAACTTATAGTCACTAATGAGCTTTACGAGGTTAATTACGTTTGTTCAATTATGGCCCTCTGATGGTTTTGACCGAGTGAGTATAGACACGGGCAAGATTGTTCGAGATTTTCAGGTACGATAGCAAGATATTCAGGTGGACTTTTCTCCGTTTTTTAGTTCCCCATTCTCGACCTTCGTTCCCTGCCGGTGCCCTTTTTACGATCGATTGATCGTCCACCTTCCGCTTTGCTGCCTCCGCGTGCTAGTAGTTCCCCAATCAGCGAAGGGTTACGTCATGTTTCTTGGAATCTACTTGGTACACTTGTGCGTGAGCTGTGCGAGACACCGGTCACGTCACCTCCACCTACAGGCTGGCAACTGACCTACGCTCTATAATCATCCCTTCGAGGTATTAAGGGTCTGTGAATCTATACACGATATTTTTATGGAAAAGGTCATAATGGAACAAGTGCGTGGAGTAAACAATAAACGTCATCTACGCGAAGTTAATGAACATTTAATTTTAGAGGAAATCTTTACGCTCAGTTCTATCTATGTAAGGTAAAACGGGGACAAGGGCGTTGAATTTCTTGATTTATTTATAACACAACTAACACACACATGAATAAATAAAATTACGCGGTTGATTACTTAATAATTTATTATTAAATACTCCGGAGGTAGATAAATTCGTGAGATAAAGTTCAAAAATTATTCTTAAAAGTTACAAACTAAGTAAAGCAAACATAATAAAAGAGTAAACTGATTAAATATTTTGATTCTGATAAAAATGGTAGCGCAATTTTTATGTTATTTTATCGTGCCAGTGTTGCCAGTTAATTCGTAAATAATTAAGTCCCCGAATTTTATTTTTCTCTCAAAAATAAAGGCGTTTAATATTAATGACAGGTAATAATAGCAAGACAAAATCATCCATTCCTGACGGTAACAGTTAGTTAGGATTTAATGTCTCATTAAGTGGATCAATTTCAGACACACGTACAGTTAGGTACCTATTCTTTTGTTTTTGATACTTCTGACGTGCCTGCGTGATTCTGTCTCTTGGAGCTCGGAGCGGCCGCAGATCATAAATAAACCTAGCCTACTTACTTCCTATGATATGACTAAATAACGGTTCTGTTTTTGTCTATTCTATTCTGATGCTTGGATAACTGGACTTGCATGATGTAAAATTGTGAATGCGAGTGTGCATTGTTCAGAGGTGTCGTAGGTAGCACCGGCACCGGCACCGACGTGTATATAATATTATCGAATTTATATATTTACCACTAATTTAATTTTATTTTGAAAATTGTTTTTTTTTATAGATACCAATAAATTTTTTGAGATATGTCATACATTTTTACATGTTAACTCAATAACAATAGTGACAGTCCACGCCCAGTTTTGATTGGGACGTGATGACTTCATGTTATCCTTGATAGAACGAGAATGAGAAGTTGAACAAAACGGCAATAAAAACGTCATTTCTCCAATGAAATTATTGCAAACTATTCGCTATAAATTGAGAAGAGAAAGTGAAGTCGTCACTCGTCCAAGTGACAGATGGCAGATTTGACAGTTCATCTAATTTACACTTTGTTGTTTTCTGAACGTTCTTGTTCTATTCGCTATGTCCTAGAAATGCTAGAATCATAATCTAGGCTCGACTGGAGAGGACTTCACTGCGGCTGCGTAGAAGATATAAATGAATCGCGTTGTTGGCGAACATGACAGGTTCGCCACACTTGACGTTCGAGAGCTCAGCTATCTGCATATAATAAAATAACGATCGTTATATTAAATTTTGACATTTGTCATTATAAACGTTCGATTTAAATTACTATTACATAATGCAGGGTGTTCCTAAATACCAGGTACATAATACAAAAGGAGGTATATGGCTTATTTTATGCCTAGAAATTCATATAATATAGGTCCGCAACCGCGCCGTTATCGGGTGTTGAAATTTGAATTTTTTTTATTTTTTTGCTCCTTAAGCCTTAAGGTTAGTCAAACTTTAATCAAACAGTTAGTCACAATCACAACTCTTACAGGATCATCCCAGCTTTAATTTTTAACAGGCAGTGGCAACAAAACTGTCACAATTAATGGAAAATAGAAATTATCCGAAAAAGGCCACAGCCTGTTTTCACCATTTAAAAAATTTGAATTTCATCTTCCCAGAAGCGGATTTACAAATGTGTCGCCCATAGGCTGAAGCAAATCGCCGCCTATGGTGTTATTTTTTACAAAACTACACTTACGAAAATTTGCGGACTCCTTGTGCATCTTGTGCAGTGCCTGATTTAGAGCTTTGACAGAAATATCGGAAGTATTGTAGCATGTCCTGCTTGCTACTATTTAAAGAAAGGAATAATTACGGTTTTGTAGGGAAGCTTTATAAGTTTTGAGAATTAGGTGCTCGACTGTTCAATTTTAGAATATTTTGTCAATAATTGACCGTACAGTAGAGAGTTCAATGCACAAGTGTAGACAATTTATAATCCAAGGCCTGCTAATTATCAAATTATGCGTAGTTAGTAACTTTAATCATTTTCTCTGTTTAAATAGTATTTTCAGGTGACGTGAAGGGTACCTCCAGATTCCAAAAAATTTTCCGAGTATTTTGATATGTAGTTTATTTAGTTTCGTCCAGCATTTTATTTATGGTATTGATAAATGCGATAAATTGGATAAATGAATTATAGCATTCATAAGGAAGCGATTAAAGAGTTTTAAGGTCGTAAATTTTACGTTATTACCAGCCATCAGAGGTACGATTAGTTGGCAGAAGGTGCATTTTTCCTTAGAAGAATGAATTAAGGTAATGGGCGAGTTAGCTTGAAAATGGCAAGTAAGGGTAAATTTAGAATAAACGCAACAACAGCCGGTAAATGACGTCGTAGGGACGTAGGGTAGGTACAGATCGTATGATTTTGGCAAACAGCATGCTGATTGGTGGAGAGATGAGGTAGGAACGAGAAGATTTTGCATTTCGATTTGAGCATTCTGAAGAAAATCGACACGTAGTTTTGTGTTATTAGTCTCAGGTTCAGGTCTTCGTGAGTTAAGTGTATTGAATAATGTAGTGTCGAAAGGAACCCCTGGTGAAAATCTCTTCATATAAAATAAATCGAGGAATAATTTTCACAAGTAAGTAGTTCGCTATTTCTATCGGCCAAATTATTTAATAGTATTTTTTAATCATCATAGACAGGGTCCCGCTAGGGTCAGATACCAGCTCCAATTTCAAGTTTCAGTAATTTTTAGAATTATTTGCTAAAATAGTGATTAAAAGATCACAAAAACATGGTGCTTGCAAAGAGGCCTAATAAAAATTTTAAATGAAATTTGAAATGAGATTAATTGTGCTTTGTACCTACTAGATGATAGCATTAATGTATTCGCATTTTAAAAGGTTTTTTAACAGCCAGCCAATAATAAACGTGAAATAGATACACAAACATATCCTATTCATTTTGTTTGGTCTGGGTATATCCTATGCCTATGGTAGTAGGTATTATAATACGAGAGGAGAATAATAAATTCAATAAATTATTATGAGTAACATTTCAATGGTTAGGTAGTTATGCGCTTTTCTTAGAAATTGTTGCATTATTTTATTAATTTATACCTGTGCATGTTTCTTTTTCCTCGCCAAGTCCGCTTGTCAACTTCTTGCGGCCTTTCCTGTAACCCGTAACTTGTAACCATCAAGGCCTATTTTTTTTTTCAATTAAAACATTCAATGGAATAACAATTTATTTTCTTGATTATTAATAAATAAATCAACGGTGAAATCATTTATTTTTGCTCTTCCATGAGCTTTTATTATTGCTTTGGTTTTAATAGTAAGGACGGTGCAAACTGCAAATTTTATTTAATTATCATCAGAGTCATTTTAATAATAATAATTATCAAGCAGGTAGGTGAGTGACTTTAAACTTTTTTAATTGGGTTCAATTATTGCTTGACCCCGAGAGATTGGAACAGGCAATCGTAACCGTTATTTTTCTCCGTTGCTCATGATTCATTTTATTCCGAGTACCTACCTATCTAATCGGTAGATAGACTTTGAAATGATCGATTTTTAGACGAGATAATTTTTTATTTTTCAACAAAATCCCGTCTAGAAGCTGGATTTGATACCTTTTATTGTGTTAATTATAAATAAAAAGCTTAATTAATAATCTCTCTCTCTCCTATTAAGCTTAATGTCTCTCTTTTCATGTCGTTTATGTCCGTTTACTCTTTCCCTCTTCTCCCTTTATCCCATCCTCTCTCCCCGTCTACCCCCTTTCTCACATTTCCCCCTATCTCTTTTTCCCACCCATTTCCTCTCCCAACACCCCTCTCCCTCTTCTGTTACTCTCCCCCTCATTACCCTTTCCACCAAATCCTATTTCCATCCCTCTTCTATTTTAAATTCAATTAAATAAATATTTGTTTGTTTCCATTTACTCTCTTCCCCTTTCCATCTATCCCATCCTCATCACCCCTCTTCATCTATACCACTTTCTAACATCTCCCTCTATCTCGTTTTCCTACTCTCTTTATCGTCTTCCTGTCCCATCTTCCTTCTCCTAATTACCCTCCCCACCAAATTCCAATGTCACCCTCTTCCATTTAAATTATAATAAAAGAAATTTGTGTAGGTATATTTACTCTCTCTCCCCCTCTTCCACTATCCCATACTCTCCCCCCTCTTCCCGTATCCCACTCTTCCATGTTACTTGTTATTGAAGAAATTTGTGTAGGTATTCATTTACTCTCTATCCCTCTTCCTCTATCGCATACTCTCCCTCCCTCTTCCTCTATATCCCCCTTTCTCACATCTCCCCAGATCTCCTATTCTTACTATCTTCCCCGCCCAATACTCCTTTCTAGTCTTTCTATCCCTTTTCCCTCCCCCTCATTACCCTTACCACCAAATCCCAACGCCATCCTCGGCCATTTGATTAAAAAAAGTGTGTAGGTATCATCTATTAACCTCGCCATTTACTCTCTATCCCCCTCTCCCTCTATCCCACCCTCTCCCCACCTATAGCCCTTTCTCACATCTCTCCCTATCTCATTTTCCCACCCATTCCCCTCCTAACACCCCTCTCTCGTCTCTCGCTCCTGTTTCTCCCCCTCTCTTCTCCTTTCTCATATCTGCCCCCATTTCCTTTTCTTACTCTCTTCCCCGCTCAACACTCCTTTTTGTATTTTCAGTCCCGAGTCCCGTCTCCCTCCCCTGCATTACCCTCCCCACCAAATTACAATGCTATCCTCTTCCATTTGATTAAAGAAATGTGTAAATGTATCCATTTACTCACTCTCCGCCTCTTCCTTTATTCCATCCGCTCCCCCTCTAGCCACCTTTCTCACATCTCCCCCCTTCTCCTTATTTTTCTCCCTTCCCCGCCAAATACCCTTTTTTCATGTTTCTGTCCCGTCTCCCTTCCCCTTATTACCCTCCATACAAAATCCTATTGCCATTCTTTTTCCATTTTAATTTTAATTGAAGGTATTTGTGTAGGTATCAATTTAGTTTCTTCCTTTATCCCATCCTCTCCTCCTCTATCCCCATTTCTCACATCTCACCCTATCTTCTTTTCCAACTCTTCCCCGCCTAACACTCCTTTTTCGTCTTCCTGTCCCATATCCCTCCCCACCAAATCCCAATTCCACCCTCTTCCATCTTAATTTCTATTGAAGAAATTTGTGTAGGTATCCATTTACTCTCTCTCCCTCTTCTTCTATCGCATCTTCCCTCCACCTCTTTCTCTATCTCATCCTCTCGCCATCTATCACCCTTTCTCACATTTCCATCTAATCCTTTTCCAACTCTCTTCCACGCCCAACACCCGCTTTCTCGTCTTTCTATCGCGTCTCTCTCCCCCTTATTACCTTCCCCACCAAATCCCAATGCCACCCTTTTCCATTTTAATTAACGATAGCAACCCTCCCTCCTGTTCCTCTACCTCATCCTCTTCCTACCCTTTCTCACATCTCACCCTATTTCCTTCTACTCCCTTCCCCGTCCAATACTCTTTTCTCGTCTTCCAGTTCCATCTCCCTCCCCCTCATTCAATCCCCACCAAATCCCTCCCATCGCTCTTCCATTGTCATTAAAGAAATTTGTGTATGATAATGATTTCCTTTTCCTCTCTTACATCAAACACTTCTTCACCAATGTTTGCCTCTTCTATGTATGTTTATCTCACTTATCCTAAATCTTGACTCTTGACAGTTTTCATATAACTTAAATCATTTCCAGACTCTCCAACATGGTTTTCCTCACAAGCCCACGGCTATCGCGTGGGATCCCTCGCTGCGGCTCCTCTGCATCGGCACCGCCTCGGGAGCGATCAAGGTGTTCGGACGTCCCGGAGTCGAGTTCTACGGCCAACACCAGACTCCCATCGCCGTCACGCAGATCGTCTTCCTCCAGAATCAAGGTAAGATTTTCGGCGAACCGATCGAGACGGGAGATAATGTTTTCGTTGAAACAGGTCGCGTGGTCTCTCTGTGCGACGACAACTCCCTCCATCTCTGGGAAGTGAACAAGAGCTCCCTGGTGGAGGTGAAATCGCAAGCGCTGGAAGGTAAGCTGAAGAAGATTTCGACGATGTGCGTGGAATCGTCCGGGAAACATCTGCTGCTGGGAACCGAGGGGGGCAACATCTACCTGCTCGATCTGGCCAGTTTCACCATGACGCCCGATATCATCTATCAGGACGTCGTCATGCAAAAGTAAGTGTTTGTTTGTTTTTTCTCCCGTTCATTTTCCCTCTTTGTCTTTCTTTTGTCTTCACCTCCTCTGTCTTTTCACCCCCATCTGTATTTGTCTCGCCCTCTCCATTTCTCACCAACTCTATACATTACTATTCTTTCTTTTTTTCTGTCTTCTTTTCTTATGTTCTTTATTTTTTCCCTGTTTGTGTAGGAAACGAATTAAGAGAAGTGGGAACAAAATTATTTACAAAATCGTCCCCTCTTCATTCCCCACTCTTCCGAATCGAGTCTGAGGAAAGACAATTTTCTTTAGCTTACAAGGAGGCGATTTGTCTCTGTTGCCACACAATACTGATAAGAATAATTCTCTCCCTCCCTCTTCCATATTTCCTTCCATCATATTTACCCCTCCTTCCACTCTTCCTATCTCTTTTTTATTCTCTATCTTATTCACTTCTTATTGTTCATTCCCCTCTTGCTCTCACGCCTCCTACCCTCCTTCATTCACTCTCTCTATCCATAATTTCTTCAACGCCTCGTTTCATTTGTCTCTCTCCCCCTCCCTTCCCCCTAGACCTCTGTTGCCTGGTACTTTATTAATTTCCTGCCTTTCTTTTATTTCTATTTCAGTGTGCCTCAAGATTACAAACTGAACCCTGGAGCGGTGGAGTCGATATTGGAGCAGCCGGATCAACCAGACAACATCCTGATTGGTTACAACCGCGGTTTGATCGTGCTGTGGAACAGGAACAACAACACGGCTGCCAAGACTTTCATTTCGAATCAGCAGCTCGAGTCTCTGTGCTGGCACGAGGACGCAAAGTCTTTCACCAGTTCTCACAACGACGGTGAGTTGTTCTTCTTTTTTTATTATCGATCGAAATGAACTTACTTAATTTTATACGGCTCCAGGCAGCTACATGGTTTGGGATATCGAAGCGGAGAAACCTAACACGGAACCGGTGACCACTTACGGGCCTTTCGCCTGCCGGGCGATCCACAAGATCATCAGACGGGAGATGAAGGAGAAGCCGTTGATCGTTTTCTCGGGCGGTCTGTCGAGGTCGACCTACAGCGATAAATACACCGTTTCGGTTATACACGACGAGGAGCACGTCTGCTTCGATTTTACCAGTAAAGTGAGTCGATTTTTTTGTTTGATTTTCTGGTTGAGTTTGAGGAATTGTTCGTTACTCTTCAATTTCATTTCATGCAAGAGCAATGAGGATAACGATATAGATAGTAATGAAAACGAGAATGACGATAAAGAACCTCCGATGAACAAGGTATCATTCGATTGGCGTTGTTGTCATTTTGTGCATGAAGTCGTCACATCTTGTCCTGTGTAGCATAAAAGCATACCTACTAGAAGTTTGTTTCTTTATTAGTTCTTTTGATTGAATGTGAATTGGGGCAATTGACAACGGTGGTCTCAATTATTGCATTTCACCTATCTCGATTAACTTTACACTCCTGCTGAAAGTTCCCGGAGCTGGAGAGACGTCCTCGTTACAAGTAGTAATAATTTTTTTGCGTGCTTTGTCTAGATTATCGATTTCCTGGTGATCGACGAGAGATTAAACACGGAGGACGGCACCGAAAACGGACTCTCCAACGGGACGAGCGCTAGAGGAGAACCGGAGGCTCTGGTCGTTCTCGCCGATGAGGAACTCGTCGTCATCGATCTTCAATGCAAAGAATGGAAGATGATCGATTTACCTTATCTGGTGTCGCTTCACGCTAGCGCTGTCACTTGCAGCCAGTACGTCTCTGGTAAGTAAACTCTGAGTGTCTTAGTATTTGTTTATACCCACAAGCGCCACCCTTGTTTTCTCCAAAACAAAAAAACGAGGTCTGATCATTTATTTGCATATCCAGAAGTGCCAGAAGAGCTTTGGGAGCAGCTAAAAGACGCCGGTAAAGCGCAACAAGGACACTTGTATTCATCGCGCCCGTGGCCCATAGACGGAGGCGCCCTTCTCTGCGCGAAAGGCAGCACCGCGAGACGGGAGCTCCTACTGACCGGTCACGAAGACGGAACGGTCCGTTTCTGGGACGCCGGCGGAGTAACCCTCACGCCCGTCTATAAATTCTCGACGGCGCAGTACTTCAACGGGGACGAGCTTGACGGTGAGTGGTAGTAACTAGTAGTAACCGAGTCACTTAAATCTTTTATTAACCCGTTACAGAAATCTCTCCCGAGGTGGAAGACCCCGAGCAGGAATGGCCGCCGTTCCGCAAGACGGGCGTCTTCGACCCGTACTCGGACGATCCTCGTCTGGCGGTCAAACGGACCGTCCTCTGCCCGCTGAGCGGGACCCTGGTGGTGGCCGGCACGGCCGGTCATCTGGTCGTGGCCAAGTTCGACACGGAGACCCTCGAGACCCCCCTGCAGGTCACCCAGATGAACATTGTCAGCGATCGGGACAGTTTTGTGTGGAAGGGACACAAGGAGCTGACGGTGAGGGCGGGCGACATCAGGCAGAGCCGCGGTTTCCAGGCGTCGTCGGTGCTACAGCTGCATCCGCCGGCCGCGGTTACCTGCTGCGCCTTGCACGCCGATTGGGGCTTGGTGGCGGCTGGTACGGCTCACGGACTGGCGCTTTTCGATTACGTCAGGAACAAGGCAGTCATGACTAAGTGCACTTTAAATCCTAACGGTGGGTTATTATCTTTAATTATAATTTGGTGGTTTTAATTTTGTTGCGATCAGATTTAACAGGAGCCGGTGACACTCCAATATCTCGTCGCAAATCGTTCAAGAAATCGCTGCGAGAGTCGTTCCGGCGTCTGCGAAAAGGCCGTTCCACACGTCGGGCGGGTGCCGGCCAGCAGACCCCCGCCAATTCACCCCCGCAGCCCGGAAAGAAGGGCGAGACCGGCGAGGAAACCAAGCCCATAGAACGACAGGTGGAGGCTAGGACCAACGATGACGGAATGGGTTCATTTGTGAGGTGCCTGTACTTTGCCAGAACATTCCTTGTTAACGGTAAGCCCATCCGAGTCTTTGTTGATGCATTTTTTATTGACGCGACAATTAAATCTAGTACACAACACGACTCCGACGTTATGGGCGGGAACGGCCTCGGGTGTGGTGCACGCGTTCACGCTGACCGTCCCGGCGACAGGTAAACGGACCACGGAAGCGGTCCAGTGCCACGCCGCCAAGGAGATCACCCTGAAGCATCGCGCGCCCGTCATCGCTGTAGCGGTGCTCGACGGTCAACACCGTCCCCTGCCGGAGCCCCTGGAGGTGGAGAAAGGCACCGCGCCCCTTCCCGACACCACCCAGCCCCACACCGTCGTCATCGCCAGCGAGGAACAGTTCAAGGTTTTCACTCTGCCCGGGCTGAAGGCCGTCAGGAAATACAAGCTTACGGCTCATGAAGGTAAGTGTCATTTTCACCATAACTGTCGTATTCGTAAAAAAAACACCCCTCTTGGAATACTATTCTAAAGGGACGTGCTTCTATACATGAAAGAAGTCTGTATAAAATAAAATGAATGAAAAAATCAGGTTAATTATAGTCGATAAATTGTTTCGTAGGTGCTAGAGTACGCCGAATGGCTTTTGCGAACTTCAGCTGCATTTCCCCAGAAACAGACGCACAATATTCCGAAGTTGACTTACTCTGCCTTACTAACTTGGGCGACTGCCTCGTTCTAAGCATTCCAGATCTCAAGAGACAGCTAAATGCGGCCGCTATCCGAAGAGAAGACATCAAGTAAGTGTTATTATTGCACCTACCCCTCCCCCTCTCCCACCAGATTTTTGAAACCTGATTTTCCCTGCTTGACACTTGTTTCATCCAGATTTCATTGAAATAACGAATGTAATTGTTATTCTATTTCAGCGGTATTTCATCCCTAGTCTTCACAAAGGAAGCGGAAGCTCTTTACCTGCACTCTTCCTCAGAGCTTCAAAGGATATCCCTGTCTTCCAAGACGACCTCTCCCCGTTGCTACCTGCCCTTACCGCAGGGCGCCAGAGACGACGCCCTCTCCGACACTTCCGAAAACGAGCGACAGGGCGAAGGAGAAACCTCTCTAACCAACGGCATCGAGGGAAAAGACGACAGCGTCAGCGAGAAGGTTAGAGGCGACCGCCTAATTTTATTATCAAATCTCTCTCTACGACAGACGGGTAACGTTTTAACGTTGCAGCACAACGAGGCCCAGCAGAACGGCTCAGTGGACGACCCGCATAACGTGACCGTCTCCTCGTCGGTCGGCGACATCACCCTGGACAGCGTCAAGGACCATCTGGGCTCAGGTGAGGAACTCAACCTGAGGCTGTCCAACCTCTCGGTCACGAAAACGCAGGTGACGATTACTCCCGCGACGGCGACCGCTGCCGTGGTATCGCAGGACGGGGTCGCCGGGAACAGCGAGAGTCCCACTCCCGTCACGGTTGCGGGGGGCGAGCAGGGGACGCCGGAAGCTGCCGGGGACAGTGAGTGTTGCTTGCTTTGAGTGTGTTTTGTTCTGCGATAGGGGATGAGGTGGTTTCTGTGTTTCTACTCGAAATTGATGCCTTTACAGTTGTGATAATTGAAAATAACGATTACTGTAACTTTATTTCCCACTTCTGTTAATCACAGTGAAAAAGTTGTTATAAAATCATTAAACAATGAATTTTCAGCATTTGATAGCTGTTCTGTTATTCTGACTTATTCTTTGATACATCAGCCCACATACAGGGTGAGGCGCGATAACCTTAGGGCATTTTTATATGGAGAAGTCCTGGAAGTAGAAGTCTAAAAATTTGTACGTGTAAAATTTCGATTTTGACGAGCTGAACTAGAATATTTACAACCCCTCACCATTTCCGGTTATACCGGAAGTTGCAACCAACTTTCTTATTTTAAATGGGACATCCTGTATATTATTACATTTTCAGATTGCCTGAAAAAATGTAATAAAAATGGTGTTTATAGTTCAAAATTCGAACGAGTGGTTTATGAGTTATAAACAAATGAAAATCGCAATTTTCCATTTTCAAAGCAGCTTAGGTCGAAAACGGGTCAAGAGAGATGAAAACGGCTTACATGTCCCTATCTTAAAACTTTTCACGTAGTATCCTATGGTGCTGATGAAATTTGTATACAAAGTGATGAAAAATCGTTTTAATAAAAAATATTTTTTTGTAGGTACTCCAGCGTAGTATACAAAAAAAAATAGGATAGGGCAAGCCGTTTTCCGGTATCTTCACCCGTCTTCAAGCTAAGCTGCTTTGAAAATGTAAAATTTCAATTTTCATTTGTTTATAACTCAATAATTGGTCGTTACAAATTTGAACTGTAAACATAATTTTTATTACTGTTTTTCAGGCAATCTGAAAATGTAATAATATACAGGGTGTACCATTTAAAAAAAGAAAAATATGGCAACTTCCGGTATAACCGGAAGTGGTGTTGTGGGGTTGTAAATATTTTAGTTCAGCTCGTCAAAATCGAAACTATACATTTACAAATTTTTAGACTTCTACTGCCAACACTTCTCCATATAAAAATGCCCTAAGGTTCTCGCGCCTCACCCTGTATAGTCATTATTAGTTTTGAATGTTATCTGATAAAGGTATAAAGCAATTATGCACTAATGTTTGACCTTAATAGCTTGGTAAAAGTTGAAGGCCATATTCTGTAAATAAATAAGAAGAAGAAGAACTTATAACCAATAAATTTGTACCAGAGTAGACAACAGAAACCACTTCTTTTATTTTTGCTTTTGTTTTTCACTTGTTTTCAAGCCGCTTGATTCAAAGAAATTGCTTTTTTCTGTATATTTATTCATCAATTATTTTGCTTTCATTCAGCCTCTTTTCCATTATTTTTGATTCAAGTATGTATCAATCGTACACGATTGTTTTAGTTAGATGACAGCTGAATTGACATTGACAGTAGTAGTGGCAATTTATTGTCTAGAACAAAAACAATCGATTAACTTGCTTTCAAGTTTCTTTCAGTTGATATACTGTTATGAACCGATTTATTATTTGTTTGTTTTAATTAATATTAGCGTTCACTTTTTGTTTGCTTTGTAGTTATACAGAGTTCACCCAGGGGGCCTTCACCAACATTTGAGGTTAGATTTAAGTTCACTACTTGTCTTTTCAGTAGTCTTCTAGTAGTGTTTAGGTTAGAGGGTAGTGGTAGTGAATGGCAATGTTAGAGGGTAGAGATTGATATTATAGCGCTTTATCAATGTTTGTCTTGTCATAATTTCGTTAGTGTTAACATTTTTTCAAATTACTTCATGATCATTTTTCACCATGTAATGTAATGCACCACCATTTATATTTATTTATTGTATGTGATTAACTGTTTATAAGAGATGAGAGTCTTCTAATGTGGCAGTCGTGTGGGTACATTAATCTTTATGATTGAAAATGAGAAGTAACCTTTTCAGTCGAGCTTGGCAGTCCAAAAAATCACAAAAAATGGGTGGTTTTTTAGTATTTAGGGCGCTTCTGGTGGAAAAGGGGGTTAATCGTACTAGTACTAGTACTAGTACTATTGAATTTGATTATGAATTAATTTCAATCGCTTAAGTGCTACTGCAATAATTATTAACCTTTGCTACTAAGGTGACTGTTTTTTATGCCCAATTCGGCACCGGCAGAAACGATGTCAGTAAAGTATCGAAATTAAATTCTGCAGCATGCCAGTATTCCATATTGTCAAATCAGAAACGATAAATGTTTGAGCGCATTTTCATTTTCCAGATTAAGAAGATCCAGGTGAGCGATTTATTACTGCACGCTCCGTTGGCAATGGAAGAAGACGACAGGGGGCTACACACAGTGACGCATAATTGAACAGAAAATGCAAGATTGCCATATCAACGGGTCGAGTATTTCGTACTTTATGATTCTCGATCGTCTCGGGCCTGAAACGAATAACGTTCTGCTATCATTTCTCATTATCGGGGTACTTACTTACTTTCTAATTGTTTCTGCTCACTTAATAACGAGTGCTTAGAATAGTAATTGGGACCATCATTGTTTCTAAATTGTGCGGAATACTGAACTTGTTATATTATTAATAATATTTGTACTATAATTTTTATACCTTTAATTATAATAACGATCATAATCATATCTTAACTTCTTCTTATGGGTCTCAACGTTGAGTTGTTTTCTAGAATTGCGACGACGGGGATGTGTGACCGGGAGGATTGTTACTCACCGGTCGCATGACCCGGCATTTATTATAATCGGATGTTGCATTTTTTACTTACCTATTATCCCTTATGTTTATATTATAATAATTTTATAACAGTATTTTATGAATTTATTTTAGAAGCGTCTACTGTTTTATTTTATTTTTTAAGTAGTCGATTATTATAACTAATAATTTATTAAAGTTTTATGAATTTTATGATAAATTTAATAAGAGTAATAATAATTATTATTAAGGAGACATTTTTATATCCAAAATGTGATTCATCGTCTAAAGCGGATCGACCTGATCATGATTGTTTCCTTCAAGTCGCTCATCTAGACGATGGATTTTTTATACTTGAATTCAAGTTCACATTTACAAGTAGTGAACTTGAAGTTGAAGCAGCTTTTTTATACACGTTGGTGGTGGTGGTGGTTCGGAATGAATGTTTTTGAGTGCAAGTCCGTTTTTGTTTATTCAGGACTCTTTATGGCCTTATATTCGTTACAAAAATCTTACTTTATTCACATGATTATAATTGTGTAACTCACATGACAGACAGACATCACTGAGTGAATAGAAGAATTTTTGCTGATTGGTTGTTTTATTTATCTCATACACTCATACCTTGTACTATTATTTCACCATTCACAACTGACATTTGACACTTATGTTTATGTCACCTGTTTTGATGGCTATTCAGCAAATCAAGTAGAAAAAATTGTTTCAAATGGTAAGTTTAATTATATGTACCATTCAACCATTCAATAATAAGTTCTCTGATCAACAGGACCTCAAATAATGGTGTGATGAAAAGAGAGACATCCACGTTTCACTCTAATTTTAGCTCATCAGTCTGCTTTAGTCACTTTATAGTATACTTTCGAGAGATTGAAAAAAAATTAATGGACCTATTCGGGTTTTCCTTGGAAATGGATCTTCAGCCAGCAATGTCACAATGAAGCCTAGAAGAGATGATCCTAGCCTATATTATTGCTGAACGAAACTCGAGTGCCAGGTATCTTCAACCAAAGATAATCCTTACGATTTAGAAGAGGATCAAATTTATTGGTTATCTAACAAAAGCGTCTTTTTTGCACTGTTGTCAGATTGAACAGGTAGCTTATTTCCCTAGACTCAGTGGGTAACAGTTGGCAGTAGCAGGCTGCCTGAAAGTTGGTATTCTGGATGTGGAAAGAAATGGACACTTAATAAAAGGCATGGCAGTTCTTTTGAATTACATTTTGGTATTCTTAGGTGGTAAAGAAATGAATTAATTAAATTCTAGGTTAGAAGGTCTGCTGGCTTGGTTAGAGGATGCAGAATTGACACTTTCGGAGAGAAAATGAGAAGTGGGAAAAGAACTCTGTGGAATATTTCGGTTTCCATTTCCGCATTAATGCAGAGGGCCTTAAAGAGTGAATACTTTTATAAATTTAAGCAGGTTAAAAAATAATATCAATTCTCCCCTCTCTCTCTCTCTCTCTTTCCACATCCCGAACCCGAATACCAACCTGCTACTGCCAACTATTACCCACTAATAAGTCACCTACATAATTTACCTAATATTTTTCCAAATAAGATATGCATACCTAACCCAGGAAGAACATAATTGACCAGGACAGGATATCCTAATTATCCCATTAAGAAAAACAGTGTAAATTTTCTAT
This sequence comes from Malachius bipustulatus, assembly GCA_910589415.1. Classification (NCBI taxonomy): domain Eukaryota; kingdom Metazoa; phylum Arthropoda; class Insecta; order Coleoptera; family Melyridae; genus Malachius; species Malachius bipustulatus. The sequence continues at coordinate 36,061,604 of OU342636.1, forward strand.
TAATACTGAAAGGTAGAATGTTATTATTTAAATTATCAAGAAAGTGACTAAAGTGAGGCTGGCTGAATGCATATGGGTGGCAGCTTAAAGAAAAGAAGATTACTAGCTTCTTCAAATGTCAAAAAACGTCATTCTCAAACAATCATTCATCTATTTATGTAAAAGCTATCTGAATGCTCATCATCTATTGCATTATTATCTTATAATTTTGAAGCAGATATAAGACATGATAACATTGCCAAAAATCATTTTGATAAACCTACAGTTTCACAATTTATTTCTACATAACCTGAAAATAAATAAATTATCATATATCTAATACTTCTATATTGCTAGCGCCCGTAAGTGGAAATGTCACCGACACATGCAGCGGGATAACATACTACATATTTCTTATGTATTTTTACTATGTAGTCCTACACGTATGTCCAAGAATTGAACACGCCTACAAGCCATCAGATTCGACCACCAGACTCGTGACGCTTGCGCACAACGGATCGAGTACTCTAAAAACAGATAGAAATAGTCGTTCGCTATCTCACTGTGTCCATGTCAATTCCATTTACGAGCGCTAGCAATATAAAAGTATTGGATATATGCTATTTCTATCTGTTTTTTAGAGTACCCGTTGTGCGCAAGCGTCACGAGTCTGGTGGTCGAAATTATAAGTAATCTTAATGACCTTAACACTGTGAATTATTTAGCCAGCTATTCTAGAAAGTTTAATTGAAAAGATTTTTTTTAAGTTCAAAGGAAAAGTTTAGCACGTAAAATATGCACAAAAGCAATTCCTTACTCCTGTGAATTAATGCTTAAATCTTGTCATTTGTCATGTTTAAGCTCGTGTGGAGTAACCATTTTGAATAACTAAAATGAGAAATCATGATCTCGGACCCCTTCACCAGTAATTGGTGGTCGAAAATTGGTTGCTCAAAACGTCCAGGAGAAAAATATATAGTTTCTAAGGTAAAGTCGAATTTTCCTCTTTATCCACCATGTTGCTTTATGTATGTAAGAAAACGCAGAGAATTCTCCCAGAACCTGTTTCTCGCGTAAAAATTTTTACACGTTTAATAACCTGCGTAAATTTCATGCACCAAGAAGCACCAGTGTCACTATAAATCTCACACATAATCCACAGCAGTGACAGAGACACAGAAACTTTATAAAAATTTTCGCATAAATTGCTTTTCTCCTACAACTTCTTTCCCCTTTTTCGAGATAACCAAAATGAAAAAAATTAAAATGGAAAACGCAAAACTGACTTTATTAACATTAACCACAAATTTTGGTACATAATAAAGTATGAAGAAAAAACATATAAATCAAGGGGTTTGTAAAAAATAGACGTGAAATAAAAAAAAATTAAATAGCTGGGAGTATAGCAGCAAATAGGGATTAACGATTGACAACGACATATGCGCAGTGACGTCGATCCATTATTGACGATGTAACATTATAACAAGAAGAGGAGAGGCGTACGTCGCACGTCACTAAACTGTCATTACGTAAGGTCAAGTTATCGGCAACGTCGCAAATTAACAATTTTTCACTCAGTTTTGTACAAAGTGTCGATGTAAACACGTTATAGTGGAGTATGTTAGAAAAAAGTCGCGATTTTCGGTGTTTTCACTATGATCCCTGACATATCTGTGATAAATTAGGAATTCTAAACAACGCATTTACCTTTAAATTAAGTCAGCATTAATCTAGGGACGAGAGAGGAACCGATTTCCGACGTCAACTAGACTACGTCAAATTTCCTACGATAGTTCCTGGCTCGCGTAAAATGGCTGCCTGAAAGTGAAGTTTCCAGTTTTGTATGTGGTCTTTGTCGGTTTCGAAATTTCGACTTTATCAGTAAAATATGGAACTGAGGGTCGGCAACAAGTACCGACTGGGCAGGAAAATCGGTTCCGGCTCGTTCGGCGACATTTATTTAGGTACGTCCCGGCGATCCCGTGCCCGTCTCTCTTTTCTATTTTGTAAACAAAAGGTACAGGTTTTTGGGTGAACTTTGTGCATTTTTCCAGGTACCAATATCTCGACCGGAGAAGAAGTAGCGATTAAATTGGAATGCATAAACACCAGGCATCCCCAGCTGCACATAGAGTCGAAATTTTACAAATTAATGCAAGGAGGAGGTGAGTGAAATTTTTTGCTTTTGTCTCTTCCTCTCCAGCTCTAGGTAGGTCTAGGTGGCTATGACCACGGCCACCACGACCCGATCAATTAAAATCGAATCGACTCGACTTGTTGGAACTTGTTGAGCTTCCTTTAACTTTAAAATTGAAATTTTAACTTTTTTTCACTAGGCAGGTAATGATATAATCATCTTTTTATGACCCAATTTAAATATTATTATATTGCTCTAGTCTGGTCTAAGGTCTAGGTGATTAAACTCTGAGTATTATTGACGTTTCGATTTAATAAATCATATCCATAGAGTCACAGGAAAAACCCAAATGTGCCTTCATGATAACTTCCCGTTTGTTTTTCTTTTTTTTTTTAGTTTATTTTTCAATTTATTATTATGGACTTTTGTTTATTAGGTGCCTTGTTCAGATTGACAGTCAGTCATTTCCAGACAGGTGGCTTCTCTTTTTATTTTACACAATACAAATTGTCTTGGAATGAAATGGAAACAAAGCCCTCTTTGATTCGATCAAAATTCAAAAATATTATTTACAGTGTCTGAAAAAGTGTCCATTAGATTTACATAAGATTTATCTTCTTCTATTAGAATAAACCAATTACTTATTGGGCCAATTTTAAATTTTAACTAAGTTATAATGACATTCATTTACTGTTATTGCCCTGTCCATGCAATAATAGTGACAGCTCAATTGAACAATTGCCTCATTATTCAATCCATATGTCATTTATTTCAAACTGTTCTCTACTTTTGACACTCGGTTATGGGTTAGAGTCCCTAACCCTAAACGTCAATTTTATGTTTATGAAATTTTTTTTATTAATTAAGGAGAAACAATCATCTATTTCATAAAAAATGCATTTTTGTATCATTTTTTTGCTTCATTTTAATCTAAAATGAATTAATATTAATATTAATCTTTTATTCAAGTATGTATGTATAGTCATAGATAAAGTATAGTTTTCTACTCGCGCATAATGACAGCTATCATAATGACGTAATGATGGATAATAGCCATCATTATGTCCTTCTTGAATAATGTACTGTTTTTTTCTGTGCAGCCAATTCTTGTATCAGATAACAGCAGTGCTCCTAAGAAGTGTCAGGTAAACTCGTGCCTGATACGTCTCTGCGTTTCATGGTAAAAGTGATTTGATAAAAAATTGTTCTCAGATATTTGATCCTAAGTAAATAGAGTTGCAGTTGCAGGGACCTTGATGGTTTAATCTGTTGTATTGTTGAGAGATCGTATTGTCATCAGTAGTTTGAGTTTCTTAACCCTTTTAGGCCTTATACTTATAACAGAAGAACTATAATAGTTTATTGTCATAAAGAACCTGGAGAAATTTTTTGTCTAGCTGCATGTCCCCGTTTTCTCGAGATACAGGAGAAAAATCATTTTCGGGTGAAAGGTTTTTGAAATCGATAGTCTCATGGTCACTTTTCATGTCCTGACGTCGAAGGCTATTCAACAGGTGATGTCCGGAGTGGCAAAAATTGAATATTGCCATTTGATTATTTAACGAAAACAAATTTTCAGGTAGCTGTATGAAAATTTGCCAATTCCAGAAGTGAGAGCCGTTTTATCCTGCGAGTTCGCGTTCTGGAGATATGACCATTTAAATTTGAAAATTTGCAATTCTTGGCTTTTCAGAACTTTTGTTCCCGTTTTGTGAGAAAACCGAGGACTATTGCAGTCGGCTGTGCTGACACAAAAACAAGTTTTCATGAAAATTTCAAACTAGGGAGGTGGTGTGCAAATTTTTCGAATTTTTTTTTCTGTTGGTTAAAAAAAAATCCCGCCAGACGATAGAAAGTGCGAGAAGTTCAGAACTGTAAGCGTTTTTTCTGTAGCTCTCCCCGTTTTCGAGATATGACCGTTCAAAGTTGAAAATTAGCAATTTTTTTGGATTTCAAAAATTTTTGTTCTCGTTTTTGTGAGAAAACTGAGGACTTTATGGAAAACTGAATTGTTTAACAGACTCGTCTGGCACTCGACTGTGCTCACAAACAATTACGTCCCTTCTGAAGATCGATTTTTTCATGAACATTTCAAAAAAAGTGTGTGCAAATTTTTCGAATTTTTTTTCTTAAATTTTAATAAAAACGACGATAGAAAATGTGAGAAATTCAGAACTGTAAGCGGTTCTTCTGTAGCTCTGCCCGTTTTCGGGATTTGACCGTTCAAAGTTGAAAATTAGCCACTTTTAGGTTTTCAAAATTTTTGATCTCTTTTTGTGAGAAAACTGAGGATTTTACGGCCCAACTGGATTGTTTAACCGACTCGTGTGGAAATCCACTGTGCTCACACGAAATTACGTCCCCGAGTACGTCCCATTCTGAAGACATTCGTTTTTTCATGAAAATTTTAAACTAGGGCGTGTGCAAATTTTTTGAAAAATTTATTTCTTCGATTTTAATAAAAATCTCCCGTCAGACGATAGAAAGTGCGAGCAGCTCAGAACTGTAAGCGGTTTCTCTCTTTCCCCGTTTTCGAGATATGACCGTTCAAAGTTGAACATTAGCCATTTTTTTCAGCTTTTCAAAATTTTTGTTCTCGTTTTGTGAGAAAACTGAGGACTTTACTGTAACGGAGAGGGCCTCATGGTCTCGTGCGAAAAGCCACTGTGATCGTCTATTTACCTCTGGGTTTCCCCTAATAGGACCGCTGCGTTTTCCTACGTTGTGTTTACCGTTGTCACTACCGTAGTCACCCCTGCTCTTTGATTGAGGTATGCCAGGATTACTATGGCCGAAACGGATGCGCAAAAGAACCTACTATGACTCATTGTATCTCGGTTGATTGGTTAGGAAATTTGTAGCGAGTGCATAGAAACTACCATCTCATCTACAAATTTGGTTGAAAGAATGGCAGACCTGGAGTGCGCTAATAAAAGCCGTCTCGTTGATCTTCCAAGCAAGGGTTAAGGAATATGACAGAACTCGATCGAAGTCTGATCTCGCCCTGTTCCGAGCTGTGGTAAGCCGTTTGCTTTTATAGATGCCGCAGCCCGCCTTCTAAACACGACACGCAACAATGCACCTTATTGGCACGGCCCTATACCGTGATTTATTTCTTAATCATATTTCCCTACTCACGGGACTTAGCGATTTGACCTCGCGGCTACCTCACTGAATTGTCCTAAACCTGAACTACCTAAATTTTCCTTCAAATCGACCGACGCGTTCTGCACCTTTCCATTGTGTCTAGCTATTATAATTGCACCGGCTTAACTTTCATTTCGCGTTTTCACCTACTTGCTATCTCGGGACTCTTGTATATATTCTCTTGTACTCTCTATCTCTTGTATTTCCGGCTGCCTTCATTCATTTATTCGTTTTATCGATTGGTGTAATTTTCATTATCGTGGTTGTGATACCTAACGAGTTACTATTGTCTTTGCATGGAGTTATTGTTTGATTCATGATTCCACAAAAATCTTCCACCCGGTCTGTTTCTAGGTCATCCTTTTCTCCGTCACGCGTTTCGAGAGTGTCTTTTACAATACCCTGCCTTACCATCTGGTCAAGTTCTACCCTAGCTTCGCCGTCTCTTCGATGTTGTTAAAAGTGCTGGAACTCCACTAGCTAGAGCGCTTCTATTTTATGAATATTTAATGAGCTGACGGGATCGTTTACTTGATGTAACGGCGGGTGGCTGCGCTTTTAACTTTCCAACAATTTTACCTTCAGGTATTTACGTACCTATGTTCTCGCACTGTTTGCTTTTTCGATTTGGGCTGATTTAATGAGGGCGATGGAAATAATTTCCTTATCATCCTACCTAGGTGCGATCCATTTCATTACGAAAACTGGATTGTTTAACCGACTCTTATGGCAGTCGAGTCGACTGTGCTCACACAAAATTACGTCCAAATCTGAAGATCGATTTTTTCATGAAAATTTCAAACTAAGGGGTGTGCAAATTTTTCGTTTTTTTTTTTCGATTTTAATCAGACGATAGAAAGTGTGAGAAGTTCAGAACTGTAAGCGGTTTTTCTGTAGCTCTCCCCGTTTTCGAGATATGACCATTCAAAGTTAGCAATTTTGCTAGCTTTTCAAAATTTTCGTTCTCGTTTGGTGAGAAAACTGATGACTTTATGGAAAACTGAATTGTTTAACCGACGCGATGGCAGTCGACTGTGCTCACACAAAATTACGTCCCATTCTGAAGATCGATTTTTTCATGAAAATTTCAAACTAGGGTGTGCAAATTTTTTGAAAAAAAAAATTTCTCTATAATTCTAATAAAAGTCACTTGTCATTATGTACTAAATATATGAATATTGAGAAGTTCAACAGTATAATCGGTTCTTCTATGATCCGGAGGTAGATACAGAAGATAGATCAGCTTTCTGGTGAAGGTTTTTGACGTAGATTTTTTCAAAACGATTTTTTGACGTTCCCAACTAGAGGGATTACATCCAATTTGATGTAATTTTATCAATTTTAGACTATTGACACTTGACTAGAGTAGTCATTCTACGATATTATTAGAAGAATAGAAGAGACTATTTTATAAGAAAACCATTTACAATTGCTCACTGCGATGATGAAATCTAAAAACTGGCAGAGCAGAACTCACTTTGAAGTCCCCTTTCAGCGTGAGCGCGATTACATTTTATACGGGCCAGGATGAAATGTCAAATGTCACATTTTTCAATCCGAACCGAGCATCAGGCTAGGCAAACAGGATGATAATAATTAAGGAGCAGTGAAATTGAAATAAATTTTCGCTCCGCGGCGTCGTTATGATATTTCCCTTCCCTCCCGAATAATATGTTATTTCTCGCCTGGCTGATAATCGGGTCTCCATCATTTCCAGATCCAGAAGTATAATATGCCCGGTTGGTAGGTATATAAAGCCTTATTCCGTTATTACATAAGGCTATGGCTATGAATAATTACGGACAGGTGGTGACGTGAGTGAACTCGGTTTTGCTTTATACAACAACACCTCACCTCGGGCTAACCGGACTCGGTGTTGTTTGTTGTTTGTTATAAACAAGTGGTAATGGTAATTGCAAGAAATGTCATTATGGAATTACTTTAGTTAGTTCTTCTTTTAATTAATGAATCTTTGGTTTCTAATTCTGATTGGTCTGAAAATCGATGTGAGACTAGCAAGGTAGGAGTGATATGGAAACGTAACATCTGGAGTTGATATAATTATTGATAACGATTGCACAACGGCAACTAGCCTTTATTTGTGAAAGGTGTACGCGCACGAAATGTAATTTTTTTGCGTTAAATAAAAGGCGGTTGTTGTGTGGGTGCATGATCAAGACGGATTTGTTGGGCGGAGTTGTTGCCGTGGAAAAAAATAAGAAGGGTGGAAATAATCGATATTATTCCTCGGCCGTAGGTAGGTAGGTACATGAAACAAAAACGCAAGACCGGAAAAGAGAAAAAAACGTTCCGGGAAGATTTCCTTAATTCGGAGTCACGTTACGGGCTTAATTTTCGCTTATTTTTTATAGATGATTGACGTCGAAAAATCCCGTTTCTAAGGTGCCCTCTCCCCCGTTCCCGGTGCAACATGACACTTGACCTTTCTCCCGGTTTTATCTATCGAGCACCTAACCCTTGTTCTGGTTTTGTTACCGACCGGTGCGGTATCATTTTTTATTTTATTTCTACCCTTTCCTCTATTGCTGCGAACTAAAAAATCACAAATCTTAGTATCGAGATTTTCTTAGGTGTTCTTTATTTCGCATGTCATATTGTATGGGGAACTTTATTTTTAGTTTCGATGCAGGTCCTCTCAACTGTGACCTGTATGGTGTCCTTTATTCCAGACTAATCACCTAAACCCTAAACCTAAAAGTAAAAAATTGATGAGAATCTCAAATTATGTGGAGCTTAATAATAGAGATAAATATTGCCACTTTGGTAATTTTTTTTTGTGTTAGGATCACCTTTACTGTAATAGCTATTAAGCAAAACAATCTGAGAAAATGGGAGTAAATTTGTTTTATTGCACCCAGTAGAGACAAATAAACGAGTAAGTCATATTCTAGTATAATAAAAAATTAACAATCAGTACCTTATAATAAATAAATAAAAAGTATATTTACAAATAAATATTAGTACTTGACGTCGTATTAAATGAATAATAGCGATAAACTATAGATCGACTATAATCTTATAGTGGGCTTCATAGTCATGTCGTTCTTTAGTAGCTGTGAAAAAACCTTTCATTGCAACGGCCATGCTCAAGAAAAACATGCAACCACTTTGAAAAATTCGCCAAAAAAGCTCCCATCAGCCTGGAATCGCTGTGAAATTTCATACTCGTTCCCCTCGAGGTGGACTTCATGGTCTTGTCGTTCTTTAGTAGCTGTGAAAAAAATACTTTCATTGCAACGGCCGTGATCAAGAAAAGCATGCAACCACTTTGAAAAATTCGCCAAAAAAGCTCCCATCAGCCTGGAATCGCTGTGGAATTTCATACTCGTTCCCCTCGAGGTGGACTTCATGGTCTTGTCGTTCTTTAGTAGCTGTGAAAAAAATACTTTCATTGCAACGGCCGTGATCAAGAAAAACATGCAACCACTTTGAAAAATTCGCCAAAAAAGCTACCATCAGCCTGGAATCGCTGTGAAATTTCATACTCGTTCCCCTCGAGGTGGACTTCATGGTCTTGTCGTTCCTTAGTAGCTGTGAAAAAAATACTTTCATTGCAACGGCCGTGATCAAGAAAAACATGCAACCACTTTGAAAAATTCGCCAAAAAAGCTCCCATCAGCCTGGAATCGCTGTGGAATTTCATACTCGTTCCCCTCGAAGTGGGCTTCATGGTCTTGTCGTTCTTTAGTAGCTGTAACTGTGAAAACAATACCTTTATTGCAACGGCCGTGCTCAAGAAGAACATGCAACCACTTTGAAAAATTCGCCAAAAAAACTCCCATCGGCCTGAGATCGCTGTGAAATTTCATACTCGTTCCCCTCGAAGTGGGCTTCATGGTCTTGTCGTTCTTTAGTAGCTGTAACTGTGAAAAAAATACTTTTATTGCAACGGCCGTGCTCAAGAAGAACATGCAACCACTTTGAAAAATTCGCCAAAAAAGCTCCCAGCAGCCTGGAATCGCTGTGAAATTTCATACTCGTTCCCCTCGAAGTGGGCTTCATGGTCTTGTCGTTCTTTAGTAGCTGTAACTGTGAAAAAAATACTTTTATTGCAACGGCCGTGCTCAAGAAGAACATGCAACCACTTTGAAAAATTCGCCAAAAAAGCTCCCATCATCCTGGGATCGCTGTGAACTTTCATACTCGTTCCCCTCGAGGTGGGCTTCATGGTCTTGTCGTTCTTTAGTAGCTGTAACTGTGAAAAAAATACTTTTATTGCAACGGCCGTGCTCAAGAAGAACATGCAACCACTTTGAAAAATTCGCCAAAAAAGCTCCCAGCAGCCTGGAATCGCTGTGAAATTTCATACTCGTTCCCCTCGAAGTGGGCTTCATGGTCTTGTCGTTCTTTAGTAGCTGTGAAAAAAATACTTTCATTGCAACGGCCGTGATCAAGAAAAGCATGCAACCACTTTGAAAAATTCGCCAAAAAAGCTCCCATCAGCCTGGAATCGCTGTGGAATTTCATACTCGTTCCCCTCGAGGTGGACTTCATGGTCTTGTCGTTCCTTAGTAGCTGTGAAAAAAATACTTTCATTGCAACGGCCGTGATCAAGAAAAACATGCAACCACTTTGAAAAATTCGCCAAAAAAGCTCCCATCAGCCTGGAATCGCTGTGGAATTTCATACTCGTTCCCCTCGAAGTGGGCTTCATGGTCTTGTCGTTCTTTAGTAGCTGTGAAAAAAATACTTTCATTGCAACGGCCGTGATCAAGAAAAACATGCAACCACTTTGAAAAATTCGCCAAAAAAGCTACCATCAGCCTGGAATCGCTGTGAAATTTCATACTCGTTCCCCTCGAGGTGGACTTCATGGTCTTGTCGTTCCTTAGTAGCTGTGAAAAAAATACTTTCATTGCAACGGCCGTGATCAAGAAAAACATGCAACCACTTTGAAAAATTCGCCAAAAAAGCTCCCATCAGCCTGGAATCGCTGTGGAATTTCATACTCGTTCCCCTCGAAGTGGGCTTCATGGTCTTGTCGTTCTTTAGTAGCTTTAACTGTGAAAAAATAATACTTTTATTGCAACGGCCGTGCTCAAGAAAAACATGCAACCACTTTGAAAAATTCGCCAAAAAAACTCCCATCGGCCTGAGATCGCTGTGAAATTTCATACTCGTTCCCCTCGAAGTGGGCTTCATGGTCTTGTCGTTCTTTAGTAGCTGTAACTGTGAAAACAATACCTTTATTGCAACGGCCGTGCTCAAGAAGAACATGCAACCACTTTGAAAAATTCGCCAAAAAAGCTCCCATCGGCCTGAGATCACTGTGAAATTTCATACTCGTTCCCCTCGAAGTGGGCTTCATGGTCTTGTCGTTCTTTAGTAGCTGTAACTGTGAAAAAAATACTTTTATTGCAACGGCCGTGCTCAAGAAGAACATGCAACCACTTTGAAAAATTCGCCCAAAAAGCTCCCAGCAGCCTGGAATCGCTGTGAAATTTCATACTCGTTCCCCTCGAAGTGGGCTTCATGGTCTTGTCGTTCTTTAGTAGCTGTAACTGTGAAAAAAATACTTTTATTGCAACGGCCGTGCTCAAGAAGAACATGCAACCACTTTGAAAAATTCGCCAAAAAAGCTCCCAGCAGCCTGGAATCGCTGTGAAATTTCATACTCGTTCCCCTCGAAGTGGGCTTCATGGTCTTGTCGTTCTTTAGTAGCTGTAAAAAAATACTTTCATTGCAACGGTCGTGATCAAGAAAAACATGCAACCACTTTGAAAAATTCGCCAAAAAAGCTCCCATCAGCCTGGAATCGCTGTGAAATTTCATACTCGTTCCCCTCGAGGTGGGCTTCATGGTCTTGTCGTTCTTTAGTAGCTATAGCTGTGAAAAAATACTTTCATTGCAACGGCCATGCTCAAGAAAAACATGCAACCACTTTGAAAAATTCGCCAAAAAAGCTCCCATCAGCCTGAGATCGCTGTGAAATTTCATACTCGTTCCCCTCGAAGTGGGCTTCATGGTCTTGTCGTTCTTTAGTAGCTGTAAAAAAATACTTTCATTGCAACGGTCGTGATCAAGAAAAACATGCAACCACTTTGAAAAATTCGCCAAAAAAGCTCCCATCAGCCTGGAATCGCTGTGAAATTTCATACTCGTTCCCCTCGAGGTGGACTTCATGGTCTTGTCGTTCTTTAGTAGCTGTGAAAAAAATACTTTCATTGCAACGGCCGTGATCAAGAAAAGAATGCAACCACTTTGAAAAATTCGCCAAAAAAGCTCCCATCAGCCTGGAATCGCTGTGGAATTTCATACTCGTTCCCCTCGAGGTGGACTTCATGGTCTTGTCGTTCTTTAGTAGCTGTGAAAAAAATACTTTCATTGCAACGGCCGTGATCAAGAAAAACATGCAACCACTTTGAAAAATTCGCCAAAAAAGCTACCATCAGCCTGGAATCGCTGTGAAATTTCATACTCGTTCCCCTCGAGGTGGACTTCATGGTCTTGTCGTTCCTTAGTAGCTGTGAAAAAAATACTTTCATTGCAACGGCCGTGATCAAGAAAAACATGCAACCACTTTGAAAAATTCGCCAAAAAAGCTCCCATCAGCCTGGAATCGCTGTGGAATTTCATACTCGTTCCCCTCGAAGTGGGCTTCATGGTCTTGTCGTTCTTTAGTAGCTTTAACTGTGAAAAAATAATACTTTTATTGCAACGGCCGTGCTCAAGAAAAACATGCAACCACTTTGAAAAATTCGCCAAAAAAACTCCCATCGGCCTGAGATCGCTGTGAAATTTCATACTCGTTCCCCTCGAAGTGGGCTTCATGGTCTTGTCGTTCTTTAGTAGCTGTAACTGTGAAAAAAATACTTTTATTGCAACGGCCGTGCTCAAGAAGAACATGCAACCACTTTGAAAAATTCGCCAAAAAAGCTCCCATCGGCCTGAGATCGCTGTGAAATTTCATACTCGTTCCCCTCGAAGTGGGCTTCATGGTCTTGTCGTTCTTTAGTAGCTGTAACTGTGAAAAAAATACTTTTATTGCAACGGCCGTGCTCAAGAAGAACATGCAACCACTTTGAAAAATTCGCCAAAAAAGCTCCCATCAGCCTGGGATCGCTGTGAAATTTCATACTCGTTCCCCTCGAGGTGGGCTTCATGGTCTTGTCGTTCTTTAGTAGCTGTAACTGTGAAAAAATACTTTTATTGCAACGGCCGTGCTCAAGAAGAACATGCAACCACTTTGAAAAATTCGCCAAAAAAGCTCCCAGCAGCCTGGAATCGCTGTGAAATTTCATACTCGTTCCCCTCGAAGTGGGCTTCATGGTCTTGTCGTTCTTTAGTAGCTGTAAAAAAATACTTTCATTGCAACGGTCGTGATCAAGAAAAACATGCAACCACTTTGAAAAATTCGCCAAAAAAGCTCCCATCAGCCTGGAATCGCTGTGAAATTTCATACTCGTTCCCCTCGAGGTGGGCTTCATGGTCTTGTCGTTCTTTAGTAGCTATAGCTGTGAAAAAATACTTTCATTGCAACGGCCATGCTCAAGAAAAACATGCAACCACTTTGAAAAATTCGCCAAAAAAGCTCCCATCAGCCTGAGATCGCTGTGAAATTTCATACTCGTTCCCCTCGAAGTGGGCTTCATGGTCTTGTCGTTCTTTAGTAGCTGTAAAAAAATACTTTCATTGCAACGGTCGTGATCAAGAAAAACATGCAACCACTTTGAAAAATTCGCCAAAAAAGCTCCCATCAGCCTGGAATCGCTGTGAAATTTCATACTCGTTCCCCTCGAGGTGGACTTCATGGTCTTGTCGTTCTTTAGTAGCTGTGAAAAAAATACTTTCATTGCAACGGCCGTGATCAAGAAAAGAATGCAACCACTTTGAAAAATTCGCCAAAAAAGCTCCCATCAGCCTGGAATCGCTGTGGAATTTCATACTCGTTCCCCTCGAGGTGGACTTCATGGTCTTGTCGTTCTTTAGTAGCTGTGAAAAAAATACTTTCATTGCAACGGCCGTGCTCAAGAAAAACATGCAACCACTTTGAAAAATTCGCCAAAAAAGCTCCCATCAGCCTGGAATCGCTGTGAAATTTCATACTCGTTCCCCTCGAGGTGGACTTCATGGTCTTGTCGTTCCTTAGTAGCTGTGAAAAAAATACTTTCATTGCAACGGCCGTGATCAAGAAAAACATGCAACCACTTTGAAAAATTCGCCAAAAAAGCTCCCATCAGCCTGGAATCGCTGTGGAATTTCATACTCGTTCCCCTCGAAGTGGGCTTCATGGTCTTGTCGTTCTTTAGTAGCTGTAACTGTGAAAAAAATAATTTTATTGCAACGGCCGTGCTCAAGAAAAACATGCAACCACTTTGAAAAATTCGCCAAAAAAACTCCCATCGGCCTGAGATCGCTGTGAAATTTCATACTCGTTCCCCTCGAAGTGGGCTTCATGGTCTTGTCGTTCTTTAGTAGCTGTAACTGTGAAAAAAATACTTTTATTGCAACGGCCGTGCTCAAGAAGAACATGCAACCACTTTGAAAAATTCGCCAAAAAAACTCCCATCGGCCTGAGATCGCTGTGAAATTTCATACTCGTTCCCCTCGAAGTGGGCTTCATGGTCTTGTCGTTCTTTAGTAGCTGTAACTGTGAAAAAAATACTTTTATTGCAACGGCCGTGCTCAAGAAGAACATGCAACCACTTTGAAAAATTCGCCAAAAAAGCTCCCAGCAGCCTGGAATCGCTGTGAAATTTCATACTCGTTCCCCTCGAAGTGGGCTTCATGGTCTTGTCGTTCTTTAGTAGCTGTAACTGTGAAAAAAATACTTTTATTGCAACGGCCGTGCTCAAGAAGAACATGCAACCACTTTGAAAAATTCGCCAAAAAAGCTCCCATCATCCTGGGATCGCTGTGAACTTTCATACTCGTTCCCCTCGAGGTGGGCTTCATGGTCTTGTCGTTCTTTAGTAGCTGTAACTGTGAAAAAAATACTTTTATTGCAACGGCCGTGCTCAAGAAGAACATGCAACCACTTTGAAAAATTCGCCAAAAAAGCTCCCAGCAGCCTGGAATCGCTGTGAAATTTCATACTCGTTCCCCTCGAGGTGGGCTTCATGGTCTTGTCGTTCTTTAGTAGCTATAGCTGTGAAAAAATACTTTCATTGCAACGGCCATGCTCAAGAAAAACATGCAACCACTTTGAAAAATTCGCCAAAAAAGCTCCCATCAGCCTGAGATCGCTGTGAAATTTCATACTCGTTCCCCTCGAAGTGGGCTTCATAGTCTTATCGTTCTTTAGTAGCTGTAAAAAAATACTTTCATTGCAACGGTCGTGATCAAGAAAAACATGCAACCACTTTGAAAAATTCGCCAAAAAAGCTCCCATCAGCCTGAGATCGCTGTGAAATTTCATACTCGTTCCCCTCGAAGTGGGCTTCATGGTCTTGTCGTTCTTTAGTAGCTATAGCTGTGAAAAAATACTTTTATTGCAACGGCCGTGCTCAAGAAAAACATGCAACCACTTTGAAAAATTCGCCAAAAAAGCTCCCAGCAGCCTGGAATCGCTGTGAAATTTCATACTCGTTCCCCTCGAAGTGGGCTTCATGGTCTTGTCGTTCTTTAGTAGCTGTAACTGTGAAAAAAATACTTTTATTGCAACGGCCGTGCTCAAGAAGAACATGCAACCACTTTGAAAAATTCGCCAAAAAAGCTCCCATCATCCTGGGATCGCTGTGAACTTTCATACTCGTTCCCCTCGAGGTGGGCTTCATGGTCTTGTCGTTCTTTAGTAGCTGTAACTGTGAAAAAAATACTTTTATTGCAACGGCCGTGCTCAAGAAGAACATGCAACCACTTTGAAAAATTCGCCAAAAAAGCTCCCAGCAGCCTGGAATCGCTGTGAAATTTCATACTCGTTCCCCTCGAAGTGGGCTTCATGGTCTTGTCGTTCTTTAGTAGCTGTAAAAAAATACTTTCATTGCAACGGTCGTGATCAAGAAAAACATGCAACCACTTTGAAAAATTCGCCAAAAAAGCTCCCATCAGCCTGGAATCGCTGTGAAATTTCATACTCGTTCCCCTCGAGGTGGGCTTCATGGTCTTGTCGTTCTTTAGTAGCTATAGCTGTGAAAAAATACTTTCATTGCAACGGCCATGCTCAAGAAAAACATGCAACCACTTTGAAAAATTCACCAAAAAAGCTGCCATCAGCCTGAGATCGCTGTGAAATTTCATACTCGTTCCCCTCGAAGTGGGCTTCATAGTCTTATCGTTCTTTAGTAGCTGTAAAAAAATACTTTCATTGCAACGGTCGTGATCAAGAAAAACATGCAACCACTTTGAAAAATTCGCCAAAAAAGCTCCCATCAGCCTGGAATCGCTGTGAAATTTCATACTCGTTCCCCTCGAGGTGGGCTTCATGGTCTTGTCGTTCTTTAGTAGCTATAGCTGTGAAAAAATACTTTTATTGCAACGGCCGTGCTCAAGAAAAACATGCAACCACTTTGAAAAATTCGTCAAAAAAGCTCCCATCAGCCTGAGAAAGCTGTGAAATTTCATACTCGTTCCCCTCGAGGTGGGCTTCATGGTCTTGTCGTTTTTTAGTAGCTGTGAAAAAAATATTGAAAAAAATCCTCACAACTTCGTATCTATTTGACTTTTTGAGTGTTGCGTATTATGGTAAGGGTTAAAGGTATCCATATAGATTGACGTGTATATTTTACTGTCAGCATCTTTTGCTGCGTCCGTATGTAACCGATAACGATTGTTTCATGTTTGTGTATGTAATTGAAACAAGCGCGTATAAATAGGTTCCCGTAGACGACGACGCATCGTATGGTGCATTTCAGACATCTGTTTGTTTGGCCCCGGTGGTTGTGAGAAAAAATTCATTAATAAATTAAACGAAACAACTGTTTGAGCGAACACGTGGTGTGCACTCCTGTATATAGTCTCTCTATGTCCATGATGATCTTCCAGTGATTAAACTACTTGTATAAGCATGCACATATAAATTGAATTGGAGGTGGATTTTTTTTCTTTTTCGTTTAGGCATTTTGACTAATTTTTTTTTATTATTATTTTGGCAATCCGCTGATATTTGATTCTTAATGAATCAGCAGCATGGGAACTTTTTCTTTTCTCAAATGTCTTTTTCTTTAATTGATTGTAGATTGTACTCTTGATGCGGTAACGCTAAGCTGAAGGTGCCACAAGTAGTGTTAGCGTAATGATACTAATCATTGGGTAATTGCAATACGAAAAATGGGGTTATATATTTTTTTCTCTATACCTAAGTTTTGTTCTCTTGTTCTTGCCTTGATAATGGAAATATTGATTGATGCTAAAATTATTATCAAGAGAATATCAATTGAGTAAAGGAAGCATAAAATAAATGAGCGCCCATGAGCATAATCGTCAAAGTCGACAGGCAAATCATTCTCAATTCTCGTCTCGATTGCAGCAGCTATTTGAAATTACAATAAACTGCGCGTTACCTATTTATTTATTTATTTATTTTATGTACCTGCATATTTATTTATTTAAATTGCACGTTATTTGTTATTTATTATTTGTTAAAAGTTGGAGAAGGATGGCACCGATTTTACGCAACCCAGCTGCCACCAGAAATCAGAAATAGAACAAAAACGTTCATAATCACCAGCGAACTTTGCGTTTTATTAATAATATCTCGAAGATGATTTCGAACTAATAATAATAATAATAATAACACGATCAGATAAAAATAAAAATTTTCTAGTTTTGATGCTGATATTGGGAAGATGTTGTCGATTTACGGTGATTCTACACGAGGTAGTCGAAAACAATGTTTACGCATTCTCGTAACCTTGCCGAGTTTTATCAATACGATGAATTGGCGCGACACTGGCACGTTTTCCTAATTTATTGTAAACAAGGTATAATGATTATTGTTTACACTTTATAACACTTTGTTTTGATGATAATTGTATGTAGGAACGTTTCTTTCGAGCGGCAGGGTATTTTTAACTTTTTTTTTTCTGAATAAGTTCCTTCAGTCCAAATGGTAAATAACATAATAAACCAATAAAAAATGTTTTCTCTAATTTTTTATTTTCCTACCTACGACGGACAATAGAACTTCAAGTGCTCTAAAATCGTAGAGCTTGAAAAAATCGATTTACCTGTCAATAGTAACATCCAGAAAATAACCAGAGGATGTATGATAGTCAGTCCAGTTTAGTCAGTTCAGTTTATATGAAAAAGTGACACGGAACTCGGTGACTTTGAGAGCCTCTCGCCATCTACCAATGGAGATAAGAACTACCGGCAGCAGGGCCTATTTGTACCCATCGGGAATAGTTGCGGCCGGTAGTTCTTGTCTCCATCGCCACTCGAAATACTTCGGCTTTCCAGATGGGGGTATACCTCTCTGTTACCTATAGATAACAAAGAACAGGTACGCCTAAAAAAACGCGAAGATCTTGAATATTGTAACGTTTTTAC
The DNA here is from genome assembly GCA_910589415.1 of Malachius bipustulatus. Taxonomy (NCBI): domain Eukaryota; kingdom Metazoa; phylum Arthropoda; class Insecta; order Coleoptera; family Melyridae; genus Malachius; species Malachius bipustulatus. The sequence continues at coordinate 36,079,317 of OU342636.1, forward strand.
ATCGTTTTAGAAGTAAATATTCTCTTATAATGTCTTCCTTTGCGAATAGAAACATTATTATCCATTTAAAAGGTCACCCCCAGCGCCACCTGTTGACTAGAAGAACAAGTAGTTTGGCGTAGATCGAGACCAGCTCAGAATTTCCTACTTTCGAGCTAAGTTACAGTCTCGTTTGTCACTTTCATCTCGATATGCGCAGACCCTTTTTCTCTCTTCAAAGAGGATGTAGCCGTTTTCTTTTTTTTTACTTTCGAAGCAAGCTACACGCTACTGAAAGTTCTCCCTTCAATCACCTCAAGGACCGACATTATTCGGGTAAGAAAACAATCTTGACCTATTTAATCAAGTTCTAATGGAACTTATTTTTGTTCCAGTCCTTTTCCTTATCTTCTCTATGAACTCCCTTTGGAATTATGCTTCCGGTACCTTAGCCTGCATCTCCAGGAGATTTTCGTGGAAGACGCCATCTTCATATCTTTCAAAATACGTAGATCTATATCTGGCATCATTAGAAAGATCACTCCAGTTTCCTAAAGGATATGCTGCCCATCCAGCACTAAAAGTGGAAATCAACATCCCACATCAAATATTTTTGGACTTTCACCTGTCTATTGATAGACCCCTCCGTCTATAACACGTGTTTCCAGCGGAGCCCTAGAGCTAAACACCATTTGATAGTCCTGAAGGAGGTTCCCGTCTTTCCCTCAAAAAGCACGAGCTACGTTCCTGCCTCTCTACAGGTGTAAAGATACAGTAACCTTTCGTTAGAGCAATATGCCCGGTTCTATGTAATCCGGCGGGAATATTTTGATATCCCGTTCCCTCATTCGCCAAAATATGGTCCGCAATACGAAAATTAGCAAGCTTAGAAATTGCGAAATACACGCATGAGTAGAGAACATCCCCGTCCTATAACCGGAAAGTCGCCAATTAATTTCCTTTGAACCCTTGACTGATCAACAGCAGCGTATCAGACCTTATCTTCAATATCTTCGGGTATGGTATAAACTATAACTATTCGTAACTCTTCTAGTTTTGGTATTTTTCCTCTCACCCTGGTAGAAGGGGAGGTGTGTAACGTATCGGGTTATCGGGTATGGTATAAACTAGAACTACCTTTGTAATCCTCGTTTTGGTCTTTTTCCTCTCAGACAAAAGATGAATGACATGTTGCAAGACAACATGCTATTCATTGATGTTGTGCTGTGAGTAGAGACGGAAATTGTAGACACGTGTTTCGTCCTGTTTGGGAATCTTCAGTACAATGTATCTACCAAAACACAGCACAGTAGTTTTGATCACGTATCCCTAAAGCCCCCATAGGGGCTTTACCTATTTTATGCACACTGGGGGGCACTACACTCACTTTTGGCTTTGGCATGCATTATGATGGCTATCTGGGGTGTATCCTATGGCGCAAGCCGAACCCACCGTGCCTTTTATTTTTATTTTGATTTCATTTTTTTCCTCTCACCCTGGTAGGAGGTGTGTAACGTATCGGGTATGGTATAAACTAGAACTACCTTTGTAATCCTTCTCGTTTTGGTCTTTTTCCTCTCACCCCGGTAGAAGGGGGTGTGTAACGTATAATTATACTTTAGAGAAAAAAACTTACGTAGTAGGTAGAGGTAGTCCCAAAAGAACTATAATAATATTAAAATCAAATTAGATATTTGAATATTTATAAAAAAAATATTTTACTCACCCAGTTTGATGACGACTGGTTCAGGGAAGATATCGAAGATAAGGTCTGATTCGCTGTTGATCAGTCAAGGGTTCAATGGGAAATGAAATGGCGACTTTTCTGTTCTTTCTTCTTAGTGTATTTCGCAATTTCTACGCTTGCTAAATTTCGTATTGCGGACTTCGGGTGAATCAGGAAACGGGATTTCAAAAAATTCCCGCCGGATTACATAGAGCCTTATCGTTAGAGCCATATTGCTCTAACGAAAAGTTACTGTTACGAAATTATTTCTCACTGCTAGTAAGTCTATTCGACAAGAGATGGCGTTGCTTGTACCATTCTTTGATTTAAATAAAGAAATATGCCTATTTAGGATATTTCTGAATAGAGAATAGGGAATATACGTTACAGTTTCATATAATATCATTTCGCACCATAATAGTGTTAACCTACTTCGCCTTATTTTGGATTCGAAGTTTAGATTTGATCATTTTTGGTATTTAGGTCCTAATTTAAGCTTGCCACCTTAGGTTTTCTGCAGAACAAGTTCGAAATCTTTCGTACAGCGTTTGAGGTGAAACTAAAGACATGGACGGTACTGTTTCGTTCTTGTTCGGGCTCATCAGCGTATCATATCAGTCAGTTTACGAAGGATTGATACTTGGAAGTAGTACTCTTATTCTAACTAGTCTTCCGACTCCAATATTTCGTATGGTATGTGCAAAAGAAAAAAAGATTCACAGAAATTTTTATTCAAAATTAGGATGTTTGCCAAAGATGTTTAAGGCGAGCATTTTGAACATCTCCTACACTAAGATTAATGATTTTTTTGTGTTAATTTTTGCAAAAAAATGTGAAAACAATATCATTTTTTGAAATCAGAGTTGATTCCGGGCTGTTTTCCCTTGTCCGTGGCTGGAACAAATCTCCATGGACCATGGCAAAACAGCCCGGAATCAACTCTTGATTCTGACTCGCAAAAAAACCCGTTTTCAATGCTTTTTAAGTAATGTATTGTGGCCCGAGTGTTTTTGCTTTTTTCTTGCCTTATTTGGACATTTGAGCCGGTATTTGACGTTTAATTGCGGTCGAGGCACTACATGCTTCCGCGCGACTTGAACCGTAAAATTCCTACTGTGAAATATGCCCATTTAAATCAATGAAACAGTACTTAATAAATAATTATTATACACATAGCTAAATAATATTAACGGCACGTTAATAATTTCCAGTTTCAAGTAAAGGAAGCACGGTAGACGAACAAATATAAAAGTGAAAATATGACAGATCCTCGATATAACGTGTCCTGGTCCTTTGGAGCGAGTGCAATGTATTCTGTACTATGTGTAACCTGTTAGTTGTTCGTAGTCTAGAGCGGAACAAGTGAATGAATTGGTTGGCATTACTACTTGTGTATGAAAACCACATCGTCGTAGCCTAGCTGAGCTTAATAAAATCGACATTACACGAACGGACTTATTTAGTTAATCCCTTATCCTTATCTCGTTAGTCTGATTGAAAAACCTCGATTGATAGCATAGTGCTTAACAGAACCGGATGCCAAGAATGAGTTTTATATTTCAGGAACAAAGAAGGTCCAGCTTGTAGCTTTTTGGACTATCTTTAGGATAGTTTCCCTTGGTTGGGGGTCGACGGAACCTTGATACGTCAAACTCCTTCTCACTCCTACCTTCATACCAGTTCATGTATTCCAATCCAAGAGGAATTTTGAAGATCTGAAGAAAGTCTTTAGAGTCATATACCCCTGTTGCCGATGTGTTGAATTGGCAAATCCTTTAACAACCCCCTAAGTGGAGTGCTGATCCTCTGGGATTCGATCCGCAAATCAAATCCACGCAGATAGAGGTGACGACTTAGTCTGCAGTCTTCCTGTTGAAAACAAATTGCTAGATCGTAATAACACTCAGATGAAATGATTGTTCGTGTATGGTGGTTGGTGAGTAAGATTCGATATACCTAGAACTGTCGCAGAGTTTTAGTAAAGCGAATAAAATGTAGACGAGCTCGGTCGGTACTGGTAATAACGTGTCTTGTTTCTATTTATCTTTCATTCGACTAATGAAATGACCGGCCGTTTCATTTTATGATCCGGTACCGGGTGCTCGAATAACGAGAGGAATATGTCTGCCGGAAAGGGAAGATCTAAGAGCGTTATAAAAACAGGCCTTGCAGCGACAATGTTCGAATGCAGAGTGCAGACAAGTACGTAATGTTGCAGAAAGTGCACCCACGTAATCATGTCATGTTTTATGATCGAGCGAACAAGTATGTCGTTTCAACGATTATGTACCTATACATGTTTTGCTTTATGCTAGGAAATAAATGCGACAATTTACGAAACGTTGGGCATCAATAACGTAATTTCTTCCCTCTTTTTTTTCTCTCTACGACCACTGTTGTAGTAGAATTGGGGTCACTACGGCGTCGCGATGTCAAACCGGTCATGCTAATGAGATGCACACCTGCATCAGTGTCATAATGTAATAAACCTGTCAAGTTAATTGTTTTTTTATGTTAATGAGGCAAATTGTTCGTACACAAATTGATGAATTATGAAAATGAGAATGACCCTGAACAGGTGCGCACCTCAGTAGCATAGCCGGTTTGGCGTCGCGACGGCGTAGTGACCCTACTTCTACTTCTACTAATAATTGATTACATAATCAATAACGATTTTCGTCTCTTTGTTCCAGTCGGTATACCGCAGATAAAATGGTGCGGCTCGGAGGGCGACTACAACGTCATGGTGATGGAGCTTCTCGGCCCCTCGCTGGAGGACCTCTTCAACTTCTGCTCGCGCCGTTTCTCCCTCAAGACCGTCTTGCTGCTGGCCGACCAGCTGATCTCCCGCACCGACTTCATACATTACCGCAACTTCATCCATCGCGACATCAAACCGGACAACTTCCTCATGGGACTGGGCAAGAAGGGCAACCTGGTCTACATTATCGATTTCGGACTGGCGAAGAAGTACAGGGACGGCAGGACGCACCAGCACATACCTTACAGGGAGAACAAGAACCTCACCGGTGAGTGGATGATGATGATTGTTTTTTTTTTTTTTTTCAGAAATTATGTAAAACGTTGGGCGTTGCGACTTGTTGGCGGCCGCTGTCAGTAGCCGCAAAGTCTGCTTATAAATGTCACCTGTCTTGTTGGTAGCGAGAAAAAAAAAATTAAAAAGAAAGAAATAGCTGCCGTCACTGGCTAGTAGTTTTGACCATCAACGGTAGATGTCGCTACGTCCTGCAAGTCACGATTTTGTAACACAGGCTTAATAAGTTTATTGTATGCTTTATCGGAGTTGACTGTGATATTAAATAAGCGAGTTAAGGGCTGTTGATGTCAGAATTCCGACGTCACAACAGTCGCGATTGATATGACGTCACAAACATACTTCGCAAGGCTGTATCTCGAGACAGAAAGCAGATATTGAAGTGCCGTTTTCACCCTTGTGATGAAGAAATTCTGAAAAACTACCATATTTGGTCAAAATTGGAATTTTAACCATAATTTTTGACACATATGGATTTTTTTATTTTGATGTTGAGACGAAAGCAATGACACACGATGATGAGTATCCAGTAGGGGCGCTATCTTTTACTTTTGCATCTCTTGTAAGAGGTTCTGTTATGGAGTGAATAGGTATATAAGATATCTTGCAAGGATGTTGTGGTTCTCACAAGAATAACAATATGACGCAAATTAAGTAATAATCATCACGGGCGACTTCATAACCATAACCCACGGGCGACTTCATAACCATAACCTCAAGATCGCGGTCGATTGTTCTCGTCGAAACTCGAATAACAGAAACAATGGTCGCTTTTGCAGGAAAACTGGGAAACTTGCGCGATAACTCTTGTCGTCCGTTACCGCTTGTTTTATTATTACATAAGCAAATGACCTTTTCGTTGTGCAAAACAACAATGAGCGTTGCGTACGTTTTTATTTTTTAGTAAGAAATCGCAAGCCTAATTATTTATTAACAGCGCTGTAATAATAATAACAACGATAATGAACGTGTGCACTTTGCGTATATTAAATAATTAATTTGATTGAATTGAAATGTTTTGTGTGTAATGTGCAAGGTCTCCGCGACTATGAGTTTGCAGTAGGCAGGTTTATAACGAACGGACGGGAGCCTCGGCTAATTTAAAATTGAAATTTAACCGTTCGTTTTACATATCCACTTCCTTTGTAGGTATAATTGATTAATTATCGAAAGTTCACTTTGACGTCTGGAAAATAATAATGGCGATTTTTTTTCAATAAGGGTTTTACGTAACAGCGACTCTGATATTTATGCGCATATCGACACCTCGTTATCCATAAAGAGTATTCTGCAAATATTCTGACGGAAATTGACGCGATTAAAATATATGACCTTTTTTCACACATTTCTAACATGAAAAATAGTGTTTGGGGAAGTTTCGGCTACCTAGTTATACTAACATCCGCTAGATGGCATTGAGTCATGTAGGTCACTTGCTGAAATCACCGTTTAGTGCAAAAATTAGCTCTTTGAAACGAAATCATTTTTTTGAGTTGTAAATCGGGCTCTTTGCGAGATAGTAGACATTGATAGGTACTTCCCGTGTGCAAAACCCAGACGCTGTCGGATAATTAATTTTTGCGTAATTGCAATTAGAAGTCTAGTTCTTCATATCATATTTTAAAGCGAGGCTGGATGCTCTGAAGGTCGTCCGCTCCGAATTCATCAAACGGTTTTGGAAAGTTCAGCTATAAATCGTCGTCAATCTGCGTTTTCCATTTAAATGCTGAAAAATGGGTAAAAATTGCGCGCAAATGCGGGCGAAAACGGCCGAGCACACGAAAGTGTTGGTAGAACAGCAGTTAAGGGGAAGGCATAATACAAGCGTTGTTGTAGTACCCCTCATCTGCCGTTATACCCCCATTCTCGCGCGCTCGGCCGTTTTCGCTCATGTTTGCGGGCATATTTTTTTTGCAAGACCGAGAACAAGTCTTCAATACAAAGGCCAAGTTTGCAAGACAAAGATGGTCAGAATTTTGCTGCAAGTACCTGATACGGGTTTCACATTTTTACGCCCACGAAAGGAAAGGCGATCTTCTTTGTTACGGTTGTGCAATAAAATGGTTGTGCAATAAATCCCCAGCTTTGTATCAAATTGCCCTGATTGCATCCAGCTCGATCACCTGACTCCCAAGTTACCAATGCCCGCGGTGTCCCCCAGGGATTGGTGTTGCCGTCTACCAGTTTTTTTCTCTTATATATACATATGTATATCACCAGAACATCTCTCCCTTCATTCAGCCCCAGTTTCATTCAGCTACGCCACAACACATTCAACATGAAATTCTGACCAATAGAAACTGTAAGAACAGATGATCTATTTAAATTCAGGCTTGATTTTTTTTTTGAGGTACTGTTTCTTTCTTCAGCGATTAGACGAGAGAGGAAAAGTGTTATCGAAACATCGATACCTACAAGAACTGAGATAGCTCGAGATAATTATTATTGAAGAGTAAATATTGTCGGTACAGAGGACTGTCGGAAAAACATTTGATTGGATATAATTATTATTATTGTTTAAGAGTGACTGCTTAGTCGCACTTGATTCCCCCTGTTGGCGATATGCGGATCGTGCACACCTCTACACCGTGCATCATCAAAAGTACATAAGTATTCTCTTTGACCAAGAAATGACAGGCCAAGAACTCTTTTTTCTACTTATAGGTTTGCTTTCGTCGATGTTTATGGGAAAAAATATCAAAAACTGATCCATCGTTTATCCTGAAGTCTACGAGCTTATAAGACCCCCCCCCTGAAGGCGCAACGTCACGTCGCGTCATTCGAGTGTCCACAAAAAGAACGGTTATTTTATTTTCAGTACCGTTACTATGGTAATATAATAACGAAATTAGTATTCACGTTATATCCCCATTGTTTTGTTTGTTTATAAGACTTACAAGTAGTGTTTGTTGTTAACAGAAAAAATACGTTCGTTATCACTGCGTATTTGCGTTCTAGGTTTCCATCACCATCAGTACTATCGTGATTCATGACTGATTGTGTAGTAATTAACTCTTCTTATTATCGTTGCAAAATGTTCTTTGTTACTTATTAATATTAATAATTATTTTTATCAAAATCTTTTTTTTATTATTATTGTAGACTGCTTATTTGTTTCAGTTGTTTCCATTATAAATAATAATAATATTAATTGATGAAAAAATGTATTTTTCTTCGCGTAAGGCTTGGACCCTGTCTTTGATGATTAAAAAAGACTTTATTAAATAATTTGACCGATAGAAATAGCGAACTACTTACTCGTGAAAATTATTCCTCGATTAATTTTATATGAAGAGATTTTCACAAGAGACTAACACAAAACGACATGTCGATTCTCGTCAGAATGCTCCAATCGAAATACAAAATCTTTCCTGGTAAGAACTGAAAATCGCCAGTCTTTACTCTCATCTCTTTCCTACCTCATCTCTCCACCAATCAGCGTGCTGTTTGCCAAAATTATACGATCCGTACCTACGACGTCTTTTATTGTCGCGTTTATTCTAAATTTACCCTTACTGGTCATTTTCAAGCTAACTCGCCCACGACCTTATTTTATCCTTCTAGGGAAAAATGCACCTTCTGCCAACTGTTCGTTCCTATTCATTTATCTAATTTATCGCATTTATCAATAACATAAATCAAATACTGGACGAAACTAAATAAACTACATATCAAAATACTCGGAAAATTTTTGGAATCTGTAGGTAAGTACCCTTCACGTCGCCAGAAAATAGTGAAAATACAATATAAAAAGAGAACATTTCTAACTACGCACCTGTTACTCCATGTTTATAAAAAAAAACAATAAATTTGATGTCACCTATCATGCCTGGAAATCATTCCTGTATCATACCTGGGACACCTGTATATTTAGTCAGTTTGTGTATTTTTGCTCTAGGTAGTCTAGGTAGTGATTGTGGGAGTTAATTCACCACTTTTCTGACACTTTCCTATACGAAATCCTACACATCGTTGTCATATTTGACTTATGAACGCAACCCAATTCTAGAGTCGTGTCAGACTCATAATTGCTCATCCTCAATTTCTTTTTAATTTGGACACAAGAGAATGGACAAAAATTTAATTTATTTGAACAAGTAAGAGTGATTTGCAGCAGAGCAACGCGGTTGTAGTGAAAGTGAAGCAGTAATATTTTCAAGAACTGTTACGCAATAGACAGAGCAAAGCAAACGAATTAAAATCGTTGAAAATAATAAGAAATCAGTGAAACTTTGATTAATTGATGATGTTAATTAATAATTATTATTATTATGAAGTGTATAAAAATTTAAAATAATTACCTACATCCGCTATTTTGCGCTAAAAATATACTGGTACTTTTCTAAATACGACAACCAGTTTTACACTAATTACATGAATAATTATTAAAATAAAAATAATTGTTAAAGTTTTTATAAAAAAAAAAATCAAAGACCAAACATTTCAAACAAAAAATTAATGAATGTATTATGATACTATGTAGATAGTATGCTATGTTGCAAAATTATTTATTTATCCTATAAACTAAGGATCAAAATTTATCATTATCTTTGGAATGGAACGATCGAAAATCCTAAATCTCCTTCGAGAATTGGAACTGGAACTGGTGCTACGATCGAGTAGTCACCAGAACCAGAATGGGAGACATGAAAAAACTTTCAGATTCCTTAATTTTTAGACATTTTTTTGTACCCCTCCAAAGGCCTTTCTTGTAAATTTTTACGGTTTTTTTTTATTAGGTATTAGGTACTTGTTCAAAAAATATCAAATTTTCAAAACAATCGCATGTTAAAATGGTCAAAATTGAAGCTTTTTTGTTTTTAGGTAGTCTTTACAGAAAAAACAATACAAAAAAAATTTAAAGGTGTTTTTAGACGGTTTTTACAGAAAACAACAAGACAAAAAATATTTAACAGTGTTTTTAGATGGTCTTTACAGAAAAAACAATACAAAAAATATTTAAAAGTGTTTTTAGACGGTCTTTGCAGAAAAAACAAGACAAAAAATATTTAAAAGTGTTTTTAGACTGTTTTTACAGAAAAAACAATACAAAAAAATATTTAAAAGTGTTTTTAGACGGTCTTTGCAGAAAAAAACAAGACAAAAAGTATTTAAAAGTGTTTTTAGACTGTTTTTACAGAAAAAACGATACAAAAAAATATTTAAAAGTGTTTTTAGACGGTCTTTACAGAAAAGGACAAGACAAAAAAATATTTAAAAGTGCTTTAGAATAAGATTTTTGAGTTTGAAATTTTGAATCGTGTATCGTTAAAAATAAGTGTATCGTGTATAAAATCCTTCGATTTTTTTTGTTTTTTTTTTTATTTCACACTAGGTACTGTTATTCGTTTAACCACTTATTAGGCCGATCCGGTTGTGAGCCTTCCATAACTTTTTTTTTCGATTTTCAAAAATAAAAAAGTCCCTATTTGTATATCCCCATTATAAGTACTTACCGATTTTTTGTCACTTTTTTACTCATTTTAAATTAATTTTTAAACACTTAAAAAGGAGTATAGAGTGACTTTAGAGTGACTTTATGAGGTTTTTTTTTTAATTTTCAAAATCGAAGAAAAAAGTTATAATGAAGCGCCCACGGCCTAAAAGTTGTTAAAATAATAGTAATTTAAAATAGTTTCACAAAAAATATAAGATTTTTCAAAAACGCAATTTCAAATTTCAAGCTCAATATTCTTAATTATTAAAAACGCTTATAATTTTTTTTAAGAATTTTTTCTGTAAAGGCCATCTTAAAGTAAAAATTTAAAAACAAAAAAGATTAAATTTGGACCCATATATGTATTAGGAAAGTTATGCGATTTTTTTGAAAATTTGAAATTTTGGAACAAGTAATCAAAAAAATCTCAAAATTTACCATAAGACTGTTCAGAGGGGTACTAAAAAATGTAAAAAAATTGAGGAAAATCAAAAATCAAAATTTTTCAAACCGTCCGATTTGACGTGGAATGTCCCAGATATACAAGGTGATTCAGTACCATAAATTGAGAGGCTTGTAGATAAAGCCAAAATATTAGGAAAACTCAGATTAATTTTTCCGAAAATGGTTTTAACGGAGATACAGGATGTTTAAGAAGTGTCAATCTTCGATACTGTTTTTTTTTTATTGTATCTTTCTACAGAGTGGACCAATAATTATGAATTTTTGTATACTTTGTAGGCTTTCTATTTAATAACCAGAATTTGAAAAAATTCTGGGTGTACGTGTAACCATAGCAACCAGTGACATAGAATCGGGGTCACTGGTCACCTTTTGTGTCGTAAAAATTTTTAATTGTTTTTTTTTTTAATTTTTGCTAGATTTTTTCGTAATGCCAGATTAAATTACTACAACAAAGCCATACTGATAAAAATTCGATAAGACTTTTGAAAAAACTTGAATGTATAGTTTCTATTCTAACATTTTTTTATTTTTATTGTTTTTAGTATTTTTTTCTTTTTTTATTGAATAATTGGAATCATTTAATCGTATAAGATAAGCGCCATAAATGGAAGGGCTTTCAGATGAAGCTAAAATATTAAGAAAACTCACATAATTTTTTTCCTGAAAATTGCCAGGGTGTTGAAAAAAAAACATTTTCGGACAAAAAAATTATCTATTTTTCCCAATATCTATAAGGCTCTATCTACAAGCCCCACAATTTATGGAACTACCTCTGATTCACTGATAGAAATTTTACATTCCCATCTAGTTGGATTACATGAAAATATATTACACGTTTCGAATTTACGCTGTCACCATCAACTTTTTTTAATTTTTTTAAATACCGATCTGGATTATTTTTCGTGATTTTGAAAGGAAATTGTGCCCTTAATTGATTCTAATCAGTTTTTTTTCCGAAATTTGTATATTTCATTAAAAAAATAGATAGAAATTTAATACGGTTCTGGAATAAAATTAAATTTTAGGTAATTGATTTATTTATTTATTTATTATTGTTTCAACAAGGCAAGCCCTATACTAAATTATAAGTAACTACAAAAATACCCAAAAAACAATAATAAATAATTTATTTCCTTTACAAAAGTATAGTCATGGAAATATGAATTCGGTTGCTATTTTTTTTTTCAATCCAGAACCGTATTGAATTTTTTTTATGAAATTGCCAAATCTCAGAAAAAATATAAAAACTGAATAGAATCAATTAAGGGCACAATTTCCTTCCAAAATCAAGAAGAAAATCCATGTCCGTATTTAAAAAAAAATAAAGTTGATGATGGCAGGGAAATTCGAAACGTAGTTTGATAGCAAATAAAAACTGACCTTGAGAATGTGCTTTCAGTTTTTTTTTTTGATTATTCAAATTATTTGCTAGAGCTAGAAAATCTAAAATTTTCCAAATATGTAGTTAAAAAGGGAGGAATGTCGAAAAAACCCACTTTTTATAAAAGGCTTTTTTTCACCATTAAGTATCTTTTTTGTAATAAGAATCAGTGAAGAGTGGCAAATCCTTTTTTTTTATAAAACGTACCTAGATACGATGAACATTAAAAAAGTTTGTGTTCTTGGCAATAAAATTGAAAACTTGATCTATAAAAGAGTGTTGCACAAGCTACAAGACTACGAGCCTTTGGCATAACATAAACAAAAGAGAGAAAAAATCAGTTCACCTTCCATTTTATACCGAAAGTGGAAACGACGAACGCAGAAGACGCATGAAACACGGCTAGAAAGTTGCGCCACCTCGTTTACCAATAAATAATAATAACAACAACGCGAGAAGACTAAATCCTACGCGAAATCCTCAATTTCCTATATAAGGCCGGGTCTTATTAATTTGCATCTTATGTAATAAAATATATTTATATACACGAGAGCTGAAAAACAAGTAACCCGACGCGCGTCCGTCTTCTTCTCGTTGTTTAATTAATAAAACGTGACGAACCCACGCGCAAATTGACCCGGGAATTAAATCCGTAATTATATTTTTTCGCCTGCAATTAACTGGCTTAATTATGGCGTTCCGTTGTTGTAGTTACCTGAGTATTTACTTGACGTTGTTGAAAAAATGTCATCCACGTGTCTCAAATAAAAATTTCTACAGGAAAGCGATAGAAAGGAAGCAGCTATAATAGGGCAAGGTTTACTGGGGTAAATCTGGTAGGTAGGTATGTATAAGTAAACCCTCTGATCTGAATTTATGGCGGATTGCTGCTTAATGCCAGTGAAAGGTTACGCGAGGGAATATTTACACACCCTTTATAATAATAGTCAGTATAGAGTTTGAGGTTTATTATACCTAACCTACATTTATTATTATATACAGGGTGCTTTTTTTTCCTGAACATTCAATAGTTCAAATTAGTTCAAATCAGGCACTAAATTCCTACACTGGTGTGAAGCTCTCTCCTACTTGAAGAGTGTTTTTCTATTTGTCTGAACTGGGCAGTTTGTTTTTCTCTGATGATCGGGAATTATTTCACCCAAAAACTGGAGATTGTGGCGTAACAGACACTCCAATTCGAATAATGTAAACCCAAGTGTGTCAGCAGCAGCACTTAGGCATACATTTAAATCGCGGCCGGTTATTATTATTATTATTAATAATGTTTATTTATGATGAAAGGCCGGGTGCGTAGATAGATAGGTACACGGACATAGGTACTCAAAGCATGGGGCGTGTGGACAGGAGCGTGCATTTAAAACTCGACCGCTGATTATTATAATAATTATTAGACAAAGTTACTGTCCATGCTGAGGTAATTATTAAACCATTGCGCCTGACCCTTCTCTATAACATTTTCACGAGTTTTGGGTCACTGTTTACTTGTTGAACGGGATCTACAAATCTACAGAGTCGTATGCAGAGCTCGATATTCTAGGTACGGTTATTGGAAACTAGAGGGCGCTAGCCGTATTGAACGTAGTTATTTTATTAATTCAAACAGCTGTTATTATTAATTAAAACGACATTTTCTGGCGTTAATTACTCTAACGACGACGAGTCGTTACAGATTAATAATGTTAAATGGATTATTTGTTGAAATTCAAGAGTCGTTTTAGAGAAAAACGAGAAAATGTTTACTCTGAAGTGGCGCAACAGACCAAAAATGTAACTATAGCAACAGCAGAAGCTTTTCCATTTCTGTCTGAAATAATAATTAGGGGAGCCCATATTTACATAGGTCGATATTTATATGGGAATACGCTAAATTCGTAAAACCAAAAGGCGCCCTTTTTTGATAATTGATTGAACTTGTCTCACTAATTGATGGAATTTGAGCTTATTTTTCCCAGGCTGTAGATCACCAATCTCACAGACATTTATTTTTGTTACAGGAACTGCAAGATACGCCAGCATCAACACCCATCTGGGCATAGAACAGTCCAGACGGGACGATTTAGAATCACTAGGTTACGTCCTCATGTATTTCAATAGGGGCTCGTTGCCTTGGCAAGGGCTGAAAGCGGCAACCAAAAGGCAGAAATACGAACGGATATCCGAAAAGAAAATGTCCACCCCGATCGATGAGCTGTGTAAGGTGAGCGAGTGTGAACCGGTCGATTGATCTTGTTGGTTAAATAATTACGTGAAACTCTCCATAAGCGGACCCAACTGTTTTGTCCGCTTATGAGAGATGTCCGTTTACGGAAGGACAACAATATGTAGGTACAACAATCAGTTTGAGTTTTATTAGAAAAATGGTGGATCAAAATAGAAGAATGATACAGTCTCACTAATCCGGCGCTATTAAAGACTAGGAGATAAGAAGTAAGTTGTGACTGTAGGAATGGTTGTTGGTACTCTCCAGTCCGTTACTCGCGATTCAGGGATTCAAGCCACCTTGTCGGCGTCACAATAACACGGGCACTTTCATAATAAGCTGGTTATGACTTATCATAAGTTGTAATTATCTGCTTATCGCGCATCCTAGTTAGCATACTACTTCTCTGTTCTATAATGTTTGTGTTATTCCATTCCAGGGCTATCCGGTAGAATTCCAGATGTATCTGAAATACTGTCGACAGTTGAGGTTCGAGGAACGGCCCGACTACAGCCTGCTGAGACACCACTTCCGCACACTCTTCCACAGGCAGGGCTTCACGTATGATTACGTCTTCGATTGGAACATGTTAAAATTTGGTAAGTACTCACTGTGATGTTATGTTTGTTTTATCTCTCTGTGTCCTTATCAGGCGTGCTTTTTATTTCAAACTTGTCACTTGTCATTCATTATTAACTCTTTTAGCTCCATTTACTGTTCTGGTTGGTAAAACAACTGGTAACAATCGTCTAGGTCTTGCTGCTCAAAACCGCATAGTCAGTTTCCAGCATATTGCCCATTTCCATTACCCTAAATCGATGCCGATGTAATAATTATCGTGTGCCCTAGGTGGTAGTAGAGGAAACCACTGCGAGGACAACAGCGGCCGTCAGGCTCCCCGTTTCGGTTACGGTGCCATCCCCGGCGGTAACGAGGTGCCCGGTGCCCAGCCGCAACCTCAACAGAGGGACGGGCGACAACGGAGGCCGCCCCACGACAGGATGGAAGTGTTGCCGGCCGGTCAGCCCGCCCCCCAGGCCGGCATGGAAGAGGTGATCGCGACGAGTAAGTAACCATCGTCAACTCCTTTGCGCGTTCTTTTCACTTTTC
This sequence comes from Malachius bipustulatus, assembly GCA_910589415.1. Classification (NCBI taxonomy): domain Eukaryota; kingdom Metazoa; phylum Arthropoda; class Insecta; order Coleoptera; family Melyridae; genus Malachius; species Malachius bipustulatus. The sequence goes on from OU342636.1 coordinate 36,094,691, forward strand.
GTTCTCTCTCCTGCCCGCAGATTCGCCCAGACTTTACGACAGTCACGAGAGGCGGGTTTCGATGAGACTGCGCGCCGGACAGGGAGCCCCAAACGCCTCCACGTCCGATCTCAGTACTTCCAAACAAGCCAAGTAAGTGCTGGTTTTTACATTATTTCGTAATAAACGGTTTTATAATCGAGAGTGAAATAAATTAATTTTATCCATAAGCACATCGGGCGTTGCCATGGCACCTCCGACCCAGTCCTCCGCCCAGGGCCCCCCGCCCAGAAGGGGCAGCGCCTCCAAAGACGCCCCCGCCCACCACAAGAAGTGAAGGCGGGACGATGTCGCTCGACCATCTCCTCCGTTCGTTGTTGCCGAGGACCGTGCCTTCGGTAGCGCCTGCGAAATCGGGCGGGAGCGTCCCGTCCGCTGACAACCACGACGCCGTCGCTCGCCCACGAGAATCGACGGTGCGTGTCGTAAAAGTGTGAAGACGTGTGAAGACAGGGCCGCTTTTGTGGTCGGTTCGTTGGTTGGTGTACTTTATTGTTGCTCGCTAAGTGTGTGCCCGATTAAGTGGACGGATCGTTGTACCACCACCGGCACCCGCAATGGAAAAGTGTTTATCGTGCCTGATTACGAGTAAAGTGAGCTAACGTGTTTTTGCAGGTTGTGCGTCCGAGTTCTTATATGTTTATCTCGATGTGATTATTATATTATTATTATTAATTACTATTTGATTATGTTTGTTGAGTTTTGGAGGTTATGTGATGGTAATTGTGTGATCTGGTTCGCCTCTTAGTTTGATTCACATGTCACACGTCAGGTTATTGATTTCATTTCTGTAGAGAAACTTTTAGGATCGTCTTAATCATGAAAGGCTTTAGATCGGGGAATTATAATTTTAAAGTAAGATCAAAGGTCCCAGACTGGAACTAAACACAAGAATATGATGACTATTAAAAAGGAGGGGAGAGAGAAGTATAATGAAACGGAACAAACCATACTAGATGGGGTTTTCTCTGAAAATATTTGATCCGATTGGTTTAGAATTAGAACACTTGCATGTAGCACCGAGACCAACTTTTTATTGACTGTCTTGCATGTTGAGTGTAATATTTTCTGGACCGGGCCCTTCAGTATTATCTTCCAAGTTCGTTTTATTCATCGTTTCCACCAAGTCCATTTGTTCTTTGTCTTCATCGTCCAAATTTTCATCATAATCTTGGGCTAGATCATCTTTTCCAACCAACGTCTGGAGAAATTCACGACGAAATTGCTATTTCCTGTCGAAAGAACTACTCCGGACCGGTGTAACAACCACCCCCTACCCCCCGATGATCGTCTAGAAAATGCGGCAAGGACCCACCTGTCGTTGTGTCGTCTTCTTGTAGCCACCCTTGGTTCTCGGATAGGGTATGCAAGAGCTCAGGAGTCAAGAAATACCTGTGTGATCAAAATTTCTTCCTTTTTTACGATTAAAGAATCAAATGGTTTCACTATTTCATCTATATTTCAAACTGTTTTTTATTAGTTAATTAGTTAAACTGTTACTATTAGTTAATTTACATTTATTTATTTAGACTTTCCATTGCTGTTCCTGCAGCTGTTTTCTTAAAAAGGACCTGTTTGCTTCATTTCAATCATCTTATTCTCTGTTGCCTTGTTTGTGTGTGTGAGGGTTGTCGTAAAACAAAAAATATATATAATTCGAAGCTTCTGTTACAGTTTTGGTAGCTGTCACAATCTAAAAATGTGAATAGCTGAAAGTAAACAGAGAATATCAAAAAATTTATTATTTTAAGATAACACTTGACGATTGTGTAGTATAGCATTACTTTCCCTGATCACGTGCGAAGCCAGGACACAATTATTTGTTAAAAATGTTGCTTAGTTTGTTATTGTTCTTAATTTGACCAGCCCGTTTCGATTCATCGGGGCTAGAAATAATTCAGTCGAAGTATGACACCAGGTGACATGTCTTGTGTATATTATTTAAATTATTATGCTAACAGGAGAAATTAACCTCACTTCCAGTCCAGCTAAGTTTAATTGCTTTATAAACTTACGACAACGATTATTATGAATCTGGGCGCTCTAGCTAGTTCTATTATACGTCATTGCCGCACATAGCGAATTGGTTTCAACTATTATTGTATAAGCTAAGAGGTTTTTTTGATTACTCTACTGGTCTACTGAAATGCAAGATATGATAAGTATACTGCCCTTTTAAGTAGAAAAGTCCTATCTGCTGTTTTGAAAAATAAAATTTGCCCCTCTAGACTAACAAGCAGTATCCCATTTTGCCAAAATTGGTGGTTCATTGTAGGTATCTGCCTACAAACAAAACTAGAAAGTGGTAGGACTGGTAGGGCAGTAGTAGATTAAGGCAGTACTGCTTTTTTGTAATACTTGGAAAATGGGGAAACTGCTTTTTAGGCTAGAAGGGCAGGATGTAAGGTGAGATTTAGTATTTATTATTTAAAATCCTATTAAATTTTTTTTTGAAATTGTAGATTGGACATTTTTGTATATGTTCTTGCAGGCAGAAGTAATGGGCTCTCTTTGAATTAAAAAAAAAATCAAATTAACGCCCCTCTTGAGTCTCGTGGCATGACTCTGGATGAACTGATTGAACTGATTTTTTGTTATTACAGTGTCAGCAGTTCATTTCGGTGATACGAATTTGAGAATGTTACTGTTTGAATTTCCGATTCTGCACAGGTACAGTTTGAATGCGAGCATTTTGAGTTGTCACATTATCATTTAATTATGAATAATTAAACAAAAAGAAAAAAAAAGAAAAAACTTGAAATAAAAATAAACAGACATTTTTTATTAATGGAATATTTTGTAAATATCATAGACTGATTGGATATAAATATAAATATAAATGTATTCTGTTTTTTGTAGATATATTATACATATTATGTGTATGTAACTTCTTCGTGATGGTGATGATAAGAAGTTTTTATATAAGAACTGTGTACATTTTTTGGGGAATAACCTGCATTTTTGTATCGCTATTGTCTTATTATTAGTTCAGCGCTTCCGTGTGTATTCGTACATTGTTTAGTTTCAGTTTTAAGGTAACATTTTCAGTTTGACAAATTTCGTTAAGACCTGAAAGGTTTATATTCCTTAGAACTGCGATTGTAGTTTTGATTATTATTTAATGATATTAGCGAAAATCAAGGAGTAAAATAGGGTTTAGGAATTAAAAAAAAAGAACCAATGTAACTTAATTTTTAATTAAAATGGACGGAATCGATAGATTCTCAGAAACTTGCGAATTTTTTCTGGAATTGAAAGTTATTTGGACATCTAATGTCGGAATATTGACATGGACATAAATGACATTTTGATTATTATATTTGGATAAACAGAGGGAAGGTAAATGTTTAAAAAATTGCGAGATAAGCTGCAACTGGGAACAGTAATTTTCTTGTCATTAAAATGTCGATCAGAAATCTCGCTTCATTTATTATAAATTATTTGAACAAAGTGACAGGTCGACATTTTTGCTAGCCTTGCTTATCTGAGTCTACCGAATCATGTTGGTAATTTTTTAAGTATTTTACCATGTTTTTTTTAGTATATAAAGCGGGAAGTGCAATCAAACACTTTTGTGTTGTGCAATTTATTTTTATCCTAAGATCAGGGAATTGGGTGAATCTTAACGATTTGGTAAAAATTTCTAGTTGATATAATCAATTTGTCATTAAGCTGTCTTAATTACCTTATCAGTGTATAAATTTATTCTTGTAATACAAAAAGTCGCTCAAATTTATCTTATTAATTACTTTCTTGAAGAAAAGATATCAGAAATATGAACATTAAGCTTAATAATTGCCCAATCATGTTATAGAGTTTTTTCTATGAATTAATCCACCCATGTTCGTCATGGTGGAGTTAACTCAGCCACTAAATCCATGGCTGTTTTATATTTGCCCCGATTGACTATTTGTCGCTTTTTTGGTTTCTGAGAATCTCGCAGTAATTTATGGACTGTAAATAATTTTTGAATAATAATAATTATTGTGTAATAATGACCTAATTATTTGAGAAAAAAATTCATTCATTGTGTGTGTCTAGATTAATTTTTAGAATGATAAAATTACGCGAACTGTTATTGTTGAAAAAAGCATTACATAATGGCGTTCTTTATGTACCAGTTACTACTTTAAGTATATAATATATTTGTTCCTGAAGTGTATAATAATTTTTTAAACTTACCCATTACATTATTATTAGTATTATTATTACAATGTCCTAGTCTAATTTAAAGGCTAAAAAGGGTAACTTGTGTATAAATATTAATTAATGACTATTATTATTAAGGTCTTGTTTATTATTATCAATTATTTTTTGAACGATTCAAAAAATTCAGTTAATTTTTTAAGTACTTTAAGACTTCTTTCTCTTTTACTGCCACCATGATTTCGTTTATTATTATTATTATTATTTCCGATCGATAAATGAATAAATAAATAAATATGTAGGTGTGTATTTGAGACTAACGAATTTATCACCGATATTGTGAGATGCCGCATTTTGCGACATCGTTCCTCCCTGTACATAAGAATACCTCATCTTAATGTTGTGTATATAAACTAGTAATATCGAAGTGTAGCGCTTTATTTAATTAAGGTTCGGTTTCTTTTTTTTAATTATTATTATTATTAATAATGACAACTGTAATAATTGTTGGTTCAAGTTAACTTGTCTCTCGTTAATAAGGTTAATTTAATATAATTATTAATTATTATTATTATTACATAAAATCATTATAACGTACTGTACTCCGCATATATTTAAATCTTTATTTACACTACTATATTATTATTATTATCATCTTGGGGTACGATTATGTGAGTAAATGATGATGTTCTCCACTGCAGCTCATATGTTTATTATTATGGAATTAAATTCGATTAAATATCATATTGCCTTTTTTTTCTTTTTACCACACAAGTCTTGTTGTAAGTGGAGTGAGAGGTAAGAAGAAGAGAGAAAAATCCTGTTCAACTCATTTTAAAACTTCCTTGCATTACCAACATTTTTCTAGATTTTACATGATTACATTTTTCTAGAAAAATGCGATCATGTATACAACTTTCCCTTCAACATGTCTCCTGTCATTTTGCGTTTAGAAGTGTGAGGAGGTATAGATAGGACAAGAGAAAAATGCGATCATGTAAACAACTTTCCCTTCAACATGGAGGTTAGAAGTAGTGAGGAGGTATAGGTATAGTTAAGACAAGAGAAAAATGCGATCATGTAAACAACTTCCCTTCAACATGGCTCCTGTTAATAGGAGGTTAGAAGTAGTGAGGAGGTATAGTTAAGACAAGAGGAAAATGCGATCATCATACAACTTTTCCTTCAACATGTCTCCTGTCATTTTGCGTTTAGAAGTGTAAGGAGGTATGGATAGGACAAGAGAAAAAATGCGATCATGTAAACAACTTTCCCTTCAACATGTCTCCTGTTAATAGGAGGTTAGAAGTAGTGAGGAGGTATAGTTAAGACAAGAGAAAAATGCGATCATGTATACAACTTTCCCTTCAACATGTCTCCTGTCATTTTGCGTTTAGAAGTGTGAGGAGGTATAGATAGGACAAGAGAAAATATGCGATCATGTAAACAACTTTCCCTTCAACATGTCTCCTGTCATTTTGCGTTTAGAAGTGTGAGGAGGTATAGATAGGACAAGAGAAAATATGCGATCATGTAAACAACTTTCCCTTCAACATGTCTCCTGTCATTTTGTGTTTAGAAGTATGAGGAGGTATAGATAGGACAAGAGAAAAATTGGATCATTTATACAACTTTCCCTTCAACATGGCTCCTGTTAATAGGAGGTTAGAAGTTGTGAGGAGGTATAGACAAGAGAAAAATGCGATCATGTATACAATTTTCCTTCAACATGGCTCCTGTTATTTTGCGTTTAGAAGTTGTGAGGAGGTATAGTTGGGACTAGAGAAAAATGCGTTCATCAACATGGCTCCTGTTAATAGGAGGCTAGAAGTTGTGAGGAGGTATAGTTAGGATAAGAACTAATCTTAGCCGGGACACAAACCATGCACACTGTAAGCCAGTACACAAACCGGTTCTATATTTTGGCTTGACACTAATGTCAATTAAAAATTATTGTTTCATTCATAAGTCAATAAACAACAGAATTTTACATTTCTGTTTACATTCTACATTTTTGGGTATCAGGAACTCAGAAGTGCGGAGAGTGTGAGGCTGTCGCTGCTGACTTACCGTGGGCGTGGTTAGTTAGTTAGTTAGTTCCTGCCAGGTTGAAGGAGGGCGCTGTACTGTTGCCAGTTTATCAATTTACATAATAATCCCTCTGTTCTGTTAGTTCATGCTCATTGATAGTGTGTTTATGTTTGGTTGTTCCTAATAAAATTATTAATAATTTCCAAATAACGTCGATAAATTAGCGATAATAACAAAATCTGTAAGTTTGAGTAGGTATTTTATTTAAAAAAATCGCAAATCATCCAAATCATATCAATTAGTTATTACTATTCAATATTCATCACTATTATTTCTCATTATTTGAAGGTTATGTTATATTAAAATTAAATGTCGAATGCTAAAGCGCCGACAACCTAGTAATAATAAATTCATGTCCATGTCATTTTGTTGAAATTGTAATTTTCAATCCACGAAAATGTGTAATGCGCATGCGGAGTATTGAAAAGTTATCGGCGCTCTAGCAGGGACGAACATAATAATAATTTGCCCACCAAACACTAGACCATTAATTTTTGGTATTGGTAATAGGAGAAAGATGTTACGGAGACCTTTGACCAGCATCGAGCTGAAACTGGATGATATAAGCGAGTACGATCAGATGCGCAAGCAAGGCGAGATGAAGGACTCGGCCGCCAAGAGCAAGATGAACGACTCGATACCTTCCTGGAGCGTTGCCCCCAAGAGCCGAGCCGAGATCCAGACCCGTGTCGGTTACGTGCCGGAACGTGCGGCACCCAGAGCGACCTCAAATTTCATTTAAGTATTTATTTTTCTTCTCTTTATTGTCTTCTCAGATATGCCCTTTTCTGTGAAAATTATTAAAAGCTAGTAGGGCTACCTCAAATTTCATTTAAGTATTTATTTTTCTTCTCTTTATTGTCTTCTCAGATATGCCCTTTTCTGTGAAAATTATTAAAAGCTAGTAGGGGGCGTAAAAACAAATGTTTTTCTAGGAAAGAAATTCTATAAACATTTTTATTGGAAATTTGATAAAACAATCATTTAAAAAAAAGTGTTTCTTTTGTATTGAACTATGCTGGTGAATCTGAATAAATAAAAAAATAAAATGAATTTCTAAATATCGTCTTTTATTCAAAAGTAATTTGACTCGGTTTTTACTTTTTCAAATAATTTTGCCATTTTCGAACTTTTAGAAAATTTCAATAACAATATTGAATAACAAACAAAAATAACAATAAGCAACAATTAAAGTCAAATATTAATATTTGATTAATTTTATTCTGGTAGGGTTGTTTTCCAATAGAACTGATTGATTTTATTGGGACTTATTACTTACTTTTAGTAGCGCGGATGTCTCCATTCCGTGTTTTTACTCGATAGAACGACACGTTAACGTTAAATTATTTTTTTTGTCATGTGAGGTGATTAATTAATGAAAAAGGCAATCAAGTAAAGTTATAATAATTTTTAATTCACAATACACATTTTTTTATGTACAAAATTTACAGTAGTTATATAGACATCACAATGTTCCCTATATTTATTTACCATTTTTTGTAACGCGAGCACTAAACTTATACTTACATGCTAGAAATACACTGTACAGAACATCTTAACGATAAACCAAGTTAAGCTTAAAATAACAGGAGACTAAAACTATATTCACATGTATATTACATTTTAATAATGATAATAATAAAAAAAAAGAAACTTCTTCTTCTCATAAGTGTATGCTACATATTTATATATTATGTCTATATGCATTATTAATTTATATTAGCTTCAAACTACAAACGGGTAACGTTTAATCTGACGTCGTTTACGGCGGTCCGTAAATTCGATCGACCTTTGGAGCTCGGTCGCGGGAAGAAAACGATTGCAAGAGCCCTCGCACCGCCTGCCGTGATGAAAAACTCACTAAAAAACAATATCTATAATTAATAATAATAATAATAATAACAAAACTAAAAACGTTCATACTCCTATTTAGAAATAAAGGGGGACGAGCGGTGCGAGAGCGCTTCCGAGGATCGCATTCACACACGCCTACCGGCAGCGTATTTAGTTGAATAAATAAAAAAGAAGCGAGTACGCGTGTGTGAGAGCAAACCGGCGCAAATAAATAAATAACAGTCATTTATATATAAAAAAAAATAAAACACAACTGCGGGGGCGACCTGAACTCCAAAGTTCGGAACATAAAAACATTACTAATCCTCGACGACGGACTCATCCGATCGGTTTAGAAAAAAAAAAACGTGTAAACCGATCCGAAGAGTATCGAAATTACAAGCCGTTTACGAAAATAAAGATCTTCTAAACAAGAAAGAAAAAAAAAAAGTAAATACATAACTAAGTTCAATATGAGATCTTCTTAAATAGGTATAAGTTACTTTTTAGCGTTTTCTTTATATTTTATTTTCTATCAATAACTTCCTTTTTAATAATAAACTTACGTTTGTCAAGAAAATCACAGTGAAACTTTAAATAAGTATGTATGTATTGTATGTATGTAGTAGGTAGTAATAGTAGTAGTAGGTAGTAGTAGTAGTAGTAATTTCAATAGAAGTGGTTTTTCTCATCTCTGTCTGTGAGCGTAGGTACGACACGTACATTCCTTCAAATATCAAAACGCCCTCTAGATCTTAGCAGCTGTTACAAGTGTGCACGCACGTGTACATGCACGCACTATTGATACATGATTAACATTACAAAATCGATGAAACGACACGGTGGTGTTGGTGGTAGTGACCTAGTGAGTGAGAGCTGAGCGAGCGCCGATGTTTGTCCGTCACGCTCAGACGAGACGGTTCAAGGGCTCGAAGGGACGGACAAACCGAGACACCTTAGCGGGCGCGGGAGGAGGTAGTGTAGCAGAGGTGGCGGCAGTTCCACGTCTCAAGCGGCATTTACACTGTCGTGATGACGATCAGCAGGTGAGCGATGTCGGCCACTCGTTCCAGTAAACTGGGCGCAATGCGTCTCAGGTTGTCGTTGACGAAATCGCACGAGGGGAATATGTGCACCACGTACGCCGGCTGAAACGATTTTCTCTTTAGAAACCGAACTAGTTCAAGTCGAGTGTTTGACTTACCGGTTGGGTAGTTCCCGGTGCTGCCACGTTGACTATTCCGGCGGCCTGCTTCTGTTGCAAGTAAGTTATGAAACCGTTGGTCAGGTTGGTAGACTGTTTCAGGACGTCCATGTGGTCGTGGCCGCAAGGCAACGCCAACAACATACAATGTTCGTTTTCCATCTGCAAGACGAAAAGAAAAATCGAACTTAGCGACAAGCGGATGGTGACGGACGGGTAAAACGTACCTGCATCTTCCTGGCGACGCCTTCAACCTGAGGCGGCTCGAGCCTCATGCGCTGAAAAATCCTCAAAGGTGGAGTGGAACCGTCGGTGTTCTTCGGAAGGCTGCATTTGGCCACCGCCTCGTTGCCGGAGACAAAGTACATCTGTACGGCCGCCTGGTCGTTCTTCAACGCCAGAAGTCCTTGCCACATGCACGGGTATTGCTGCAAAGAATAAGATCGTTACAGAATATATAAATAAATAAAAAAGAATCAACCAACCTTGAGCAGCATGAACAGGCTCTCCGCCTGAGGGGGCACCTGGCTGGCGTGCGGCGGCGTGGCCGCTTGCAGTCCGCGGTGGCTGGTCGGCGCCTCGGCCCCGGCGTGTCTGGCGACGGCGCCGAGCAGATTTCCGGCGGCCCCGAGTCCGGCAGGTGCTCCAGGCGGCAGGTGTCCGAGGGTGGGCAGCGGACGATCGCCCGGCAGGTGAGCCGAGTGCGAGGACAGCGGCCGTTCGGGCGGTAGGTGACTGGTGAGGGGTCGATGCGCCGGCGGCGGTTCGACCGAGTCTAGGTAACGGGCGGAAGGTGGCGGGGCGCCCGGATAGTGACTGTGGAGGCGGGTCGGATGGATCGAGTACACCTGGGCGACTTGAGGAGAGTCTGAAATTTATGTTCATCATCATTAATCGTTTGTTGTGTACGTTGAGAAGAATGAATTTGTACAATTTAGGTCATCACTTTTAAGACTAGCCCCATGGGGAAAATGTAAACTTGCATATTGCAGCTTGCTACTGTGTCCTAGGAGGTTGACAATGGCATCCTCCTGACAATGGTTGAAATGGAAGAGGAGAATTTTTTGCATATTACGTGACCCTCCCCTCCAAATACAATCAAAATTACCGCTCTTTGCAAGTCTTTTTTTGAATAATTTAATAACACAAAAATAATAACATACCTGTTGTCCTATCGTGGGGCGAATGCAAACTATGCGGCACGGCCGCCCCACGACTGGTGAGGGCAAGCCCGACAGAGCCGGGCCTGCGTAGCTCCAACGGTGGCGATGTGACGGGGGCCTCCTCGCCCTCTTGCCCGTCTCCTCCTTTTTCTAAGCCAGTTGGAAGCATCGGCGATCTGCAATTAATTAAATCACACACATGGATTAGCTTCGCAGTCAAATCAGACAAACTCTTGTTTCTTACCTGGGTAACGTGTAGGACTGTCTGAGGTACTGTTGGTACTGCATGACGTGCGACGGGTGCATGTAGTGGGCCGGCAGATCGTGTGGAGTTCGCAGCGGGACGGAACCGGGTGGGAAATGAGCAATCGCCTCGCCCTGAGAAAAAGAACCGGAACCGGTCAGTCCAGTGTTCATTGTACATTTTCGAATTAGAGGGGTTCTGGTTAAAGGGAAGGGGTAGGGTTGGGAAGTTCCTTTTTTTAACCTTTCAATTAAAAATGTCTCGTTCTTACATACACAACGAGAACAAGCTTCGAGCAAGGTTAGAAAAGGAACGGCCCGGATTGAGATTATTATGGCAAGTTAATAAAATGTTAAAACGGCAAGCAAATGAAACACTATAAACTAATCTTGTACACGTGCTACATCGTTCACAAAAAATCTGACAAATTGTCTTAACGAACGATTATTTCTTTATCCTTATCACAATTTAAAAGCAAGAAGACGCTCCTTTACCGGTTATTATCAAATGAGACTTCAAAATGATCAGTAGTAATAAATTGAGGCTTAGAAGTGCGTAAAAAATATCAAGCAATGATTGTGCAACGAGATAAGTAAAAAAGACACTTTGCCCTTCTTTTGTGAACAACTCTAGCGATTCGTCTCACTAAATAATCACCTGCGGCGACGGAGAGTTTTGATGTGCCGGAGGCGGACTTCTACTACGGTTATACAATCCTCTATCCCCATGCTGCGTGTTAATAGACGGTAGGTTAATTAGACTCTCGCCCTCCCGCTTCACCCGATTGCCACTTACCAGGCTGGCCTCGTATCCGGGCACGGGCATTCCTCTCGCCTGGGGAGACATGGCCGGCGGACGCTGCCCCAGGATCACCGTCGACAACGACACGTCAATCTTGGGCGGCTCCATCACCCCCTTCGGACCGCCGGGCTGCAGGACGCCACCGCGACTCGCTCCCATCATCGGCATCTGCGCTTTGCTCAACGGCGGCGAGGCCACAGAAGCCGCCAGGAACTGCTGCTGGTGGAGCGGAAGTGTCGATTTTACCTGCGGGACCGAGATATCACATTTTTAGAATGTCACATCAAAATGAGAAAGTGCAAGGTCAAATGAAAGTGTCAAACAATTTACCTGAGCTTTATTGTGGACTTGCTGCTGTTGCTGCTGCTTGACCAGATGCGGATGCGATTTCGCGTGGACCATTTGCGAGTTGATCACCTGATGATTAGAAACCATGGGCGACATTTTCGATGTGATGATGGGCATCTGTTTCGCTTGCAAGATCTGCTGCTGCTGTTGCTGTTTCTGCGGAACCGCATACGCAGTAGTTGGTGAAGCTTTCGACGGCTTGACCTGACACAACGGCTTGCTCACAACCGGCGGCATGTTTGCCGCTCTCGTAATAATGGCTTGCGTATAACTGGCCAACGAAACGTTGATGTTCATGTTCTGACTGATCGGCGTGTTGGGTTTCGAGATCATCGGCTGCGGTGGCGGCGTCTGCGGTAGAATGATCGTGGCTTTCTGCGCTTGCGGGGTCGATTGAACCACCACCGATTTGGCCGCCTGTGACGACAGCACGTGCGCCTTCAAGCTGTGCGGTTTGGTGTATTTCGGAGCCAGCGTCTGTTGCAGCGGCATCGTTATGACAGTCTTCTGGATCTGCTGCTGTTGTTGCTTCTGCGGATTTTGCTGCTGTTTCTGCTGCAGATTTTGTAGCTGTTTCTGTTGGTTCTGCGTCGTGATTACCACAAGTGGTGCCGGTGCCGGTGCCGTTGCTGGTGCCGATGTTGATGTTGGTATCGGCATCGGTGTCAGTGTCAGTGTCGGTGGTTTTGACTCTTCAATCGTTTTACCGACCGTCACTGGGTGCAACGCGTTTGGACGTTGTTCTCCCGGTACGGGTATGTACTGTCCCTCCTCGCACTCTCTCATCGGCGTCAGGAGGCCCGTTACGGGATCAATCAGAGTCATGGGCTCTTGCTGCATCTCCCCCTTGACTCGTCTTAGCACCGCCGCTTTGAGACCCACGTGCGGTTTTTCTTTCACCGTTTCCGGTTCGGCGGGTGTCTTGGGAACTTCCAGTTTCGTTTCCGGTTCTTTCAGATTTAGAACTTCGAGCGGCTGCTCCGCTTTAGCCGGGAGAACGTCCGACTGTTTCGGACTGGGTTTCTCCTCGCTTTCGTCGCCGATCTCCGCTTTTGTCGCATCCTTCTTCCTGGTCATCCTGGGCGACTTCTTTTGGACCGGAACCTCTTGTTTTGTTACGACCTGACGGGGAGATCGCCTAGCACCGGCACTGGATGATCGTGTGTTCCTGACCACGTCTTCGATCGTATCGTCGACTGTATTCCTGAAACCGTCTCTCTCTTGTAGTCGTCTCGATTTCCTAGTATTAACCGGAGCCACAAATTCTTCCTTGGTGGTGGTGGTGGTGGTGGTAACAGTGACAGCGACCTCTGGAGGGGTCGTTTTGACAGGAGCAGCAGGAACTTCTTTCATTACTTCCTTAATGACGGCCGTCTGAGTTGTGATACCGGTGATAGAAGTAAGACAGGAGGCATTAGCACCGGAACCGGCACCGGCACCAGATACTGACACGCTTGGTGATTTAATCGTCAAGATGAGCCTGGGACGTTCCTTGTTAGGGTTGCTCTCGTCGGAATCCTCCTTGAATTCGTACACGTCCGACGGTTCGGTGTCCGATTTAGATATCTTGCGTTCGCTCCTGATTTTAGCGCCGCCTCTGCCGCCCCGTTTGGCCGGAGTCGGGACTACGGGTTCTTTCAGGATTTTGCCGCGTCTGGTTTGAATGCCGGACCGATCGAGTGACACTTTGGCTTTCCCCCGTTTCGGGCGCCCACCTCTTCGAGTCGTTCTCGGAGTAGAATCTCTCTCTTCCTTCATCGTTTCTGCGGTGGTTTCTTCCGGAGATTCTGTGAGCGACTCGTCTTTAATGACTTCTTGGTCAATTTTAGGAGATGGTGGTTCAGGTTTCACCTCTTTGGGCGAGTCCGCTTTTTCTTCTACAGGACTTGGGACGTCGCTGGTCTCGGGTTTGTCATTCTCGGGCCAATCGTCCTTGCCTGTTATGCTGCTATGATTCGATAATTCGTCGGCGGAACATAAGGTCTTGATCACCGAGTCGATGTTGACTTCTTTGGCGGACCAGTAGTCGCTGTCTTCTTTCGAATCCATCGAGTCGTACATGTTTGATCTGTCTTTATTCTCCTGACTGTCGATTAATGCCTCAATTTTATCATCTTCGTGCTTTTCTGTCGGTGAAGTTGTTATTGTTGTTGTTATTGTCGTGTCCCTTTTATCTGATTTTTCCGTTACCAATTCTGTTTTAGGTTGTTCTTCTATTTGTTTTTCAGAGTTTGAGTTTTCAACGACCGGCTCTTGTGCTGGTGCCGGTGCTGGTGGTGCCGGAATTGGTGTCGGTGTTTGCATGATTTTATTTATGGCGGTAACAACAACTTCTGTATTTTTCACTTCTTGCTGCTTCTCAGAGTCAGGTTTTATCATTATCACTGACTTATCGAGCTTGGTAATATTGTTGTTGTCTTTCATGTCGGGATTATCGTCAAGGGTGTCTTTCTTCGATGCGATTTCGTCCTTGACTTTCTCAACGGTAGCAGTTGAAGAGGACACTACTTCTTCTGGCTCGTCTTTCTTGAGAACAGCATCGAGTTTAACTTTCTCGTCAAAGGCATCTCTCAAAGACTTAACAACGACAGGGACTAGAGATAACGATACTGCTGGTGTTGATGTCGGTATCGGTATCGGTGTTGGAGTGAATTTGATTTTTAAATCGTCCTGCTCTATTAAGGTTGGTGTTGGTGTTAGTGCTAGAGCAGCTGGTACAGGTAAATCTTTATTATCAAGTTTAACGATTGGTTGAAGAGCTGGAACATCAATCGATTTCTTCATCACCAGCGATTGATTAATAGCAACTTCGCTCTGTTTACTAGTACTAGTACTAGTACTATTAGCACCGCCACCGGGGCCGGTGGTTAATTCCATAACAACTGGAGGATCCGGTATTTTGTTAGCAGTCAATGGATCTAATCTTGATGGACTGTTACACTGGCTCGATGATGGAATCGATGGTGTTAGTGCTGGAGCCGGTGCTGGTGATTGTGACGGTGACGCGTTGCTACAAGACTTCAACTTATCGATCGGTTTATCCGAAGGCGATATGTTCTCCTTTGGTACGGGTGAATGGGGCATAGGAGACGGTACAATATTCCCCAGATACCCGATATGGTTCGGTTGTAACGATCGAGAAGGAACCAGCAATCCCTGAGGTGGTAGACTGATCTGAATCGGTTGGACGACCATCCTCGGTTGACCGTGGATGTAAGAAGTGAACGGAGGTTTGACGCCCGGGTTCTGGTAAATCAGACGGGCTTTCTCTTGCGTTTTCAGATCGGAGATGGTCTTGTTCTCGTAGTGAGTCGACTTGGTCGGTTGAGAGAGATTCAGCATGCTCGATTGCAACGGTTTGGACACCATTACGGGTGTTACGGGTAAACGGTTCAGTGACTGATTAGCGATGGTCGTCTTGGCAGAAAGCAGGGACGGAGTGGCGTCTTGAAGGAGAGACGTGGCGGGCGATTTAGGTTGAACGGGCGATCTGGCTGGTAAATTATGAAGGGCCGGACTGATTGACGTTTCCTCGTTCGATTTAATCGGATCCGGTTTTTGCTCCTTGGAAATCATCACTAGCGGCGGATGCGGACAATCCGGTTTTAGGTTAACTAACGGAGGTCTGGGATCCTGTTTCGCAATTGCCACTAGCGGCGGATGATCTTGCTTCGAGAATGGAGACAACGGAGGGTAGACTGTCTCCGCTATTTTAACTACAGGAGCTGTTACAATGGTACTGGAACCAGAACTGGAACCAGCATTGATACCCGCACCGGCACCAGTACCGTAGGTTCTTATATTTGTGCTAGTAATCGATTTAACCTGAGACGTCGTTATTAATAACGGGACCGATTCGGTAATTTTACCATCAGTTTTGGTGTCTGTGGTAGTTGCTGGTGCAGTCGCCGGTTCACTCTTGTGAGACCAAGCGTGTGAAATGACAGACCGAGGTTCTGATAACGATGGTAAATTGAGCGGTTTAGGAGGAGGTTCCGGTTCGGTTTTAGGTAGTTGCACTTCAGCAGGTTTACTGGAGGTAATCGGAGCCAGATCCGGTGGACTGCCGATATTGGTTTTCAATACGACCGCAGTCGATTTGTTTGATGAAGGTTCCGCTCGATAGTAGCTCGGGATATCGGGAGTCTTCGGCGGTTGAAGATCGGGCGTCTTGGGTGGTTGGTCAAACCGTAAGCCCAAATCTTCGGTTTCCTCCGTGTCCGTATCGATCTGTAAGTCGTGCTCGCTCTGAGGGGTATCGGGTTTGATATCGATGTCGGCGGTACTGCTGAGACTTTGAACCGCCTGTCTCATTTCCTCGTCGTCTTGAACGATGTTATCGTCGTTGACTGAGGGAGGGTCGTTGGCGGTGTCCTCATCGTAGCTGTCTTTGAAGCTGTCACCGCCGAAGCTCTCCCCGAGCAGAGCGGCAACGGCATCTTCCGTTTCCTCTTGCGAGATAACCACTCGAGGTTTCTCCTCGCTGGTTTCGACAACCTTCTCTTGTTTTATCTCCTCTTCGATCGGCTTGACGTCCGCTTTAATCGGTTCGAATTCCGATATCGATTTTACGGCGCTTTCGTGGATGGTTTCGTCGATATCGGTGCCAAAACCTGGGATGAACTTCTCACGTTTCTTCTCTTTGGCTGCCGCTTCCGGACTCGACAGCACCGGTACGGTTTCTCGTTTGATAGTAGTTAACGGGAACTCTAAATGTGTTGTTGTTGTTGTTGTAGCTGCAGAAGAATCGTCGTCGAGACTCGGTAAGACCGATGATTTAGTAGGTTCTTCCACCGGTTTGATTTCTTTGAAAGGTGGTGATACATCTTTCGGGAGTTCAGGTGATTTATTCTTTTTCTCGTGGTGATGGTGATGTTTCTGTTTCTCCTCTTTACTCTTCTTGCGTTTCTTCTTCTTCTCCCTGCTCTCTTTTTTCTCTTCCCGTTGTTTGTAATCACCGAAATCATTGGTCTCTCCCAAGTGGTAGTTCTCGTGACTGCTATTATCTTGAATGTTCTCGTTTTCGTATTTGTTTTCATCCAATTCCTCATTGAAAACGTCCTTGATATTCGCCTCAAGCTGCTTACCCATGTCGTTAAAGTCCATGCTGTTGTCGTTCAGTTGTTCGGCGGCGTGCAACCGACGCTCCTTCTCTCGCCGTTTCTTCTCTTTACGTTTCTTGTGCTCCTCTTTGGAGTCGTGTTTGCGTTGCTCGCCTTCCGAGTCGCTGTGGTACGACTTCCGGTTGTACCGATCGTTGTCCCAGTTCTGAGGATCAGGTTTTCCCACCTGAATCTCTTTGATCCCATTTTCCGAGTCCTCGGAAAACGAACCGAATATATTCTCCATTTTACCGTCTCTCTTTGATTCCTTGGATTCCTTATTCTTTTTCGATTTCTTCGACTTATCCTTTTCGTCCTTATTCCTGTCTCGTTTCTTCTTCTCCTTGTTGTGCTGTTTCTTCTTCTCGTGATGTCTGCTCTTCTCGGAGCTCTCCGTATGGATCGATTCGTCCATGGTGTCGAACTTGCTGGACTCCTCGCTCGAGACCGAATGTTTCTGCTTCTTCTGTTTCTTCTTGTGTTTCTTCCTGATTTCCGATCGGTCCCGGTCCTTCTTGTTGATCTCCATGCTTTCGTCGGCGGAGGAGTTCTCGCCGAAATGCTTGTTATTGTATTCCTCTTTGGTTTCTTGTTGGAACGGCGATATCAGACCGCCGAAGATCTCCTTGCTCAGCTGGTCTTCAAGTGAATCGTGGTGCTGGTGCTGGTGTTGGTGCTTACCGCCGCTCTTGCGTTCTTTCTTGATCATTTTCTCGTTTTCTTCTTTAATTTTAAGGTAGCGTTCTTCCGATAGATGGAAATTCTGATCGTTCTCGTTATCGTTATCGTCGGAGAAAATTTCGTTCTTGAATTTGTGTTTTATTTTCTTGAACTCGTCGTCGGAGGTGTCGCTGGTTATTATGGACTTTGAATTTTTACGAGAATGGATCTTGGTCTTGATTTTATCGTCGTCGCTGTTGTCCATCGGATCCGACTTGACCGATTTCGTGTGTTTATCGGAATCCGAATCGGCAAAAACGTCCCGTTTCTTGTGCAGCTTCCTGGTCGAATGATCGTCTTCGTCGGAGCTCTGCAACAGTACCTTGAGGGCCCGTTTCGAACTGGATTTATTATCCGAATCCGAGTCCTCGTCCCAGGACGTCGATCGTTTCTTTTCTTCCCGTTTCGCTCGACTCTGCTTGAGTTGCGAGAATTTCGCCTTGATTTTCTCCTGCCGTTTCTCTTCTTCTTGTTTCTGCATGTTCTTGCAGCTCCTGGCTTTCACTTTATCGTACATGGAAATGTAGGCGGGTTCATCGTCCACGATATCGAATATTGAATGTTTCTTGGGTTCGTCTGAATCGGTATTGTTGTCGGAACTGTTCAGTAGCAACTTTTTACTCTTCTCTTTCTTTTGCTGTTGTTGCTGCTGCTGTTGTTGCTGCTGCTGCTGCAGATGTTGTTGCTGTTGCTGCTGCTGCTGCTGCTGCTGCACTTGTTGCTGCTGCAGTTGTGGTTTACGTTCCTCTAGCGGTTTTGATGAATTCAAATCTTCGCTTCGCTGTTTAGATTTATCAGAGCTGTGCTTGTCTCTTCTATTCCGGTCTTCGGATTTCTTGTCGTCTTTCCGCTCGTCCGAGTCGAACGAATCGATTTTCTTTTTCTCTTTCGACTCTTTGCTTCTGTGTTTCAGTTTCTCCAGATCGTTTGTCGATTGCAAATCCAGCCTGGCCATGAATTCGGTGTCTGCTGTCGCATCTTTCACGGGACTTTTAGGTACGCTCCCGCTTGACGATTCTCGATTATCTTTCTTGGCTTTCAATTTTTGCTTCTCCAATTTCTGCTGATGCTTCAACTTGTGCCGTTCTTCTCGATCTTTGTCTTTACGCTTTTCGTCGTCTTTCACATGGTTCGACTTTTCCGGCCGCTTATCGTCGTGGCTCTTAATCGAGTTATTTTTGTGTTTAGTTTTGGGCTTTTCGTCGGATCTGGTACTGTCCCTCGAGTCCCTTCGTTCTGAGATCTTTTTATGTTCTTGACTTAGTTTTATCCGCTTGGCTTCGTCGAACGATTCCATGCAATCGTGCGAGCTCATCCTTCTCTTCGAGCCCACGACGTTCACCGGCAGGCTGTTGTTTCTTTCTCGCTTTTTGCTTTGGTCTGATTTGTTATCTTTATTCTTATCGAGATCGATGGATAGGTGCCTGGTCGTTTCGACGACCGGCCTATCTTTCCCTTCTTTAATTTCACTAGCCAAATTCCTATATAAACTACTACTGCTGTCTTTGTTTTCTTTAACGTGCTCCTTCCTTTCCTTATCCGCGTGCTTGTTCTTGTTGTCGTGAAAATCGTGCGATTCTCTGTGTTTTTCTCTATCTTCTTTGCTATCTTTGGTATTTTTATCGTGTGAATGTTCATTGTATTTTTTATCCGTGTGTTTTTCACTGTGACTTTCTCGAACTCTACTACTATGTTCGTCTTTTCTTTTATCGTGATTGTCATCTTTATGTTTTCTCTCCTCCTCTCTATCTTTGTGTCGCCGTTCCCTCTCCAGTTTTTCCCTCTCTAAATTTTCCTTCTCTATTCGCTCCTTCTCCGCCCGTTCCCGTTCTTCCTCTTCTCTTTTCAATTTCTCTAACCTCTCCCTCTCCTCCTGCTCTTTCCTAAGTCTTTCTTTCTCGGCTTTTGCTTTTCTTTCCTGTTCTTCCCTTTCTTTTCGCCTCTCCCTTTCTAGTCTCTCCTGTTCTAATTTTTCTTTCTCTATGCGCTCCTTTTCCGCTTTCTCTTTCTCCAGACGTTCCTTGGCTAACCTTTCGCGCTCTAACTTTTCCCGTTGCAATCTCTCGCTTTCCTCTTTCTCTAACCGCAGTTTCTCGGCTCGTTCGCGTTCCAACCTTTCCTTCTCGATCCTCTCTCGTTCTTTCTCTTGCTGCTGCTGCTGTTCCTTCTCCAGCCGTTCCTTCTCGAGTTTCTCCTTTTGGATGCGTTCGTTTTCCAGTCGCACCTTCTCCAGTCGCGCCTTCTCGTCGTTCTCTTCTTTCACTAAAGCGTCCGTCTTAGTTTCCGCACTACTACTATCACTTTCGAGCCTGGCGTCGCTGTTCCGTCGCGCCCTCGACAGCGACCCGTCGGAACTACCGCTGGAGTCCCTCCTGGCCGCCACTACCCTGTCCTTGGCGGCGGCCGCACTCGCACACGCACTACTCCTATTTACACTGGGGCATTTGCTAGGTGTCCTAGTATCACTGGCGGCCCCCGGCGGGCACGGCTTGAGTCTGTGGAGGTCACCGTGCTGGTGCGGAGGGGGCGCCCGGGTTGTACTCGAGGCGGGAGCGCCGCCGGCCGGCGGCGACGAGACGGGCGGCGTCAACGGCGCCGCGAGGGTGGCCGCCGTCGTCGGAGGATGACTCGGGAACGGATACTGTAAGCCCTTCGCTGCTGTCAAGGTGGCACCTGAAAACAATTTACGTTCACTTTAAATTCTAAAATGGGCGGTAGTATGGAAAAAAACAGTAATCGAAAGTTTTCCAAAATCGTACCTGCTGATCTGGGCGACAGGGTTGTAGGTGTTTTGGGTACTGGTCCGGCCGTAATAACAGGGGCCAACTTGACAATCGGAGGCGTCGGTAACGGGGTGGTGGGAAGTCCCGTGCCCGTACTCACAGAGTTGACTCTGCAAAGCAGGCCCGGGTACTCCCGTGGCTCGTACTTCTCGCCCACGTTCTCCAGCCGTTTCGAGTCTTCATCGAACACCGACCGTTTGGCCAGCACCGATTTCACTATCTCCGACGGCTGTACCTGGAAAATCGGTTGAATTGAATGTAATAAATTATACAGGGCGTCTCCCAGACTTAATTAAATCAATGTTATTGAAATTCTTTAGATTGGATCACCCTCCTGGTCAATTTTAGACTTTCTTTCATGGGGTTTCTTGAAAAACAGTGTTGTTTAGAGCTCGAAAATGAAATTTCTGCAAAAAAAAAAATGATAACAATCTTACCTCCTTGAGATCGAGGTCGAGTAGATTCCCCCTTCGCCTGAACCTCTCTCTGGCCTCCTCCAATCGTGCTCCTTCCGTGCCCGAGCTGACGGCGCTCACGGTCGATCCCTTGCGTCCGCCCGACCATCGCTCGTACCTCTCCTCCAGGCTGCGGATGCGCTCGTCCAGCGACGGGCTTGGCGGGGGCCCCGAGGAACCGTCGCTGGAATCGCCCGTCGGCGAGGGCGGCCTCGGAGGCGGGGAAGCGGGCGGCGGGACCTGCTGGCAAGGCGACGGAGGACGGGCCTTTGCGGCGGCCGCTGGCGGAGGGTTGCCGGTGCCGCCGACGATCGGACTCGAGCCGGGCATCTGACCTTTCACTCCCGAGACGGAGACGGGCGGTCGGTTCAGCAGCTGGGTGGCAAAGCGGGGCAGGGGAAGCGTTAAAGGGCCTGAAAAGAAAATTAACTTACCCTCTGTCAAAAATTATTATAATTGGTATAAAACAAACCTTCTCTGTCCCGTGGTGTCCGTCTCGGTTCGCTTGGGAAATGTTCAGGTCTTTCATCACAGAGTGGAGTGCCCGGTCTGGAGCCGCCGACGCTCTCGCTGCCCGAATGGTCGTAATGGTGGGGCCTGCATCCGCCGTCGCTCCCCGCCGTTTTCCGTCTCTTACACACAGCATGCGGAACGTAACTCCTGCAAAGTAACGATATCGTTGAAACGCCAACTTAATGAAAACCGCCGTAATGGAATAATCACCTGTCGTGCACGGCGTGCTTGCTCCCGTCGATCGACGGCCGTCTGGAGTGGTGTTTGTTGTCGGACAGACGGACGGTCGACACTTTTCGGTGGTCGCGGTTGGCTTCGATTATCATGTCGCCGCCGGCCGCTTCCAACAGGTCCAGCTTTATCCTCTTTTTGGGGCTCAGCAGTTCGTCGCCTGCAAAAAAAACATCTATAAAGCGGCCTTAATTTTGCAGAACGGATCCCTTCCGAACGTACCGGAGCTGTGGCAGTCCTCGAGCTGCTCGAGCAGGTGCACCCTCTCCTTTTGCAGGTTCCTGATGTCGGGCGGCTGTGCGAAAGGGATGGGCTCGCCGGCCAGATCGACCGGCAGGCCGGGGCTGTCGTGATTGCCGTACAGGTCCGGGTAGTGATCGTAGGGGTCCTCGTGGCTGGCGGCCGAGCCCTGGCTGTACTCGTCGTAGCTGCGAAAACCGGCCGAGTGCCCGACGTACTCGGCGCCACCTACTACCGCGTGTTCCGTGTAGTAATCGTACGGCCGGGGACGACGGGATGGACGAGGGGTCGAGGAGCCTGGCGTACCTTAATTGATAATTATTATTTTTAGTGTAACGTTTTAGAATCGTAAATGCTTTTACTGAATTATGATAATAATAATAATAATCAATTTATTGTTCAACAGGTTGCTCCGATTACAGGACAATGTTTACAGATACACAGACAGACAATGTAAAGAGAGTTGGAGTAATTATTGATATGTTTCGAGACATAGGGGACTATAATATGTAATTCACCTTTCACATATTATTTGCAAACTAGTGGGGCCATGAAATTTTCTTTTTAGGTTTACAAAAATGAAAACTCCCTAGATCTCGATTGAAAATATCAGCTGATCGAGATATTAAAGGTCAAGTAAACACTGACATTTTGTCAAATCACTTAAATTGTCTCAGCTGATAAAATAAGTAACTAAATGCTTCAAAATCAAAAAAAGACCATAAAACATGTGAATATAATAAGAAGAACTGTAAAAAATACCAGAAATACAATCAAGTAATTCCCCCCTATGTCTCAAACTCAAAATCAACAGCCCGAAACATAAATATTTACCTGGTGACTGTATCGATGCTGTGACTTGATTTGCGCTCACACCAGACCTACTGCTGTATGATGACGTTCTCGGTCTCGTTGGTGTTTCGTATCGACTGAAAACATAATTACATTATAATACTAATAATAACAACACTTATAGAGGAGACGTACCTAGAGAACCTGGTGATGGCCGACTCGAACGCCCTCCTCTCCTCGAACCCGTCCCTCTTGTCCAGGTGCTCGTAAAACGATTCCTGGCACTCGCGACTGGCAAAATCGACCTGCACTTTGCCGCCCTTCAACACGAACCCGCGCATCTTGGCGACCGCGGTCTGGCTACCCAGCACCTGCTCATAGAAGACGAGCGCCTGGCCCTTCTCCCGGTCCAGGTGCACCTTCGAGATGGCGCCGAACGGCTCAAACTGCGCCCGCAGATACTTGTCGCTGACACCTTCCGGGATGCCCGAAATCCAGACACAGTTCGTCGGCATCGACTTGCCGAACCCCAGCTTGATCCGGTTGTTGCCCAGGTGTTCGCCGTCCATCTTACGAATTGCCTGGATCGGAGGAAAAAGGTTTGTCGGTTAATAACTGTCTTTAATAGCTCGGGCTTTTGAAAATAAGAAGGGTGGTTGGTGGTAAACCTTAATCTATAAAAAATAAGACTTTTTTCATTGATTTATCGATTTATTAACGAAATACTTAAGACAGGCGTTTGATTCGATATTGTTCTATTATTCAAGATGGAGATTCATCGGACGAACTCTGAAAATTTCAATAATAAAGCCTGAGAGAGCTCAGTGATCCGGGAAACCTTACAACGACTAATGATACTGAAGTGAAAAGAAGAGAAAATATATACCTGAACGACGCTGGAGATGTTGCTATACTGGCAAAAGGCATAGGAGCTCGAGGTGCCCTGCTTCTTAATGTCGATTTCGATAATCTCGCCGAATTGATCGAAATGTTTCCTGAGATCGGAAGCAGTGACATCCTTCTCCAGGTTGCCTATGAAGAGGGTGCGCGTCGCCTTCGGATGGAACTCGTCGATTTCCGCCTCGTACGATCTGAAGTCCGTCTCCTCCATGTAGATGTCATCATAGCCCTGCCAAAACAAACACTGGATCCTCAATAATTTTCCTCCCACACTAACGGCATTTCATTTTTATTAATGTGAATAATGAGAGCACAGGAATATATCCTTGAGGTACACCTTCTCTAAACAAACAGAATACTTTAATAGAGAGGTTGACGGCAAAAAATGATCTCTAGGGTATTTTAATAAAAATAGAACTCGAATCAAAACTTCCCGAGCGACAAGAAACAAACGTAGTTAAGCGAAGAATATATCCCTGAGGCACACCATTCATCTCACACCGAGATCGTTATACTGACCTGATAGGGCGCCACCTCGATCTTGCATCCGAAGAACATCTTCTCGTAGCTGACCTCCAGCGCCTTGTCGACATCCTGGGGTTTCTTGAAACAGACTATCGCGTACCTGTCCGGTCCCTGGCCGACCATCTTCACCCAGACCACCTTTCCGTGCTTCTTGTACTCGTGGAAGAGGCCGTCCTTGAGCGAGGTGTCCGAGGACCGAACCGGCAGGTTACGGACGCTGACCGCGAGCGGACGGCGGTCCTCCGAGTAGAGGACGCCGCTGCGCAGGCGACCGCCGCGCGATTTCGGAGAGCTCGGCGTCGAGGTCGTCGAGGTGGACGAGCTGGACGATGAGCTGCTCGATTGCGAGCGAGATCTGGAATGGAAAAATTTCTCTCATCATTTGATCAAAACGACTGGGTTAGGTATAAGGGGGATTCCCCCATTAGAGAGAAACAATCTAATTTTGGTTCTATTTTTTACAACAACAATTTGATAAAGTCATTAAGAGGAGAGGCACGGCATTATCTTTTAAATGAGACAAGGAATTTCCTTCTTCCTCGTTACTTCCTCGTTAATAGCCTCTGCACACGTATGTGTTTAGTCAACTATTCTTCTCGCTTTGATTGAGAAAGTTCTTCTTCTTCTTTGTGGCTTGGACACCTTTATGGCAGACAGCTGTTTGCTATCTGTCAAAGAACTTGGTAGATTGGACATCAGATGACAAGTGCGTTTCGTCAAATTCACAAACCTTTCATGAAAACATCTCTAAGTTGATCTTGGAGAAAACGACAGCATCACAAGTTATTAAAATGACTTCAAAAATGACTCCAAGAGTGTTTTAAGGAACAGTTGAGCCTTACTCCATTATAAAAAGAGAAAAACCGCGACGTCAACACGCGCGGGTGTTGCTTGCCTCGTTGCCTGTGCCCTTGTAAGTGTTCATCTCTTCCTAGCACTCTTGCCATCGCATCCTAACCGTCCAGTGAATCAGCCTTTGAATATGTCATCTTTCGCAAATCCTTGGCGCAATATTTGCGCGTCCTTGCGTGCGTTTCTTCCACGCATCTTTTGACTTGCACTTCAAAATTGTTAAAAAATCACAAAACAAGTAAAAATCGCAATTCTCCAATGGGCTTCAAAAACGAGATAAAACGGTTTGCAAGTCCCTATCTTAACTTTTCAATTATTATTGTGTGGATTAAATATCTACAGGATGAAGAAATAATATAGGGTGATTAAAGAATATGACATTTCTTGAGATCGCATTGAACTTGACTGAACTCAAATAAAATGCAGGGACATGTGCTTTCCGACATCTCTAGCTGGGATGGTGAAGTGAAAATTGAAAAACTTTAAAAATGTAAAATTTTGATTTGTACTCATCGTTTCTCGCTCAAATTCTCACAAAAATAGCGAGTACATTTTTGACTTTTGATTTTTTTTTTGCTCCACCCCTTAGAACTATGTATATAAGCCAATCAGGCATCAATGGGAACATCAATGGGAAACAAACTTTCCCAACCACGAGAAAAACATAGCTAGCCAAATACACAAGTGCGCGAAGGCCATTAAAGAAACCAAAAAGAAGAACATAAATTAATGTAACCCATAAATTACTATTGCCTGTTTTAAATTTAAAGTTTCAATTTCCAACTATTATGATTAAAAACTCAAACACATCCTTACACTCTCCCGGGGAATAATAATTGATTAGCCGCGTGGGACATTCATTCGATGGCAACAGCGCGCTCGGTCCGTACACCCGGATTCAGAGAAATAAGCTCATAATACCTAATAAAACGGCCCCGATGGACAGGTAGGCATACAACCTGAGCCGTTCAATGACAGCCTCCAAAGCTTTTGAATTCGAACACGTTCATTCCAGTAATTCTAACCAACCGGTCGTGTTGGTGTTGGAAACACCTGACGTAAATTCCAGGAAACTCGGGTAAATAAACTTTTTGTAGGTGCAATAATAATAGTAGTCCCTCTGTCTATTCTGGGATTTATGTCTATTATTGTTTGTATGGGTGGGTAGGGGGTTGGCTATTACTATTATTACTATAGTGTTCTTTGGTATTATAGTATGCCCTGGAGATATAGATATTCCAGTCCAGTGGCGCACGCAAATATTTAGTGCTTTGGCCACATTGTCAGTTGTCATTATTGTTAAATCTGATGTTATTGTTATATCTGATTATTGTTAAGTCTTCTTTTTAAGGGCTTTCTTTATGAGCAATAATTGACATTTAATTTTTATGTTTGCTTGCAATTGCAAAAGGAAAAAAGTTATTTTAGGTGTAAAATTTATTAAACAGGCTTAGGAATTATTTATAGCGAAATGGTATTTTAAAAAATTATTAGCAACTGTTAAAAAAAAATGAAATACGACAAGTTTCGTTAATTGTCAACGACTACTGTATGTCAAAAGTTCTTACGACTTACAGGTATTTTTCATAATATGACTAGATGTTGTCCATCTACTCTACAGCACAGAATAGAATAAATCAGAAGCTAAACTCGCCGGCAGCGCCTTTGATCTTTTAGAGACAAGTCACACCTCTAGCGGCCATTGCTTCAGAGTAGAAACGCATGCCCGCCACAGAATATGTACAATCCTATGGGCCCGCATTCAAAACTAATGAAAGCTCATCTCAAATCATGGCGGATCTCTATGCGAACTCGGTATTTTTATTGAAATTTATATTCTGATTGTACCTATTCTGTGTCTACAGTCTGCATTCATGACAAAACACAAAAGTGAGGCCTTTGCCTTTAGTGGCCGCCATTTTCTAAGAGGGCAATCCCTCACCTCTAGTGGCGGTCATTTTATAAGAGGGCAAATCCCTCACCTCTAGTGGCGGCCATTTGTTATATGGGCAAAATCCTCACTTCTAGTGGCGGCCATTTGTTATAATGGCAAATTACTCTGGAAAAATTGTTCAAATATTATTGGACGATTTTTTTATACCATAGTGGTATTCACGAGGTTAGTAAAATCCGTGTAGTTTTACGAAATCATGACAGTTCCTAGTTTAAAAAAAAATTTGCTGGTTGGTTTTCTAAAGTACGAAATGACGATTTCGTTAAACTACATGCATTTTACGAACCTCGTGAACACCCCTTGAGACTAGATTGTCGTCTACCTACTCTGCAGTCTGTATTCACGACAAAACACAAAAGTGAGGCATTTGCCTTTAGTGGCGGCCATTTGTTAAGAGGGCTAATACCTCACCTCTAGTGGCTGCAATTTCTTATAATGGCAAATTCCTCTTTTTGATGAGACGATTTTCTCATACTATAGGGGGTGGGTATTCATTCACGAGGTTAGTAAAATCTGTGTAGTTTTACGAAATCGTGACAGTTCGTAGTTTTATACAAAATTTAACAATTCTGATTGGTTTTCTGAAGTAGGAAGTGATTATTTCGTAAAACTAGACGCCTTTTACGAACCTCATGAATATCCCTTGAAACTAGATGTCGTCTATCTACTCTACAGTCTGCCTTCATGACAAAACACAAAAGTGAGGCTTTGCCTTTAGTGGCGGCCATTTGTTAAGAGGGCAGGCAAATCCCTCCTCGAGTGGCGGCCATTTGTTATATTGGCAAATTCCTCTGGAAAACTTGTCCAAATATTTTTGGTGGATTTAATATTCCCGTAAAGTTTGTACGTCTATGCTTCTTCTAAATTACTGTGCCAACAGAATCTCGCCACTGTCGCACTCTTACCGAGAAAAGTCCAGATAGGTGGGATGGTACAAAAAAAAAAAAACAAATACGGCCATGAACGCGGACCATTAATCGCTTGCTTTAAAATGTTTTGATCACTTTGGTATTTGCTGTATTTATTTTATCTTGACGAGAGCACATAAGACTGGATCACTCGGAAAACGAAAAAAAATCACATTATTCGTCATGCTATATTTCGCTCTGTTGTTGCTAGCTATTACAATAATAATTGTACAGAGCACACATCATTGTTCAACAGTTCTTGCGTTTACAGTAATAATGCAAAATAAATGAACTAATAGTGTATCTATACAGGATTCCGAAATAAAGGTGTATTCTATTCTATTCTATTCTAATTAAAACACCATACTTCCTGTTACGTCCTTGGTGAATAATCGATTCGTATTCTCTAAGACACCACCGTTTCCTACCCCTTCCTATCCCTTTACACATCGGGACGAAGGAAAAGGACACCTGACCGGACAGGACCACACATAGAGAGAAGAGTCGAGGTTTAACATCGAGAGAGGAGAGAGCTCGACCAAGAGTGCCGTTCGTACCAGATTCGTCGATGCTGGTGTTACGGAAACGGGATACCTAGTTCTTTAATTAAATAAGGAAGCGGTATAAAGTAGTGGAACAATCGTGGGTACCTACATAGTGGAGCAAGTGAACAATAATAATAGTTACAACATCTCGCAAATTAAAACAAGTGCCCCTTTAGTCGGACAAGACACAAGGTCAGTAATTTCGATAATTATTAATTAATTGTGTTCCTGTCAATCATTGGCAATTATAGCCTGGTCCTTCCCTAAATTTCGATCCTGTCACCGTGGCGATTTGTCATTACCATCGCGGCATCGAGCCGCATTAATTTAGCCCCTTTCAGGATCGAATCGCGTCGTTAATATTTCGTGTTGCTCTTTGACGCGGAGTTAACATTTTTTTGGTCCCTCCGTAGTCGGATAGGAAAGCTCGTGGAAATATAGTTCATTAATTGGTTGCATCATTTGTTTGAAATTAGTTTCTCACTCACTGTGTTAAGGTAGCCTGTTTGTAGGTCAAAGGATTCGAAATAGTCGATCCAAAGGACGCCAGACGGCATTTTCACCCATTCCACTAATTTTACTCCATTCTCACCTCACTCCACTTCTTCGTTCGTTGCAGGTGTTCGTTTTAAAAACTTCTGTAAATATAGTTGAAATATTTTCTCTCTGAATTCGCAGGGCAGAATATTGATTTTGTATTCACGGTATACTGGGTACACTCGGTATCTTAAGTATTGTTTTTGGTGAATTCGAATTCAATAATTTATTTTCAACTCGATATTAAATAAGTAACTTTCACTTGGTTAGGTACTTATTTTTGGTATTGCTCATCGTTCGTTGTTGTTGTATTTTTACAGGTTTTTAACGAATAACCCTTTTTCGTTGTTACAGGGAAAATATTGATTTTTGTATTCACGGTATACCTACTGGGTACACTCGGTATCTCAAGTATTGTTTTTGGTGAATTTCAAAGTCAATTTATTTTCAACTCGTTTTTAAATAAGTAACCTTCACTTGGTTAGGTACTTATTTTTAGTTATTGTTCGTATTTCGTTGTCGTTGTATTTTTTACAGGTGTAAAAAATAACCCTTATTCGTTTATTGCTTTAGTGTTTTGTTGATACTCTTTAGCAAAATGTCCAACACTTTGGTCGGAGCAAACGCTTCTGTTTCGAAGTTTTTGACTCGTTTGAACTCGATTCTGACAGTAGTTACAGCACCCATTGATGAAAAGTCGCGTTTTATTGTCCTGGCTGCATGCGACAGCGCTTCGGATTTGTACAGTCAGGTGCAGGAGGTTGATAGAAATATCCTGATTACGGTTGAGTCGGCAGATAAGAGTGCTTTGGTCGTAGATGTGTCATCGGAGATTTGGAAATCATACTCGGGACTACTTATCGAAGTTGATTCGGTTTATTTTCAGATTAGAGCGGTTCAATTGTCGTTGGAATCGACTCAGGATTCGGTGGTGAAATCACGTCATGGTTCGAGTGAATCATTGAATAGTCGACAGTCTGGTGCTCCCGCACTACCCTCCTCTGCAAGTTCACATGTGAAATTGCCTCGTATCGGTATACCTACTTTTGATGGTTCGTTGAGGATGTGGTCGGTTTATTATGATTTGTTTAGGACTTTGATTCATTCGAATGATTCGTTAGCTCCAATTGAGAAGTTCCAGTATTTAGTTTCGACTTTGTCGAAGGAACCTCTTACCCTTGTCAAACATTTACCACTGACAGATGACAATTATTCGATAGCTTTCGATACTCTTGTCCAAAGGTATCAGAATGAGCGAGTACTTGCGACGTGTTATTGGCAGTCGATTTGTAATGCTCCCAAAATAACGGATTCTGATTCCTCACAATCGCTTCGTGAATTGTTGAATACCTTTTCAGAAAATATTACAGCTTTGGGTCAGGTCTCAGGCGTCTCTCTCTGGGATTTCACTGTGTTCAACTGGTTGCTACAGAAATTGGATAACGCTACTCGAAAGCGTTTCGAACTCCAATTTGCATCTGAAGAGTTTCCATCATATCAGGATTTGCACAAGTTTTTGTCGTCACAGTGTCGTGCATTAGAATCATCTTTGGGGAATGACCTATCTCCGTCTGCAGTCGTTGGTAAGCGGAGTAGCGTCAAGTCTGGTGGAAAAGTGGAATCGAGGAATTCACATGCATTTTTGTCAACGTCGAGTGCGTCTTCATCGAAGCAGTCGTGCTTCCATTGTAATGGAGAACACCCGATCTCGAATTGTCGTTCTTTTTTGAAGTTGGACCCGCGCAAGCGTTTTGAGGCTGTGAAGGCAGCGCGCTTGTGCCTAAATTGTTTTGGCCCTTCACACTTGGTGAAGCAGTGCCCCTCTTCTCATTCGTGTAAGGAGTGTGCAGGTCGGCACCACTCTTTATTACATTTCGTTAAACTTAGTAATTCGGATGGAGCAGCTTCTCATCGAGTTGAGCCGCCTCCAGTCGCATCCACGGTTGCCATGTCTTCTCTCCCATCCTTTCAGGATGTTCGTTCTCGTTCTCGTAGCAATACTACGGTTCTTTTAGCAACCGCATGTATTGAAGTTCAAGACAAGTGGGGCAACTATCAAGTGGTTCGTTCTTTAATTGACTCTGGCAGTCAGTCGTCTTTTATTACTGATCGGTGCCGCAAGCGTTTGGGCTTGCACTTGAATCGATCATCAACACCTATTTCTTGTTTGGGTCACGTGACCTTGGGATCGGCCCAGGGATCATCTGATTGCATTATTCGTCCCGTTGGGGTACCATCACCTACTTTTAAAGTAAGTACTTTGGTCTTGCCCAATATTTGTGGAAAACTTCCCAGTGTTGACATTTCGCCATCGAAGGCGCTTGATAATTTGAAGTTAGCGGATCCTAATTGGTACACGCCTGGTTCTGTCGATGTTTTGCTAGGAGCTGACATCTTTCCCAATATTGTTCATGGTGGTTATTTGTCGGGCAGTGATAACTGTCCAGCCGCAATGAACACGACGTTTGGTTGGGTTCTTTTGGGAACCATTTCGTCGAAGGTTGCGGGCGAGGTTCAAGCTTGTTTTGCGTCGGTAGATTCGACCCTTGAAGAGACTCTTAAGGCATTTTGGAGAGTTGAGGAGGTGCCTTCAGTTGAGGTTTGCTCTAATGAGGAACAAGAGGCTGAGTCGTTGTTCGTTGAGTCTCATTATCGAGAAGAATCAGGTCGTTTTGGGGTATTGTTGCCATTTAAGGATAGCAAAGAGTTGCCTATCTTTAATGATTCGTTGAATGTCGCAGATCGTCGTTTGCTCGCTTTGGAGAGACGATTGTCGAGGTTGCCTCACATTAGAGACATGTATGTAGAGTTTATGAAAGATTATTTGGAGGCTGGGCACATGTCGTTGGTGCCATTGGAGTCGGAATCTGCAAACTCTTATTACATTCCGCATCATTGCGTTTTTAAAGACCCTGGTGTTTCGATGTCTTCTGATGTGTCTTCGCTCGCCCCAGTATCGTCGAAAATTCGTGTCGTGTTCGACGCCTCGGCCAAAGCATCGAACAATCTTTCGTTAAATGATACCTTGTTGATTGGTCCGAAGTTGCAAAATGACATCACTAGTGTTTTGCTTCGTTTTCGAGAGAACAAATTCGTGTTCACTTGTGACATTAGGCAGATGTATCGGCAAATTTTAGTTGGAGATTCACATCGACAGTATCAATTAATTCGTTGGCGTTTTTCAGAAAAGGATCCTATTCGAAGTTACAAATTGAACACTGTAACTTATGGTGTTTCGTCCTCGCCATATTTGGCCATTAGGTGCTTGTTACAATTAGCTCAAGAAAATTCTGAGAAGTTTCCTCTCGCTTCGAAAGCCATTCGTCTCGGGCTTTATGTCGATGATTTTGCCATTGGGGCAAATCAAATCGAGGAAACCTTGGAGTTGAGAAATCAGCTCATTTCGCTATTGCAATTGGGACAATTTGAGTTGCGGAAATGGTCTGCTAACAATCCACAATTGCTTCAGGATCTGCCGGTTGAACATTGTCAACAGCAGTCATCCAACTTTGATTCGGAATCGGACTTTTCGGTGAAAATTCTTGGCCTTCAGTGGCAATCGGCTACTGATTCGTTTTCGTTCATGGTTAAGTCCATAGATTCACCTTGTACTAAGAGAAGCATTCTCTCAGAAGTCGCTAAGATCTATGACCCGTTGGGTTTCTTGTGCCCATTGACCTTTATGGCAAAACGAGTCATTCAACATTTGTGGTATCTCGGGCTGGATTGGGATGAAGATCCACCAGCTGATGTTGTCGAAAAGTGGAATCGATATAAGTCCACTCTTCATGTTTTATCCAAGTTGACAATCCCTAGGTGCTTGGTTCCCGAAGGATCTTTCGTGTCGTGTCAACTGCACGCATTTTGTGATGCGTCGACTGCAGGTTATGCGGGTGTGGTGTATTATCGTTTCGAGGACGCCGATGGCAATGTGCAGGTTCGTTTCGTTACTGCCAAGTCTCGTGTTGCTCCGCTCAAACCACTCTCCGTTCCACGGCTGGAATTGTGTGCCGCAGTCTTACTATCAGATCTCGTTTCGTTCGTCCTTGAACAAGGTCCTCAATCCATTGTTGTTGATAAGGTTTTCGCTTGGAGTGACTCTTCGGTCGCTCTATCCTGGATCAAGTCGTCTCCACATCGGTGGAAGACTTTTGTTTCGAATCGTGTCGTCCACATTCAGGATCGAATTCCTCCGGATTGTTGGAATCATGTACGTTCAGGTGACAACCCAGCGGACGTCGCGTCTCGGGGCTTGTTACCAGAGGAGTTAGTCGGGGCTTCCGCATGGTGGGCGGGGCCTGAATTCCTCAGATTGCCGCTGGAATCTTGGCCAGCACTCTTTCCCATTGCTCCCACTTCTGATGTTGAACTGGAGAAAAGGAATATTGTTTTGTTCGCTACGATAGAGATTTCGGATGTCGATGTTTTGTTGAAAAGATTTTCTTCTTTGAGGAAAATTCAGGGTATTATCGCTCGTTGTTTTCGTTTCACTAACAATTGTCGTGTTGTCAATAGGACCACTGTTGCATTGAGTGTCTCTGAGTTGCATGCTACTCTCATGCACATTGTTAGAATTGTTCAATCTTCGGTCTTCTCTTCGGAATTGGAGAAAATTCGCTCTGGTAAACCATGTGCCAAGTACTTGCAGTCATTGTCGCCCTTTATTGATGATTTCGGTATTTTGCGAGTCGGGGGTCGACTGTTGCATTCGGGTTTAGCATTCGACGCTAAATATCCCGCATTGTTGCCAGGAAGGCATAGGTTGGTTGAACTTTTGATTGATCAGATACATCGAGGTAATTTGCACCCAGGAGTGAACACTACTCATTATCTCCTTCAACAAAATTTTTGGATCCTGTCTGCTCGTAGGGTCATTCGTAGTTATTTGTCGAAATGCAATCGTTGCTTTCGCACTCGTCCCCTCTCGTTGGAGCCTCCCATGGGGAATTTACCTGTCGCTCGTGTCTCCCAATTGAAGCCTTTTATTTGTGTCGGGGTCGATTATGGGGGACCCTTTCCTATTGTCTTGTCGAGGTATAGGGGTGTCAAAACTTCTAAAGCCTATTTATGTTTGTTCGTATGTTTCGCGACTCGCGCGATTCATCTCGAAATCGCTTCTGATTTATCGTCAGAGACTTTCCTGGCAGCTCTTAGGAGGTTTGTCGCTCGCCGCGGTCGCTGTAGTGACATCTACAGTGACTGTGGAACCAATTTCGTCGGAGCTAACAAGGAGCTCAACTCAAATTTGAAAATCGCCGCAGAAGGGGAAGGTATTCGATGGCACTTCAATCCACCCTCAGCTCCACACTTCGGTGGACTGTGGGAGAGCGGTGTTAAGTCCGTCAAAACACACATGGCCCGTGTTATTGGTGGTCAAATTTTGACTTATGAGGAGCTGAACACCTTCATCGTTCAGATCGAGGCCGTCTTGAATTCGCGCCCCCTTTGCCCCATTAGTAGCGACCCCAACGATCTATCCGCGTTGACCCCTGGTCATTTTCTGACCTTGGAACCTCTGTCGTCGGTGCCGGATGTGAACTTGTCACATCTGAAGATTTCTCGTCTTTCTCGTTGGCAATTGGTGCAACGGATGCAACGTGATTTTTGGACACGTTGGAGGGCTGAATATCTTCATAATTTCCACCAGAGGAGTAAATGGTCGAAAACCCATTTGTTTGAGTCGACGGATATCGGTTCGTTGGTGTTGATAAAGGATGAATTGTTGTCTCCTTTGAAATGGGCTCTAGGAAGAATTGTTTCTCTGCACCCTGGTGCGGATGGTGTCGCCAGGGTTGCCTCGGTTCGTACGACCAGAGGTCTTTGTAAACGACCTCTGGTCAAACTTTGCCCGTTACCTAACCAGTAACGGACTCAGGGAATTTCGTCCCTGACTTGTCGTTTCGTTTCGTTTCGTTTTTGTTATTGTCGTTAGTTTCGTTTTCGTTAGTTTCGTTTTTGGTTCAATTTTCTGATAGCGGAAAATTCCTCCGGTAATTTTGGTGGGCGGTATGTTACGTCCTTGGTGAATAATCGATTCGTATTCTCTAAGACACCACCGTTTCCTACCCCTTCCTATCCCTTTACACATCGGGACGAAGGAAAAGGACACCTGACCGGACAGGACCACACATAGAGAGAAGAGTCGAGGTTTAACATCGAGAGAGGAGAGAGCTCGACCAAGAGTGCCGTTCGTACCAGATTCGTCGATGCTGGTGTTACGGAAACGGGATACCTAGTTCTTTAATTAAATAAGGAAGCGGTATAAAGTAGTGGAACAATCGTGGGTACCTACATAGTGGAGCAAGTGAACAATAATAATAGTTACAACATCTCGCAAATTAAAACAAGTGCCCCTTTAGTCGGACAAGACACAAGGTCAGTAATTTCGATAATTATTAATTAATTGTGTTCCTGTCAATCATTGGCAATTATAGCCTGGTCCTTCCCTAAATTTCGATCCTGTCACCGTGGCGATTTGTCATTACCATCGCGGCATCGAGCCGCATTAATTTAGCCCCTTTCAGGATCGAATCGCGTCGTTAATATTTCGTGTTGCTCTTTGACGCGGAGTTAACACTTCCTAAATTCAATGCCATTCATGCAGACCGATTGAGAAAGTGAGATCCTGATGACGTCATAAAACGTAACGCGGAGGGGGGGAACCTGCGCTTATACCTATACAAATAATAGTGGCGCTGTAGTAAGTATTATGGGAAGAAGAAATTTGCAAATTTTTGTGTAATGTAGCGAGGAAAAGCATTAATAGAAAATAAAAAATTACATTTAATCAATTTATCAAAAAATTATAGCACCTTCTTGAAACACCTTCGCGAAAATGCTATAGGATGGGACACCCCTGTACATATAATATGGATCAAGTTTTCACAATTTTTATTAACAAACAAACCTTTTCCATTTCAGGTGTACCGGAGTTAGGCACCAAACATTAAACAAGCCATAAAAGCCACATAGACACACACACAAAGATTTATAGCCGGGTAGGCTTCAAGGTCAAGGTTAGTTGGGGTCTTCCGTCACGCTCCTCCACCTCCGCAGAGTAGCGATGTGAATACTCATTCCCCTCTTCCGTTCCGCTCTTGCTCTTCTGCGGCCCATTTCTATTTTGTTTGCGTTTCAATTCAAGGACAACCTCCCCGCGCGCGGTTTTTTTACACGCAGAGAGGACAGGAATTCTTTATCTTAGACTTGGAGGTTAAAGGGTTCAGTGGCGCAGGCGAAAATAGACAGAAAGGTTGTTTGTTTAATTTAAATATAATTCGCCGCTAAATAAATAAATGAATCTAAGATAGGTAGGTTTCAATCTACATTGTATGTAAATTGTAAATTACTCAGTTTTATTATTACCTACACATTTAAATAAATTATATTAGGAGGAGAAGCAGCCAAGAAACAATCACATCACTCAACGTCCACGTCCAACTCCTCGTAACGCAGGCCAGACTGGACGACTTGTCTTTAGCTGCCGTGCCTTGCCAAAGAAATGAATGATGGTCGCGGCAGATCTTTGGCGTCGAGTCAAAAAAAACTTTGCCCTCTTTACTGAATTCTTAGAATCGCTCGACCGGTTGTTGCTTGCCAAAATTAGTTACCTCAACAAAAACTCGTCCGAAAATATAAATATTATGCGTGTAATGGTCAGGTGTCCGATTTTATATCACCTTTACAACTCCATGAAGTTGCATCACTTTTTTAATACAAGTTCCAGTTCTACAGGTTCGAAGGACAGCGAGTTTTGCTACTTCGAGCCGGATTTTTAAGTCCTACTCGCCGGAGCAAATGCATAAATAAGATTAGGTAAAAAAAATATTTAGAAGGTTAAAGTATTTAAGTTAAGATCCGGCTCGAAGGATCAAATATTGCGTCATTCGAGCCGGATCTTATAAATTTGGCCCTAATCTTATTTCATTCATTTAGTTCATCTAGTCCTAGTCAATCCAGACCTTAAACATACTTCCTGTATGTTTGCTGATTGACAAATTGACAATTATTATTGTAGATCTCTAAATCGGGGACAGTACAAATAAATGTAAGCTTTGGAACAATTCAAAGATGGAAGATTCCAAACTCGTTGATCTTTTTGAGCTTCCTTTGAAATCTCAAGCGTGCAAGATCGCCGTAATCAATTTTCTGACTCGGCTTGCTTTACTGACTAGAGCAGGAGCAGTAAAATTCATAACTCGATCACTAAATGTTCAAACTCTATATTGTAATCCGGCTCGAAGGACCAAATTCTCGTTTTTTGCCAAGCGGGATTGTTCGACTTTCCGATAGATCAAAGCTGCCGTTAAATTTTATGAACAAAACCGGGCGATTAGATTTTTTCTTTTTCACGTCGTTTGCAAAATCATTTTTTATTAATCTTATAAAGAAGGGAATTTTGTCAACTGTAACAGCGCAACATTTTCTAAAATCATCTAGACCGAGAAACATTACTAAAACAATCTCGAAAGAATTCTTCTAACGTTTCACGCGGAGGTAAAATTCCCAATTTTATCACTAAGGTCCGTATTCATCAATAAATATAACCCCTGGGGTTATATTTTGGAGCATGTCATTGGTTTAGAATTCGTAGCGTTCGTAGGGTTTGAGCATTAGACCAATCAGCTGTCAGAAAATTCAAAATATAACCCCAGAGTTATATTTTGAAGTTTGATGAATACGGACATAAGGCCCGTATTCATCAATAAATATAACCCCTGGGGTTATATTTTGGAACATGTCATTGGTTTAAAATTCGTAGCGTTCGTAGGGTTTGAGCATTAGACCAATCAGCTGTCAGAAAATTCAAAATATAACCCCGGAGTTATATTTTGAAGTTTGATGAATACGGACATTCAAACTTTCAAATATTCAAACTCTATATAATAATCCGGCTCGAAGGACCACATCCACGTTTTTTTACGAAGCGGGATCGTTCGATTTTCTGATAGATCACAGCTCCCATTAAATTTTATGAACAAAACCGGGTGATTAGATTTTTTTTTCTTTTTCATGTCGTTTGCAAAATCATTTTTTATTGATCCTGTAAAGAAAGGAATTTTGTCAACTGCAACAGCGCAACATTTTCTAAAATGAGCTATTATAGACCGAGAAACATTATTAAAACAATCTCGAATGAATTTTTTCTCGTTTCCCTTGGAGTTGGAGCTAATAATTATCACTACCTAAATGTTAAAACTCTATTTAATAATCCGGCTCGAAGGACCAAATCTGTTTTTTTTTACATACAAAGAGGAATCGTTCCGACTTTCTGATAGATCGTTTTCGATATAATTTTTATTGATTTTACAGAGAAAGGAATTTCCTCGACCGCAACCGCGCAACATTTTCCAAAGTGAGCTAGACCGACAAGCATCTAAAACAATCTCGGAATGAAACGAATTCTTCTACGTTTCACATGGAGGTCTTTGTTCCATCCATCGGATGTCCACCTATTAATAGCGGGGCCACATTTACAATTTACATACCTAGAAGATACGGCCCGTATTTCTCAACCAACAACAAAAGACACTCGTCCATGTCTACCGAACGAACGAGTTATTTTAGTCAGATCAAAGTTGGCTTTAGGCCGGAAGACGCTCATCTCGTACTCGTTTTATTATTAATTACCGCCCGGGAGATTCGGTTTATTATTATTGCGCCCTTTGTCTGGCAGAGAGAACCGTCGTCGTCGTCCTCGTCGTCCATTTTGGTCGGGTCTTTAAAAAACCCGAACCGGCAAGCAATTTAAACGCAATTAAAAAGCTATTCGTTATCTGATGCCTGGGGGTGAGAAGGAGAAAAAGTTGCCGGAGAAGATCGTTTAAGTTTTATTTTCTTTTCTGTTAGTCTGCAGTGGAGGATTTTAAATCGGGTCTAAATCGGGAAAGGGTAAATTTTAATTTGGTTAACACAGGCTCACACGCAGTCATTATCTTGGGCTTGGTTTGGTATAGTAACCGGACCAGAACTCTAAAAATGATGAGCTCATCCACAGAAAAGGACAGCCTGGACAGCGAGCGCCTTTCTTACCATTATGCAAATCACTTTGTGTATTTTGTGAATAATAAGAAAATGCCATAACGTAAATATAAGTACCTACAGTAGAATTTCGATTATCCGTCGTTGGAGGGGGGTATCCTTTGTAAAGACTAAAGAATAAAGAAAAAATTCTGATTATGCAATACAAGTTTATAGGGTGGTAGATTGTAAATGGCATAGAAGAACCGGGTGCTTCCCCCAAAACATTTATTAATATTCAAAATTCTACTACTAGATAAATATGAAGATTTTTTTTAATGAAGGATGAAGAAGATGACTTACCTGGATGGCGACCTGGACGAGGTGCTGCCCGACGGCGAGGCTGACCGGCTGCCGGACCGTGATTTGGTGGCCGTCGTCGTCGAGCCGGTGACGGACCTGGACGACGACTTGGCGGCCTTTGTACTGCTGGTGGCGACGTGCTCGGTGACGGGGGCGGCCGACAATCGACCGGCCACGCCGCCGGGCGCCGCCGCTGGGCCTTCCGACTGGCCCGATGACGAGACATACCCTGCTGGCGAGACGCGAGCATTGTTAAATTGTGGACAATTTTTGACCCCGAAACGCCCGTCCGTACCTGTATCAGTGCTCTTTTCGTACCCCCTGGCCGAGGGACTGACCCATCCCTGGCCGCCGGCCACGACCGCTCTGGTCGAGGCCGACGACGAGGAGGACCCGCCCGAGGACAGCGGGCCGTTGGCGGCTCTGGTGTAAGCGGGGGCCGGTGGCGCCGCCGTCCCCCGGTCCCTGTTCCGCCCTCGAGCGCTGGGCGGCTCCACGTACGCTCCCCGATAGCCGCCCTCTAGCCGCGGAGACGAGTAGAAACGGTCCGGGAATGCGTTGCCCGGATGCTCATCTGCCGCTGTCCTGTAAATATAAAAAGAAAAAATATATATTTTTTCATTTATGGAAAAAAAAATTACACTAGAATAGTCCGAGACGGTTTTATTCAATAATCAAAGTTCGTGCAGGTAAGTTTGTTCCAGAAGAAGAAAAAAGTTAACGATGCGTTATAAAATCGAGACCTCAGGTCGTTGTGAAATAAATTACGACAGATTGACCTTGGATTAATCACCGCACAAGTTATAAATATGCCCGTTATTTATTATTATGACTTACGCACTGTTATTAAAAACAGGGGCCACGCAGGTTTACATAATGGAAAACTATCGTAAAACCCGCACACCAAAGTCGTTTATTTTTATAATGCAGCCTTCGATCTATTTTCACGGGACATCAGTCAATAGCAGCTTATCCAATAATAAATAAACGTATGAAATTAATCGGTGAATTGTTTCATAAAGATCCGGACGTGTCCGCGACAGCTGAGATATTTCATCAGAGAAGACGTTGAAAAAAATAATCCGAGCGGAAAATTTTCTTAAAGCGATCGAAAAATCCACTGAAGCAAGCAAGCCCCACCAGTAAGCAATTTTACAACAAAATTGCTGTACTTTTTAAGGGATAATTAAATTTTCAGTTGGGTCAAAGAAATTTCAATTGCTCAAATTTTTTTCATTTGATAAATTGTGGCTAAGTAAGCGATACTACCTCCGATTGAAATAACAGTGCAAGAGACGATTTGAAAGTAGAATCTATAAAACATATTTTAACTGTACGCATTTTTCATTTGAGATTAGAATTTTTCATTTGAGATTCGAATTTTTCAATTAGGATTCGCATTTTACAATTAGGATTAGAATTTTGCAATTGGGATTCAAAAAATTACTTCAGATATCAGATTTTTAAATGGGATTCAGGCACTTTTTGGTTAAAAACTCGTTAAAAGTTAGCGAAGCAGAATCAAGAATTAGGATTCGGGATTTTCGATTCGAAATTTGGGATTGACGAAGTGAATTTTTAGGATTTGTATAGTACATACTTACATCGTGTATTTTTGTTATTATTCACATTTTAAAATAGGATTTAAGAAAAATCTGTTAAAATTTCTAGACATGGTGCAGGTCAAATTTCAAATGTGTTGTGTGATTCAAAAATTTCGATTCGGATTGAGAAAGTTCTATTCAAAATAGAATGTTGGGCTGTAGGATTATTTTATTATTATTATCATTATACAGATATTCAATTAGGATTACTAAATCCCAACTCAATAGAGATCTGGTTATTTGAATCTGCATCAAGGCTTGAAAACTTAAGAATGAAGAAAGGAGAATTGGGATTCTGAAATTTGAATTATTTATTTCCAAGTCCGAGATTGGATTATTTTGGTTCAAGATTAGAGATTGGATTTTTTTAAATAATAATAAAAAGATTGGAGAATAAAAAAACACAAGATTAGGATTTTCCCATATTTCGGACTTCGAGATTAGGAAGGGGCGAGTAAATTTAAATATATAGTTCGCGGTTTCAAAAAACATGAGCAACTTAGAATGGGGAACCTAGAATTTCAATTGGGATTGAAAAATATAGAAATAAGGAACACCCTGGAGGAAATTACCTATTAGGAACGATTAAGATTAGGTAATTAATTGAATTAGATTTACTTCGATTTGTAGTAAAGTATGTAGGTACTTAGAATTGAGATTACGTTTGGATTAAGGTATTTCAAATCGGGATTAGAAACTGCTAATTGGACAGAATTTCGATTTCAACAGAATTTATAACTTTAGTGACTAGTCAGCTTCATATGGGATAAAGTAGGATTAACTATGTACTTGAAAATGGGATTCTTAAATCTGATAAGGGATTTCGATCTAGGATTGCATATTTCGAATTAGGATTAGATGACGTCGAAGTGGATTACACATTTAAAACTGTTCTAATTTTTGTCCAGCTCTGGGATTTCAAAATAGACTATTGAATTCAAAAGGATTCATGAAAAATAAGTGATTTAGATTGGATTAGGATTAAAAAACTTTTGAACTAAAAATAGGAAGTATTTCTGACATTGGGATTAGGTACATAATACGCGATTTCTAAAAAAAATCCAAGTGGGATTAAGGAGTCTCCAATTGGAATTATTTCGATCTAGGATTGAATATTTCCAATTAGGATTAGATGACGTCAAGTGGATTACAAACTTAGAACAGTTCTCACTTTTAGGATTTTTATAGTACTTACATCGAGTTTTGTAGCCATTTGCAGATTTCGATCTAGGATTGAATATTTCGAATTAGGATTAGATGACGTCAACAAGATTACAAACCTAGAACAGTCCTCATTTTTAGGATTTGTATAGTACTTACACAGAGTTTTGTAGCAATCCGTAGATTTCGATCCGGGATTGAATATTTCGAATTAGGATTAGATGACGTCAAGTGAATTACAGGATTACAATTTAGAACAGTCCTCATTTTTAGGACTTGTATTGGACTTACATCGAGTTTTGTAGTAATTTGTAGATTTCAATCTAGGATTGAATATTTCGAATTAGGATTACTTGACGTCGAAGTGGATTACAAACTTAAAACTGCTCTTATTTTTGTCCAGCTCTGCGATTTCAGAATTTGAATTCAAGAAAATAGGTACAAGAAAAATAAGGGATTTAGATTCGATTAGGATTAAAAAGCTTTTGATCTAAGAATAGGGAGTTTTCAGGCATTAGGTTTAGGTGCATAATACGTGATTTCGAAATAAAAAAATAAGATTCCAAGTGGGATTAAGGAATCTCTAATTTGTATTAATTATTCGATCTAGGATTAGAAACTTCGAACAGCGTTAATCTTTCCCGGTGGTTTATTCGAAATAGGATTGAATGAAATAAAGTTTATCATTTTTTTTACAATTGAGGTGATTTTTACCTGCATGGGAAATATTTAAAATAGAAGTGTGATAACTTATAATACACGATTATGATTCATGCTTCGAATTGGGATTAAAAATTAAATTAAGCCGTATAAAAGTATCTTGGCCGTTTTCCATGCTCTCTCTCAAGAGTTGCGACCAGGAGGCAAACTTACCTCTCACCTGTCACCTGTCATTATCGATCGCTTTAAACGCTCGTTCTCGGCTTAAAAAAAAACACATTTGTGTGCTCGATTCGCGGATTTATGGTTCCATTATATTATGATCTAGCTGCAAGCACCGGCACCACGGCACGCAGCATCTGGACCGTTACGTGCTCTCTAATAACAGTACAACAACGATGTAGCGCGATGGCGATATGCAAATGAGTCGACACCTGACCGGTAACGAGGTGGTGTTGGGCCACTTGCGTTGCGTGACGGTAATAACGACCTGGAGAAACTAGATATGATCCGACGACGGGGGGATATCGTGTTGTGCGATCTGCGAGAGCATGAAAAGTGCGCTTTTTGCGTAGGTAACACTGCAAAAGGTGCCACAAAAACTCACCAGTCACCAGGCTATAAATTTACATTTTAATATACGACTAAAGACTGGTTGTCAAGAACTAGCACTAGATATCAATTACCTACTTCTTGCAAAGTTATCAAACGGGCGGAAGGAGAATAATATCGGAATGAGAATAGATCACTGAGGCATCCCTCTTCTAGGAAAAACAGAGTGAAGCTGTGGTCGATTCTTGAATCTTTTCTCTCACCGGTTTTTTGTCGAGCATATTTACCACCAGCCCCGGGCTCGATGGTAATAATGAGTTATATCTCCCGATCGAGAAGTAGTGTAGCACTTACATACGTTGCTGATTATTTCTTAATTATTTTCTTGCATGCGAGATGATGGTGTGCTATGATTACAGGCCACAGTCTCATCAGGATTCAGAACTCGTTAAAAAGCCACTAAAACTGAGCGCTAGTTGTCTGCGGCGATGACAGATTTACCACAAGCACGGTTTTCTCGTTTTTAAAGAAATCGCGATTAGTTTAACCAAGAAATACGTAACGTAAATAAATTAAGTATTACGTTAGTTAGCGTAAAGACCAATTTGTACAATCCAAAGTACGATGTCTGGAACGTAACGTAAATAAGTGGAACATTACGTTAGACGTAGCGTAAAAAAACAACGTAAAGTACGTTGTCTGAAATGTAACTTAAATAAATTAAATGTTACGTTAGGAAGCGTAAAGATCAATTTGTATGCAATCCAAAGTACGTTGTCTTAAAGAAAACGTGATTAAATGGAACGTTACGTTAGATGTAGCGTAAAAATCAATGTTACAACCTAAAACGTTGTCCGAAACGTAACGCAAATAAATTAAGTATTACGTTAGATGTGGCGCAGAAGCCCAATGTTACAATCCCAAATTCCAAAGTACGTTGTCCGAAACCTAACGCAAATAAAGTAAGTATTGCGTTAGATGTAGCGCAAAATACCAATGTTGCGATTCAACGTAGGTATTTTGTCCGAAACGCAACGTAAATAAATAAAGCGTTACGTTAAATACAGCGCAAAAGACCAACGTTACGTAC
The DNA here is from genome assembly GCA_910589415.1 of Malachius bipustulatus. Lineage (NCBI taxonomy): Eukaryota > Metazoa > Arthropoda > Insecta > Coleoptera > Melyridae > Malachius > Malachius bipustulatus. Next base: position 36,139,007 of record OU342636.1, read on the forward strand.
GTTATCCGAAACGTAACGTAAATAAATTGCGCATTACATTGAATATAGCGCAGGCCAATAATTTAAAAACCCAAATACATTACGTTGAATATAGCGTAAAAAAAAACGGAAAGTACGTTGTCCGAAACGTAATGTAAATCAGTTATAAAAATCTATAAACACGCGTAATTCAACGTTAAGCGACGTCATAAGATCGTCATAGTTCTTGGTGAAAAAGGTAACGTCACATTCGGCTATATCGTTCCAGTAACAAAACCAAAAGTCGTATAGGAAATGTTGAGCTAGTGACGTATACGTGTAATGCTAAGATACGTTGTTACGTTCAGTTTAGTTTCAAAAAGTCTAAGTCAAAAAGTAAATGGATACCTAATTACAGTAACACAACATGCGTACAGTCCCAGTTGATATTAATAAACACATCCCTCCCTACGTTGTGTAATATACGTTCAACACTGTACGCTAGCCTAACTAAACGTAACATTCATCAAGGATAAAGTTTAGTAAATAACGTCGATGATGATTAATTGTATGAATGAATCAGTCATTTCAGTGTAGTCCAAATAAAAACATTTGATTGGATTTGTGAAAATAATTGTACGTTAACGTATCGTGTCAGTGAAGAGTCGTAACGTTACAAAGCTACGTCTCGAAACCTGAAATATATCATAAACGTAACGTACATACTACGTAGATACATAAATATATAAAAGATTTACCAATTTCCATGGATGGTAATCGAATAACGTTACGTTTCGCCGTTAATCGTTACATTCAAAGTATTGTCAAAAAATCATATCTCGATTCATTACTAAAAAAATAAATAAATGCCTTACCCATGTCCATTAGGAAACCTCCCAGCGCCCGGCGACGATCCGCTCCCCCCGTAGCTACCCCCTTGCGCCGCCTGTTGAACGCCAACCCCGCCGCCGCCCACAGTTGTTGCGCCTCCGACGGCCGGCGGCGGCGACGCGGACGGAATGGCGGCCGGCTCGTAGTACTCGGTGGTCAGGGTGCGGTCGTCGAGCTTGTGCTCCACCTGGTGCGCCTTGGAGGCGCTCTTGATGTCCATGAACGCCACCGTACACGCCACCGCGCTCTCGCCCGGTGCCGCCGGTGACGCTGTCGGCTCCTCGCCGCCAACCAATGTCTTGCCGGCACCGCGGGACAAAAGCTTGACACTCTGCACGCGTCCATACCTGAAACACCGGAAAATACACACAAATTAGTTCGTTTCGTCACGTTACGTAGGTACATAAGTTACGTTGATGGAAGTAAATTAATTATTATCTGACTACGTTCAAGTATTATTATATTACTAAGTAAACAAAACATTATGTTATGGTAAGGTGTAACTTAATTTGTCATGTACTATGGCGTAGTTCAATAACGTAACATCATAGTTTAACGTAACATTAAAGCGCTACGTTTTGGACTTGGTACGTTAACTTCCATTAGCTACAACGTAACTAATCGACATCAAAGAACGTAATTGTGTTAAGGATCTGGTTTTGGATTAATTGTTCTGTTACGCTATTAACGTAATTATAGAACGTTGTTTTCCTGATGTGTAAGACTGAAAAATTGATTAATGTTACGTTGATATTAACATAAACTAGAAGTTGTAATGAGTATCATTACGTTTATAGGTTACGAAATAAAAATAAAGTTTTACAGCGCAGCCCGTCATTTCAGCTAGAAGGGACAGTTAAAGCAGACACATAATGGCAATTAATGACTGTCATATTATGCGACGTAAAAATAACTGGTAGTCAAAGCCCAATAGAGAGATAACCATTTCTAGTTTATCCGCAAGTTATAAGCATAAAAACGAGTTACGGTTCCGATAAATTTCCCAACGGGAACCATTTCCTGGAAATGCGGGGCTTAATTTTCCCTTTATGCGGTTGGAAAACGACCACGTCTCTCTGGTCGGAGCCGGAGCCATTGAAAGTGGACCGTTATTGGCGGCATTGCCAAGTTATCGAACATACAAAAATTCGTACTCGTTAGCGACCTTTTTGCAATATCATCGCCATTGTCATAAAACTATTTGAATCTTAAATGTATATCTTAGGTGTATCGTATTCATATACCTACATAAAAAAAGAGACTTTCTATTTTAGGATAAGCCTGGCAACGCCGCTTCTGCGACCATTGTCTACACATGGAAAGTTAGTTACATTACAAAGTTACACGAGCGTCTTCGCGACCGCACAGTTTTATTGGAATAGGAACTGTCTTATTATATCTTTTATTGCGGGAATTGAACCGTGTACACATAGGGAGAGATATCTCGTGAAAACAACACCGTAAAAAGGACGTTCGATTTTTATACACATTGTCTGAAATGGGATCGTAAACCCCAACCGGCAGCGACGCTTTATTACCGAACAATTGACCCTGCTGCTGAGGAGAACAACAACTGCATCAGGCTACTTGTGTGTTGTCTGTTGTGTGCATTGTGCACATTCGAAAATTACGATGCATCGCCTCTCTTTTAACCTTTCGACTTCCTGTACTTTTTGATTAAAATGCCTCAGCTCCAGGTACCTACCTACGTAAAAGCAATAATATGGAATAGACATTCCACTACTTTTAAGCCGTTTATTCAATCAATGACGTTGTAACTGTAACAGTTTTTTTATTACTTTTTACCAGTGATAAAAATTCCTCTAATGACCCATTGCAGGTATTGCGTGGTTTTTTTATTCAATACGAAGAAAGAAATCACTTTTTTGCTTTTATATATGCGTGTTTTCTACAGAAAGAGAGAATATATTTTCTAGAAATTTTAGCCCCCAAGTCATTGTTACGTCTTTTTAATCATTAGACAGTGTTTATCGTCCCTTAAAATTCCTTTAATTATTGTAGTTTGCCTGAGACGTTTATTTTAGAGAAAGACGGTTTCGTCCAATTACTCGAATAATTTTTTAAATAATAAACTCCATAAGGTTTCTGTCTTTCATGACCAAAGACTCCCATTGGTGTTATGTCTCGGCACGTCATGGAGATACGCGAGCGAAGCTTATGAAGCAACAGGTGATGTTGGTGTTAACGGGTTTCGCGTATTTTAATCGATTTGTTCATTGGATATAATTTGAAAATTGTGGCTACCGAGACAGAAAAAAAAATCGAGTTACGGCGATGAATAAGAGATGAAGCGATATGGCAACAACGCGTTAAGGGAAACCGGCATCGTAGCAGCTTCCAAGGCTATAAAATTAACCTGCAACAACCTGAACTGATTAACAAACCGATTTCAGATTTCACTTCGCTTCTCAAGAGAGAGAGACAAGAGAGAGAGAGAGAACGAGAACGCCTTAAGTTTCCACGATTGTTTCGGTAAATTCGTTTTGTAACTTCTTCAGAGAGACGAGACGAGCGCCGTCGTCGTTTCCAACGCGATTGTCTGATGGTCTCGCAATTTCAGGTCGTCTTAATTTATTTTTTACCGGCGTTGACAAAGGAAAGTTGGCGCGCACAGAGAGAAATCAACATCAAAAGAAAAGCTGTAACGCGGGCGTTTTTAATTCTAGCTAAAATTTCGTTCCTTTGAAAGTTGAAACGACGGTAGAGCCGCCGCCGCCATCGGGGCAAAGCGGCAGCCGTTTACGTCATCAACGCGCCCGGCAATTAATAATAAAATAATAAATAATGATTCCCGGGCAAGAGGCAACGCTGTATACGTTTCATTATTACGTAACGCCGCGAAGTTCAGAAACAGAAACAAAAGAGCGCTTTAATTGAATCGAACTGCTACTCGTGAAATAAATTATTCCGTCGTTTCGTAACGTTCGTTAATTGCCGGTTTCGATAATGCGAAATACGAAATGGAGTCATTCAAATCGAATCGGCGGCGCACAGGTAGTTACGTAAAAAATTGGCAACCCGAGCGAAATTCGAATTGATCGAATGCAAATGTAAATAACATGCGAAATTTTACATAAACGGGGTTTCGTAACTCTCCCAAACAAAACACAAAACACGGTAGGCGTCGGAGAAAAGACCCAGAAATCGATGTTGGCGACGTTGTCATATTTTTCATAACCACCGGTTTTTGCGCCCCATATCGACAAATATTTGACTGGCGAATGCTGAACTATACATAAAATACAAGGTGGCCCGTTCTAAAAAAAAAGTGCTTGCTTTTCCTGATACAGGGTCTCACAGAAATTTTCTTTGACAAGACCAGGTAAAGGCAGCCTAAATCTATAAATATCCCGAAGATGGTGAAGTGGGGTTATGTTTTTTTCGCCGCAGCGTCCCTACGTCAGAATTGCGCTCACCGGAGAGGAGACATCCAACCACAATTTCGTTCGTCGACTCAAAGTGTTATGTTTCAAAACACATGGAGAATTTCCAGCAATGAAGTTACGTGAAATCTAATTAGTGACGCAATTCTACAAGACGGTGCACCCCCGCATTCAGCTCGATTAGTTCGCTCGCCGGAGTGTTACGTTTGAAAACAGGCGACTCCGGTCGAGGTGGTCTTATTTTCTTAGTCTTACCCTGGAGTTAAGTTTGGTCAGAATTGCAGTACTGTCACTGTATGGATTCATATAAATTGTTATTGTTCCACTTCTCTGCTTGAAGACGCGAATACGAAATTCATGATATAGTTCCGATGAAGACGATCCCCAAATTGAACTCGATTCCCTGATGATATGTATTTTCCGGGCTCTGAAGAGCTGCCAAGAATTTTTGAAATTCAGATTAATGATTTTCAATGGTTCAATTTTATATTTTCGGCAATAAAACGGCCGTACGACGGAGAAAGGGCCACCTTATGACGTCCTGTTGGGAACTCGTCTTCTCCGGGCTCACAAAGGTCGCCATTACTCGTCATGAATTTTTGAAATTCTGATTCCCAATATTCAGGTATCATAATTTGAGATTTTCGGTCAAAAAGGGGGCCCTTGATGCGTCGCTGAGGTTTTTATCGTTCTGCACGAAGGAGAGAGGTCCACCTTATGACGCTCTTTTGAAAACTCGTCTAGTCCGGGCCCAGAAAAGCCGCCATTAATTTTTGAGGTTCAGGCTCCTGATATTTAGGTTTTTTTTTTTTAATTTCGGCCTTAAAAACGGCCCTTGATGCTTCGCTGGGGTTTTTATTTTACCACACGACGGAGAAAGGTCCACCTTGTGACGTTCTGTTGAGAACTGGTCTTGATCAGACCCAGAAAGGCAGCGAAGAATTTTTCAAATTCCGATTCCTGATAATTCAGTAGTTATAATTTTAGAATTTCGGCCATAAAAACGGCCCTTGATGCGTGGCTGGGGTTTTTTATTTTTCCACACGACGGAGAAAGGTCCACCTTATGACGGTCTATAGGAAGCTCGTCTTGTCCGGGCCCAGAAAGGCCGCTACGAATTTTTTAAATTCAGATTCCTGATTTTCAGAGCTTATACTCCTAGATTTTCGGCCATAAAAACGGCCCTTGATGCGTGGTTGAGATTTTTGTTCTTCCGCACGAAGGAGAAAAGTCCACCTAATGACGTCCTGTTGAGAACTCGTCTTGTCCAGGCCCTGAAGGGCCACCAAGGATTTTTGAAATAATTCTTATTAGAATCCAGCTGTAAAAATGATCTTGGACTAAAGGAACTCCCCATTTATACGTTGATAAGATTTTTTATTTTTACGTTAAAATATTCTCACAAGACTTCACGACGTGACATGTCATCGTCGTTGAAGAAATAATGGCAAATTATGAAATTAGATTATAATCGTACCCGAGCCGGATCTTTAGCTACTCCCGTTGCCAACTTTTCGTCGTTAACTTCACCCGAGTGATTAAAATGAGGTGTTTCAATAATCAAACAGGTTACTGGTTTCTATGACGTCATTTTCAAGTTCGCAGCCTGTATTTCAACCATAACCTATAAAAAACTATTTAAAGAATAAAAACACGTGTTGTATAATTATAAATATATATTTAAATCAGGCTTTAGGTGTGTTTTATATTTTATAGTTTTAAAGAAACCGTTATAAACCTCCAAAGATAATCGGTTACCATGTAACGACAATTTCATAAAACTGAGATCTTTTGAAAGACAAAATTACTTTCCCCGCTAGCAAGAATTTCTGCAATCGGCGGCACCGCCGTCCACGTAGTTGGCAAACGAGATAACGCCGAGAGAGAAACAAAACAAACCCAGAAACGGTCGCGCCGTTTCACTCTTTTTTCACGACGAAGTTGGCGGGGAGAACTTGGTCACGAAGTGAGGAGTGGTGGCAGCTCTCTCCACGTACTCCCGCGACGGCGCACGCGCCGACCTAGAATCTACGTCGTATTTTAAAGCCGATCCGATCATTCCATTTCAGCACCAGCACCAGCCTCGTCTCGTCCGCCTCTCGCCACGTCGATATCCACCGCACAAATCAGGAAAAACCGCCCCCAAAAAGTGTTTGTGTGCCTGACTATTTAAAAAATACTGTTGTGTTCGTCCCGTCGACCCCGCCAAGGTGGATTGTATCAAATAAAACGTTGGATTGTATCGAACAACAGAACGTTGGATCTGGAACAGGATTTGTATTATATTACCGTTTACTTTGATGTTTTGGGCAAGGGTGTGGTCGAATCGATCCTGGCACTTTTTGTTATTTTTGGGCTTTTCTGGCCAAGGAAATTTGTTACTGATGTGAAAGACGCGAGTGGAGATTAAATTGCTTCGTTCACTTTTAAGAGGTTTTCATTGGGGAAAATATGAAGATCTTCTTGGGTATGGTAGGTATAAGTTTTGGGTCAAAATGGGTGAAAAACTGGCCCGTTTAAAAATAATTTCACCCATGTAAAATCAATTTTAATCGAGAGTGTAGAAGGTAGAGAAGGTAAGGATTAAAAATGGCGAATGGAAAGGTATTGAGAGTGAACATTAAAGGGGATAGACCAGTAGAGCGTAGAGAGAGAATAGAGAGAGAGAGAGAGAGCGAGTTTCCTAAAGAAGAACTACTTTTAGTTCGACTCGAATAACGGATACGTCCAGTAACTAATAAATAAAATTGAAGAGCAGATTACGCATGATCTGACGAGGTCATTACGATTTTCGAAATTATACCGGGTGATTATGATCAGGTGGCAAAAAAAACAGAATATGCTGCCATGACCTGACACATAGTAGGAGGAACAATTTTTTGGTTCAATATTTCCCATTTTCTGAATAATTATTGAATTTATTGAAATTTTAATTTTGGTAGCATTTCATAAAGCAACCATCCTCTTTCTCATCATATCATATTAAAGCTGCGAAGGGCTTAATTTTCCGGGGCAAAAAAAAAAACAAACTAACCGTGGAGAGCTCTCACCGTCGATCAATTCAAAAGAAGGGTTGTTAGTTTTTTTGGATTTCTCATAAATCGAATTTTAAATAATTTTTTGCGACTTTTTCACTCATTTTTAAAAATTTAAGCCTCTCCCGGAAGAATTTGAGTAATTTTTTGGATAAATCAACAGCATATAGAATTTTAAGATTTTGGTCCTTCGAGCCGGATATCTCGTTTCCCGGATAACAATCCCAAAAGTAACAAAAATCAACAATCCTCGATTTAAACTGCAGACATCGAATTTTAAATAATTTTTAGCGACTTTTTCACTAATTTTTCAAAATTTCAGCCTCTCCCGGAAGGTTTTTAGTAATTTTTGGATATTAACAGCAAATAAAGTTTAAAATTATTGGTCCTTTGAGCCGGATTTTTCGTTTTCCGAACAACAATCCCAAAAGCAACAAAAAACGACAATCCGCGATTAAAACTGCAGTAATCGAATTTTAAATAATTTGTGGCGATTTTTTCACTCATTTTTCAAAATCTCGGCCTCTTCCGGAAGGTTTTGAGTATTTTTTTGGACATCAACAGCAAATCGAATTTGAAACTTTTGGTCCTTCGAGCCGGATCTCTCGTTTCCTGGATAACAATCCCAAAAGCAACAATCCGCGATTTAAACTGCGGAAATCGAACTTTAAATCATTTTTGGCGCTTTTATTCACTCTTTTTTCAAGTCAAAATCGAAGCCTCTCCTTGAAGGTTTTTAGTTCTTTTTTGGATATCAACAGCAAATCGCGTTTTAAACTTTTGGTCCTGCGAACCGGATTTCTCTTTTTCTGGATAACAATCCCAAAAGCAACAATCCGCGATTCAAACTGCAGAAATATAATTTTTAATTATTTTAAGCGATCTTTTCACTAATTTTTCAAAATCTCAGCCTCATGGAAGTTTTTTTAGTTCTTTTTTTTAATATCAACAGCAAATCGGATTTAAACTTTTGGTCCTGCGAACCGGATTTCTCGTTTCCCAAATATCCCAAAAGTCACAAAATTCTGCGATTAAAACTACAGCAATCGAACTTTAAATAATTTTTAGCGACTTTTCACTCATTTTTTCAAAATCTCGGGTTCTCCTGGAAGGTTTTTAGTTATATTTTGGTAACAGCACATAAAATTTTAAATTTTTGGATCTTCGAGCCGGATCTCTCGTTTCTCATAAAACAATCCCAGGGCAACAAAAATCAACAATCGGCGATTTAAACTGCAGAAATCGAATTTTAAATAATTTTTGGCGATTTATTCACTCATTTTTTCGAATCTCAGCCTCTCCTGGAAGTTTTTTGGTTCTTTTTTTTGGATAAACATACTACACACCAAATCGAATTTTAAGTTTTTGGTCCTTCGAACCAGAACTCGTTTCCCGGATAACAATCCCAAAAGCAGGAATCGAAATTTAAATAATTTTTAACGCTCTAGTCGGCCAGCAAATTCCCATCCTAATACTTTTTCAATAATTTTTCAATGCCAGTAACAACAGTTCCCAACCTCAAGCACTTCCTGGCAAACGCGCGATAATAAATAAATCAGTCAATATCCAATACCTCTTCAGAGCAAAGACTCCCAGGACGACAATTTTTATAAATTCAAACAAAACGAAAAACAGAAGAAGAGAAAAAAAGCAACCGTTCGCCTCGCTCGCAGCCAGTCAGCCGCGGACAAGCAGCAGAGTTACTAGAAGAAGAAGAGTTGAGTCAGTATCAGTGCCAACAGCACACCGAATGGCCCGAGCTGAATCGATTTTTTACTAGGTCGTGCTGGTGTTGGTCGTAGCAGCGCCAGCGAGCAACAATAATGGTTCCAGCGCCCCCTCCCCCCGCCGCTCCCCTCTCCCTTTCTCTTCCCTGCGAGGTTGCCGGGTCGCCGGCACGTACCGGTATCGCCGCGGTGGACCGAGCCGAACACAGAACGTCCGGGCTATCGCTCGCGGCCAAAGTTCATCTGGTCGACTGCCGGTATTATTATGGGACAGACGAAAAAAGCGTTTTGTTCCTTTTCCTCTCTCTGCACGGTTGTTCGAGTCAAGGAGATATCGGTTTTGGTCTTTCTTGCTCGCTTGTTATTACGTTATACGTGGGCCCCGTCTGCACGGCAGCGCGAGCGCGAACGCGAACGACGAAAGAAATAATGTGAATCTAATTTTAAATTTTAATCCGCCTCTGCCTCTCTTCTTTCAAAGTTCCAGGCTTTGGGCGTAAGACGATCGAGTTTTTTTTCGACATCTCTGAACAAGATGCCGCGATGAAAGCTGCCGCGGGGTGAGAGGGAATTGATGGAAACCGGATTATTTCAGATGTTTCTGATTCTGACTGTGCAATAGGTATTTATTTTGATTGGTTCAAATCGCGAGAGGTATTTGGTTGCCTACAGAAGGAGCGGAGAAGGGATAGACACTTTTTTATAAAAGTGGGAAAAAATTAAATTACCTACCTACGTAACACAAAAACGACAGGAAAGGAGCGCCCAAGAAATACTGGAGAGGTACACCCACCCATATGAAGCAGGAAAACCTACAAAGACAGCTTGACATCAGTTAAAAGGAAAAATCCAGAGTGCTTTGGAAATAAAGAAGCATTTGTGTGTGTATTTGTTCAAAGGTATGTTCCTCACGAGGTCAGTGAGAAGTCCTCTAATGACTAGGCGAGATGTTAATTAAGAACAAGAACAGCGGAGACCATGAAGGTAAAAGATCATTCAAATGCTGTCCACAAGGAGGATCACCTTTGTTCTGATATGGGGCCTACTGGTGGTGTTGTCGAACTTCTCTTCTAGATGTAAGACGTGGTCCTAACTCGGGCACTATAAGATGGATGTACACCATGATACCTACATGAAGTTTGCCCGAAAAAAATTAGGACTGGGTGGTGGTAAAACGTCATAATCGATTGTCCAACGTAGGACCACCAATTTTTGTTATGTGGCAACTCGGGCCCCGTTACCCAAATCAAGTTGCCACGCTTTGGCCAGCCACGCTTTCGGCCAGGGACGTAAACTGGAAAAAAATCGTAATTGAAATGCCACAGCCAGCCACGTTTCTTCCACTTTCGAAAAATCATTTTTGCTGAAATTCTGCTCGAAAAAGAAATTTTATAATAATGTCAGCCACGCCTTTGGCCACGAACTTAACCAACTGAAAAAATCCTTTTTGCTGAACTTGGACCAAAAAAATCATAATTAAGGCCAGCCAGTCCAGTCACGCTTTACTTAAACTTTGCTCAAAAAATGTCAAAAAATCATAATAATGGCTAGCCGTGTTTTTGACCACGGACCGAATAAACTGAAAAAATCTCATACAGGAGTTCAAAAAATATCCTTTTTCTCTAAATTTCAAAAGGCCGCCATTTTGAAACGGCATGACCGATTTTGCTCAAACGCAATACCAGGTCACTCCTTGTCAATACCTTACTCCCATCAAAATTTCAGTCCCCTAGATTGAAAACTACGACCTGAAATGATACCGTAAGAACGTTTTTTCTTGGAACTTTGAAGGAACACCCTGTAGAAGTAACGCGACTTTAGGACATTTTTCAACGAAAATTAAAAGTTCTCCGGAAGTTCTGTAAGATTGCAAAATTTCTTGCACCAATTTTGAAAGATGAGGCTACAGGAGCGTTTTGAAAAACGAAAAATCGCGTTTTAGAGAAAACCACTTTTTCGTGATCTGGGGGTCATGAACGATGAGTTTGGGTAGGAGACATTTTATAGAAACTTTACATAGGGCGTTATATACCTACCTACCCAAGTTACGTAATCAATTTCGCAAACTATAGAGAGAAAAGCGCCGTTTTGTTGCTTCCTCAGCTGAAAGTGTCACGAGAACGAGAACGTGTCGCACAGCATCAGACCCGGCAACGGCGCGCACGTTAAGCGACGTGATTGCCGTCGTCCATGTAAAAATACCCCACCGTGTGCCGCGCCCACTCCCGGCAAGAAACGATCCCAACCCAAGCCATATATTCTGACTGAAGCCAGAAGCGGCGGAGCAGGTTTCCTTGTTTCTCATTATAAATCAACAATACGGTCGTGACGTCACCCCGTACCGTGCCTCCGGGCAACATGGCACAGCCGCCCGGCTGCACTGATCGGCCCCTCTCGCTCTTGCCCGGTCGAGTGCGCGACTGGGCGACTGTAAGCGCGTCTTAAGTGGCCTACCCAGTCCCAGTTATAAGAGATGTAGTAATGCGGAAAGCAGTATCGAGCGGCGACTGGAAGGTAGGTTTGATCCGAGAACGGAGCTCGTTTTTGCTTTGCCTTGCGCTCCCGTTCGAGACCCGGTGGCCCGTTCGCGTTCACCGGGGGGGAAGATAACGAGAGGAGATAAGGATGAGTTTGTTTTCGATGATCGGGGTTTTTATCGCTCGCTGATGGAAAGTCGGCGGCGCAGGGATCGGGCGGGCGTGTGGAGGTCGAGAGAAAGAGATGGCTTTTAAACTCTGTTGCAATTATTATTTTTGTCGTGTTGTTTTGTTATTGTTGACTCTGTTGGAGCGCGATATGGGTTTGAACTTCGACAGAACAGTTTTCAGTTCTAGGAAGACGATCGTGGTGACGGGTGACGGTGACATTTCAATAAACTTGATTGAAATGATAAGAATAAGAAAGCACCTCGACTGTTGGTTGGTTGCTAGGCACAAAATTACATGCACCTCCTTCTGGAACGATCACTTTGCTTGTTAATACGAACAGAGAGGCAAAAAAATGGTGTTGTCTAAAATCTACATGGTGTTGTTGCTGCTAGATTTCCTTAGATGTTTAGCTATCATAGCTAAAAGGTAATTGCTTTTCTTTGCTGGAATTGCATTTACGCAATTTCTGCTGTAGATCGACATAGTGTGTTGCTTCCAGATTTCCTTAGATGTTTAGCGATCATAGGAAAAAGGTAATTGAAATTTTTTTGCTAGGATTGCATTTACACAGTTTCTGCGCTAGATCTGCATGGTGTTGCTGCTGCCAAATTTCCTTAGATGTTTAGGTATCATGGGTAAAAGGTAGCAAAATTTCCTTAGATGTTTAGGTATCATGGGTAAAAGGTAATCAATCAAGAATTTTTTGCCGGGATCGCATTAACGCAATTTCTGCGGTAGTTCTACATGGTATTGTTGCTGCTAGATTCCTTAAATGTTTAGTTATCATAGGTAAAAGGTAATCATCAATCAAGCATTTTTTGCTGGTATTGCATTTGCGCAATTTCTTTGCTAGATCTGCGTATTGTTGCTACCAGATTTACTTAGATGTTGAAGTATCATGAGAAAAGGTAGTCAATCGAAATTTTTTTGCTGGGATTCCATTAACGCAATTTCTGCGGTAGGTCTACATAGTGTTATTACTGCCATATTTCCTTAGATGTTTAGTTATCATGGGTAAAAGGTAATCGATCAAGCATTTTTTGCTGGTATTGCATTTACGCAATTTTTGCGGTAGATCTACATGGTGTTATTGCTGATAGATTCCTTAGATGTTTAGTTATCATTGGAATCAAGCACTTTTTGCTGCACATGCATCTACGCAATTTCTACGGTACATCTGCATAGTGTTGTTGCTGCTAGATTTCCTTAGATGTTTAGTTATCATAGGTAAAGGGTAAAATATAACTCATGCATTTACAATACAATTATAAAAAAAAGAAACAGAGCAAACATAAGATTTTATATCACGCAATTAGAGGACATAGCGAGACCAAGGAAGAGGCACAGCGAGGTTTTACAAGGAAGCGAAATGGAAAGAGGCCTGGCAGTAAATCTTGTTAGAAGAAAAAGGGGGAAAGTTCCAGGACCGTCGAACAAGGAAAGTTCTAGAATCATATCACGTTGAAAGGACATGGCGAGGCAGAGAGAGAGACACAGCGAGGTTTTGAAAGAAAGCGAGAGGGAAAAAGGGCTGGCAATAAAATGTTGGTAGAAGGAAAAAAGGGGGGGTTCGTCTAAAGAACGTCGAACAAGTTCTATAATTGACGCTATAAGTATAATCATCTTCCATGGTTTATTGAATTAAATAAATCTGCACTCTCCAATAATTTTAACATAATTTTATTGGCAATTCAATGGTTCATTGGTTGGTGTATCTCTTCCATGTTTTTAATGCAGGCATCCTCTTTCTGAAGAGAATGTTATTTCTAAACTGAACGTTATATGTATGTATATCCATCACTGTGACGTCACAATCTTTTATGAAGTGCTTATTGATTTTTTTATATTGGCTGACGCTGGCGCTGGCAAAAACTATGAGTAGTAGTTATAATAGTAGTAGCAGTGTGAGTAATGGTAGTAGTGAACTCTTTACCGAGAAAAGCACATACATATACAGTTAGTAACGCGCAAATACCTCATACTACTACAGAACTTTGGGCGCTTTCCATCGTTTATTTATAATCCAGATGGGTCAATACACTGCACATGTTACGTACTACGTGAAGTACATAATTAAACGGAATGCGATTTTCGCTTTTCCCAGTCTACACTGGAAATTCCCGCGGCGTGGCCGGACGATTATTCAATCGCCGGGAGTGCTCGCGCGCAAAAAATGTCGCTCGCGTATGTAGTCGCGGTTTTATTTTCAATTAGTTGTGGTAGTTAATTGCGTTAAATTCGCTCGGAAATTCGAAACAATGCAGCTCTCCCAGTCCCAGTACACATTTTACACTTCTTGATTTCTTCTTGTTTCGGTTATTATTCACATGACGAACGAAAGTGGCGCAATTTCATAATTTCATTAAAACTTTCAGGTTAGTTTCTCTGATAGGATTACATTCCCGGCAACCCTAACTTCAGTATATGAAGTTACTGTTTGTTTGTTTGTATAATTTGTAACCTTTTTTTATACTGTTACGCGATAACAAACAGAATTAAATGGATCTATTTACATTTTTTATTAAGAGTGAAAAATGAGGTTGTGGAACCATCTCGAATTCTATTTCAAAAATAGTCATCCTCTAGATAGAGTCACCTGACGTACGGGAATGTAGGGAGAATATCTGACGATTCCCGACAAAACGAGTAAATTAACGAGGCGTAAGTCTCATTAGTCAATTTTGTAACACTACCTATTCCTATTACTAACACCGGGTAATTTCGTATCTGACTACGATGCCCAGAAATGAGGGTGTCAAAATTTTGAAAATACATATAATTTTTGGTTATTAGGTACAAATAAGTCGTGTAAATTTGAACCGTTTTTGATGAAACTCGGCATGAACAATAATAAACAAACAAAGATCTCTAATTTTGCTATTTCAGTTTTTATAGATGCCTTCCAGTGGCTTTTTTTTATTTTTCCCCCTTTTCCCTCCCTATCTGTGACGCTACTGACTTTATGGCGCATACAAAAATGTTATTGAATAGCACATGCATTTTAGAACAAAAAATAATTCTTGAATTTTTTTCACAAGCCATACCGTTTTGGAGATATTTAAAGTTTTCTCGGGCAATGTCACTAATTTATTTTCAATGTAAACAATTATTTTCAATGTAAACGGTTTAACATTGCCTGAGAAAACTTCAAATATCTCGAAAAAGGTGCCCCGTACGAAAAAAATTTAAGAATAGTTTTTTGTTCTTAAATGCATGGGCTATTAGATGAAGTTTTTGTATTTGCAATAAAGTCAGTGGCGTAAAAGATAGGGAGGGAAAAGGGAGGAAAGAAAACCTGAAACAGCAAAATTAATTGTTCATGGCGAGTTTCATCAAAAACGGCTCAAATTTACACGAGTTAACAATTAGACAATGTTTATTAGAAACAATGTTTCTTTAAAAGCACCATCCTACCCCCGGCAAGTCACGTGATTAAAACCGGCACACAAAAAAAAACAACTGCAACTAAGTTTGACCTAAACAATGGCACCGGTTCTATCTCGAAAACAGTTTTTTTCGAGGCCCGTCCGACCAAACCATGCCAACCGGAACGGTCGCTCGCTGGACGGTGAAAGAGCAAAAAAAAAAGAAGAAAAAAAACGAGGAAACGCTGGCTGAATATTTAAATTAGAAAATTATGCAGTAGGCAGCAAGATCTCCTCGGCTAACTGGAACCTGTCTTGGAGGCTGATAGGTCGAGTAAGTTCGCCTGTCAAGGCGATATCGAGAACGTAGGACAACGGAGCAAATCAAAGAAACTGGCCTCGAGTAACGCGATACATGCAATGTCTACAATTTATAGAGATTGATTGATTCGTCAAAGATGGAGTTTGGTTTAGGGGCTCTTCAGAGAAGCTAGGATATTTTATTTCAGTTCCTGCTAACTTCACAATTCTACAATTCTCTCTGGAAGCTAAACGATTAGTTTGCGGGGGTCGTAACTTGCTCCCCTAGTTTGATAATTTTGTTGACCACGTCCAGAAAAAAGATATAATTTTTTCCGTTCCTGCTACCTTCAAATTTCTCTGGAATCTAAACGGTTGTTTCCGGGGGTCGAACAGCATTGTGAAGTTAGCCACATCATAATTACGCCAATTTTTAAAAACCTCATTTTGTGTACAAAAAAAAAGAGAAAAGGCAACTGCCGGTTATGACGAATGTCAATCAAAACATAGGATAGTGACGGTTTCAACTTGAAGGTGTTGAGAATTTGAAAAAATTGACGAATTTAAAAAGTTGTAGACAATCCAGGCTCCAGCTCCAGCAACAGATGAACCTTGCAACTTATGGATTTATTATTATAATATTATTGCTTCGTCGTTACCTAATATGTTAATGGTGTTGGTGTTGGTGTTGCCTTCTAATCATATTATACAGGCGGTATGTTAAAAATACACTCTCAAGACTTAACCGGCCTTCACATACTCGACACACCGTTGTATCTGACCGGTAACGTCGTCTAGGAAATTGTATACATAATGGAATTAGTTATTATTTATAGAGTGTGTAGGTAGGTATGAGTATATTATTTAAAATAAATTATCTTCTAATTATATTTCCCCTGTCATTTCAGTTCAATCGTGATCAACATCAAATCAATTCCCAATTCGACAAACAACAAAAAAATTGAAGAGATACAAACACGAAAGAAGAATTATTTTTTCCTTAAGGGTGTGAATTCAGTCGAAATTACGCTATTATTTTACCACTACCATAAATCCAGTTCTTCGGAAGTGCACACCCACCTGTAACAAAAAAAATCATTAGTAATCAAATAATTAAAAATTAAAATTATAATAATCAATCATACGTAATAAAAATTAATAATAATTGTGCAAGTGTTGCACGCTATACTTTTTCTACGACCATAAATAAAATAATATTCAATGAAACTATATTTTAAATGAGTGAAATTCGAATAGTCATTAGGAGAGATTCCCAGGACAACCATTGAAGGACCGTTTCATCATGACAGTGGAGAATGTATATGGCTAAATGCACAAATGTGCGAAGGCCATTTTAGCCAACGCTTCTCGACCAGCCTCACTTTCGGTCAAGCTTGCTTTCGGCCGGGAGACGAAATGGAAATTATTTTACGCAAAAAATGCAATCGCGATATCTTTCAAAATGGCCGCTTTCGAAAATAGTGCAATTTTTTTACATCAACTTTGACAGCATATAAATTATAGACGATTGCGCCACATTCGACAAAATTTCGCAGTCGTCGAGAACAATTAGTCAGCTACACGCCGGTATCTTCGCGATCTTATTACGACCACCGAGACCGGAGTTACGACATAAAATGTTAAAAATTGCCCTTTTTTTTAATCTCGCCGAATTCGTTGCAAAATTCGAGAAAATCGGCTAAAATTAGGAATATGTTTTTTTGTGATTTTCGCGTGCAGCGACTGTCAAAAATTGCTCCGCTGTCCGACGTGACGTATTCGACAGGTGTCAAAAATTTGGCTCCGCTGTCAGACTTGACATATTTGGCAACTGTCAAAAATTTGGCTCATCCGTTAGACTTGATGACGTAATTGACAAAGCTGTCAAAAAATTCTTCCGCTGTCACATACGTCAAGCCTGACAGAGAATCAAAATTTTTCACAACTTTGTCAAATACGTCATCAAGTCTAATAGATGAGCCAAATTTTTGACAGCTACTTGACGTATTTTGACAAATACGTCAAGTTTGACAGCGGAGCCAAATTTTCCACACGTTCTCCAATTTTCCACAAATTTTCCACGTTTATCAGTGAAGATAAGCTGTGAAAAAATTTTCTCCGCCGATTTTGACGTATATGTATATGACAGCTGTCGGAAAATTTTCTCCCCTGTCAGATACGTCACTCTAACAGAGAATCAAAATTTTTTCACACTTTTGTCAAACACGACAAGTCTGACGGCGCAGCCAAATTTTTGACAACCGTCAAGTCAGACAGCGGAGCCAAATTTTCCAACGCCGTCAAGTCTGACAGCAGAGCCAAATTTTTTACAGCTGTCAAATACGTCAAGTTTGACAGCGGAGCCAAATTTTCCACATGTTCTCCAATTTTCCACAAATTTTCCACGTTTATCAGTGAAGATGAGCTGTGAAAAAGCTTTCTCCGCTGATTTTGACGTATGTATATGACAGCTGTCGGAAAATTTTCTCCGCTGTCAGATACGTCAGTCTAACAGAGAATCAAAATTTTTCACACTTTTGTCAAACACGACAAGTCTGACGGCGCAGCCAAATTTTTGACAACCGTCAAGTCAGACAGTGGAGCCAAATTTTCCAACGCCGTCAAGTCTGACAGCGGAGCCAAATTTTCCACACGTTCTCCAATTTTCCACAAATTTTCCACGTTTATCAGTGAAGATGAGCTGTGAAAAATTTTTCCTCGCCGATTTTGACCTATGTATTTGACAGCTGTCAAAAATTTGCTCCACTGTCAAATATGTCACGTCAAGTCCGACAGAATCGAACTTTTTCACGCCTTTGTTAAACACGTCAAGTCTGACGGCCGAGACAAATTTTTTACAGCTATCAAATACGTCAAGTTTGACAGCGGAGCCAAATTTTTCACACGTTCTCCAATTTTCCACAAATTTTCCACGTTTATCAGTGAAGATGAGCTGTGAAAAATTTTTCTCCGCCGATTTTGGTATAATGCTGTCAAAAAGTTGCTTCACTGTCAAATATGTCACGTCAAGTCTGGCAGAATCAAACTTTTTCACACCTTTGTCAAACACGTCAAGTCTGATAGCGGAGCCAAATTTTCCACACGTTCTGCAATTTTTCACGTCTATCAGTGAATATGAGTGAATAATAATTTATGATAACGCTTGCCCGAGTAAAGCGATCGGCAGATCTAAACAGAGCGACTGACTGCGGCAACACACCTGGGTAACATGACAATTTCTGCTACCATTTAAAGCTTTCGTCAGTTCACTTTATGTATCTTTCACCGCGCACTGTACAAGTACGTCAATTTTGTTGAATTTTGTTCAAACACGTTCATTAGTTCGTCTCTGTTAAGAACCAACTCAAAATTTGTAACTGTGTTCTGGAGAATGGTGTTCATTTTTTGATTGATGAAGTTTACTTTCTTAACCAAGAGCTCTTCAGGAATCAAAGGAAACTTTTCCTACAGTAGACGCTGCCGGAGTTCGTTGTTTTCGGGTCCCTTTCCAAATTAATTGAACCACAAGAATGAACCTGTTGTAGAACCTGAAACCAAAAGTAAAACCTGTTTTTTTCTTTTTTGGCGGTTTCTTAATTTTTTGTTTTTGGAGATGGAGTGAATGATTGGAGAGATACCGTTGCTGTAACGGAGTTAGATATATGCGTTTTGTGGAAATTAAATCGGCACACGACGTTTGATGTTGAGGTCGGTCACTGCTGGAAAGTCTGAGTTAATTGAAGATTTGCCGGAAACACTCTTGTTTATTCGGGATACACGCTTGGATTTTCACTAGATGTTTATTAAACTTCTTCAGTGCCCGTGAAAAGAATCATATAATGGCCGCTCAGTTAAAAGTCGTTCGTTTGAAACGTAGTAAACTTCAATCGTGTGCTTTCACATACTCATACTATTTATGGGTCATGTGTCCAGGAACAGTTTTTACAGTTACAGTTAGTTACAGTAGATAACCTTGTAGTTAATGTAAAACTAATGTGTAACATTTATTTATAAATAAATAAAAACAAGAAATTTTTTGCTTATCATATTATAAGATATGGTAATTATCATAATATACCTATTTCTTTTAACAGGTTAATAATGTTCTTTATTAGTATTACGTAAATATAAACAGGACATTTAAAAAAAATTATCCAAGAGTTAATTAAGGTATAACGAGCAAAAAACTTGCGTGAAGGGAAAGCGGGAATTGTTATTCTAAGCCACAAGTTTCTATAAGTTTTTTATGTCGACTTAGCTCGTGAGACAAACAAAGCCCGATGATTTCATTATTTTTCATTTTCTCCAGTTAAATCAGCAGAGAACGACTACTCAACTACACTAATTCAATGGTCAAAAATAATAAAAAAGGGATCGTCTATTATCAGAATAACTGACAGAGGTGCGAGGGTCTCCTCAAATTCAATCACCGACCAATTTTTGTCATCACCAATAATGGAGAGAGAATTAGCACAATCAGACATCGTTGTAAATTGTAAATAATTTGATCTCAGGTTATGTAATTTAAACAACGGCGATAATATTCGTGACACAGTCAATGTCATTCTTATCAAACTAAATTGCTATTAAAACCCTTGGTTTTTATTATCGAAGTCCAGATTAGATTAAAATGTTTTGTGCAAAGAGCACAGGTTGGCTCGCATTATATTACATTATGTATGTATTGCGTTATTATTGCCTCGCTCTTATTGATTCTGGCCCGGAAGCGGGAACATAATAATGAGAGAGAGAGAGCGGCCGCGGGAAAAAGATCGATCGATCACCGCAGGTGTGACTCATAAAGCTAATTCATCAAAAAAGTCAATTTACTTTTTGCCCGTATAGATTTTGTCGTAATTAATTAAAAAAAGCCGCATATTAAGCTGGTCGGATAACAAAAAAATGATAATAACAAAACAAAGTTGAAGGGACAGGTTTTATCAACACAAAAAATTATTCACTGTTCGAGGTACCTACCTACCATCGGAGAAAATAATTAAAAGTTGAACTAATGAACTAATTTAAAAATTAATAGCACAATCTGGCTACTATGGGCTATGTTTTCACTACATCATTGTTATCCCCGATTAGATTACATCGGGAATTTTAATCTAGACCTTAGAATGCAAAATATTAAAATGCCCTCATTGTAGGGTTGACACTTTTATTCTTAAAAAATGGCCAATCTTTGGAAAAAAATAACTTACAGCACTAGCATTGAGGTAAGAAAATTTACTATAGGTACTTAGGTATTCTTAAAAAGTTAATTTTATCAAACAGCTGTCAAATACTGCCGTGTTAATTCAAAAGAGCGTATCTGAAAAAATATAGAACATATACGTCTATTTTATTTAATGTAAGTTAGGTACCTACATGGTTTATAATATGACAAAAAAAAAACGGAAGTATGATGTATTTATTGACATAGATAACCTCAAACATGGGTAAACTGGACAATAATATTAAATTGTAATAATTATAACCTCAACTCTTACAAAACACCGCGAAATCGCATACCAATTATTGTTGAAAGCAAAAGACGTATCTGCGTGAAAAAATGCAGATACGGCATTTAGTTCCAACATAATGTATAGATACGTCATTTCAATTAACAAAATCAGATACGCCTTTTTAATCCAACAAGCAGATTTGATTGCGAGATACGCCCTTCGATTAAGATGGTCTACCGCCTATATAAATAATTACTGACATACGTCTTTTGTTCTCAACACATTGACAGTACTCGTGAATTAAACAAATGCATCTAACTTAGTTTTGATTAAACTTGTAGATACGCCCTTTTGAATTAACATGACAGAATATGTCAAGTGTGACAGCAGAGCCTAATTTTACACAACTGCCAATTACGGCAATTCTGACAGCGGAGCCAAACTTTTCACAGCTGTCAAATACTGCCGTTTAATTTAAAAGGGCGTATCTGAAAAAATAAACAAGTTGAGAAAACTGACTTTTAAGATTTTCAGTTATGACAAAATCAGTTATGTGCACTGAAATTTTAATAGATACGTCCTTTTCAGCCAACATACTCTTGGCAGATACGTCTATTTTACTCAATATAAGTTAGGTATGTACAGGGTGGGCCAATAAGCGAGGTAAGCGGCTGTATCTCAGAAACTAATAATCGTAGAGAGTTACGGTAAAAAATTTTATTGATTAAGTGGGCAAGGGAAAATGCTGGAAATAATTTTCAAGTTTCCAAGATGGCTGCCAGAGGGCGTTTGCACCATATTGAATTACATAAAGTTACGTTTCTTGTGATTTTCCCCAATGAATGTAACAAAAAAGTATTTGCGTTTTAATGTTATCTTAAAGTCGAACATTTTTTGTAGAAACAATTTTTCTCTATCTTTCGAAATAAAGTGGTGGGGGGTATTTGAATGTTGTTTTAAACAAATGCCTGTAACTTCGAAACGGCTTTAATGGATTTGGATAAATTTGGTATAATTAGAAAGAGCATTTCTTAAGCTTTTAGGTTTCTTGTGATAATGACAGTTGTGACCTACACGGCAGCCGATAGAGGGCGTTATTCGATATTATAACCAAAATATTGGATTTTCTCAAAAAATTTAAATGCAATGGTATGACTTTTTTTAGACTAGAAAATAGACAAATGATCAACCAATAAGCCTGCGCAAACCGCATCTTAATATCTTTCTCCTAACTCAAATTATTAAAAAAATACCAAACCAAGAAAATTCATATACCTATCCCCATTTAAAAATGATCGGTCGCTTTCGATAAGAAGGCAATTAGTAGGCCATGGAAACAAAAGACAAACTCCTCACGCGTTTTCGTAACGATTTTCCTTTTAAATAAAGTTGTGGTCCTGAAAAAGGACCCATTTTGAAAAAAGATTAATGCCTTCTGTGTTCAAATTGCCTTCCGTCATATTCCACACATGTTCCAGTCTTTCTTGAGTCAACAGAACCGCAGCCTTGATTTCTGCCGCTGATCGTTGAGGAATTGAATTTCGAATTCTGTTTTCCATATCCATTTGTGTTGTTGGTGGAGTTTGAAAAAAAAAGTCTTTTAAGCGTCCGCAGAAGTAAACATCAAGACATGTCAAGTCGAGAGATCTTGCCGGACAAGGAAATAGGCTTGTCCTTCCTATCCAGCGTTCTCGAAAGATCTCGTAAATATGGTTTCAGACATTAATTGAAAATGTGCCGGACAACCATCTAATTGCAGAAGCATAGTTCTCCTAGTTTCGAGTGGCACATCTCCCAACAAAATTGGCAAGTCGTTGATCAAAAACTCTAAGAAGCGGTTACCAGTTAAAGCTTGATCAAAAAAGTAAAGTTCAATAATTCTGTCCCCAATGATACCGCACCACACATTTAGGCTCCAGCGTCCCTGGTGCTGCACTTCTCTCTCTTAAACAACGCGGATTTTCAGCGGACCAATAATGCATATTATGAAGGTTTATTCTACCATCACTATTAAAGGTAGCCTCGTCGGTCCAGAGAATTTCCTTTAAGAAATTTCCGTTTTCCTCAAGTATGCCTAGCATCCATTATGACAATAGTTTAATCTATTAACGAAATCTTGTTCATTTAGCGCCTGGTGCAAGACTATGTGGTAAGGATGTAATATAAAAGTAAAAAACAACATAATCAGTACTAAAAAATAATATAACCAGAATAACACTGAATTTGTATTTGAGGGTATGTGCTAAGATACTTGGAATAAGTTGTTCGTGCTATTCCCAAGTCTAGAGAAAATGTTCTAGTTTCTACATGTCTATAAAATTCTGTGTAAGCCAAGACATTGATAATATTTTCTTCGGTCCTTCCATTGCGACGCCTGCGACGTTTAGGACAACGAAAACTTCCAGTATCGCGTAATCGCTGTGCCAAGCGCGGATAAATTCTTCTCCCGTAATGAAGGTGATCTGGATACCGTGCCGCGTACTGTCTTGCAGCTATAGCTGCATTTTGAAAACACTCGAAATAAATCGCAATCATGTCAACGGCTTCATTATTTGTGAGAGGCATTTTGGTTAAAAAGTACGCAAATTATATGCAATCAACAATAATAGTGGACTGAGTGTGACAGAAGTTTGACGTTATACTTGCCAATATTTTATTTAGGAGTCTGTCTTTTATTTCCATGGCCTACTACTTGCCTTCTTATCGAAAGCGACCGATGCATTTTTAAATGGGGGTATATGAATTTTCTTGGTTTGGTATTTTTTTAATAATTTGAGTTAGGAAAAAGATATTAAGATGCGGTTTGATCAAGCTTATTGGTTGATCATTTGTCTATTTTCTAGTCTAAAAAAGTCATATCATTGCATTTAAATTTTTTGAGAAAATCCAATATTTTGGTTATAATATCGAATAACGCCCTCTATCGGCGGCCGTGTAGGTCACAACTGTCATTATCACAAGAAACCTAAAAGCTTAAGAAATGCTCTTTCTGATTATACCAAATTTATCCAAATCCATTAAAGCCGTTTCGAAGTTACAGGCATTTGTTTAAAACAAGATTCAAATACCCCCCACCACTTTATTTCGAAAGATAGAGAAAAATTGTTTCTACAAAAAATGTTCGACTTTAAGTTAACATTAAAACGCAATTACTTTTTTGTTACATTCATTGGGAAAAATCACAAGAAACGTAACTTTATGTAATTCAAGATGGTGCAAACGCCCTCTGGCAGCCATCTTGGAAACTTGAAAATAATTTCCAGCATTTTCCCTTGCCCACTTAACCTATAAAATTTTTTACCGCAACTCTCTACGATTATTAGTTTCTGAGATACAGCCGCTTACCTCGCTTATTGGCCCACCCTGTACATGGTTTAAGCTACTGGCAAAAATGAATAGAAAAACGGTATAAAACGGTATAAAAAAGTATAGTGAATTTATTGACACAGATAAGCTCAAAAACGGGTAACTGAACAATATTGAATTATATTTATAACCTCAAACTGTTCCAAAACAACTCGCAATCGCATACCAATTATTGTTAAAAGCAAAAGACGTATCAGCGTGTAAAATATGCAGATACGTCTTTTAATTCAATCAAGCACAGTAGCTAGATACGCCCTTTTCCATTAACAAAATCAGATACGCCTTTTTTATCTAACAAAGCAGACTTGGTAGATAAAAATTGGTAGATACGCCCTTCGATTAAGATTACCTACCGCCTATATAAATTAATTCTGAAATACGTCTTTTGTTCTCAACACATTGACAGTACTCGTAAATTTAAAAATGCATCTAACTCAGTTTTTAATGAAATGGTAGATACGCTCTTTTGAATTCACATGGCAGAATATGTCAAATCTCAAGTCTGACAGTAGAGCCAAATTTTACACAACTGTCAATTACGTCAAAATAGTGAAAAGAATTTCACAGCTGTCAAAAATACTGCGTGTTAATTAAAAAGGGCGTATCTGAAAAAAATATAGAAGTTGTGAAAACCGACTTTTAAGATTTTCAGTTATGACACGAAATCAGTTATATGAACTGAAATTTTAATAGATACGTCCTTTTCAGCCAACATACTCTTGGCAGATACGTCTATTTTACTTAATACGAGTTAGGTGGTTTAAACTACTGGCAAAAATAAATAGAAAAACGAAAGTATAGTGAATTTATTAACACGGATAAACTCAAACATGGATAACTGAACAATATTGAAGTGTATTTATAACCTCAAACTCTTCCAAAGCACCTCGCAATCGCATACCAATTATTAAAATCAAAAACGCATCTGCGTGTAAAATATGGAAATACGCCATTTAGTTCTAACATGGTCTGTAGATAGTACGTCCTTTTCAATTAACAAAATCAGATATGCCTTTTTAATTGAACACAGCAGCCTGACTGGTCTACGCCCTTCTATATGTAGATACGTATTTCGTTCGTAACACATTTAAAAACGCGCCTAGCTCAATTTTGAATGAACTTGTGGATACGCCCTTTTGAATTAACATAGCAGAATACGTCAAGTCTGACAGCAGGGACAAATTTTACACAGCTGTCTGATAGCGGAGTCAGATTTCTGTCAAATACGTCAAGTCGTGTTGGGTTAGGTCTATCGAACGTCTGTTCTTTTTTTTTATTCGCAGAGTCAGTGTAGTTTTGAAAGCTGTCAAAGGAATATGATTTGGACGTTGCAAAATACGAGAAAATCACCAAAAACCCGGAATATGTTCTTTCGTGATTTTCGCGTGCAGCTACTGTTAAAAATTGCCCCGCTGTCAGACTTGACGTATATGACAGCTGTCAAAAACATCAGATTCGTCAATTTTGACAGCGGAGACAAATTTTCCACAGCCGTCAAGTCTAAAACGGAGCCAAAATTTTGACAGTTGTCAAATAAGTCTGGTCAAGTTGGGTTAGGAACATCGAACGTCTATTCTTCTTTTTTTTTTATTCGCATCGATTCTCTCCTGTACGAATTTAAAATATGGCAACATGGAACATTCTGTATTTCTGAAATGTTGTTTCAGCTGTTCGCGATAGTTCTCATCATGCCATCATGACATACGACACCTGTTGTTGTCGGCAGTGTCTAACTTATGAGCTCGGGTTCTCAATCTTGGACGAACGCGGCAAGTGTTAATTCTTGACACATGTCATTATAGACGTCACCAGTCAGAGTGACCTTTTCAAGTAACCACCATCATTGGGGAATATTCAAGAACTAGGTGGCAAGACAACCGATTTCTACAACCTCGACAAGCTGAAACGATTTTTTTCTAGGACGTAGAGATTTGAAAGGACTTTCTAAAGACAATGTTGGCGCTGAAGAACTCGGTACATAAAACAAAAGCTAACGAGGGCTCTCTACCTCTAAAGCTATGAGGTGTAATAAAATCAATAAAAGAAACGGAGCAATTTTTTAAAAACGCAACTAACTGAGCTGTCTCGTCTCCGTCTCCTGTCAGTCCAAGAGCGCCACCACCGTCACCGTCACCGTAGGCAGCGGCAGCTGTCGAGCGCATCAACAAAGAAGGGGGTCAATGACGACGACCACTTTATCTGGTGAAAATAATCGAACATTTCGTGCGTATCCAAATGTTAATACGGCTGCCCTCCCGGAGCATTGTTTTCACTTCTATTATTCCGCACAGTCCGTCGAGCACGTCTGTGTATTGTTGTAATTTGTAATTCGCTTCCTGTTCACCCGGCAACGTCGCCATCAGTCACGGACTGGTACTTTCTGTCACAGACACAAAGCAGTAAAAACCCGCCAGACGTGAAGTTTCGACTTGTATTTTGTGTTTTATTACTATTATGGACTTCTGTGGAGTATGGAGAGACGAAAAATTTAATCCGGCCGAATCAAAGTTGATGCATGCCAAACGCCCCGTGACTGCCGGCTCAATTTGCATGCAACCATTATTTTCGTAATGATTGTTATTATTAATATTAACGTCAATCCTCGCGTTTGTTTTATACAAGGCGAGTCACTTTATTCATAAACATGACTTGTTGACTTGTCACTTCAAGCCTGAAACGTTCCTGGAATCCTGGAAATCGTGAGATACGCTAGACGCTTGCGTCGTCTTCCCTAAACGCCCACATTTCGACCCTGTGAATACTTCGATGACCGCTCGGAGCCAGACTCGGAGCTATAAACTTGAATGGATAGATTAAGTGAAGTGGACCATTCAATAATAGTACAGAGTACAGGGAAGCAATAACTTGGACATAACTTTAGCAACATCACGTATGGATGTCCCTGGGGATGAGTTATAAAAAAATAAAAAGAGATGATTCATGAACGGAACAAACGGTAATTTTACAATTCATTACATATTTTATGATCCAAGCCAATCAAACAACATGGCAACATCGATGAAAAATGTCCCCGAGTTGTAAAATAAAGCTAGTTCGAAAACATAATACTTGCCCACACTGAACAAGCGGAGACCATAATTTACAGCACCTACAGGACATAATTTACAGTTCGCCAGGACATAATTTTTTATAACACACGAACAAGAGAACATAAGATTGAAAGAGGGGACATTTGGTGGTCATAATTTACAGTACACGAACCACCGGACATATTTTACAGTACAAAGCGAAACAACCATGGAAATAGCAACGAAGGATGTCCAAAAGCTGTAAATTAAAGATAAATCGAAAGTATACTGGCACATTAAAATATGAGACTATAATTTACAGTCAAGGACATGTTTTACAGTCAAGAGATATAAATATCGCAACAACAAGACCGATGATCCGGAGCAAAGAAAAAAATTAAGAGAAGATTGAAGGAGAGGACATTGGGTGGTCATAATTTACACTGCATGAACTACCGGACATAATTCAAAGTACCAGGCGAAACAACCGTCCATCAGGAGATAATTTTTTATAACGCACGAACAAGACAACATAAATATGGCAACATCAAGACCTGTGATCTTAGGTAACGACAAAAAGGAAGATAAGATTGAAAATGAGGACATTGGGTGGTCATAATTTACACTACATGAACTACCGGACATAATTCACAGTACCAGGCGAAACAACCACGGAAACATCAACGAAGGATGTCCAGAAGCTGTAAAAGAAGCTAATTCGAAAGCATACCGGCACATTAAAATAATAGAGACCATAATTTACAGTCCATCAGGACATAGTTCTTTATAACACACGAACAAGACAACATAAATATGGCAACATCAAGACCTGTGATCTGAGGTAACGACAAAAAGGAAGATAAGATTGAAAGTGAGAACATTGGGTGGTCATAATTTACACTGCATGAACTACCGGACATAATTCAAAGTACCAGGCGAAACAACCGTCCATCAGGACATAATTTTTTATAACGCACGAACAAGACAACATAAATATGGCAACATCAAGACCTGTGATCTTAGGTAACGACAAAAAGGAAGATAAGATTGAAAATGAGGACATTGGGTGGTCATAATTTACACTGCATGAACTACCGGACATAATTCAAAGTACCAGGCGAAACAACCGTCCATCAGGACATAATTTTTTATAACGCACGAACAAGACAACATAAATATGGCAACATCAAGACCTGTGATCTTAGGTAACGACAAAAAGGAAGATAAGATTGAAAATGAGGACATTGGGTGGTCATAATTTACACTACATGAACTACCGGACATAATTCACAGTACCAGGCGAAACAACCATGGAAACATCAACGAAGGATGTCCAGAAGCTGTAAAAGAAGCTAATTCGAAAGCATACTGGCACATTAAAATAAGAGACCATAATTTACAATGCAGGACATATTTCATAGTCGAGGAGACATAAATATCGCAACACTAAGACCGATGATCCGGAGAAAAGAAAAAAATGAAGAGAAGATTGAAAGATAGGACATTGGGTGGACATAATTCACACTACATGAACTACCGGACATACTTACAGTACAAGGAGAAACAACCATGGAAACATCAACGAAGGACGTCCAGAAGCTGTAAAATGAAGCTAAATCGAAAGCATACTGACACATTAAAATAAGAGACCATAAATTCCAGCCAGGACATGTTTTATACTCAAGGAGACATAAATATCGCAGCACCAAGACCGATGATCCGGAGCAACAAAATAAATGAAGAAAGATTGAAAGAGGGGACATTGGGTGGTCACAATTCACAGTCACAGTTCAAGATATACAGGTGATGATAAAATTTGCACATAATTCATAATTCCCTTATGTGACGTTTCTATGGAAATCGTTTCCACAGGTGGATTTTGTTTCTCGAAAATTCATCTTCTGAAATGGAAAACATTCCTATGACGTCATTGGTTTCCGGTCAACGACGTCAACATGATTTTTTTAATGGCAACCTTCCATTTGTGGTACATTGGTGCAACAGTCCCCTGCAAGGAGAATATTTTCCACTAAATATACAATTTTTTCGCGAGTAGGGAGTTGCCATAAAAAATATGACGACGTCATTGACCAGAAACCAAACAAGTCATGAAAAAATGACGTCATTGAAAAAATGTAATAGAACACCCCAATGACGTCATCGACAAAAATAATGACGTCATCTACAAAACCAATTAAGTCAGCGACAAAACAATGAAGCCATTGGCAAACAATGACGGCATCAACAAAAACAATGACGGCATCAACAAAAACAATGACGTCATCCACAAAAATTAGTGGGGGGATCGTGGCCGGGGCTGAGTCAGCTAAAATCCGGTAGCTCTCGTCAATAAGAGCGTACTTTATGAATTAAATAACCAAAAAAGGGGGGGGGGGTAAATCAACAATAAATATGGCAACATCGACAACGCGCGTTCCGGAGCCCCGTAAACCAGAGCCGATTCGAGGGCAGATTGCAGATTTGCAACGCGAACTGGACGGAAGTCGTAAAAAGGTTTTTATTAAAACCTGACGGTTCTTCTGGCGGTGCGGGAAAGTGGCGGCTGGAAAAAATTTAATAAAGGACTGCAAAAAAGTTCCGGCGATTTATTTCACCCTTACCTTCGTCAAACGATACACGACAATGGGACGAGGAACCGGCGGGGAAACCGAGAGAGCGTTCCATTTATTATTTTTTACGTTATGAAATGATGAATTTTTTTTGCGCGCCTGTGCGCTGTGAGTGGTCATGGAATAATAAACAATAAAGGGGAGAGAAGTGCTGAAGCTAAAGTGGAGCTGGAAGGGTAAAAAATAAAAATATTTAGAACAAAGCTGCTCATTTTATTAGCCACCTACCTACCTAACCTAACCTAAATGTAAATAGATGTAGATCATAAAAAATTATTGCCACTCTTCACCATAAAATAAGACCAGAATTTGCATAAAATATTCCCAATCTGGCTAAATTTACATTTACATTCGGACATAAAATGCTTATAGGGCCGTTTCATCCTTACTAGGACTCATCAGCAAGTCAAATTATTTGCCACTGTTATGCTAATTTTTAGATTATGATAAAAAAGATCTATTAATTTGAAATACTTAAAAAATCAACCTTATAGTGATAAAAAAACAACACTATAATGAGAATAGGAGTCAAAGGAGCAGTAAAAATTAAAATAAAACGTCAATACGAGATTATGAAATAAGAAATATGGGATGCTTTAAAAAGAAAAAGAATCCATAATTAAGTATCCTGCATAAAAAACCGTACCAGTGCCTGCAAACTCGCTAACCTTTGTGCCTTATTATTAATTATTACAACTTTAATTGTCTATAATTAACTCGATTAAGATAAAATGCACTATAATTATTGTTATTGCAATTACAAGTGCACAATCTTCACATAAAAACTCCTCCGATTTACTACACTCATTAGCCTTCATACCACTCCTACTTGACTAGACACAACAACAATGCTTTACTTTTTTATTGAAGTAGAATATCATATAAGTTCAAAGTCACTAACATCATCACGGAAGACTCGTAAACATAAACAGTGCTGAAAATCCTTCATATGGTACGTTTTGTGTATCCGACTGATATGGCATGCTGATGAGTCCGTAACAAGGACGAAACGCTACCGTCCATGACGCCTGCAATTGTCGGTTCAGTCCATAAGTTCTATATATTACTGAATTTCTACGAGATGACAAATCAAAAAAAGATCCACAACTTTGACTGAAATCATCTAACTTGGTCAATTTTATGCAGAGATCGGCACAAGTGCCAACAGCGGCGCTGAAAGAGGCAAGAGAGGAGTTGTTGATTTTGGATTTCCTTCTAACTGCTACCAAAAGGCTAACTGTAGAGAAATGATCATAAATTCAAGGCAAGAGATGACAAAGCAACAAAAGACTTCCACAACTTTACTGAAATCATAAAAACTTGGCCAGTTTTACGCATAGATTGGCACCAGCGGCGCTAAAAGAGAGAAGAGAGGGATTGTTAATTTTGTATTTTCTTCTAACTGCTACGAAAGGCTAACTGTAGCGAAATGGTAAATAAATTCAAGGCAAGAGACGACAAAGCAACAAAAGACTCCACCATTTTGATGGAAGTCATCAAACTTGGACAGTTTTGAGGAGTGGTTTTTGGGATGGTTTTTAATTTCTTCTGAATTGCTACAAACTATAGAAAATTTAGCGAAGGCCAAGTTCGTCCAACAAGAACCCAAAAGAAATATTCAACCTTCCCATGAGGGCAAGCCATTATGGCTACAGACAAGTGACAAGGTCAAGGCCAAAAAAATATTAAAAAACTCAACGAAAGACCAAAATGTTTTTTCAAAAAGCTGGTTTTTGTCTTTTGCGAGCACGGCCAAGTGGATCAAAAAAATATCAAATATGACCTAAACTGGGGAAATATGGCCCAAATGGAAAATGTTGGCCCAATATTGGAAAATTTGGCCCAAAATGGGAAAATTTGGCCCCAAAATGGGTTTTTGCACAATATCTCGAAAACCCTTACGAATTTCGGAATGCGGTTGAAGGAATCCCTCGAAGAATCCCAAAGGTCACCAAAAAATCCATAAAAAAAAATGGTCCTCACGGCCACTCGTATCTCTCTCATAGTTTTATCGAAAAACAGGTTCTCTTTCATTCACCTGAATAGAACGCATGCAAACTGGATGTTTCGGAAAAAACGTGGGGAAATATGGCAAAAAATGGAGAAAGGCCCAAAAATGGAGAAATATGACCCAAAAATGAAGAAATATATCCTAAAATGGGGGAAATCACCATCAAAAAATCTATAAATATTAAATAAAAAGGTCTTCTCGATCACTCGTATCTCTTTTACACGTCCTCTCTCATTGATCACCTCTATAATAATAGTTGAATGCAAGAAAACTGGATCTCTATTGGGGAAATATAAAAATTGGGGAAATATGGCCCAAAATTAGAAAATTTTGCCCCAAAATCGATTTTTGCTAAATATCTCCAAAACATTTGCGAATTTCGGAATGCGGTTTAGGGCATCCTAAAGGTCACGCAAAAATCTATAAAGAAAATCCTCTCGACGATTTGTATCTCTCTCGTAGTCTTTCTTATTGAAAAACAGGTCTTCTCTTATTGTTCATACCTCTATTACAATAAAACTCATGCAAAATGGATCTTTAGCACAAATAAATGGGAAATATGGCCAAAAATTGGGAAATAAAGGGGGAAATGTGGCCCAAACTAGGGAAATATGGCCTAAATTGGGGAAATATGACCCAAGAATGGATTTTTGCAAACACCTCGAAAACCGGTACGAATTTCGAAACGTGGTTTAGGGCATCCGAACCCCCCCTCCCCCGAAATCTATAAAAAAAAAGGTCATCCGGGATACTCCTGTATCTTTCCCATTGTTTTATCGAAAATTGGCCCTCTTTCATTGATTATCTCTATAATAAGAAGCATGCACTGGATCTCTACCACAAAAAATGGAAAATATGGCCAAAAATTGGGGAAATATGGCCCAACAAAATGGACAATTTTGCCCTAAATCGATTTTTGAATATCTCGAAAACATTTGCGAATTTCGGAATTCGGTTTAGGGCATCCTAAAGGTCACCCAAAAATCTATAAAAAAAAAGATCTTTTAGACGAGTTGTTATCTCTCTCGTAGTCTTATCGAAAAACAGGTCCTCTCTCAATGTTCATACCTTTATTACAATAAAACGCATGCAAACTGTATTTTTAGCACAAATAAATGGAAAATATGGCCAAAAATTGGAAAATAAAGGAGGAAATGTGGCCCAAATGAGGAAAAAAAAAAGATTTTGGATTTTTGCAAACACCTCGAAAACCGATACGAATTTGCAATGCGGTCTGTTTACGGCATCCGAAAGGACACCTTTTAGATCCATTAAAAAAAAAGGTCATCCCGACTACTCGTGTATCTCTCTTATAGTTTCATCGAAAAACAAGCCCTCTTTAATTGATTACCCCTATAATAAAAAGCATGCAAACTGGATCTCTAGGACAAAAAAGGGAAAATGGCTAAATATTGAGGAAATATGGCAATATGACCTAAGCAGCTAAGGAAATATGGCCAGAATTGAGGAAATACGGCCCAAATCAGAGAAATATGACCAAGAATGGATTTTTGAAAAAATCTATAAAAAAAGGTCCTCTCGAATCTCTCTCATTGTTTCATCGAAAAACAGCTTCTCTCATTGATTAGTTTTATAATAATAATTAACGCACACAAACTGGATCTCTATCACATTTTGGAAATATGGACCAAAAAAGGGGTAAATATGACATAAAATGATTAAATTTTGACCGAAATGGGGAAATATGACCCAAGAATGGATTTTTGCAAACACCTCGAAAACCGGAATGTGGTTTAGGGCATCCGAAAGGCTCCCCGAAATCTATAAAAAAAGGTCATCCGGACTACTCGTGTATCTCTCTCATAGTTTTATCGAAAAACGGGCCCTCGTTAATTGATTACCTCTACTAAAACAGAAAGGAGAAATATGACCAAAAATTTGGGAAATATGGCCCAAAAAGTGGAAACATGGCCTAACTAGGGAAATATGGCCATAAATGAGGAAATACTGCCCAAAATAGAGAAATATTACTGCAGATTGGATTTTTGCAAACACCTTGAAAACCGTCATGAATTTGGAATATGAAAAGCCACCCAAAAATCTATTTAAAAAAAGGTCCTCTCGACTACTCGTATCTCTCTCCTTGTTTTATCAAAAAACAGGTCTTGGCACTGGATCTCTAGCACACAAAATACCACCATTTCGTAAAAATTGGGATACTGTTGTAAAAGAAAATGTCCTTACTCGTTATAACCCCAGCTACACTAGAATGATATTTTGCACCCAACATAGGGGATGGAATAAAAAATATATATATCGAGGTCTTAAACGTTCCTGGTTTTCAATTGACAAGTAGTCATGTTTCAAAAATAATGTTTCTACTGCTCAGGTTTATTTTTTTTTTATCTTGACGACATTATTCATGATCTAAGAGTATTATTTGTATGAATGTGTGGTTTGTTGCGCGGTACAATCTAAAATTAAATAACTTTCGAAACCAACCAACAGAGAGCCAACAACTAAAACTCTCTCTAATCGACTTTATCGGAAATCCATGTTATACAAATTTAAACAACACATTTCAAGGTCACAAATTGCGTCTATCCTCGTGATTACAAACATTAAAACCAAAACCGTAGGAGATAATCATAATAAGCGTTTTCGGTGAATACACACACATACACACACGCCAGCAGACCAGACACATATCATTTTGTCTATTACAAACAAATGCGATTTTTCTTCCTTATCTATCCACATAGAAAAAAAAACTTTTGCAGTGACCTTTTGAACTGACATTGCTCGTTGCAGTAGATTAAATAATTAATCTAATCACGTGCTTTTTGGCGTTTATGTGACCCACTAGCACTAGGAGGCAGTATTATCAAATTATCACGACAGAAGAATCATCTTTAAGCATTAATTGGCGATTATTTGATAATTTGATAAGAGAGTCTCGAGACGTTTCTTTCTAGATAGATGGTACCCGGCTTGTCATATACAGTTTCATTTTTTTTCTTCACAAATATGAAACTAAATCTTTGAGCCAATTAACTTTTTTTTTTACTCTGAAAAGGCTTTTCGACAGACATAAATTGGGATTATGATATGGAGAGAACTACACTGAAAAGTATTCAAAAGTTGACTTTGTAATCCCACCATTCTTTATGAGAAAGCCCGCCGATAGTTCTATTCTGCTGGATTTGGGAAATATGATCAAAAAATGGGGAAATATTACCAAATATGGCCCAAAATGGGGAAATATGACCTAAAAATATATTTTTCCGGACACCTCGAAAACCGTTACGAATTTCTGAATATTTCCCAAGTGAATATGGCCGAAAAAAGGGGAAAATATGGCCTAAAATGGGACAATATGGCCCAAGAATGGATTCTTGAAAACGACGACAATAATCAAAGTTGAAAAAAAATCGCATTAATAAAACATCGCAACTGTTTAAAAGACAGAAATCCCGATACGCAAGCACCAAATCATTGAGACTTCATAAATTTGGAACTAAATCTTTGGGCCAAGCCAACGAACATTTTACTTTGGAAAGGCTTTCCGACACGACAAAAATTGGGATTTTAATTTCTTTATCGGAGGCTCGCCGGTGATTCTATTCTGCTAGATTTTGAAAATATGACCCAAGAATGGATTTTTGCAAACACCTCGAAAACCGCTACGAATTTAGGAATACGCTTTACGGCATCCCAAAGGTCACCCAAACATCTATAAAAAAGGCCCTCTCGACCACTCTCAGTTATATCAAAAAACAGCGCCTCTCGTTGATCACTTTTATAATAATAGAACGCAAGCTAACTGGATCTCTAGCACCAATTATGAGGAAATATGACCAAAAATGGGGGAAATGTGGTTTAAAATCGGAAAATATGGCCGAAAATGGGGAAATATGGCCCAAGAATGGATTTTTGAAAACGACGACAATAATAAAAATTGAAGAAAAAAAAACGTATTAATATTAATAAAACATTTCAACTATTTAAAAGAGAAAAACCCAATTTAAGTGACCACCAAATCCTCGACCAAATCACTGAGAACTCAATTTTTGGGCCAATGAAGATATTACTTTGGAAAGACTTTTCGACAAACAAAAATTGGGATTTTCTTTATCGGAGGCCCGCTGAAAGTTCTATCCTGCTGTATTTGGGAAATATGACAAAAAAAATAGGGAAATATGACCAAATATGGAGAAATATGACCAAAAATGGAGGAAATGTTGTTTAAAATCGGAAAATATGGCCCAAAATGGAGAAATATGGCCCAAGAATGGATTTTTGAAAACGACGACAATAATAAAAATTGAAGAAAAAAACCGTATCAATATTAATAAAACATTTTACTATTTAAAAGAGAAAAACCCAATTTAAGTGACCACCAAATCCTCGACCAAATCACTGAGAACTCAATTTTTGGGCCAATGAAGATATTACTTTGGAAAGACTTTTCGACAAACAAAAATTGGGATTTTCTTTATCGGAGGCCCGCTGAAAGTTCTATCCTGCTGTATTTGGGAAATATGACCAAAAAAAATAGGGAAATATGACCAAATATGGAGAAATATGGCCCAAAATGGGGAAATATGACCCAAAATGGGGAAATATGGCCCAACAATGGATTTTTGCAAACATCTCGAAAACAGTTATGAATTTCGGATCGCAGCTTAGAGCATCCTAAAGGTTACCCAAAAATCTATAAAAAGGCACTCTCGACTACTCGTATCTCTCTCATAGTTTTATCGAAAAACAGCCTTTCTCATTGATCATCTTTATAATAATAGAAAAGTTGATCTCTAGCACAAAAAATTAGGAAATATGGCCAAAAATTGGGGTAATATGACCCAAACTGGGAAAACATTACCCAAGAATGATAAACAGGAGCTAATTTGCAGCCAAAAAAAGACCAACACGGGCAAATTAGGCGCAGCTTCCCAAACAGCCATGAAACGATTGGAAGAGAGAACCCTCGGCACCCAACGGGGTGGAATTAATTACAGTCTCTGATTAATCGTAAAAGGCGTTTTTTTGTTTATTTATTATTTCTCTCTTTTTTTTTGGCCGTCTCTTTTATAGCATAAAACGCACAAGTTTTTTTATATTCCCAGATCACGCATCACGCACTCATAAACAAACAGATCTAAATTTAGGTCGCATAAATCAGAGGTGAATTTTTAACGACTGGCTACAGCAACTACAACAAAAACAACTGTTCTCCCCCCTCTCCGCTTGACACTTGAAATAAAAATACCTTTCTCTCAGCAGTCTCATCCACCCACCTACGTTTATAGATTTTATTAATAAACCATATAATAATAATAATTGAAAAAAATAAAAATTGATGAAACAATAATAATCAATTAAGACGAGCAAACATTGTTGCTGTTTCGTAATTAAATTAAATGTTCATTCATTCAAATGGGCAACAATAATTAAGTGAAATTAACGCGGCAGGAAATGGGCGGTAATCAAAATTTTCCAAGAAATAATTCGACCGGTTCAGATGTGATGTAAATTTTTTCCGAGGAAAACTACTAGATATGTAATTCATTCATTTATTTAATCGAGTTAAATTATATTAATTAAGAATGGTGTTCATTGTTTTAAACAAATATAACAGAGACAGAGACGGTCCACCAAAAAGGATACAATCGTTGATGGTTTCTTTTTACAACTTTGAAGTATTTTTGGAACCCCTCCAATCTGAGGACTACACCACTGGGTGAAAGTAGAAAAAAAATATATAAAAAGGAAAGATATGAATCATACTATTTTCTTTTAGGTAGATACTATTAATGCTACTTCAGAAAAGTTAAGAACCTACTATTTTGCGAGCAGTGCCCGAAATCAACACTAAAAGAAAAATAACCAATCAAACTGGAAAATCTCTTAGAAACGAGGTCCGGATACTGCAACTGTAAACACTGATACTTTCGATGTTCCAAAAAACACGTGAATTCAAAAATTCAGTACGTAATCAAGATGATAAAAACCACCGTCGTTACAAGGGGTAAAGCTTCGAGAATTCCGAACCTACTGGAAATCGATTTGGATGGGGATGGAAGGAGCCATGAGTGGTGGCTCCTTATCAACACCAACACCACAACGCTAGAGGTACCAAATTTAACCATTACAGCTCTGTAAATAGTAAAAATTAACCCAATTAAAAAAATAACGATCTTTTTTAGTAAGAAAATTCAAATTAATGGTATTTTCGCTCTCGTTTTGTGAACATTTTCAAATTCCATCTACTCTACAAGGAAAAATTAAAAAAAAAAAAATTGAATTTCCAGCAACATATTTTCGAGAGGTGTGTGAAGTTGCCCCCCTCTTCAAATGCGACTTTTGCAACTTTTTCTATCGTTAGTTTGTCAATAAGTTTCAGGCAACATTCAAAAGAAACGAGGAAAAACATTTTCATCAAAAATGTTTCATTCACCAAGCCCCAAATCGCTAAAATTTGCAAACAAATGAAATTTGGGGTTGTTGAATTAAACATCTTTCGAGTGTTGCCTGGACCAAAAACTTTTAAGTGGACAATAATAATGCAACTACGCTGGAAAAACGAATGATAGAAACAAAAATTGCAAAATTCGCGTTTTGGGGGTGCAAATTAAAATTTTCCAAAATATCAAATTATTATTTAACACGTAGACCAACGATGGACACAATCTAATTTTCAATTGGTTCATTTTTTTATTTTAGGGCGCTGGTTGACTTTTTTAATTCATAATTTTTTCAAGGCGAAAAAAGCGCAAAATACGCATTTTGGGAAAAATAGGAGGGGACAGCTTCACAGAGCTATTTTCGCGCTCTTCAATGTAATTGCCGATCTGCCTCCAACGTTTAGATTTTCCGGAAAATCGAGGAAAGTGTACTACTACTGACAGGACAAATAATCATTAAAACTAATTTTAATTCCTCTACGATATTGAATAAAACGTTCATTACCCTGCTGTTTTCCGTTTATTAATGACGGAAAAAATAAACGCACATTCACACAAAAAAGTCAGTAACAGTTCAGCCGGTGCCATAATAAACGAAAAATCACGAGTGAGAGTCAATCGCGGCATAGGCG
Organism: Malachius bipustulatus; assembly: GCA_910589415.1. NCBI lineage: Eukaryota > Metazoa > Arthropoda > Insecta > Coleoptera > Melyridae > Malachius > Malachius bipustulatus. The sequence continues at coordinate 36,177,878 of OU342636.1, forward strand.
TAAGATTATAAGATGAATATCGGGAATACACCAGCCTCCTCATCGTGCGGGGAGGTTAGCCAGGTAACGGGCACTGGCAGAGCGAGTCTGGACACGCGTGTCCTAATAACGTGGGATGTTATTAAATTAATACAAAATACAATACTCAAATGAGTATATATGATGGTTTACTCATTAAGTCGTACAGAAAATAACGTCTTCATCTCGTGAAGAATGGACATTATTCACTAGGAAGCTCCAATAATTGTCTTCGTCGTCGTGAATAATACCTGGTGAATAATACCTGCCATTCTCCGTTTGTAAAACATTTTCTCACAAACGCTTCGTTTTCAAGATACAGGGTGTTAAAATTTATATTTTTTTTTTTTAAATCGAAACAACGCTCAGTCGATTTTTGAGTTCTATGCTTTAAAAAATAGCACCCAGTATTATTTTGATTTTTTTTAGACAAAGCAGCCAAGAACACACACCTTTGGTCTCTTGACTTTTTTGCGTATCTCCTGTCGTTTTCGAAAAAAAAAAATAAAAATTGCTTCAATGCACGTAGAAAAATTGAGAACGTTCTTTTAAATCTCACCAATATTTCTGCAAGGAAAAATGTAAGCCACTGACTTTTTTAATTGTAATATTTTTCCAGGTTAAGCGGCTAAAAATACAATTTTAATGTCTCTTGACTTTACTTCGTATCACTTGTCGTTTTCGATAAAAAAAAGCCAATTCAATGCATGTCGAATAATTGAGAATATTAATTTTAATTTCACCAATTTAATTGCGAGAAAAATGTACGTCACTGACTTTTTTTAAATTTTGATATTTTTTTCTTAATAACAAACTAAACATACAATTTTAATGTCTCTTCACTTTACGTCGTATCTCCTGCCGTTTTCGAGAAAAAAAATTAAATCCGATTCAATGCATGTCGAATAATTGAGAATATTAATTTTAATCTCATCAATATTATTGCAAAAAAATGTACGCCACTGGCTTTTTTTAAATTTTGATATTATTTCTGATAACCAAGTAAAAATGCAATTTTAATGTCTCTCGACTTTTTTTCGTATATCCCCTGTCGTGTTCGAGAAAAAAAATAAAAGCTGATTCAATGCATGTCGAAAAATTGAGAACGTTCTTTTCAATCTCATCAATTTTATTGCAAAAAAACTGTACGCCACTGACATTTTTAAATTTTGATATTGTTTTCTGATTGACCAACTAAAAAGACACTTTTAATGTCTCCTGACTTTACTTCGTATCTCCTGTCGTTTTCGAGAAAAAAAAAATAAAGCCGCAATGCATGTCGAAAAATTGAGAATATTATTTTAAATTTTACCGATAATATTGCAAATAAAATGCACGCCACTGACTTTTTTTGAATTTTGATATTTTTTTTGTTAACCAACAAAAAATACAATTATAACGTCTCCTATCTTTTTTTTTGTAACTCCTTTTCTTTTGCAAAAAAAAGCCGATTCAATGCATGTCGAAAAATTGACTTCATTTTATCAATTTTTCTACATACTTACTTTAAAGCGGCATTCATTTTTTTTTCTCGAAAAAGAAGCAAGATAGACAAACAATTTAGGAGACAAAAAAATTGTATGTTTGACAGCGTAAATTGAAAAAAATATTAAAATTTAAAAAAGTCAATAGCGTTAGCGTATATTTTTCTTGGCAATAATATTGGTGGGATGAAAACAAAAAACTTCAACAACCTTGTATCTCGAAAACCGTTTTTGAACAAATTTTTATGAGAATAGATGGACATATTGGATTTCTGCCTAAATTCTTATTTACTACTGTGCTCATTAGTGGATTTATCTCTCTGTCTTTCTCTCTCTATCTCTGTCTGTCTCCTCTCTCTATCTTTCTCCTCTCTCCATCTCTGTCTTTCTACTCTCTCCATCTCTATCTTTATCTCTCTCCCTCTCTGTCTTTTTCTCTCTTTCTTTTTTTCTGTTTTTTTTTTCTGTATTTTTTCTCTTTTTCTCCGTCTCAAACTGATGTATCGAATTGAAGAGGCGCCAAGTTTTAAACGTTTGGAATACAATTCGTATTTTTTTTTACTAATTTTCCATATTTTTGGAGTAATAACAGAACGCTCAAAAGCCCAACAGCAATACTGGAAAGTAATTCCGGCGTTCATTGAGCGTGACTAACACCAGAAAAAAAAAAAAAAAAACAAGATTTGAATGAATGTTCACTCTAGACAGTGATACAATAATTGCTGCTTTAAGCTTATTATTAAAGAGCACGGCAGTAAAATTAATTTATGCAAAATAATTATAAAAAAATTATACCGAATTAATCATGCACTAGCACTACTACCTACAACACGCAAAAATATAAATAAAATAAACGAACTTCGCGGAAAAACGAAGCAAATTCAGACTCAAAAATACCCGACTATAGTATGTACTGGTAAATACTAAAAAATACTGCCTGGTATTACTCATTCAGAGTAATTAAAAAAATATAAATAGAACAGAGCAACTAAACTAAAACCTTCTTCTACCTAGACCGCGACGTCGTGTAAGTACCTATACCTGTCCGAGAATGGAATAATTAAACGTAATTATTGTCGTTATAGTAATTAGTTCAAAGAATGCGGATAGAATTGTTATCGTAGTTTATTATATTTTAATAAGGGTTTGTTTTGATGTACGTGTGTGTGCATGTGTTGTGTACTTACTGCAATAATAATAATAATAATAATAATTGTTGATAGCAGACAGAAGTTATAGTTAGTGAACAGTAATAAGTAAACAAACTGTTTTTGTATATTTTACTAACGACCTAAGAATAACGCATCCTTATGAAGTTGATTCGTCTACCCTCGAGGGTCAAGCTCGAGACGCGTTCACATAGGTATAAAGATCTAAAAATCCATACGAAAAGGTCAATTTTCGGTCCGATAAGATTGCCGAAATGAAGAGAAGACCTAAGAATAGACCTACATTCCTATAATACGTCTTCCGATGTGTTGAATTGGCTAATCCAATGAAAACCCTCGGGTGGAGTGCTGATCCTCTCGAGACCTTTCCCGCGGACTGAGAAATGGACTCGGATCATACTACGTTCGTGGATTGAATCCGTGGATAAATCATCACTCCACAGATGGAGTGCTGATCCTCTGGGATTCGATTGACAAGTCAATTCCACGCAGACATAGGTGACGACTTAATCTGCATCATCCACGTAAAAAAATGACTCTCAGAGTCAGTACAGTACTCACAGCGACGAGATCCTGTCGGGTGGTAGCGACTTTAATGCCTTTGCAGATCATAATGATTGGGAGTATTGGGACCTAACCATAAACAAGAGTAAAACCTAAAAACGTCACACTTTCCAGTTTCTTCGCGGTTTGCTCAAATTGTCCAGGTAGTTCTGCATCCTTAAAGGCGTATACGAAAGGAGAGGCGGTTTATAATTTTCTTACCATGAATATTGGGGTGAATAAACGCCACGCACAGCCCCTATGTCGAAATTAATTAAATCCGGAGATCGTCTGGCATCCGGTTTCCCTATAGTACATCACACAATTTTTTTTGTTTTTTTTTTGTTTTGTTTTAGCTACACGGTTTAGTTAGCTAGCTGGCACGCTTCCCCTGGCGTTATTTTGCGTCCTAAGCTCAGGCATAGCTACCTAACCTCGTTGACAATACTACTGTCATAAAAATCAGATATGAAATAATGTACATATTATAGTATACACTGTAACAAATTAACTACGACCCGGAAGCCATTAAGTCACTGGCGGAATCTAGAAACACAGAGAAGATGATACAAAACGATCTTGCAATGATTCTGGCCTACCGATCAGAAAGAGACAGCCTGGAATGTTCGTTGTGGGACGGAAGGAGAAGGTTCTAGTCTAGGGTGGGTACCTTCTATGGCAGCCATGTATAGGCAGGCAGTAAGGCAAAAAATATTCTATGAAGTATAAACGTTAGACAACCACAGCAATCGAATCTTAAATAATTTTTAGCGCTGCAGCCGGGCTGCAAAATGCCCTAATACTCTTTCATCAATTTTTCAAACTGTCGGCCTCTCCTGGAAGGTTTTGAGTAATTTTTTGGACATCAACAGTAAACCGAATTTTAAATTTTTGGTCCGTTGACCCGGATCTCTCGTTTCCTGGATAACAATCTCAAAAGCAACAATCCGCGAATTTAAACTGCAGAAATCGAGTTTTAAATCATTTTCAGCGATTTTTTCACTCAGCCTATCCTGGAAGGTTTTTAGTTCTTTTTTGGGTATCAACAGCACATAGAATTTTAAACTTTTGGTCCTTCGAGCCGGATCCCACGTTTCCGGGATAACAATCCCAAAAGCAACAAAAACCAACAATCCGCGATTTAAACTGAAGCAATTCGATTTTAAATTAATTTTCAGCGACTTTTTCACGCATTTTTCAAAATCTCAGCCTCTTCTGGAAGGTTTTTTGTTCTTTTATGAATATCAACAGGAAATCTAATTTCAGACTTTTGGTCCTTCGAGCCGGATCTCTCGTTTCCCGGTTAACAATCCCAAAAGAAACAAAAATCAACAATCCGCGATTTAGACTGCAGCAATCGAACTTTAAATAATTTTTAGCCTCATTTCACTCATTTTTCAAAATTCTCAGCCTCTCTTGGAAGTTTTTTTTTTAGAAATTTTTCGAACATTATTAGCAAATCGAGTTAACTTTTGGTTCTTCGAGCCGGATCTCTCCTTTCCCGGATAACAATCTTAAAAATCAACAATCTGCAATTAAAACTAGTAAAACTACAGTAATCGAATCATTTTTAGCGATTTCTTCACTAATTTTTCAACATCGCAGCCTCTCCTGGAAGTTTTTAGTTCTTTTTTTGGTAACAACAGCACATCGAATTTTACATTTTTGGTCCTTCGAGCCGGATCTCTTGTTTCCCGGATAACAATCCCAAAAGCAACAAAAATCAACAATCCGTGGATTCGAACTGCAGTAATCGGATTTTAAATAATTTTCAGCGTTTTTTAAAACATCAAAATCTCAACCTCTTCTGGAAGGTTTTTGGTTCTTTTTCTGAATCAACAGCGCATAGAATTTTAAACTTTTGGTCCTGCGAGCCGGATCTGCCCTTTTAACTGTATACTGATGAAGACGTATTATTACTTCGACAAATAATGAATACACCACAGTGGCGCCGATAAAAATAAATATATGGGAGTTATAAATCTAATAATGGATATTTTTACGAGTAAAAGTGTTTGAGTTAATTGAGCTCAATATAAACAAATAAATAATGAGTTCTAATTTATAAATAGATTAATTGTAATTCCCAGTATCAAAATCAATATTCTCTTCAAAGAGAAAGAATCCAATAAAACATCAATTTGATTATATAACTTAACAAAAGGTCAAATCCCCACCCTTATTTTTTTTATTTATCTGGGAATTACACGTTTACATTACCACAACCATTTTCAGTATCAGTAGTTACAACTAGTTCCGAATCTTCTTCTTGATTGGACACCCACCTGCAACAACAAAAAAAATCATTAGTCCAGAACAAATAAAATATGTTGGTATTAGAGACAAAAGTGGTATCGTACACCGCAGACGCCTTTACTTGGTGAAAATTTCGCACCCCAACGGCAGGTCACGTGACCCCTATCCCTTCGAGATGTACACCAAAAACAAAGGGCCCCATTTACTCTGCTCAAAAATTGTGAAAAATATCAGGAAAAATCTACAGAAATTATTTTTACATGAAAAATATCAAAAAGGGCAAATACATATAAGCAACTTGAACTCTTGGAGATTTTCTGTGAAACGTACCCTTTACCCGAAACTAATCGCTTGCATGCACTATTAATAAAACAGACGGGAAGTTAAACCATAAACCTTAAAACAAGACCGCAATCGAGTGCGATCGTGCTATTTCGTTAACTGTTCGAAGGTGTTTTTGTTATTCAGGTCAGGTTAAAACTAACTATCTCTCGCAAGCACTAAAACTAAAAATGTTTGACAAAAACTCTTTTATCGAGATAATAAATAAAAAAAATAAAAAGAAACTAATAACCTAAAAATCGAGAACCTTTTGAAAAATATCCCCGTTCTCCATCATCCAATTTACCCACGAAATGACAACAAACCGAGACATTTTATACCGGACAAAACTTCCACCGTAATTAGATTTTCGCCAGATGGCAACGGCAACTCCGCGAAACCTGATTATTTCTCCCATGGCCTACGCGACTCAGGTTTAGGTGAATGGACGTAAATAATTGAACATCTATCTCCGGTGCTTGTGTTAGTGGCACTTGTTTTTTGCAGAACCCGACTTGATGATGCGCAACAAAGTACACCTAGACAGAGTTGTCAAATTTATTTGCACAATAATTCTTACACCAACACCGACATTGATTGACCCTTCTTTCTTGAATATGTACTCGGGCCCGCCTGTCCTGGACAGGTGGTACATAAATATGAAAATAACAGGTGTAGGTAATTATTGATGTATGGTATGGTCGTAATAAAAGTGACCAATAACCTGAAGGGAGTAGTTATCTACCATAAATCCTTAAGCAGCCTTAAGTAAACAGTTCTCAATGTAGTGTGCCATTGAACTCGAATGGGCATTCTTCTGACCGTTTTCTTAGGATTTATGGTAGGTAAGGTAGATATACCTACCCTATTCAGATTGTTGGTCACTTTTATTACAACCATTACTACATTTTCATATTTTATGTATTTTATTCAATTAGAGGCTTGTAATTAGTTTTTTGATATTTCTTTTCAGCGACTTTGAAGAAGGGATTTTGGTGCCGTGACCAGGATAGTTGCGCACAATTAATTACGCGATCTTTTCCAGTTCAACCGCTCTAGAATAAAAAAATTCGAGTAGTTAATAATAACGACAGCAGCGACGTGGACTGAGCAAGAACCTCAGCACGTTGAAGACGAAAAGCGTGTCATCAATAGGAAAACGGGATTTTGGTGCCGTGACCAGGATAGTTGCGCACGATTAATTACGTGATTTTTGCCAGTTTAACTGCTCTAGAATCTAAAAACTCGTGTAGTTAATAATAACGACAGCGGCGACATGGACTGAGCAAGGACCTAACCAGAAGAAGACTAAAAACATGGCCATGAATAGGAAAAACGGACTTTGGTGCCGTGACCAGGATAGTTGCGCACAATTAATTACGGGACCTTTTGCCAGTTTAATCGCTCTGGAATCAACAAATTCGTGTAGTCAATGCCGACAGCGGCGACATGGACCTAAGCATGATAAAGACTAAAAACATGTCATGAATAGGAAGAGGGGACTTTGGTGCCGTGACCAGGATGGTTGCGCACAATCAATTACAAGACCTTTTGCCAGTTTAATCGATCTGGAATCAACAAATTCGTATAGTTAATGCCGACTGCGGCGACCTGGACCTAAGCATGACGAAGACTAAAAGCATGTCATGAATAGGAAGAAGGGACTTTGGTGCCGTGACCAGGATATTTGCGCACAATCAATTACGGGACCTCTTGCCAGTTTAATCGATCTGGAATCAACAAATTCGTGTAGTTAATGCCGACTACGGCGACATGGACAGGCAAACAGATAATTTAGAGACTTCTTAGGAAAAAAATCATTTCCAGTTGGATATTTGAGGGGCTGAGGTCTGGTGAATAGATTGAAGAAAAAAACCTTCCTGCTTCATCCACCACGTCCGGCGATCTGCTAGGGTGAGTGGGCAAAAAAGAGAAAGGACCCTCAAGTAAACGGAATGAATGAGTAAAGTCGAGTACGAGTAGTCGCGTTGCTAAAAACAATACAAACAGCCCGCTCTAGATTTGCATTTGCATAAACACGACAACACCGCTACCGCTACTACTGACAGGTTCTTCACCATTAGCACACGGAGCACGCTGACTCATCTGTACTACTCGTGAGGAAAACGTCGCCCGTGTTCCGTTTTACTATTATTCCACGACGGGGCTACGGCGACGGCGACGTGGAACTGAAAATATAGGATACAGCAAATGTCAATTGTTCGTGAATAATATTATGTTTTGTAATTCTAGTCGGCTATACACATCATCGTACGAAACATATGTTTGTTGAAACGGATGGCCTCTCTAAGGTCGCCCGCCCGATTAGCGCGAACGATGCCGATGTGACACGAGAATGACCGACCCAACTCTGACTTGTTTGAAGAGTAGATTAGTTCTTTTGTTTTTTGCTTTATTTAGGTATAACAGAAATAATTTATGACTATATGACTACGACTAGGACTACTTTAGCTTTTAAATTAAGTAATAAAAATCGACCAGCTTAATTCCAAGTCCAAGCTCATGTGTTGTGGATGAAAGAAAAGGATATGGGGCAATGGGTGTAGGAAAATTTTCCCAATAGAAAACATTCCAGTTCCATTAGAGCAGGGTTTAATTAATTCCTGTCCTGTAAATGATCTCGAAAAAGTCAGAATTTCCTACCATTTTCCCTTCCTACCTGGACACAGTATCTCCATGGAATTCATGGAAACGAAGAAATGAAAGAAACAAAAAAAAAAACACAAAAGATCAGAAAATAAAGTCGTTTCTTTTGTCCTAATCTAGTCAACACCTCACCATCACATCTAGTCAACACCTCATTATAACATCTGGTCAACACTCAAAAATCTTGGGTATTATCCATTACCGAAAGATTTCCTTTCGGGAAGTTTTGATGCAACTTTGTTGAATTTATTGAAATAATCACCCCCTCACTTTTGATTTCTCGTTGGAGAGAAGCTGTGATGTGATGAGCTCAATTATCTCTCCCATTGCAGCTATTCCCCCACTCTGGTGGAATATAAATAGTGGAATGATGTCGAAATAATGGAAATAACGTGGAAATCAAAAATATAAATACTTGGAAACAGTGGAAATAAGTGGAAATAATTAAAAACAATATGGGAGTAGTGGACATATTATAGTGGAAATATTTTCCGAGAAGATGTTTACTCGTGGAAATAAAATGGAAATGAATGAAAAAATGAAAATGCTGGAAATATTGGAAATAACATGGAAATAAGTGGGAAAAAAGTGGAAATAATAACAACAATGTGGATATCATGTGGAAATAGTGGACGGAGGGGTACTCGTGGAAATAATTGTACATTATGATGGAAATAAAATGGAAATCGATTAAATAATGTGGAAATAGTGGACATGATGTGGAAATAGTGGACGGAGGTGTACTCGTGGAAATAATTGTACATTATGATGGAAATAAAATGGAAATGGTGGAAATAAGTTGAAATAATGTGGAAATAGTGGACATGATGTGGAAACAGTTGACACAATGTGGAAATAATTGCACACTTTTTCATTGAGTGAACTACCTTTCAGGGGTGTTCAATAGTGGAAATAACTGGTGAAATATCTGCAAATAATTGAAAAAAAAAATAGTGGAAATGATATGGAAATAAAATATTGAAATGGTCAAAATATTTTTCGAGAGGTTGTTTACTCGTAAAAATAATTGTGCACTATGGTGGAGATAACTGGGAATAGCGTGGAAATAACTGGAATTTAGTGGAAATAATGGAAAAGGAAATAATGTGCAAATAGTGTACATAAAGTGACAATGTCTTCCAGAGGGGAGGGGGGGTTCACCCAAGGAAATAACTTGCACACTGTGGTGGAAATAAGCGGAATAAATTCAAAATAGTGGAAATAAGTGTAAATTAAACGGAAATGTGGAAATAATGGCGGGGGTGGGGGTTGGGTTATTCGAGGACACAATTGCATACTATAGTGGAAATAACTGGGAATAGTGTGGAATCTGGAAATAATTCAAAATAATGGAAATAAACCGTAAATGGTGGAAGCAGGGAAAGATAAGTTGAAATGATGTGGAAATAGTGGAAACAATGTGGAAATAATGGAAATAATATGGAAATAATGGAAATGATGTGAAAATAATGGAAATAAAATATAAAATAGTGGAAATATTGTGGAAATAATTGCAGACTATGGTGCAAATAACTGGGGAAATATCTGAAAACAATTGAAAATAGTGGGAATGGTGTGCAAATAAAATATAGAAATTGTGGAAATAATGTGGAAATTAGTGGAAATAATGTGGAAATAAGGAAAATAATGTGGAAATATGTTAAATATTGTGAAAGTAGTGGGCAAAAAGTGGAAATATTTTCCGAAAGGGCTTTCACCCGTGGAAATAATAATACACCATTGTGGAAAAAATTGAAAATAGTATGGAAATCACTGGAAATTATAGTCAAAAATAAAGGAAATAATGTGTAAATAGTGGAATGATGTGGAAATAAATGGAAATAATGTTGAAATAAATAGAAATAAGTTACAATAATGTGGAAAAAGTGGAAATAATGTAAATAATGTGAAAGTTGTGGGCATAAAGTGGAAATATTTCCCGAAGGGTTTTCACCCGTGGAAATAATAATACACAATTGTGGAAAAACTGAAAATATGATGGAAATAGTGGAACGATGTCGAAATAGAGGAATGATTTGAAAATAACATGGAAATTATTGGATATAAATGGAAATAACCTGGAAATAAGGAAAATAATGTTGAAATATTTTTCGAGAAAGAGTTCACTCGCAGAAATAGATATTGTACACTAGGAAATAACTGGGAATAGTGATACGATTTAGAAATATTTGGAAATATTGGAAATTAGATTTTGAAAATAAAAAAAGTTGAAATAAAATGGAAATATTGGAATGATGTGGAAATAGTTGGAATAACGGAAGTCACATGGAAATAATGTGCAAATAGTGGCCATAAAGTGACAATGTTTTCCGGGGTGGGGGGGGGGGTCCACCCAAGTAAATGATTGTACACTGCGGTGGAAATGACTGGAAATAATTGAAAATAGTGTAAATATTGAACAATGTAGAAATCATGAGGAAATAGTGGACGGGGTGGAAGGGATGTTTAGTCATGGAAATAATTACACACAAAAGTGGAAACAGGGATCTGGAAATAGTTTGATATATACATATAACTTGAAATAAGTGGAAATTATATGAATAATGTGTAGATAATGCGGAATTATATAAAAACAATTTGGAAATAGTGGACATAAAATGGAAATAGTGAAAGTAAAATGGAAAGAGTGGAAATAATTTAGTATTTATTCTATCTCGCTCTGTAGATAATAGGTAGGTATACTTTTTAGATATGTATTTACTCGCTTTAGCCATTAGAAAAGACATGCAAACAATTACTGATTAGCATACGAGTAAGCATACGAAACCATCTGCATCGGGGAGATATATTAATGAAAAATTTACAAAATCCGAAAGCCTGTAATGAGGATATCTGCGTGAGAACTGACAACGTGTAGACAGATTTACAAATTTTTTACCAAGAAAAAAAGGTGAAATAGTCCTGGATATATTCCCTTATTGGATTTTTCCACGAAAATTCAAATTGTAGATTTTATAACTGGTAAGTATGTAGTAGATCCCTGAGATCCCTACACAAGCACAAGTGACAGCAATGCAAACGCTCCATAGTGCGAAATATCCTCCACACAACAAGATTTATTTATGAAGTCCGTTCTGCTATAAAGAGGACATAAAAATTCCTCAGGATTTAAATCAGATATCAAACAATTTTCATGAAAATAGAACGCTTTCTTGCTTTCTTGGCAAAACTCCGATTCGGATTAATAAAACTGGAATTTTTTCTCCGCATAAGAATCGAGAGATGCTTCTGCTGCAGCAAGAGCAGCAGCATCAGCAGTACCCGAGCGAGAGAGGTCGTGTCCTACTCCACATTGTTCAGTATTTCTCTTCTCGTGCCACCTCATTATATTACATTAAGGCGATGTGACACAGAAACACACCATATGCGATACGTGTGCATGTGTGTGTGCTCTTAATAGCCTCCGCCGTCAAGTGACATGTGTCGCCGATTTCCAATCGTCCTGTATTTGCGTGCTTAAACGGCCGACGCGTTCTGGGAACCGACTTTCGGATCTGATTCTGAGCGGCCTGGCCACGGTTGTTGGTTGGAGTGATCGCAAACAAACGTCGGGGTTTTCCGTCTTCTCTAAATTCTCTAATACATAGGTAGATGCCGTTCCAGGTGACTTGACTAATGATACGTAACATAATTAAGTCGCTATAAATTTATCGACACTGCTAAATGACAAGCTAAAGCTACCATAGTCATTACTGCAATACCCAGAATTTTAGCTTCAGGTTCATAGCTGTAGCGATTAATTTTATTACCGTCTGTTGCATCCCACTTTCAATTTTTTACTATTTTACTTTACGTGGAGCAGAGCTGTCTTGCTGTAAGAACATCTCGTCATTCAACGTTAGAGGCAGCCTCCCCGATGAAGTAATTGTGTAATTCTTAACGTTTATAAGCTCGTCAAACCAAATAGACGCTAATTATCGTGTCACAAATCGTGCCACAATAAGTTATCAGCCGAGCTGGCGACCTGAAAATTATCATCGCTTACACGGTGAGGATTTTTGTCAAACCGGTGATTTGTTCTGAGGATTTGAACCAATTCCAAAACTTCATATTTCATTCCAGGTCGAGAGGGGGGCATCTCAATAGAGCTGCTCCAAGATAAGCCAAAATTCGTGTTTACCAAATGACCCTTTTCACGGCATCAAAAACATTTCGTTTTTTTCAGTGAACTTCTACAGGTGCAAGTTCCAGTTCATTTTACCATCTAGTACGATACCGATACCCAGATACATGGCCTGGTTGCTTACCCAGTCAATCCGCAGGTTCTTTGTTCTTTTGCAGTCTTTCCTTGTCCTATACCTTCTCCTATCTTCTTGGAGTCGGCCTTTCTTGTCCGCACCCTCTTTTTCTTAGCACGGTTTTGTACTTTTGTGCAATATTCGAGGGGTATGTGGACTTCGTTCAGGTCTTTCTGGGCCCCTATGGATAAGGTCAAATTCCGGGGCAACTTTAAAACTTTCTCTTATGTACCCATGACGGATTTCGTCCAGTGGTGTTCTTTTGCAGTCGTTTTGCTAAAATATTAAGTTGGTGACCTTTTAAAAGAGCACCAGAACTCTGAAAATGATTTCTTCCTCTACCAAATTGGGAGAGAAACAAATGGAAACATAACCATCAACAGCTAAAGCAAAGGACCCACAGTTTTGGGCACTCTTTTTTCCTGTCTTCAATTCTTATCAAAGCGGAGTACTCTGTACGAAGTAATTCCAAGATTAACTTGCCATCAGAAATACCCCGGCCGATTACAAGAGCGAAAAAATTAACCCTTTCGTCAAAAGGACCTGCCAAACTGCTTTTTCTGTTAAATCCAACTTTTGGTCTGTTAAATTCAACTTTTGGCACGAATCGTGAATCGTACGTACGTACCTACCCAAACTGTATAGAGGATATTATTATTTAATATCAACTTTTAATATCAAAACACATTCTAGGCTAGTCTTCCCGACCCCTGTGTGTTTGCTTTACCCCAGCGCCTCTCGAGAAACAACAAAACAACTCTTGCGTAATAACAATAACCGTTTGTTACCCCGGGGGGTAGATTCCCGGTGCCCCGCCCCCTGCATGTTTATAATTACTGCGGAATCTTCACTACGGGGCGACGGTGAACCGGCAACGTGGCCGGTTAAACGTCATCCAGGCCTCATTGCCACGTCGAGGCTATTCCCCAAACAGAACGTGATCATTCAGGTTTCCTTCATGAGGGAACGTGATCATTCATTTCGCTTCCTTGTAAATTTTACAGTACAAAAATAAATATTTAATATGAAATCGCGCCTCGATTCAAGTCCCCGGCATGCCGTGCAACTACCCCTCCCCCTAGCTCGGGTGGTCACGAATTAAAAATAAAACGACGCATATCGCATGCAGAAAACCCGTAATCTTTTTTTAAGGATCACAGAAAGCGGCGCTAATTGTACTAGTACTATAATAATTATTAAATTTAAACATATACCACATTCAGTAATACAACCGTGCCTGCAGAACAAGTCCCGGATTCCGAGCGAACGTGCCACGCCCCCTTAAAACTCCCCAGAATTACCCCCAGAAGCGCCCCGGGCGGCAACGCCGCAACGTATCGATCCCTCGCGAGCGCACTTTATGCGGCAGTCGGGGAGATCCATCATTCGTCCGATCATCCCTCCCCCCCGTCCCGGTTTCACTTCCCCACCGGGTGGCCCGCGGCGGCAAACTTCGGGAATAGTTCGACGCGCCGCGTTGCCGCGCTTCCGAATTCCTCCCGCCAGCCGTCACAATTCGAACGTCCGTCTTGGGAGTCGTTCCCGGTTTCGATCGGGGTGCGCGCGTGGCAACGTTGCCGCGCCCGGGGCAAGGATGGAAGCTCCGGGGCAAGTCCCGTTTGCGTGCCGTGAAATATACATGAAGGTAAATACACTCAATGACTTGTTGATTGATAATAACGCCGGGTTGGCCGTGGATGGATTCGTCGGCGTGGCACGAGATGCGACGATTTGGAGCCGATTGGGTGCGGTGCGGTCGGTCGGGGGGAGGTGATTGATTCGAATTTGATTCGATTCGTAATTATGGAAGTTCGCTCGTCCGTAGAAACGCGGGAATAATTTTGTTTCGACATGCGAGGATGACGAATGGTCATAGTCACTTTGATTTTCAAGGAGTGGCGGAAAAAATTCTCCCACGCAGACAGTGGCCCAAAAATCAAAGTTTCCGGTCACCTTACATTAATTTTTAACTTATTTCCATGCGGTAGAGCTCGTAAAGTTAGTGCATTTTTAGGTCTGAGGAGCTACAAGAGGAAGAAATGAAACTCCTCTCATACAACGACCTTCTTGCCTTTATCAAAAGGTCGGGGAGGTTCCACAACTTTGGCACCACCACGACCCACCATACTACTACTACCAGTGCAGGACATTAGAAACGATAGTTTTTAGAAAAAACAGCACAAACTGACAACCTTACACTCTTGTTGAATTTTACAATCATAGCTAAGATAGAAAATGAGCCCTGGGGGGGGGTGATCCTAATGGTAACACTTGACCTTGTTTCTGTGACAATTCACAAAATAAAAGGCAAAAAAATTATGTAAATCACTGATTTACCCCGTCTGGTAAATGAGCCCAAAAGAATTTGAAACGACCCAAGTAGTGATGGTAAAAATGACCCAAGTAAATTTGGCAACATTGTAATGTATTTGCAAGACCGACGGATTATGCAGAAAACTTGGCATAATCACAACTTTGGCAACAACGCCTTGTCATTCATTACCGGCAATAACTTGGTGCAGTGCTCACTCAGGAATACTTTGGGGCAGCTCTGACAAAACCAATTCGTTCCAGATGCAACATAGCAATATGTTTTGGAAATAATTTTGGCAATATCGTGGTGGCAATGATAGTTTCGTGTATCTCTGTCAAAGTGAAACTCGTTTTTGCACTATTCATAATTTTACAGGTAAATCTGGCAGCATCATTTGGTCATTTTTTTCTGGAACCATCACCCAAATTTGAATACCACAAGACGTTTTGAAGACACCGACTTGTGGTAGGTGCAACAAAGCAATATTGGCGCGGGAAGAGAATTCCGGCAACATTGTCTCGTCATTCCTTACCAGAACAAACACCTCGCTCGGGAATACTTTCGGGCAGCTTTGGCAAATGCAACAAAGCAACAATTCTGGCAATATCATGGTTGAGCAGCAATACAGCTCTGATTTGTGCAAGATGCACCAAGCAACGTAGCTGGAAGGGAATTTTGTATTATTTTAGCAATTTTGATAAGCTCTGACAACATTTGATATTGGCAAAACTGTCTCTTGTCATTCTTTATGTACCAGTAGTAGTAATAGTCAACATTAAAACACACTTCATTCTAAACAGGATACTTTGAACCAAGTAAACTCTCTCGCCACTACAATGGCAGTTGGTTCAATCAAGGTGCAAAGGTGCAATAAAGCAATATTGTCCTTTTAACGCTCTCAAGGCAATTCTGTCAACAGCGATCGTGCAAGGTGCAACACAGCAACCCAGTTAATGTTTTGAAGGCAATTCCGGCAACGTAGTAGTAGAGTTTTTAGACCTATCCCATTTTCTGCCTCCATTTGCATAACGTTAACGCACTTAGAACAGCAGCATATACATATACCTCTACCTACGTAACACAAGGACGCCGTGGGAGCAATAAATATCAACAAATTAACCATTATGTATGTACTGGTACTGCACTTCCATATAAGCGTGCGGTGTCATAAATATGCGTTACGCAACGTTGTCATATCGCATAAATAACCGTGCCGTGTCGCAACCGGCCGTCATTGTTACTACCAAGACCAACACCAACGAACATCACTCGCTACAACGACAGCCCACGTAGCCTTGGGTGGTTTTTAGTTTCTTTTTTTATGACTCGGTAAGTGCAACAACGAAGTCGATCACTGTTATATTTACTTTTTACTTGCAAGTCGCATGCATGGTAATTAACTGTCAGTTACTCGTGACTGTGAGGTATTTGCAATAACGTTAAAAGTCCGTTATCTTGGAATTCATATCGACGATACAGTTGGATTGGATGATTGGCTCGGAGGACTTCGAGGCACCGGCGAGCGATAACAGTTCCATTCAACGTGATTTATTTTGTCGAATATAATTTGGAAATTACCGTAAATCACCGTTCCAGATTCGTTATTGATTAATCTTTTCCTCGCGCGTATATAATTGCAAGCCAAAGTTTCCTGTTAGACGCAATAAAAATAAAAATACGCTTATCTATCTGGTTCTCGTCTGATAAACTGCCGAATTGCGGTTCGGAAATGAGGAAATTTAAATTTAAATAATCGTGCGATTACAATAAATAATAATATTGAAACCTGTAATATAATAACACGTACGTTCACTACGCTAGCGCTACCAGCATTATAATAATAATTGGACAACGGAATTGTCCATTTTCACCAATGAAAACCTGTCCGGATTGTTACACTCGATTGTTGAGCAAAAATCCTAGTTACGGCACCACGTGAACATCCCCTACCTGGGCCAGGTCTCTTATATCAGGGCTTTATATCTACAGATATCTAGAAAATAATTTTGTCACAACTCCACAGATTTAGATGTCTTTTGCTTTTCTCTGGATTCGATTTCCCATTCAAGAGACCCTGGTGTTGGCACCACCGAAACATCCCCGCCTGGATCTCCACAGATTTAGAATCTTCTCTTTTTCTGGGTTCCCTACCTGGGTCAGGTCTCTATATCGACAGTCACCACTCCACAGATTTGGATGTTTTTTCTTCTTCTCTGGATTAGATTTCCCATTTAAAAGTCCCTGGTTCCGGCACCACCGAAACATCCCCCCTGGATCTCCACAGATTTAGAATCTTCTTTCTTTTCTGGGTTTATCCAGAAGTCGCTGGTTTCGGCACATCTGAAATATTCCCTACCTGGGTCTCTACAGATATTTTTTACGCTCTTATGGCTAAATTAGGACAACTCACGGCGATCGCTAGCCCTGACCGACGAGAAGTGACGCCTCAAAGCATTTATTGTCAGGTGGTTCCTGCCTTCATTGACAGATGACGAGAGGCTTTCCAAGTCACCGAGTTTTGTGTGAATTTGGAGAAAAAGAGCTTCTCCCCGATGGACGGCATCTTGTCTACTCGATATAGGTACTGCACTAATGGAGCCATTAAGACCGAAACAGTCTGTAGCTTCGGAAGGTTCTAAATGGTTTTGCGTGTTGTCTGTCATGGAGGCTCTTCATATAACGAGCGCAAAGAGCCTGTTAATTCTTCTTCATGATTTGTTTCACTCATCGCTCTGTTAAGCCTTTATTTCTTATCTCTTTATACAGTAATCTAGACAAAAATTGCTTCCCTCGACTCCAAATCTAAAAATTCCTGATTTCGGCACCACTGAAGCATGTCTTACCTGGGTGTCCACTCTGCAGATTTAGAGGTTCGTTTTAGCTTCTCTGGATTCGATTTCCAATCTTAGAGTCCCTGGTTTCGGCACCACCAACACATACTCATACCCTACTTAGGTCTTCACAGATTTTTAATTGTCAAAGTCGCTGGTTTCCCTTTATTATAGACTCTCCTTGTAGACGACCTGGCAATTCTCTCCGCTAGAAGAGTTGATGTCCCAACATTTATGCGGACGACCTTGTCATTCTGACAAAAGGAAACTCTGAAGCGACTATATCTAATATCCTTCAAGAAACTTTACAAATTACCCATCAGTGGTGTGCGAGAGAGAATAGATGTCTGTCAATTCCCGTAAAACTGTTATAGTACCGTTCACCAGAAGAAGGTTGGCAGGTCCAATTAAGTATACCATTTGCAGAAGAAGCTTAAATATCTGGGTGATATCTTAGATATAAAATTGATGTGGAATTCCCATTCTGGAAAAGACCATCCACAGAGCAAAACTCTCCTTGTGGAGTTGCAAAAAGATCTGTGGAAGGAACAACTTGGGGCATCGGTCCCAAGCAAATATAGAGCGAACCAGACATAGGACAACATTTTTCCGAGAAATTCGCAGTTCTGAGAAGTCACAATCTTCTGAGTATGCTCTCAGGCACATGCCATATGCAACCAACTACTACACTGTTTAGAACGTCCTCTTTCCAATTAGAGACGAATGGAAGCGCGACATAAACGACCTCCCCAAAGCAGACCTCACATGGTACAAAAGTCCATTGGGAACTGGATCCGGACCATGTGACTCCCAGCCGAGAAGAGAATTCTTCTCGAGCCTGGGTCATCAAGCAACAGAAGACCATGTAACATCAGGCAGAAATTTATGCCATTATACTGAGAGCACATTTGCTGGATGAAATGCACTTGTACGTGAAAAACAATAATTAAAATCTTCTCAGACAGCCAAGCGGTTCTCAAAGAGCTTTGCTCCATCCGCTGCAACTCTAAACTGGTTTGGAACTGTCAAACAGCACTCAAAGCAGTAGGTAAAACTCAAAGCAGTAGGTAAAAACAATATGGTCTGGATTCCAGCAGGTCATTCTGGCTTTGGAGAGAACGAAATAGCTGACCAGAAGGGGGACGGAATCTAAATTTACAGACCAGAACCGGTTGTCGGAATATCTTCAAAATGGCCAAAACAACAATAAACACCTGGGGAAAGTCTAACCGGATTGGCTCATTCTAAGGCCTTCATTGAAGGACCATCCAAGACCAGAGCTAAAAAACTACTGGAGCCCAAAACCTTGAGGCCTATACACAGGACACTGTAAAGTGAACCACCACCACCACCACTTACACAGGATGGGTCTAGCCGATAAACAGCAGAACATATTCTATATAACTGCCCCGACCTGGGAAGAACCAGACACTCAACATTCGGAAGGGACTATCTTTCTCCAGGAGACCTGGATAAATCTTCACCCTCTAGGGCAATAAATTGTCTTTTTAAAAAAGTGGCCTGATGGAAAGCATGTAAAACGCTTAGGTGTGAGCCACAATAGACCTGCCTGGTAGCAGTGACGGGAGCGCATAGATCTCGCATCTTTGTGTATCTTTAGAGACAGAACAGAGACTGGTGCCGAAACCAGGATCGTTTAGATGAGGAGATTCGGGAAACAAAAACTTTTTTTTGTCTAATTCTGTAGAGAACCAGGAACCAGGTAGTTTCAACACCAAGATTTATGACGATACGCCCATCACTGATTGGTATTGGATCCCAAAAAGGTCACGACATAAAAAATATCAAAATGGGATCGGAAGTAGAAAATCATTATTAGCCAGTATACTCGTATCTTCTACTCCAGATATTTGCATGTAAACGTACACCTCCCGAAATGACGTCCCGTAATTTTTCTAAATTTAAATATCCGTTCACATCCATAACGCCACCTCCCACAGGACCTCGTGTCAAATTAAATGGCAATCTATATTTCTATCGCGATATGCAATTCGAGCAAAAGTGATTTTGCCGCAAAACCAGCAATAGTTGGATTCTTGGCGATGGAATTTCTCGTGTAGCCGGGAAATCCAACTCATCTCGGTCGGTGTTTTCATTTTCCACACGGCTGCAGATCGATCAATAACTAAACGTTACTAGTGATGGGTAACCGTTACTCACCCACAAGCACTACTTGTTATTTTTCCCGGATAAAATAAAACAAACGTAGTCCAAAAATATGCCAAGTGAAAGACCCCACCCCCTCTTACGGCAAACATTCACGCACAGCGGGTTATTTTTTGTTTCCCTTGAGCGAGGATTAAAGGGATAGCCTCCCATCTCTAGTAAAACACATCCCCCATCTCTAGAATGATCTGGCCCAGCTACCGGAGCCCTCGGATGGAATGGCTGCCCGTAGATCAGGGGTTACAACCCCCATTTAAAGCGGAAGATACAGAATCGTCTGCCTCGTTCCAGGATCCAGGGAATCGTCGCTTTTATTTCCGGGCATTGAAACCGGGAGCCGAAGGTGGATTCGGGTTCGATTCCGCGCTCAGTTTCGGGACCTATCAATTATCCCCGTCGGATTTGTATGAGAAAAAATGAGTTTTTTACATTTCTTCGGATCCGGAACGGATTTGCGCTGATAGGATTCCGTTATTTAGATTGCCGTGGGATGCGTTTGCCCGTATGAGATTTTTTTATTATTTTATACAGGGTGAGCAAGTGGTGTGATTGTTATACTTGGTGAACGTTTATTTGTGGGGAAAAATGACCGTGGGTCGACTTTGAAGCAGAAATTTTTTATTTTTTTTTAATTTCCACGGTTTTTGGATACGTAAATGGTTCAACAGTGCACAATCGCAACAACAGCGTGTTCGGTGAACAGTGCCAGAAACCTTCAAGCCCTTATAAGAAGATAAATCATCAAATCGGTAGAAAATATTCATAGGTGACGAGGCTTGGAAATATTTATCCGTAACGAAGGACCAAAACTATAATATATTCTTCTGTGGCGAAATTAAGTTCAATAAGTTAGCAAATCGCTCCCTGATATACTTTTCTTACACTTGGGTGTAAGCCACTTCTACCCACCTACCCCTAACTACATACCTACACCTACCTTCCTATCCAGATAAAAATCTCAACCTTTTTATTAAAAAAATATCCCGGTGCGAACCTTTTTCGGTGCGAACCTTTTTCGGTGCGAAGGGTCAGTTTTTAAAGCGCAACTCGGGAGAGATCACGTGGAAAAAACTCACGCATTGGACGCGGGAAAATAATGCATATGATCGCCGAAAATGACATAATTTTGAGGTGACACCGTAAGGATAGAAGAACTCCTTATTAGGTGATGTCGATGTATTCGATATGGCCGAGAAGCCGGATTTATATCCATAACATGTTAATTCAATCAATTAAATACGTAAGTGCCTTTTCCGTTCACGATCACTGAATAATATCATTAACTTCCTGTAATTTTCAGCAGTGCGTTCGTTAAAAAAAAAACTCTTGAAGTTATTTTAAACAACCTGTGTTCGCGGCGACTTCCTCCAAGAACAACTCCAGTTTACCTTCAATAATATCCATCTGGCTCTCTTAATAAGAGAGAACCAGCCAGTTACCTTGCAAGGTTATTTAAATCTTAAGCTAAATATTATTATCAAAAAAAAATTAAAAAAAAATCGAATAAAAAATGCAGAAAGGATAATTGATTTCATTACCACCAACCACACCACCGTTGTTTGTAGTTCTAGTTCTACGTCTATGAAACTGGACACCCACCTGGAACAAAAATATTGACATTAACGATTTAATCAAAAAAATTATACAAAAAAAAGTCAAATAATTAGTTTCACCAGGTAAGCTAAAGGCAAAGCTAATTTAGGTCGTAATCGATTAAAGTTTTAATTAGTTTTAAATTTCCAATCAAACAGAGAGAAAATTCCCTTTTTTAGTGCACCACTAGTATAGAGGGTGGATAACTAGTTAACATGCCGAGTCTGTTCTTACAAAGTAAACAGAATAAAAAGCGAAAAAGCACGAAACCGAACGTTCTAGAAGCGATATTTGCTTAGAGCCCCCGTACTCGGTGGCGGTGGGAAACAGTTGCCTCTGCCAAACAATCGATAATCGATAACGAGGGGGGCGCGTCCGCGACTGCCGGCCCTCTCTTGATTTTTCCACCGGAATCCTAGAGACAATCAAAACAAACAAGGGGATAATCAAAAGACCGGCCCCGTCCGTTTTCACGCCGCGCGCCCTAGTCGTGTATCAGATCATTGTTATTAGTTACCAGGCCTCGTTTAATTATTAATTAAACGAGACCCCAGCCTCCATAATAAAATATAATAGATTCCAAGTATTATTTTCATATTTCATACAAAAAAGTTAATTTATTTAATAAAAAAAATAACATAAGAATTCTTAGCACTGAAGATGGTTCTATAGCTTGCTATGAATGAATATGGCAAAAAAAAAGACACCTGGATAATATGACAAATGTCCAATGGCCTATATCTATAAGTACTTATAGATCCAGACTGAAGTTATCTGGCTGTTAATGTAGATTTTGTTTATAAGAGTATCAAACTATATAACCAGTCTATTGTTTCACTGGAAATATCACTAATTTGCCTGCTTTAAAACCTCCAGTAAACTTGGTCAAATGACATTTAGATGGGGGCTTTCATCTATGTTAGTTTCTCATAATAAGACGGGGCTTAAATTTTACCTAGATTAAAGGGGGTGGTGAAATTTCCTAAAAGTTGGCAGACTCAAGTTCATCCTTATCTACTGGATATATTAGACCGTTCGATATAGACCTTTAGTTCATTTAGGAATAATTGTTGTGACCTTGCTTTTGACATCTAAAGCAAACTGAGATGAAGCCCAAGGCCTCTCTACGATAATTCTACAAAATCTTGGTATGATTTCACCATAGTAAGTGTTTCAATTTTGTTTACAAGAGTTTTAAATTCTGTAACCGGTCTAATTATTGTTTCAGTGTAAATATTGGATTCTGCAGGATGTCTGCGCAAACGTTGTTAAAGTTAATCTCCCGTAAATAAGTCTGGGCTTAAAATTTCCATAGGCTTGGGAGGGGGGCTTAAATTTCTTTAAATCTAGGGAAATGCGGCGGACCCAAGTGCCTCCCTATGTACTAGATATATTGGACCCTTCGATATTGATCTTTAGTTCATTAAAAATCATTGTGGCCTTGCTTTTGACAGCTAAAGCAAACTGAGATGAAGCATAATAAGATAATATAAGGGATATAATACAACGTAACATAATAAAAGAGAATACGATAATAAAAAAAGATACATGATTCATTTAGGAATAATTGTTGTGGCCTTACTTTTGACATCTAAAGCAAACTGAGATGAAGTCAAACATACGATTCCAGTAAGTCCGACGTTCTGGAAGCTGTCATCTTAGATATTCCATATTCTAGGACGAGTTTGTCTTCAGTTATAGTAATTGTTTTCCTATTTCTCTTTAAACAAAAATATCAAAAAGCAAATTGCGTTCGAGACGTCAGTCAGTGCATGCAACCAACGAGTTTTTCAGTCTGTAAATAATTTTTCTCGACACACTTTCTGACGTAAACGTATAAAGTAGCCACCTACATGACACATGAGTTAGAAAACAGTCGATTATAGAGCGTAGGTTATAAAATATTTAGCAGTGGCGGTCGTTACGATATAAATAATATAAATTGATAATATAATACTCGGAATGAAGGCTGACACCTTAAAAACCATGCTAGAAAAAGGTATAATTTTAGATCTCACTCTGCAATCACTTTGGCTTACGTCATATTATATTACATACGAATATAACATACAGATACAATAATACTATGTAATACATATACATAAAATTACATGCACATATACATATAAAAGATACAGTTACCTACCTCCGTAGGTGTAAAAACACATTACTGCAACTATCTACATCTACCTATAGCTACGGTGACTGAATCTAAAATAATGTGGACAATCATACAGCCAAAGCTCATTCCACCTGTGAAATCGCAACTCAAATTATAACAAATTAAATTGAAGTTTATATTTTACTTCACGTATCCACACATTGATACGTTTTCCTTCATCTCTATTGGTCGAAATGCAAAATGGCGGCTGTCCAATCAAAAAGTGGATGCTCTATTATTCCCCCCATGTTCGCGCTTTTGATATGGTCGTGCTGGGATTGCTCAAAATTTCTCGAATATTTCAGTCAGGAGCAGCTCCTAGACCCTCTGAGAGATTAGTAGTTGTGAAACTCATTTCTCGAACTTTCCCTCTGATGGCCGTGAATTTCCCTATAAACGTCACAACGGAATTGAGAGACTAGGCTAGGAGTACGGTAGAGGTGAACGGAGCTCGTATCACTGTAGGTGCGGTCAAGCATCCCAACCGCTCCAGTATCAGCGCCAACTTGGTTGGCCCATGGTCTGGCCAACCAGAAAGCAGTCTACGCGCTCTACCCCACGCCTCCTCGCGGACCGGCCACTGCCACTGCAGCACCAATCAGTCGCCTCCGATATCTTATCAAAATCAGCACTAGCGAATGGGTTTTATCTACACTATGAAATCACCAGGTTTCATCATGGACGAAAGTTATTGGAATTCTCTTAAACCGAACACAATAATTGCTCCCCGAAATGGATCTTACTTCAGATTGAGATATATATTTTGGAACGTCGGAATCCCCATGGAACTACGATCGTTTCTGGTAGACCTAGATCATTGACCCATAACAAGGAGAAAATATTTGGGGACAATATAGAGGTACATGGGCGATACAACTGTTTGCCGGACAAAAGGCTCATCTTTGAAGAGCATCGCCCAGATCAGAAAAAGATAAGGGTACTGTATGGATTCCTGGGGAACTCCGGAAGTGATTGGAACAGTTGTTACCCAGAAAAAAACTTCAAGTTCCTAGAATGTTCTTCTCAACAGAAAAGTTAAATATACGAGAACCATATTCTCTACGGAACTGGAAAAGAGTAAATCACGGGAATCCTTACCTCACCTTCAGCCAACAAAACGTCCTCCAGCAATCTGGAGGACGTCTCGTTTCTTCGTTCCAGTTTTTTTTTGTGCCGATATAAAACCCCTCGTTATTATTTCTTCTGCATACTTGAATCAATATTCCAAAAACCAACAAAGAGCTGTTTGTGTTGTAACATGAAGCACCAAGCACTAATTAGAACGGATTCGGCATATTCCACAACTAATTATTCTCTCGCTCATTTTTAATTAAGAACAAGCAACTGCTAATTAACAGTCGAGTATACCGCACCAGACAGGCCGCGTTGATGAGTTATAACGATACATCTCGCGAGCCCCAAAGACAACAACATCACAGAGCCGGTGGAGAAAAAATCGTGCAATTAAAAGTTGTACGTCGGTGGCAGTTGTTGTCGCTGATGTCAATTACGCGTCATTTAATGTCGTTTGTTAATTGCACGTCGGGGATGTCTATGAAGTCTGGCGGAGAACGGCGCACGTGTCAATGTCAATTTGTCAATTATGTTTCGGTCAATCGATGTTACTAAAAATTTTCTACTAACCCACTACTGAGCTGAAATTATTTGACTAATTCTCTGCTGCTCTTTAACGTCAGGAAATGTCAAGTGTCACTGTTTGAAATTGAAAAGCAACGCGGTAGGTTGCAACATCTCCTCTGGTTGCAATATCCCTATGGTTTTCGCGCTGAACCGAATATTGAACAAGACTTTTTACTGCGCGGTTACCCTTCACTAATATTCTTCACTCCGAGTTGTAATTGACGTTTCTCATTGGCATTCGTGCAGTAGGGCCGCGAGAAATTGAAAATCAACGCGGGTGGGTTGCAACATCTCTTCTGGTTGCAATATCCCAGTGGCTCTCGCGCTTAACCGAATATTAAACGGGACTTTTTTTACTGCGCAGTTTACCTAATGGAGTTTTTTCCGGCACTTTGCTTGCTTGAAATCTTGCAAACATGCTTATGGCAAAAAGAAGACAATTATCTGACATTTAATAAATCATCAAGAAACTTGATGTTTTAAATTAGTGCGTGACGCGCCGGTAATTCTTCCAACCATACACGACGCCGATGATTTATAATTTATTTAAATAATTACAGTACAGCGGAAAATCCGCACAACCAGCCATGCGAATAAAAATCTGATATAACAAACAAAATAATTAACGCTCGTATCAAATTCATCATCTACCTCGGTCCCGAGCGACCCAGAAACGAAATTCAATTTGATCACCGTCCTTTTGTTTGATTATCCCGGGGGATTGTTTATGTTTGTTTACTCACGTTTTGTTTTCGTTCGAGTTTTTTTTTTCGTCTCCCGAATTAGTCGCTGAGACACGTGTCGCAATTTCCCCCTTAAATCTGACCTTTGAAATCGATACCGAACATCTCCGGTAATAAACAACAAATATCATAAGTCCTTGGAAGTATGAGTAGATTGAGAGGACGCGAGGCGAAGTAATGATTGGGAGGTAGGGCAGGGAGGTGGAATTAGTATCATTTATTCACTAGAGAGATGGAATTCGCTCGGGTTCTCTGTAATTAGTGGAAAAATAATTTTTTAATGTCGGGAAAATTTGCATATTATTGGGAAATATTAATGATCCCATTTTGAAATTACCCTGACCTGCAATTTCACTACTGGTATAATGAAAACCTTTTAGGTTTGTCAAGTAAGTCACTGATGCAATTCTTTTAATGCATGTGGCACTTTTGTGTCCCTTTTTTATACACTAACAACAAGTCTTCTGCATTCTGTTATAATAATTATTCTAAAAAACAAAAACTGTTTGTAGTCATCAGTCAACCGGGTGGGAAAATACTGCTGTTTTCGTTCTGAATAGTTTGGAATCGTTCCCGCTTGGAAAGCTTGTAACACAATATCATTATCAATGTTTTTGTATAAATAATTCGTCGGAATTGTTTGTTTGAAATCCTTTATCTTGATCCCAAATCCCAATATCCACGATGAAACAAACGTAAGCGAGGCAAATAAACGTAATAACGAACAAAAAGCATCGGCATCAATGTAAACAAAAAAATATCATTTTGCATTTTGTGTGAATAAAATCTAAATGGGCCTGCATAACGTAGAGGGTACGATAAATAACAGAGAGTACGATAAAATCGTGCCTGGCTAATGTTGAATTGATTTTATCTGTTGCCATTATTCATAATTTCCCATCTTGATAACTGGCCCGGATCGATAGGAGACACGTGGGGTTATTTTTCTCGGCAAGGAAATATAAAATTTGTCACATAAAGTTCAAGACTACTAACATAATTACACGTGAAAAACCCGCCCAGATCCCTGAACACAAAAAGACAATTTCATTGGTGTGGATAACGTCACTTCAGCCATCATTGAAAAATTAAAAACGTGTCCTTTCCGCAGGTATGCATAATTATTCCGTTCTGAAAGGTTATTTTGATGATTAACGAACGAGTAATAACCGCGTTGGCGTGACATGTTTCGACCATCGAGCATCGATTATAAGCAAATGTCTGCACAGATCGTGCCCGTTTCTATTCTTTGCTCTATCACGATGCACCGACTGTTTATGGTGTTCGTGGTCTGTGGGATCCATTACATTGACACCGCTTTTCTAAGGTGGGGCAAGCGCTGCCTGTGTACAAGAAAACGGTTAATTAAGTACAATGCACGGATAATAAATACAACATTGCCGTCGATTTAAATAAAACATAAAACACTTTCTATATGCACGGTACGGGTCCGGAAAACTTGAAACGATCGAAACATTACTGTGTGATCAACCATCAAGGATATTTGCAACGTTTGCGGGGTCACTTGTTGAAAATTAATATTCACAGAATTGTTTACAGGGGGGCTCGCCACCAGAAGACTGTGTACCCGGATAGGCTGGCTGATCTTCGATGTGGCTAGCCGATTGGTCGGGAAAGAGGGACGAAGGCTCTGGATAAAGAACTGATATATCGCACATTTCTCGATTCCACTTCTCTCAATATTTAGACTTTTTTACAGGAAGATAACGAGGATACAAAACTTTGTAGCATAATGATGCACGTTTGCCAGTTTCAAGATTTTATAATCTTAATTTTGGAGACATCTTAGTTTTTACAGTAAATCTAAATACAAGAAAAAATAAGGAAAAATCGCTTAAATGGTAAAAAATTGATTTCCTCCGAAACATTTCCTAAGACATGGTTGCAAAATTTAACCAATTCTTCCCAGATGTAGTTTATATTGCGGCCGTAAGGCCTTATGGCAACCTCGAGTGCATCAACAATTTCAGGAAAAAATCAGAAATCTGGGAAATTCAAGAAAAAACATCAAAAATTCACAAAAAAATGGTAAAGAATTGATTTCTCCCTAAACATTTTCTCACACATTGTTGCATAAGCTACACAATTATCCCCAGCCGAAGGGGACAAATTTTTTGGAACTTTCGCAGCTGAGAGTCTTATGGCACCTCGAGTGCATCAAAAATTTCAGGAAAAAATCAGAATTTACTCTTAATTCTGGTAAATTCAAGAAAAAACATCGAAAATTCACCAAAAAAATAGTAAAGAATTGATTTCTCCCTAAACATTTTTTCACGCATTGTTGCATAAATTACACAATTTTCCCCAGCCGAAGGGGACAAATTTTTTGGAACTTTTGCAGCTATGGCACCTCGAGTGCATAAAAAATTTCAAGAAAAAATCAGAATTTACTCTTAATTCCGATAAATTCAAGAAAAAACATCGAAAATTCACCAAAAAATGGTAAAAAATTGATTTCTCCCTAAACATTTTTTCACGCATTGTTGCATAAATTACACAATTTTCCCCGGCCGAAGGGGACAAATTTTTTGGAACTTTTGCAGCTGAGAGTCTTATGGCACCTCGAGTGCATCAAAAATTTCAGGAAAATAATCAGATATCATTCTTAATTCTGGGAAAACCAAGAAAAAACATCGAAAATTCGCCAAAAATGGTAAAAAATTGATTTCTCCCTAAACATTTTCTCACATTGTTGCATAAGCTACACAATTTTCCCCAGCCGAAGGGAGCAATCTAAAATTCGCCAAAAAATGGTAAAAAATTGATTTCTCCCTAAACATTTTCTCACACATTGTTGCATAAGTTACACAATTTTTCCCAGCCGAAGGGGACAAATTTTTTGGAACTTTTGAAGCTGAGAGTCTTATGGCACCTCGAGTGCATCAAAAATTTCAGGAAAAAATAAGAATTTACTCTTAATTCTGGGAAAACCAAGAAAAAATATCAAAAATTCGCCAAAAATGGTAAAAAATTGATTTCTCCCTAAACATTTTCTCAGACATTGTTGCATAAGCTACACAATTTTCCCCAGCCGAAGGGGACAATATAAAATTCGCCAAAAAATGGTAAAAAATGGATTTCTCCCTAAACATTTTCTCACACATTGTTGCATAAGCTACACAATTTTCCCCAGCCGAAGGGGACAATCTAAAATTCGCCAAAAAATGGTAAAAAATGGATTTCTCCCTAAACATTTTCTCAGACATTGTTGCATAAGCTACACAATTTTCCCCAGCCGAAGGGGACAATCTAAATTTCGCCAAAAAATGGTAAAAAATGGATTTCTCCCTAAACATTTTCTCACACATTGTTGCATAAGCTACACAATTTCCCCCAGCCGAAGGGGACAAATTTTTTGGAACTTTCGCAGCTGAGAGTCTTATGGCACCTCGAGTGCATCAAAAATTTCAGGAAAAAATCAGAATTTACTCTTAATTCTGGGAAAACCAAGAAAAAATATCAAAAATTCGCCAAAAATGGTAAAAAATTGATTTCTCCCTAAACATTTTCTCAGACATTGTTGCATAAGCTACACAATTTTCCCCAGCCGAAGGGGACAATCTAAAATTCGCCACAAAATGGTAAAAAAATGGATTTCTCCCTAAACATTTTCTCACACATTGTTGCATAAGCTACACAATTTCCCCCAGCCGAAGGAGACAAATTTTTTGGAACTTTCGCAGCTGAGAGTCTTATGGCACCTCGAGTGCATCAAAAATTTCAGGAGAAAATCAGAATTTACTCTTAATTCTGGGAAAATCAAGAAAAAATATCAAAAATTCGCCAAAAATGGTAAAAAATTGATTTCTCCCTAAACATTTTCTCACACATTGTTGCATAAGCTACACAATTTCCCCCAGCCGAAGGGGACAAATTTTTTGGAACTTTCGCAGCTGAGAGTCTTATGGCACCTCGAGTGCATCAAAAATTTCAGGAAAAAATCAGAATTTACTCTTAATTCTGGAAAAACCAAGAAAAAATATCAAAAATTCGCCAAAAATTGTAAAAAATTGATTTCTCCCGAAACATTTTCTCAGACATTGTTGCATAAGCTACACAATTTTTCCCAGCCGAAGGGGACAATCTAAAATTCGCCAAAAAATGGTAAAAAATTGATTTCTCCCTAAACATTTTCTCACACATTGTTGCATAAGCTACACAATTTCCCCCAGCCGAAGGGGACAAATTTTTTGGAACTTTCGCAGCTGAGAGTCTTATGGCACCTAGAGTGCATCAAAAATTTCAGGAAAAAATCAGAATTTACTCTTAATTCTGGGAAAATCAAAAAAAAATATCAAAAATTCGCCAAAAATGGTAAAAAATTGATTTCTCCATAAATATTTTCTCAGACATTGTTGCATAAGCTACACAATTTCCCCCAGCCGAAGGGGACAAATTTTTTGGAACTTTCGCAGCTGAGAGTCTTATGGCACCTCGAGTGCATCAAAAATTTCAGGAGAAAATCAGAATTTACTCTTAATTCTGGGAAAATCAAGAAAAAATATCAAAAATTCGCCAAAAATGGTAAAAAATTGATTTCTCCCTAAATATTTTCTCAGACATTGTTGCATAAGCTACACAATTTTCCCCAGCCGAAGGGGGCAATCTAAAATTCGCAAAAAAATGGTAAAAAAGTGATTCTCCCTAAAAATTTTCTCACGGATTGTTGCATAAATTACACAATTTTCCCCAGCCGAAGGGGACAAAATTTGTTGGAACTTTCGCAGCTGAGAGTCTTATGGCACCTTGAGTGCATCAAAAATTTCAGGAAAAAATCAGAATTTACTCTTAATTCTGGGAAAATTAAGAAAAAACATCGAAAATTCACCAAAAAAATGGTAAAAAATTGATTTCTCTCTTAAACATTTTCTCACACATTGTTGCATAAGTTACACAATTTTCCCCAGCTGTAGATTTTTGCCGAAGATGACAAATATTTAGGATATTTTGCAGCTTAATAAATCCTGATGGCAACCTCAAGCGGTGTTGCCAGATTTAAAGATTTATCACCAAATCTCAATAAGTTTTTTAATCAGTAACAGGAGATTGAAATAAAATGATTGGCCCAATTATAACGAACGAAGTTTTTTCTTAAACATACATGGAAGACCTTTCTATTACGTCACAACATCGACCGGTTGGTAATAATGCGGTAATTTCCTCCGGCAGGTTTAAAATAACATTTACGACTACAATAAAATCAAATGTCAATGCAATATCCTTCCACTGCCAGTAGTACCTAACCTAATAATAATTCCCTCAAGTCAAGTCGTCTTATTATTATCTACATACACTGCTTGCTTATTGAATTTTTGATGATCACTCCAGATCAGAGTACCGGCAACACAGCCCCCCCCCCCCCCCCCCCGTAACAAAACACCGACTCGATCTGAAAGGTGGAGTGTAACTAACCCTTCGTTCGAACCATGCATCGCATCAGGGGTCGCTACCCCCTAACGGGAAGCCTAATGACGTGTTTTCCGACATCCCGGCCAATCGATAAAGGGGTCTTGCAGAAGGAGAGCCCCGACCAACAGACACAGACGGAAATGACGAGTGCTGTCGTTAACGTTTTACGTCCGCGTAAAATCGCTCGTAAAGTACGTCTGGGCGGTAATTTCGACCGGCTACCATTTTATGTAACTGCTTTATTATGACCTGGGAAGCTCCAGAGTAAATTTGGCTTTAGGCTCGAGTTGCTTAAAGGAGAAAATTCTGATTTTTTTTGTTACGTGGGTAGGTAGGGGCTGGAATTGATTCGTCCCCTGCCGGAATATAATATAAGAGTAAGAGATGCGTGGTCGTAGAAAGAGAGAATAGTACTAGTAGTTCGGCAGCTATTAGAGGAAGTTCAGTTGGAGCATAAAGAAGACTAGAGTAAGTGAAATTAATGTCAAGTGGGACAGTTTCGTTGATGAAGTGACAAGTGATAAGCGATTGTTGAATATTCGTCTCGAATACCTACCACAACAGCGAAATTGTCCGGATCGATCCCTCTCCGGAACCGTTTGATCTCATCGAGGTCCAAACATTTCTGCTTCCTAAATGTCATCTCTACCACTTAGAGAGGGTAAAATATTCAAATAAATAATTAAATGGAACCATTCGATGTGTGCGGCTGTCCTTTCAGTTCTCTAAAAAATGGTTCCGTCGAGAAGTTCTGGATCGATACTAGGACTAGGGGTTGGATCAAGGTCAAATAAACGCACTTTTCGCGTAAATTCCAGTAGTAATTCAATCAATTTTAGTATATTTTTTTTAGAAAATCTAGCGTAACTATAAAAAAAAATAGAAATGAGAAGTGACAAATTATTAAGAATTAAAAAAACAGGCCGCGGCAAATTCCATGTCCGGACAAAAATAAAATATAAAAAAAAGGGAGTTTCGTTGCCCTTTTTGGAACTGGAAGCTCTGGAAAAAAATGGAATTTTAGCTATACTATAAATAGGTACAGCTAAAATATTTCCTGAAAATTCCTGCCAAAAAAGATGAGATATGTTTTTTAGGGAGTGTCTCACTGCCCTTTGAAAGAAATTGGGCTAAATCGTTTCTTAAACAATAAAAACAAATTCCAAATTGGCACGAATCATTCAAACAAGCCTTAGCGGCAAATTCCTGCCATTTTTTTATGATAATTATGCCTTTCAGGTAGTGTTTTGCTAACTTTCATCGGCATTCAGCTAAAATGTGTTCAAATTTAAAATAATAAAAACGAAGAGCGGCCAATTCTATTTTTGCAGGAATAATGTAAAAAACAGGCCTTGCGGCAAATTCCTGCTATTTTTTTTATAAAGAAATGGTTTTTAGGGAGTCTTTTGTCAAGTAACTTCCATCGACAATGAAACTTAAATGTGTTTAAAATAATAAAAACGAAGAGCGGCAAATTCTATTTTTGCAGGAATAATGTAAAACAGGTCTGCGGCAAATTCCTGCTCAGACAAAAAATATTTTTCCTTATAGAGGAACACTTTTTGTGGAGTCTTTTGCTAATTTTCATCGACATTGAGCTAAAATGTGCTTAAAATAAGAAAAACGAGGAGCGGCCAATTCGTTATTTGCAGGAATACAGGCCTTGCGGCAAATTCCTGCTATTTTTTTATATAAATAAATGGTTTTTTAGGGAGTCTTTTGCTAAGTAACTTTCATCGACAATGAAACTTAAATGTGTTAAAAATAATAAAAACGAATAGCGGTAAATTCTATTTTTGCAGGAATAATGTAAAACAGGTCTGCGGCGAATTCCTGCTCAAACAAAAAATATTTTTTCTTATAGAGGAACACTTTTTGTGGAGTCTTTTGCCAATTTTCATCGACATTGAGCTAAAATGTGCTTAAAATAAGAATAACGAGGAGCGGCAAATTCGTTATTTGCAGGAATACAGGCCTTGCGGCAAATTCCTGCTATTTTTTTATATAAAGAAATGTTTTTTAGGGAGTCTTTTGCTAAGTAACTTTCATCGACAATGAAACTTAAATGTGTTAAAAATAATAAAAACGAATAGCGGTAAATTCTATTTTTGCAGGAATAATGTAAAACAGGTCTGCGGCGAATTCCTGCTCAAACAAAAAATATTTTTTCTTATAGAGGAACACTTTTTGTGGAGTTTTTGCTAATTTTCATCGACATTGAGCTAAAATGTGCTTAAAATAAGAAAAACGAGGAGCGGCAAATTCGTTATTTGCAGGAATACAGGCCTTGCGTCAAATTCCTGCTATTTTTTTATATAAACTATAAAGAAATGTTTTTTTAGGGAGTCTTTTGCTAAGTAACTTTCATCGACAATGAAACTTAAATGTGTTAAAAATAATAAAAACGAATAGCGGTAAATTCTATTTTTGCAGGAATAATGTAAAACAGGTCTGCGGCGAATTCCTGCTCAAACAAAAAATATTTTTTTTTATAGAGGAACACTTTTTGTGGAGTTTTTGCTAATTTTCATCGACATTGAGCTAAAATGTGCTTAAAATAAGAAAAACGAGGAGCGGCAAATTCGATACAGGCCTTGCGGCAAATTCCTGCTATTTTTTTATATAAAGAAATGGTTTTTTAGGGAGTCTTTTGCTAAGTAACTTTCATCGACAATGAAACTTAAATGTGTTAAAAATAATAAAAACGAATATGTAGCGGTAAATTCTATTTTTGCAGGAATAATTAAAAACAGGCCTGCGGCAAATTCCTGCTTAAAAAAATATTTTTTCTTATAGAGGAACACTTTTTGTGGAGTCCTTTGCTAATTTTCATCGACATTGAGCTAAAATGTGCTTAAAATAAGAAAAACGAGGAGCGACAAATTCGTTATTTGCAGGAATAATAAAACCGACCTTGCGGCAAATTCCTGTCCCAACAAAAAAAAAAATTCTTATAGAGAAATGGTTTTTAGGGAGAGTTTTCATAACTTCCATCGACATTGAGCTAAAAAGTGTTTAAAATAATAAAAACGAGGAGCGGAAAATTCTGTATTTGCTGGAAGACAGGCCTAGCGGCAAATTCCTGCTATTTTTTTTATAAAGAAATGGTTTTTTTTATAGAGTCTTTTGCTAACTAACTTTCATCGACAATGACACTTAAATGTGTTAAAAATAATAAAAACGAACAGCGGTAAATTCTATTTTTGCAGGAATAATGTAAAACAGGTCTGCGGCAAATTCCTGCTCAAACAAAAAATATTTTTTCTTATAGAGGAACACTTTTTGTGGAGTCTTTTGCTAATTTCCATCGACATTGAGCTTAAAATGAGCTTAAAATAAGGAAAACGAGGAGCGGCATTTGCAGGAATAATAAAACCGGCTGTACGGTTTAGGTACACAAAGAACGAATAATGAACTGTATAAATTAATAGACACACATTAAATTAATCTTTTAATGCAAAACTAGTAATTTTACACAATGCTGTAGAACAACCAATCAATTTAAAGGTAATTTCTAATTATGTAGACGATTATAATATGATTAAACGATTTAGTAAGATGAATAATTTGAATTAAGTCGGGGTAGGTATGTAGGTATTTATTTAGTCTGACGAACGAACGATACGAAATAATACGAATATTAGAGACAGCAGGACTTCTGTCCTGGTCAACGAACGAAAAGCGAATCTTTCTTGTCTTGCTTTGCACACCTGACGCAGGCAAGCAAGGGTTACATTTTTACTTTTTCCCTATTCCACGAAGACCACCTAAGAAGTGCATCTCCCGGATCAATATTTAACAGAAAATTCGACATTTCAGTTCTTCTTCATCCTAAACTGTGTCTACATACACATAGACAGTGTCTACATGATTTAAACTAATTTAAAAGCAGCTCAATCTGCAACATATTCCCCCCCTTGGAGTCTCTGACTTCAATAACACTAAATAATTTTTTTTTCTCATACGAAAATTTTCAACATATAATTGCGGTTCTCTCTCGAACGAAATAATAATATTTTTTCTTATTTTAAAATCGTCGAACGAATAGACAAAAAAATAGTCTCAAAATTATTACTTGCATTGTTAATCTTGATTTGGCAGAGGGCAAACCTTTGAAATACTTCTTATGAAATTTCCCCCCTGAGTTTTTAATTTAACCCGAGGTTTAACCATTCGAACTTTGCCGTCAACACCAGGGACGACCTCCATAACTCTAGCTCTTGGCCATTTCAATGGAGGAGTATTTTCTTCTTTTATTAAAACGAGATCGTTAATTTTTAAATTTTCTGAATGGTTTAACCACTTCGGACGATTTTGTAACCGATTTAAATACTCAATTTTATTTTCGTAAGTTCGACATATTCTTTCTACCAATTTCGCGAGCAACACAGCTCCACAGAGTTCCAACCTTGGCAATGTTATACTTTTCAAAGGAGACACCCTTGATTTTGAACAAATTAGTCTACACGACACATCCTTATTTGAATATAATACACGCAAATATACGCAGGCGCCATAAGCTTTTAAGCTGGCGTCACAAAATCCATATTTTCTGCATAATTAATTTTGCAGTTACTACGACGGGACCTAACAATCCAATAGGATCGAAGATTGAAGCAATTTTCGACAGAACTTCTCTTTTTGTGTAATTTTTAATTTCCTTAAATTCGGGCAGTGCCATTACGAGAAAGTCTTCATGAGAATTCCATTGCAAGCCAAGTACCTTACTAGACGAACTTTCATTTTGAATGTCGTAATTATTTTTCGAATTATAATTATTTTGATTTGAATCAACTTGGAAATCCTCATTCGAATTATTTTCATTGAACTCTGTAGAAAAATCTTTGACATTTGAATGCCACTTATGTAACTTAAATCCTGCAGTATTTAATAAACTAATTAATTGCGAAGAAGTTTCGATTAATTCATTTTTCGAATTTGAACTGACGAGCACATCATCCACGTATGTTTGCGAAAGTAACATTTTTGATGCAAGCGGGTAATTTTGCGATTCTTTTTCAGCCAGTTCTTTTAAACATCTAGTGGCAGCAAAGGGCGCGAAATTCGTACCATACGTTATTGTTAATAACTCTAAACATTGTAAAGGTTCATTTTCATTTTCACGCCACAGGATGTTCTGTAAATATGTGTGATTCGGATTTACACGAATCTGACGGTACATTTTTTCAATGTCCGCAATGACTACGAAAGTACCTATCCGAAATCTACATATGATATCGAATAATTCCGGTTGTACCGTATAGCCTTTTAATAAAATATCATTAAGCGATAAACCCGATGAAGTTTTCATCGAAGCGTCAAAAACAACACGCAATTTTGTTGTTTCATTATCTTCACGTATAACTGCGTGATGCGGCATAAAATATTTATTTTCTCCTTTCTCATTATGAGAACTTAGAGGGACGATTTTTGCATGATTTAAGTTTACATATTCATCGATAAATTGTTTATATTTTAATTTTAAATTTGGGTCTCTTAGAAATCGTTTTTCGAGACCAGCAAATCGTTTTCTTGCTTGCAAAAACGATTCACCTAAATTACACGATTTATTTTCTTGATTTTTAAATGGCAAATTTATTTGAAACCGTCCATTTTCTAATCGAATCGTCGTTTCTTTAAAAATTTCTTCCGATTTTGCATTTTCGGGACTTAAAATTGTTTTCTCTTCGATGTCTTCTATCTCCCAAAATTTTTGTAACAGTTCATCGCTACTCGATGACGTATTTAAAAAAGAACAACAATTGGGTGAACTATTCCCTAGTTCATTATACGAATTAATATTAGAATGCTTTGGCTTATTATTTGCCAATTTACCGCCGACGACATATCCTAAGAGTGTACTAAAAAGGGTTGGCATATCCGCCCCTAATTTAATCACTCCTGGAACGATTAAATCATAATAGACGTCTGCTCCTAGCAAGATGTCGATTTTCGACGAGACATAAAACTTTGGATCAGCTAACATAATGTGATCCGGTATTTTTAAATTTGATACGTTTAGAGTAGTTTGCGGTAGTTCGCAAGTTATTTTTTCCAATACTGCACACGAAACTTTGAACGAATTTTTTCTATAAACGTTTGACTTAATGGTTAAATCAACCATCTCATTTGATTGAGCATTTATTTGCGAGATTCCTGATATTTGCAATTCTTTACGATAAGTATTCGAATTTAATTTGTCTAGCAATTCTTTTGTGCACATGCTAATCTGACTCGCCGAATCCAGTAAGCACCTAGCCGAAACTGGATCGCCGTTGCGATTATAAATTGTTACCACTGCTGTGGCTAGTAGGATTTGCGAATTATTTTGCGAATAAGTGGAAAACGATAACGAACTTTCGGGCTTATTTTCTTTATTTTTATTTTCATTTACGATACTTCTTTGCTTGGGATCGTCTTGCGACCTTGATTCTACTTGACTCGAATTCTTTTGATTTACGATTTGTCCCGATTCTCTATTTTCTGGCGTTGATCGATTTGAATTATTATTAGTTGAATAATGTTTATTTTGATATTGGTTTACACCCTCGTTTACACCATACGTACGATTTTGACGATTAAATTGACGATTAATTGTGCCTGAATTAGGTTTATGGAGATCCTGCCACTGGCTGCGACTTTCTGTGCGACGAATTTGAAAATTTCTAGGATTTGAATGAACTTCTCGATCAAAATTGATATGAAGTAGAGTATTATGCCTTTTGCCACATTGCCAACAATTATTCCCAGTGCAAGTATCATCGACCGAATGTTTCCTAAACAGACATATTTTGCAAAAACCTCGAGAGGTTATAAAGTTGTTTCTTTCCTGAATAGTTAATTGTTTGAATTTATAGCATTGATAAATCGAATGATGCTCTGAGCAAAAATTACAAATTAAATAGGATTGATTTCCTGTCGCCTTTCCTGTCTGTTGTTGATTCGAATTATGAGTTGAACTAATAAAATGATTAACTTTCCTAATCGGTGTAGGACTAGTGCCTTTTGTTGCATCTATTTCCTCTAATGCTTTGCATTGCTTTTCTAAAAAATTAATAAATTCTTTTAACGTTGGTAGGTTCTTGGTATCTCGATGTAAGCAATAAGCCTTTTGCAATTGAAAATCCAATTTCTTGGAAAAAATGTGAATTAAAATTAAGTCCCAAGAATCTACGGGTACATTTAAATTTTCCAAACTTTCGATATTTTGATTAATATGAGTTAAGAACTCCCTCAGGTTTTGAGCCTTTGGCTTCAATAAATTAGGTAAGTTTTCGAATAAATTGGTGATGTGCGCCTCGATTATCGCATACGTGTTTTTATATCTATTTTCTAACAACTTAATTGCAGATTGTAAATTCGAGCTTACCAACGACAAATTCTGTATTAAAGACAGTGCTTCGCCTCTCAAATATCCCTTAAGATAAATTAGTTTTTCGATATTATCTAAATCCTCATTATTTATGATGAGTTTAGTAAACAGATCATGAAAACTATTCCACTCTGCAGCATCACCTGAAAAAATTGGAATTTTGATTTCGGGCAGCTTAACTGTTTGAGAATTTGCACCCTTTGTATTTATACTGGTCGTAACACCCTGAACTAATTCGGCTACAAATTCTTTATTCGATTGTTGTAAATTCGATACGAAATTCTGAAATTCTACGTTTCCATCTAATCTAGGTTGTTGGGTGCTTAGACTAGTTAACTCTTCAATTTTGTTTTCTAACTTCGAAAACAAATTACAAAATTTACTTTCTACATCCTCACTATCTTTAGTGGCATCTTCTTTAATCTCTGCGATCGATTCTTGTATATTTACATAGCTCTGATAAGCTGCTATTAAATTTCTTTTGCGAATTTCGATTTGATTTTTATTATTTTCATTTTTTAAATTCTCCTCAACCCACGTTTCGATTTTTGTAATTAATCCTTTCGCGTAACCCCTCTTTTTCTTCAAATTATCCATCTTTTTACAATATTACTTAACAAACGATATTTTTATAACACAGAATAATATAATAAACGATTTTTCATACAATGGTACGACTGACGAACATTTAGGTACTTACGATATGACATACGATAATTACAGGTATATTAATATTATAAACACGAACGAAATTACAATTATTTATATTTTTACGATCAAAGTTATCAACTTTAGTATTATTCACGAATTCACGAATAGTAGGTAGGTACATCAACCAAACCGACGAATTTAATTAGGTAGGTGGGTCTGAGTGCTTCTTTCGACTCATCAGCTGACGAATTAGGCTTCGAACGATTAATATGCAATTTTGTTGCGATAACGAAATAGGAAATAAGAAACTTTCCTCGAATAATAAATGAAGAGGTACGTTACTCAGTTTGGTGGAATCCAGGAACTTCTCTGCAATCCAGGACCTCGTTTTTGTGGAATCCAGGAATTGCTCTGCAATCCAGAAGCTCGTTTTTGTGGACTCCAGGGCCTTGTCTGCAATCCAGGTGCTCGTCTTTGTGGACTCCAGGGACTTGTCTGCAACCCAGGCGCTCGTACAGAAGTTTCTCTGCAACAACCATCCAACACGAAACACGAAACACTTGTACTCGACAATGAACGATTTTGGACACTTAAAACTGCACAATTTTGTTTAACGACGTATTTACTGCATCCATGGTACACCAGCAACTTCCATTAATTTCCATTTGCACTAAATTCAGTTACAATCCGGCTCGAAGGACCACTTTTATGTACGGTTTAGGTACACAAAGAACGAATAATGAACTGTATAAATTAATAGACACACATTAAATTAATCTTTTAATGCAAAACTAGTAATTTTACACAATGCTGTAGAACAACCAATCAATTTAAAGGTAATTTCTAATTATGTAGACGATTATAATATGATTAAACGATTTAGTAAGATGAATAATTTGAATTAAGTCGGGGTAGGTATGTAGGTATTTATTTAGTCTGACGAACGAACGATACGAAATAATACGAATATTAGAGACAGCAGGACTTCTGTCCTGGTCAACGAACGAAAAGCGAATCTTTCTTGTCTTGCTTTGCACACCTGACGCAGGCAAGCAAGGGTTACATTTTTACTTTTTCCCTATTCCACGAAGACCACCTAAGAAGTGCATCTCCCGGATCAATATTTAACAGAAAATTCGACATTTCAGTTCTTCTTCATCCTAAACTGTGTCTACATACACATAGACAGTGTCTACATGATTTAAACTAATTTAAAAGCAGCTCAATCTGCAACACCGGCCTTGCGGCAAATTCCTGCCTAAACAAAAAATATTTTTTCTTACAGAGGAATGGTTTTAAGGGCGTTTTTGCCAACTTTCATCGACATTTAGCTAAAAAATGTGCTTGAAATAAGAAAAACCAGGAGTGGCATTTGCAGGAATAATAAAACCGGCCTGCTGCAAATTCCTGCCCAAACAAAAAATATTTTTTCTTATGAAGAAATGGTTTTAAGGGAGTGTTTTGTTAACTTTCATACGCATTGAGGCTACAATGCGTTTAAAATAATAAAAAAGAGGAACGGAAAATGCTATACGTACTTTCAGGAATAATAAAACAGACCTGCGGCAAATTCCTGCCCAAATAAAAAATTTCTTATAAAGAAATGTTTTTTTGGGAGTGTTTTGCTAACTGGAATCAGCAATTAGAATAAGAAAAACGAGGAGCGGCATTTGCAGGAATTTTAAAACCGCCCTTGCGGCAAATTCCTGCTCAAACGAAAAATATTTTTTCTTATTATATTAAGAAATGTTTCTTAGGGAGTGTTTTGCTAACTTTCATCGACATTGAGGCTAAAATGCGTTTAAAATAATAAAAACGAGGAGCGGCAAATTCGATATATGCAGGAATAATAAAACAGGCCTGAGGCAAATTCCTGCCCAAACATTTTTTTTTCTTATATAAAGAAATGGTTTTTAGGGGGTGTTTTCCTAACAAACCTGCCCAAAAAATAATACAATTTATCACGACCAAAGGGTTTTTGAGGAGTGTGAAGTTAAAACTTTCATCACCTGAATTATTTTGTTTATTAAAAGTATATTTTTGGCAGGAATTTCCTGCCAGATCTGTTTTTTAATTAATTATTCGTGCCCGTGCCAATTTATAATTTCGCTTTTTGTTAATTGAAAAAAAAAATTAGCTCAATTTCGATTAAATAGCAGGCAGCGAAATACTAAATCAAAAACTCAATTCTCTCGCTAGGGGAGGGATATAACTAATAATGAAAAATTATATCAGTTGCAATTTTTGATAATTATACAAAAAAAAAATAATAATTCTGAGAAAACAGGAAAAAAAACTATCAGAAAATGTTGAAAAAAGCGTTATTTAAAACATTATAGAGACTCAATTCTGATCGCTCTGTAGGTATCGGAAAACAGACACCTTGCCTATAAACTGAATATCAAGTTACCCTTCCCCGATCATTTTTTAACCGCGTTCTCAAGGGACTCATTTTACAGACGCAACTTACTACCTATCTAGTAAGTAAATAATAACGAACTTCTTCCACCTGTTGGTTTTAAACAGGAAAAGGGGGGTACGATTACAAGCAGTACCACCAGTACCAGTACCACCACCACCAGTTAGAACCAGAGAGCAAGGTGCTGGCTGGTGCTACCTTATATCGTGTCTTGGTGTCTTGAAAACCAGCTGCCTTTAAAAAAAAAGCGATCTCTTGATTTTTATCTATAGATCTTTAGAATAATTCTTTTATAATTGTCATTTTCATCAAACTATTTTTTTGGTCATCAAGACACCTAATTCTCAAAACCGCATTCCTTTCCCCCCTTGAACGCACACCGAGCGACTCAATATTTGAATTCAAAAATTTTGGGCGACTTTTTTTACCTCACTAATCACTATTGATTTCTCTCGGCTCTTAGAATTCGAGAGCCGCATTATAGTACATAGTAGGTACGCATGTACCTACTGTTTTATGACACCTGAATTTTTTATGACTCCATCATGTCTTTTATAAGAAGGAGTTCAGAACAATTCAACAATGAGCATTGTTACCTGCCTACCTACCCGACACCGTGACGTATGAAATAATATGATGTGCATACTCCGAAGTGGAATAATTCAAGTTGGGTACAATGTGTTGTAATTGAAGACTAGTTTGATCATTAAAGCCGAGGTGTCATGGAAATGGTTACCTACCTAACCTGACGCCAAGGGGTTGATGAAATTATTTCGATTCATGCGTTCGTGTTGTTGATCTAAAT
This sequence comes from Malachius bipustulatus, assembly GCA_910589415.1. Lineage (NCBI taxonomy): Eukaryota > Metazoa > Arthropoda > Insecta > Coleoptera > Melyridae > Malachius > Malachius bipustulatus. Next base: position 36,220,742 of record OU342636.1, read on the forward strand.
GAAATTCTCGAATTAGAAGGGGAACGCACCCTATGAATCGAGGGTTGTCGTCCAACCCCTATTCGTCACCTGTGCATGATCCATCTGGAAACAATAGTTTCTAGGATATTTAAAATTTCATAGAATCATAGAAATGGGGTGATAAATGGAATTACCTAGTTCGGAATAAAAGTGAATTCTCGTATTTTCTGTCATCATTCTCTCGTGCCTTTCTTTTTTTTTCTATACGGCTCTCCTGCCTCTCTTTATGTTTTCTACACCCTTTCTTTTCTTTATACAGAGTGTATTTTTCAAGCGTTGCAATGCGCTATCTCAAAAAAGATTTAAAATATTTTCAAAAAATTCTGGAGACGTAGTAAGTACAAGGGGGCCTTTCTTTTTCTTTCCTATACAGCTCTCCTGCCTTTCTATTTGTTTTCTATACATATATGCCTTTATTTATGTTTTCTATACAGATTTCCTATCTTTTTTTTATTTTCTGTACAGATCTGCGTTTCCTTTCGTTTTCTATACAGCTCTCCTGCCTTTCTATACGTTTTCTATACAGATTTCCTGCCTTTCTTATTGTTCTTTATACTGAGTGAGTTTTTCTAAGAGTTGCAATGCGCTATCTCGAAAAAGGTTGAAATATTTTCATAAAATTCTGGTGACATAGTAAGTACAAGGGGGTCTTTCTTTTTCTTTTCTATACAGCTCTCCTGCCTTTCTATTTGTTTTTTATACATATACGCCTTTCTTTATGTTTTCTATACGGATTTGCGTTTATTTTTGTTTTCTATACAGCTCTCCTGCCTTTCTTTATATTTCCTATACAGATTTCCTGCCTTTCTTTTTGTTGTTCTTTATACAGAGTGAATTTTTTAAGAATTGTAATGCGCCATCTCGAAAAAGGAAAAAGGTCGCAATATATTCATAAAATTCTTGTAACGTAGTAAGTACAAGGGGGCCTTTCTTTTCTATACAGCTCTTCTCTTTTTCTGTATGCTTTCTATACAGTTTGTCTGCCTTTCCTTTTCCTTATATTTTAAATACAGTTCTACCTCTATTTTCATTTTCTATACAGATCTGCCTTTCATTTTCTTTTCTATACAGCTCTCCTGCCTTTCTTTATTTTTTCTATACAGATTTCCCGCTTTCTTTCTGTTCTTTAGACTACATAGAGTTTTTCAAAAGTTGCAATGCGCTATTTCGAAAAAGGTTTAAAATATTTTCATAATTCTGGTGACGTAGTACCTAAGTATAATCCTGCCTTTCTTTACATAGAAGGCCCAGCCCTGTAATCGACAAAATAAATTTGCTTTTGGTTTGTCTAATTATTGAAATTGAATGAAAAAATCCATAGAAAAAATTGTAAGAATGTTTTTGCAATAAAAAATAAGGCTTCCTATCTTTCACGTTTGTCCGTCTGTGGGTTCGTCAATAATTTTGGAAAGCCAATTAACTGAATATGGTAATACTTACACTGGACTGAATTAGCACCACTCCTAGCTCGGCTTATACTATACACCCTGGGTGTCATTCTAGAATGGCTTCGAGAACCAAAAATGTTAAATTTCTGGAACATCCCACCCAACCAGGATTAGTTTTAGACATCCTGATGTCTCTTCTTGAAAGTTAGTTCTAACTTTACCTCTCATGGGCCAATTTTCCGACGTGACTGTCCCGAGATGCCCGCACAACAGGAGTTGCGAGGAAATAACCGCAGCGACAACGCGTAAGTAAGAAACGCTACACGGTACCAGGCTTTTCTGAACAAGTATAGCAATAAAAGTGCGCAGTAGCGTTTATGATTCAAGTAAGCACGCCTTGTGCTTAGTAAAGGCCATATTATTGGTTAGTCCTTAACCAAGTACAGGTACCCAATTGCAAAGTATACTGATCATAAAATCTACTGCGCATTTTTATTACTATTCGCTGGCCTTAGAATAATAGAACAGGAGAGAGGTGGCTGAGTCGGCAATTCAGAAGTGTCGGTCTCATGGGAAAGCCAACCCAGAGGGCGGAGCCTCCTATCAGCATTGCCAGGATAACTGTCGTCGTTCTATTTATCAGTCACTCTACGGCGAATGTATCGCATTGTAACACTTTAAAAAACTCACCCTGTATAATAAATAAATAATAAATCTTTGTGTTTCTTTTATTTTCTCCCAAAAACATTTTTTTTTTCTAGAATTCTTCAGGAACTCTAGAACTATTCTTCTAGAACAGAAAGAGTATCCGGGAACTGTTGTACTCTCAATTTGAAGTGGGGCGCAAAGTTAGCACCCTTTTTTGTAAAAAAAACAAAAACTGTATTTTGGCTTGTGAGCTACTGCTGCACTACTCTTGAAACTAGCTCGGCCTATACTATACACACTGGGTGACATTCTAGAATGGCCTCGAGAACCAACTAACTAGAACTTGAAAAACTAGAACTAGAAAAACCAAGAAAGAATTGATATCAAAGTTTGGGGTGCTTCATTTTGGGGTTCCAACTTTACCCAGGTCAAGTAAAAACGCCGAGAATAAAAATGAAGCTGAACTTTACGAGAAACGGCCGAGCGCGCAAGAGCGACAAATTCTTGCCAAAGCAAAAAATATTTTTCGGGGGGGGGGGGGGGGGGTATTGATTTTGAAGTGCCAACTTTACACATTAGCCGGAGGATTTACGCTACAACTCAAAAAATAAGCGAGTTATGAATTTTTAGAAAAAATTGCACTTTTGGGCCATTTTTTCATATTTTCTCCAAAACTAATCACTCGTTCGACCTCTCATTTTCTACGTTTTTTCATTCTTTACCAATTTTCTTTTGACATCATAACGATTACTTGGATAGTTTTAATTTTATAAGCAAAAAACGTAAAATTACGGCTATTTTTTTTTAATGGCGCTTCTTCTCAAACAATGGTTTTCTTAACCCACTTTTTACATGAAAAACTCTCTGTAGCTTGGCGTATTATACACCGAGTCATGATGAGTATCTCGTGGTTAAAGTCGTCTTCGCCACGTGTCGTTTTCCAATATTCTTTTTGGCTCTTCAGAATAATTATTATGATAATTTCGAAAAAAAAATCACATGAAATAAGAAATTTCAACTACCTACCTACTAATTCTACACGCAACGCAATCAAGTAGCCACAAACAATAACACAGCACAACCGTTCGATATTTCCCTCTCTGTCTTCACGATTAGGCAACGCCGCGGGAGACCGGTCCGTCTAGTTCTCCAGTTGAGGACAACAATAATACTGCCCGATCCGGCAACCCGGCGGTTATGTAAGCAGCTGTGTCAGGTCGCGTGACGTCATACGAATGAGCAGATCTCACTCACTCACACACGCACACATACAATAAACACCAACACCAACACTAGCACCCAGAGCACCAGCAACCAGCACCAGCACGATTGAAACTCTCCAACTCGACGACTTGCTCTTGCCGGCTGCCTGTTTATTCCGTTCTATTTTCTCTGTCAATTCCGCGCGCTATTGCTATGGCTGTTTCGTTTCATTTCATTTCATTGCTGATGTTCTAGCCTAGCCGAGCCCGTAGTTTTGATCATCAGGCTCTCCATAATCCAATTTCGATTTAATACAAAATTCGGAATGGATGTGGTTGGCGGCGAGGCAAGTTGGCGGAGCCGCAGCGGCGAGGCTGCTGGGCTGAGTTGATCCTCTCTCGAATTCTGTCCCCGTTCGTTTTAGTGTTAGCGGTATCGATTCTGGGGTTTGCGAGTAAATTGAATGGAATCTGTTCGCTTCTGCTTTCTGTTACTATTCAAGATTGGGTGGTAATTAGGTACCTATTAGGTTCAGCAGGTCTTGTTGAAAGTAAAACTTAATTAAGAATTATTATTCTTCCTGGAACGCAATTATTATTTTTTTTTCTAATGTGAAGATTTTTTCAAGCAAAAGATTACTTTGGATTAGATACGACTTCAACATGACGGTGCACTTTCTCATTATGCAGGGTGTTACGTTATGCTATGTACTAAGTTTAAGGGCGTAATAAACATGTTTGATTTTCAAGATAAGGTGTTCAAGGTTTTTTCACCCTCACCAATATTATTGCAAAAAAAAGCACACCATTGACTTTTTTGTAAATTTTGATGTTTTTCCAGGTTCAGCGGCTAAAAATACAACTTTTTAGTCTCTTGACTTTACTTCGTATCTCCTGTCGTTTTCGAGAAAAAAAATAAAATCCGATTCAATGCATGACAAAAAATTGAGAATAATATTTTCAATTTCACCAATATTTATTGCAAAAAATGACTTTTTTTAAATTTTAATATTTTTTTCTGATTAACCAACTAAAAATACAATTTTAATGTCTCTTGACTTTACTTCATATTTCCTGCCGTTTTCGAGAAAAAAAATAAAAGCCGATTCAATGCATGACAAAAAATTGAGAATAATATTTTCAATTTCACCAATATTATTGCAAAAAATGACTTTTTTAAATTTTAATATTTTTTTCTGATTAACCAACTAAAAATATAATTTTAATGTCTCTTGACTTTACTTCGTATCTCCTGCCGTTTTCGAGAAAAAAAAAATAAAAGCCGATTCAATGCATGACAAAAAATTGAGAATAATATTTTCAATTTCACCAATATTATTGCAAAAAATGACTTTTTTAAATTTTAATATTTTTTTCTGATTAACCAACTAAAAATACAATTTTAATGTCTCTTGACTTTACTTCGTATCTCCTGCCGTTTTCGAGAAAAAAAAATTAAAGCCGATTCAATGCACGTCGAAATATTGGAATATTCTTTGCAAGTTCATCAATATTATTGCAAAAAAAAGTACGCCATTGACTTTTTTAAATTTTGATATTTTTTCCAGGCCAAACAGCTAAAAGTACAACTTTTATGTCTCTTGACTTTTTTCGTATTTCCTGTCATTTTCTGTAAATAAAATTAAAGCCGCTTCAATGCATATTGAAAAATTGATTTATTATGATCAATTTTTAGAAATGCGTTGAAGCGGCTTTAATTTTTTTTTCTCGAAAAGGACAAAAGATACGGAGTAAAGTCAAGAGACATTAAAATTGTATTTTTAGCTGCTTGACCTGAAAAAAATATCAAAATTTAAAAAAGTCAATGGCGTACATTTTTTTTTGCAGTAATATTGGTGAGGGTGCCCTCCCTGGACTTAATAATAAAAAAACTTAAGTTACTACTTAAAATTGCCCCAGGAACGCGCTCTTAAGATAAAAAAGTAACACCTTGTAGGTACATGTATTAATTTTTTTAGGGATTTAAAATTTTCTTATTGCACAGCTACGAGTACCTCCTACAAAAATTGCGGTTTCGACAAGACGGTGCACCACCTCATCATCATCATCATACCAAGATTTTTTAGCACTAGCGGCTTCTTTTCAAGTAAAACAGAAATTTTTATGGGAACATGGATGATATGATGACTCCTGTGATTCCAGCAATGTAGAACACCTCCTCATTACCTAATTCATTGAACATAAAAGTTGAAGTTTTTTCATGAAAGAATGGATTTAAAATAATTTTATTGTCATTTGTCACATAAAAAAATGGTGGTTTCAACAAGACGGTACCGCTCCTCAGTTCTCACCTATGGATATCACGCTTTTTACGTATTTAAAAGACACCCATAGCACAGCTAAAAACAAAAATGTGATTTCGACAAGACACTGAAGATAATTTTATTCGTACATTTCGTACATACTAAAATTGTGGTTTCAACAAGACGGTACTCCTTCTCATTATAAGTGTTACGCTTAGTTTTTGCGGATTTAAAAGACACTCATTGCACACCTGCCTACAAAAATATTCGTTGCGACAAGACAGTGCCCCTCCCCATGATACCAAGTTTTTTTTTATCGCTGACAGCTCTCATAAAGCAAAAAGTTAACTTTTAGTGGAAAATGGATAATTGTGGTTCAAGCAAGAGATAAAACACGTTCCTCGTAAGCTCCTTCGTTCATTCCTTCATTGTAAATGTGAAGCTGTTTTTGGTAACTACGCAGGGTACTACGCCAGTGTTGATTTTTTCACGAAAAAATGCTTGAAGATAATTTAATTCTCACACACAAAATTTATGGTTTCAACACTTTCTCATTTGGGGATTTAAAAGATTCCCATCGCACAGTTACTTACAAAAATTGTGGCTTCAATAAGACGGTGCCCCTCCTCATTATACCAAGTTTTTTTGTAACCGCAAGCACTTCTGTGTAAGTAAAATGTTTTCAAAAGTTAATTTTTAGATTCCAGCATGATGGTACACCTCCTCATTCAACTAATCGAGCGCCTATTTTATTTAGATGAGTTGAAGTATGTATTGATTTTTTCATGAACGAATGGATTTAAAAGACTTCATCCTCACATGCAAAAATTATGGTTTCAACGAGACGGTGGCCATCCTCATTGTACCAAGGTTTTTATTTATAACCAAGTTGGTTATAAAAAAAAAAACAAAATTATCGGCCATAAAAGAGAAAGTTCAAGAATTACCTTCAAGAATAGACTACAGGGATAACTAGAAATTAATCCAGGTTGGAATGTTCCAGAAATAGATCCAGAATAGATAAATAAATAGGACATTCAGACTCCAGAGTAAGTTGGTTCTCGAAGCCATTCTAGAAACTCATCCAGGGTATATCTAGCGGTTTAAACATTAAACCTTTCCATTATAACAATAACTGCTGATTTTAATAATAATTAAATTATTGATGAGTGAAAATCTTAAAAAAGTAAAGAGACCATAATATTGTATAAGTTTCCTGTCTCTAAGTCAAGTTGGTGAAATTTCTAAAAGTTCTAAGGCGACTTTTAAAACGCCAAGCACCTCGGGAGTTAATTTAACTTAAAACTTGGAAAGAATAAAAAAGTATCCAAAATTATTGCAGTTTTTATAGAGACCCAAGGTAGACGTTACTACTTCCAGTCCCATTCTTGTTGGCCTCTTTTTGCTCGAACTTTGTTTCAATTTCGGCAAGAACTTCAATTTTATTCAACACCTCTCTCTACGAACGTCCTCGTTACAATAAATTCCCTGAGAGGACAATTTTCAGCGACTATTGCAAACTTCCATCGCACTTACCAGACACAATGGACACGACTCGGCGATCGCCGTATGAGAGAAAAAAGGGAAAAAGGAATAAAACGCCGCTGCTACCGCACCGTTGGCTGCCGTTGCCGTTTCAAGGAATTAATTATAATTGTTGCAACGTGGTCGTTACATGAATCAGACATTGTTCTATTTGCGAATATAATGCTCTATTGTGGACTCCGGTTTCTAAATTCTCCTACCATTATTATGCGCCTTCCTCCTCGAGCCGTAATCGTTTTGGCGTTTCCCAGGCGTTTCTGTGGTATTTTCAGGTGTGCGATTCAGCGCCGCTGCAAACGATGCTTTTGCGTGCTCGATGCGCGAATGGGAATGTTTTTGCTAATGTCAGGTTTAATGATGGAAAACAAGGAAAAAAACAACAGAGGAACTTAATACATATTTCCGTTGAGATAGGAAATTATACCCAGAGGGAGTTGCATTAGTGACGTGGGCACACCACGAAGATACACTGAAAAAAATGGTGCCAAAAATCGCACTTGGACTGCTCTCAATGATTAACGATTTGGCGCTTAAATATTTCGCAGGAATCTACTGGCACTGGGGAGCAATTCGCTCTTAATTATGCGCATCTCTAATGGAACTACCTATGTGTGCAACGCGGTTTACTTCGGGTCTCTGAGTGGTCAAGTTCCGAGGGTGGCTATAAATTAGGTACTGACGGAAACTTCCAAAAAACTTATCAAGAACCAACTACCACGATTCCTGGCAACATTCAATGAAAACTGTGGCACAAACTCTCATTCCCACAGCCGCAAAAGTTTTAGTACCAATACATTAAAAAACAGTGCCAAATTCCAGATGCACCACTCAATTTCAGCCCAACAGAAAACAACTGATCCCAAGTTCAAGCAAAACTAAAAAAAAACAGTGCCCAAAAAGAGACGATCAAAATGGTGTCAAAAATCGCATTTATCTGGTTTTCAATTCTAGCAAAACAAGAAAAAAGGTGCCACACTTTTTTAGCAAAAATGCATAAAAATTATGGCACCAATTTTCACCACCCTAGCCATACAGGTTTAGTAACAATAGATTAGAAAATTGTAGCAAAATATATGGAAAAATGGCGCGTACCGCACAATTACAGCAACACTGCCAAAAATTTTTAAATTGCTACCAGAACAATCACCAAATCAACATGGAGCCAGAAATCCCCCTTCCACCGCTTTCAATGCTAACAAAACCGGAAAACATGGTGCCACACATTTTCTAGCAACAATGAATAAAAATTTTCACAAATTCACGTTTCCTATAATACACCAAAAAGTCCCAGTAAGAGTGGAACAAAAATGGTGCCTAAAATAAACTTGTATCACTCAATTTTAAGAAACCAGAGTAATATGACGTCATCACTGTAGCGAAATACTCGGCGAAATATAAAAGAGTGCCAGTGCCACACACGTCTAGCAGCAAGCAACGCCGAACATAAACGTTTGCATAAAATCATGTACCACCGTGACACCATTGTGGCAACAATAAATTTGACTTGTGCCGGTGCCACATAATTCTAGCTCTAGCAAAACATAAAACTACAGGGCGAAAAAAGCACTGATTACACTCAATTGGATGGCAAAATATATAAGAAAAACGAGTACACAATTGCAGCAAAAATTGATGATAAAACATTGCAAAAAAATCGACTTTGCACATCTCAATTCTAGCAAAGCATAAGAATTACTACTCAACAACTCTGAATCAAAATAGTGCCAAAAATCGCATTTTTACTGCTTCAATTGTAGAAAAACAGGACACGTTACCAAGCATTGTTGTCACACTTTTATAGTAACACTGAATAAATATCTTCATAATTTACATTTGCTTTCCAGTTCTATAAAAGGAATGAAAAAATGTGCCCAAAATAACATATGTGAAAAAAATGCTATCATACAATACTAGCAACGCCAAATAAATTTTGGTGCAGAAACTCACGTTTGTACCACCATGACACACTTTTAGTCCTAAAAATCAGGTGGTGCCACATAATTGTAGCAAAATATAAAAAATGGTGCCATACATTCGTAGCAACCCTGAAACAATTGCGCCACAACTCATATTTTTTGTACCACCACGCAATTCTATGCAAAAAAAAAAAACAATTGCGTCTCTCAATTCTAGTCAAGCGGAAAAATTATCACTAGATGCTACTGTGAATAAAAATGGTGCCAAAAATCACACTTTTATCGCTTCAAATGTAGCAAAACAGGACATGTTACCAACCAATGTTGCCACATATTTGCTGATAAGTTCTCGAACGAATGAAAAAATGTGCCCAAATAACATTTGTGAGAAAAAAAAAACACGCAAGTTTAGCAGCACCGAATTCATTTTGAGCAGAAACTCACGTTTGTACCATCAAGACACACTTTTAGCACTAAAACTCGGGTGGTACCACGTAAACACGTAATTATAGCAAAATATGAAAAATGGTGCCACAACTCATATTTTTTGTATAACCAACCCAACCACCACGCAATTCTATGCCAAAAAATCGCAATTGCATCTCTCAATTCTGGCCAAGCAGAACAATTACCACTGATGCTACTATGAATCAAAATGGTGCCAAAAATCGCACTTGTACTGCTCTAATTGTAGCAAAACAGGACATGTTACCAACCATTGTTGCCATACATTTATATTATAGCAACGCTGAATCAAAATCGTCACAAATTCACACATTTGCTGACAAGTTCTAGAACGAATGAAAAAAAGTGCTCAAATAACATTCTTGAAAGAATAACTAACCATCACGCAATTCTATCCCAAAAAATCGCAATTGCACCTCTCAATTCTGGCCAAGCAGAACAAATACCACTGACGCTACTATGAATCAAAATGGTGCCAAAATTTTGGTGCTTTAATTGTAGCAAAACAGGACATGTTAGCAACCATTGTTGCCACACATTTGGATTATAGCAAAACTGAATCAAAATCATCACAAATTCACACATTTGCTGTAATGTTCTAGACCGAATGAAAAAAGGTGCCCAAATAACATTCTTGAGAGAAAAAAATGCCACCATACATTTTTAGCAACCCTGAAAAAAATGCACCACCACTCATATTTTTTGTACTACCAACAACCACGCAATTCTATCCCAAAAAATCGCAATTGGGTCTCTCAATTCTGGCCGAGCAGAAAAATTACCACTGATGCTACATGACTAATGAAAATGGTGGCAAAAATCGCACTTTTAATGCTTTAATTGTAGCACAACTGGACATGTTACCAACCAATGTTGCTACACATTTATAGCAACACTGAATAAAAAAATGTGCCCATTTGTGAAAAAAAATGCAAGACAAGTCTAGCAACCCTGAAATAAAGTTCGTTAAAACGTGTTTCTTATAATTACACAATGAGCATAACCATAACGTGTTGACGAATGGATTAAAAAAGTCGACTTTTATGGAAGGAATGTGAAAGCAGGGTGGCGCGCAGTCGTTGTGGAACCGCGCCGAAAGTCATGTAAATGGATAACGATGAAATATATATTGGAAGACACTAATTCTAAAAAAACGTCCACTCAATTTGTATTCGCTCTAATATAATAAATTACTTCCTGCATGGCATCATCATCAGTAACAGGTTAATTTTTAATAGTCTTCCTGATATCAGTGTTGCCAGTTTCTCGGAATTTTTTCATATAGAAACCTTAATCTTCTTCATCTTTAGTTAACATAAAATACACCCAAACAACTTTGCTTCTTTCTATAGAAGAGCAAAGGAAAAAAAAAAGAAGCGCTACCATTATTGGGACTCGACGGCACCACTACTTTTACGATTTAAATTTATTGCCCAGCTTGATGAAATAAAATATTCCAATAGCTCTATCGGACGGAATAATACAACCGAAACAGTCCTAATCGTTTTTCTAATCGGGCAAACGCGCTAATTAGGCACGGGCATCGTTTAAAAGACAGTGCGCCAAATCGAAAATGTCCATTTCTGGTACTGGTACTGGAACTACTAGTACTGGTACCGCCGGAGGCGTCCATTATAACTAAGATCCCCAGATAACTAGATGTGTATTTTATAAATAATAATCACGGTAGGCTTCTTCTTGCGAAAGCTGTGCCGCCGATGGTACCTTGACTCCGTCCGGCTTTTTGCGTTACATAAGCTCCCAGGTACCAGTTTGTATGTGTGTGTTTCTACTGTCTTTGTGTGTGTTGGTGTGCGTTGGTACATTGTAAACCCGGCAAAGGTATAATTAAATATTATTAATACAAGACATGCAACGATGTTGATGGTCGTGGTAAATAGCTAAACAGGTTATTGGTCAGTAATTGCGTGATGGGCGCTTGAAAAACTTGCTCCGGGAAATACGAAGTGTTCTTGATCGTGCGGCGTTGTAGATCGCCCATTCGCCCGAGACTGAATGAGAGCGAAAAAGCGATGGAAATAATTCGTTCCATCCAGAGACTCAAGCACCAGCACCACCTGTTTAAAATAGCGCAGCCGCTTTTAAAGTTAAACTTTTTTTTTGAAATATGAGGCCAAAATTAGACGCAATTAATTAAAAAATTGATAAATTCACTTTTAATTAACGGAGTTTTGATAAGGTTTAATGTTCAAAATGCACGATTAATTGTTACGACACGATTTAGCGGGAATATCTGACGATTCCCGATGAAAACGAATAATTAACGAGGTGTAAGATAAGTCTCGTTTCGTTACCTAGTTAATGTTCTAAGGTTCACTAATACTAATACCGGGTAAGTTCATATCTAAAGACTCCATCCACGAAAGAACGAGCAATTCGAGCGGCCCTTGTTATACCTCTATGATCGTTCAACAGGCCGGGGTCGCAGGTAAACTGATCCTTCTTCCTTCTCCCCGCGTTGCAGTATGCTAGAAAACTTCAGTTTTACTTGTTTTTATGAGATTTATGGATTATCTATCAACATCAGAAGAAACATCCGGATTTTGATTCCATTTATTCTGGTTTATTTTCCTGTTCCCACTTGCGATAAGTCTTCCCTTTGCAATAACGCATAGACAAAGGGAAGAATTAAATATAAGTGAAGGAACCCTTAGAGTGAAGTTTGCTTTTAACAGCCCCTACTCTTTGTTGGAACGACACTTTCTCTTTTAGATTACCACTTTTTTGGGAATAATTCGCGCATTAGTTTTGACTTTTCATTGATTTGTACACGTTTTTATGAGATTTATGAACTTTTTATAAACATCAGGAGAAATATCTGGAATTTGATTACATTTATTCTTGTTTATTTTCCTGTTCAAGGTAGAGGTTGTGACTAGTCTCAATCTCAGTGTAATTTGACAGTGACAGTTGACACGATAGTAAGCTTTCTATTTATTTATTTTTTCCACACACCATCATCCTACAGATTCTTTCTCATTTTGTCACGGCCGAGTTTCTTTTACACAAACAAACGCACAATTAAAACAATTATTCACCGTATTATTATTATTATTATTATTATTATTATGAGGGAAAACCTCGAAGTTGCTCGAGTCTAGGCTCATTTGATGAAAGGTTCCTACGATAATAATAGTGCAGCGAACTTTCAAGAAGTTGGCCTTGGTTTGTCCCAGTCACCGATCTCTTTTCGCATCGACAGGGTTGCCAATTTATATTCATTACCATCTTGCTAGTTTTTCCCATGACGAACAGTCAAATAAATAATAAAATAATATTCCAAAAAAAGGCGATCGAATTTAATTAATTTTTTCCGAATTCCATAAACAGGCAGAAGAGAAAGCGAGTTAATATTGTATTGTCAACAAGTTATGAGTTGTGTTTAAAGTTTCACGTCTCTAACTCATCGGGACGTATGTTTAAAATCGATTGTAAGATTTGGACCGCAGACAGACATACATATAATAAAGCGAGTTAATAAAAATGGGGAAGTTTTCAAAATTTTTTCAAACTTGATTAATAGACACGTTATATTTGTGGAGCAGAAAATAAATTTAATCACTTATACTTGTACATTGTACTGGTACTTTTGAAAACAACGCAAATTACGTTAAAGCAAGATAGTCGACGTAAAAATAAAAATTATTTTGCGCAGTTTTCATTTCAGTCGAGTTATTGTGCTCTATCACAAGAAAAGCGAACTTTCATGTTCGCACTGTTCGCAGAAATTGCTTTTGCTTCGTAATCTTTTTTTTTACCGACTAGGTACACTAAAGGTTTATTTCGCGCACGATAGCAAGACCATATTCCGATTATTAACGTTTGTTTATTTGTTTTGCGACGAGAAACTTACCTCCAAGGTGACACTCGAGTCAGTCACTTGACCACCTTGATGATAATAGTAAGAATAAAACACATTTTTTCATATATAAAATATTTAGACCTCGATTTAGACACTCGACTTGCTATTGCGACTGGTCACCGTTTGTTTTCTAAAATTGCGGACTGTCAGATTTTTGGGTAACCCCCCTCCCCCCTTCACCCCAGTTACCAGCAATCCAGAAAATTGTTGGAATTGAATTTACGTTCCTTACAGGGTTGCCATTGATCGAGTAAGGAGTTTGGGGTTATACCAAAACGATCTAATTACCTAAATTTTATCACGAATAAATTTGCCACCCCCCTCCAGGACAAAGACAGAAAACGATTTAATGGTACGAGCGAGGGTACGAGACAATGAGACATTAAAATAGATCAATAGAATGGGCCCCAAAATCGACCCCTGAGGTACTCCATCGCCCAACTGAACCACCCGAGCAAACCTTCACCCATTTCAAAGTGCACCAGTTTGGGAGTTAGTTAGGTTATGGTAACGGTCTATTTATAAAAGCAAGAGAACGTCCCCGATTATCAAAAGAGAGAGAGAGAGAGAGAGAGAAACAGATTTGTTAAAACAGAAGGACGTGGCGTAAACACAACAAAAATGATAGAAGTCTAATCCAAAACTTTGATTGCCTTTAACAATGAGCGCCTAAGGCACAGTTCTTCTTCGGCAGACTACCAGAAAGATCATCAAGACAAGGAGATGAATGAATATAGCTTGGACGCTATACAAAGACTTTAGTATTCGGAAGGAGTAAATCAAAAAACTTTTCAAGGTTCTAAACCCAGTTGTGAGCCATGTTGAAAGTTTCAAGTCTCCAGCTCTTCGGGAAGTTAGTGAAACATTGGACGGCAGATAGACAGGCAAGGAAGAAAGCGAGTTAATAAAAACGTGGAAAAAAAATGAGGTGTTATTATTAGAATGGGAGAAGGTGCTCACTAATCGAAATAAATGGAAATATGTAGTAGCGATAATGAATGAAATAGTGGCAACAATGCGGAAATACATAGAAATAAGTGGAAATACGGTGAAAATATGTAAAAATAATTGGGAAACGAGTGAAAATAGTAGTCATTATGTAGAAACAGTGGCAATAATGTGGAAATAATGTAAAAAAAGGGGAAATATTGTGAAAATAATGGAAATAATGTGGGAATAATGCACAAAAAGTGGAAATATCTTCCGAGACGATGTGCATTCATTCACCAGTGGAAATAATTGTTTACTATTATAAAAATAACAGAGAAATGATAGTATGGAAATGGAATTACTGGAAATAGGGTAAATAAATGGAAATAATGTGGAAATAGTAATAATAATAATGCGGAAATAGTAATAAAAATGTGAAAATAGTGGACAGAAAGGGATGTAAATATAATCAGAGACGATGTTCGTTCGCCGATGGAAATTGTGGACATAGTGTAAATAATGGAAATAAAATGAAAATAAATGGAAATAGTTGTCAATAAGGAAATAGTTGTCAATAACTGGAAATAGTGTCGGACATATTTGAGAATAATTGGAACATAATGTAGAAATAGTGGTAATAATGTGGAAATTACCTACTAATGGAATTAGTGGAAATAATGTGGAAATAGTGGACATACAGAAAGTGGAAATATTTTCCGAGGGGGTGTTCGTTCAACCATGGAAATAATTGGATATACTGTGGAAATAGTGGAAATAATATGGAAACACTGTGAAAATAATGTGGAAATGATGGACAGAGAGTGTAAATATCATTCAAGACGGTATTCGTTCACCCGAGGAAATTGTACACTATTGTAAAAATAACTGGCAATAGTATGGAAATAATATGAAAATTGTGGAAATAATGTGGAAATAGTAATAATAATGTGGAAATAATATGAAAAGAAGTGCGGAAATAAGTGGAAATACTGCCGAAATAGTAGCCATAATGCGGAAATAGTGCCCACTGTTCCGTTTTCCGTTCCCATGTTTCCCTTTTCCATATAATTCCCTCCTTATTTCGAATTATGCACGGGGGGAGAGGAACGTGACAACATGGTGCGCGAGACCATGTCCTATGGGCATACAGCCAAAGGGTGCCTACCACTTCACCCATGATTATGAGATGAACCGCCGTCGCCTTCGGTCCATGTCTGTGTATACATGAGTGTTTACATTGCAATCCAAAAGTGCTATGCGACGCGATAGTATCTTCGGCCCTGGTCGCCAAATGAAAAGCTCACTAAGCTGTCTACATGGGATATTTAAGGTAGGTGCATAATTATCATCCTTGAAATTATACCCCTTAATTGCTCCCCTAATTATTTTTCCGCTGGTCCTTCGAGTAATTAAATTTAATCAAAATTCCAAACCGCGTAACTTACTATACAAATAGAACAATTGAGTTCTTGGCAGTAAGTCTATACGCAACACCCACAATGTAGAAATAGTGGACAGAGAGTGTGAAATTGTACACTATTGTAAAAATAACTGGCAATAGTTTGGGAATAATAAATGGAAATAATGCGGAAATAATGTAGAAATAGTGACGATAATGTGGAAATAATATGAAAATTGTGGAAATAGGGGACATAAAGGTAAAGTGGAAATATTTTCCAAGAGAGTGTGTTCGTTCACCCGTGGAATTAATTGTTCGCAATGGTAAAAATTCTTGTAGGTGTGGAAATATTGCGGAAATAGAAGAATTAATGTAGAAATATTGTAAATAGTGGAAATAAAACGATAATAAATGGAAGGAGTGGAATTGCACTCTTTTTCATGGAGTGAACCATCAAACGAGGGGTCGTTGGAATGGTATTGTGAGGGGGTAAAAATAAAATAAACAAAAACCGCTACAAAAAATAGCCAGCAGTACTTTTCTAGCAGAAAACTCGATTCTTTACGTACGCATGACTAAATAATGACTTGTTGGCTTTCCCGATAGGTCCTTATCGAGGAGTTGCTGCCGATCTGACGCAGGTGCGCAATTAATTTCAATTAAAAAGGAGAAACGAACATAAAAAATTGATGAAAACGTCCAGAACGTTACCAGATGTAATAAAACACACGGCTCGACCAATAGCCGATAGATAATAAAAATATCGTATTCCCGTTCGAAGGATACCAGTCCATTAATCAAGTAGTAGGTCAAGGCGGTGTTGCAATGCAACTAGATAAGAGTGTTGTATTTTTAACAAGAAATTGCTATAATGGCCGGTGCAACTATTTAGCAAACAGTAGTTAGTATTAGTAGTAGTAATAGTAGTGGATAAGCAAGGAAGAACGGGTACGTTAACCTCTTGTGTAAAAGTGTGCAATAGGCGAGCTGATGCTGCTTGCTGCTCGCCGCTTCTGAAATTCGCATGTAAAAATACTGGCGGTATGGTAACTGTTACCGTAACGCGTGTTTCGGTAACGGGTTTTCAGCATCTAAACCTCGATTAGTTTACTTTTATCTTAATGGAAGAGCGCTCTTCCTAGCGAAAAACACTCAGTGGAAACTGTAGTTCTTGGTACGTCTTGTCCGATATCAGAACATCACATAAAAAGACCTGGATTATTATTAATTGACTCATTCGACTGGTAACAGCAAGTAACGAGTTGAATATAAAAAAAAAATCAACTGGTAGAATGCTCTATTAGATGAATATTATGTCGCATGGTTTGCAGAATATATTTCTACCTGAACTTTTTCCCGTACCAATTTTTTTATTTGCGGGGTGGGTCCAGCAAAATTATAAAAATTAACGATTGTTTTGTCCTAATAAGGATGTATAGTTGGTGCTCGGCAATGGGGATGCTCGGTAATATAATATTAAATGTAGAACTATTCCAGGATTTTTACATTATTACGTGACGATCCTGCAGGCAAAATTTTTACCATCCCTCCTTCTCCTGCCACCCTCATTCCCGTTTTCACGAAGAAAATCGTACATTCGTCTGGTCACCTCTGATCGAGACACAGACATCGTTCATTCACGTTGGTTCCGCTACTATGAATAACTCAAAACTCAACCTAAATCACTCAAATTAAATCTCTCAACTCATTAACCGGTAATTGAAGTGACTAGCGCCCATAATCGGTTGTGACATCAGCATTCAGATAACTCCAAGGTGAGTGCACTATTATTATTATTATTTTTTGGCATGCTTTTGGTATCAAAAATCAAATTTAAACATCAAATCACAACACGTTTATGCTCATCACAGAGTTTATGCAATAAACTGGGTGAATGTTGATTGCAGGATGAAATCCATAGGGAAATGTTGTTTAAATAATAATTACTAAATCTCTCTAGTCAGGAAATGTATCTGTGACAATTCTCCAATCCCCAAATTGAACCGGTTCTTCAGATTACGATTCGTCAGTATTTTCGTCCAAGGAACTGAAATCGTTCTGACCTTCTATAACAATTGTCATAACCGGGATTGTTTGTAATATTTAGTCGGTGTACGCTATCATTACGATGAAGTACGCACCAGAAGACTCGCGAGTACCACAAGAAGAAGAAACTACCTATGTAAGAACAGACTACCAGATTATTATTGTGAAATAAATCAAACAGATGTATCGATTTTATAACACCCATTATTATGTATTGTTAACAAATTGCTCGAGAAATTTTTTCTCATGCCTTATTGCATAAGGAGATCGGAATCGTAAACCTATAACAACACCATAATGGGAGATATTTTCATTGTTCGTGCGTAGGTAATCTAACTATTTGTAATAATTGTAGTTTTCACATAGGTAGAAGTAATGATATAGAAATCGTTCTTCATATTTATTTGCAGAAGGGATTAGAAACTCGCCGAGACTGCTGCACTGGCTACTCTTCTATCGCTTCTGCTTGGAAAGCGATAGAGTTAATTGTTGTGCAAGACTTTTTTCTGATCTTGTGCGCCATTGTTGTCGGGTTTAGGGGAATTCGCCATGGAACTGAAGCACAATATTCTTCTGAAGCACAATATTCACGATTTATTTGGACATATCTTATTTCTTACCCGGT
Source organism: Malachius bipustulatus (assembly GCA_910589415.1). NCBI lineage: Eukaryota > Metazoa > Arthropoda > Insecta > Coleoptera > Melyridae > Malachius > Malachius bipustulatus. The sequence goes on from OU342636.1 coordinate 36,239,074, forward strand.
TCAGGTCAGGCTACTTCATGTAAGCAAGAAAAAGCGTTTGGGTTGAGCGTGCGGGTGTGCCCATCTAGATCATAGATCATAAAATTACTGCGCACACGTTTTACATATTATATCTCTTCAGTCGTTTGAGCGTAGTGTTGGAGCACTGTCCATATCCGCCATTTTGGTGCCCAACAACAAGAGATAATTTTTTCGACCACACAGATAATACAAGTGAAAGTTCGCATCCGCCATATTGGAGCCAACTAGCGGCAGTTATAATTTTCGACCACAGATTTTATACCTACACACCAATGTCCATATCCGCCATTTTGGAGCCCACTGACGGCAGTTGCTCATTTCTGATCACGCAGATTTTATACACGCTATAGAAGTTCATATTCGCCATTTTGGAGCCCACTGAGAGCAGTTCTCATTTCCGACCACACAGATTTAATACACATTATACAGGGTGTTTCAAAACATGTGTCGGAAAGGTGTGCTTCCCTGCCTCGTTCCAAGAGAAAAAGTTCCTATTAACATGGGGACGCAAATGTACCGTTTTCGAGATGCAAGGGGTCAAAATTTTTTTTTTTAGTTTTTTTGGGAAAATCAATTTTTTTATGTCTTAGTGAAACAAATCATAAAAAAAAATATCTAAAACAAGTGATGATTTTGTCCATAACAAAACATGTTGCTACTTTTATGTATTTTGTCATAAAAAGCTGTTTTTCTCGAAAACAGTTCACATTAGAGTATTTGACCAAGAGCACATTTTTTATGTAAAAAGCATCGGCGGTTTAAAATGTGCTTCCACAATGGCATCAATTTTACCAGTGACGTAGAAATTGGGGGCAAAAAAATTTCAAGAAATCCCTAAATCTCCGCCACTGCCACATGAAATAAATTTGATAAGAGCTCAAAAAGTGAATAATATTAATGATAAGATGTGTACAAAAAATCAGTTTTATATCTGAAACGGTCCCTGAGATATCGTCAAAAAGCTAAAAAAATTTCCTTTTTTGACACCCTGTATCTCGAAAATGGTGGGTTTACGGACCCATGTTAATGGGAACTTTTTTCACAGAACGCGCCAAAAAATCACACCTTTCATTTTCCGACACAAGTTTTGAAACACCCTTCAGATGCCCACGTCCGCCATTTTGGAGCCCACTGAAAGCAATTCTCATTTTCAATCACTCAAATTTTACACGTTATAAATGTCCACATTAACCATTTTGGAGCCCACTGAAACCTCATTTTCGACCACAAGGCCAAAAAACACGACAGAAGCTCATATCCGCCATTTTGGAGCCCACTAAAACTAAAAGCAATTTAAATTTTCGATCACTCAGATTTTTTACACGTTATAGATGTCCATATTAGCCATGTTGAAGCCCACCGAAACCTCATTTTTGACTACAAAAGCTTTTATAGGCGACAGAAGTCCATATCCGCCATTTTGGAGCCCACTGAAAGCAATTCTAATTTATTATCGCCCAGATTTTTTACACGTTATATGTCCACATTCACCATTTTGGAGCCCACTGAAACCGCATTTTAGACCACAAGGCTTTTTATACATGACAGAAGCCCATATCCGCCATTTTGGAGCCCACTAAAACTAAAAGCAATTTCAATTTTCAATCACTCAGATTTTTTACACGTTATAGATGTCCATAGTAGCCATGTTGAAGCCCACCGAAACCTCATTTTTGATCACAAAAGCTTTTAAAGGCGACAGAAGTCCATATATGTCCATACTAGTCATTTTGGAGCCCACTGAAACCGGCTCTCATTTTCGACAAAGCATTTATACACGGCAGAAGTCATTATCCGCCATTTTGGAGCGGTTCTCAAAAAATCTCGCAACACCTGGTCTTATAAATAAAACATACAATTAACTTTGTATCAAATTTAATCATACAAAAAATCCACTGTCAAAAAAAACCACGGTTTACTTATAGCTTATATCCAACACGCAACCTCAGGTACATAAAACTATTCATTCTTCTTATTATTCTGTAATGAGAGAGAAAAATTACGTTCTTTTTATACATATATGCACTCTGATTGATGATCAAATTAACTTTTCTAATAACAGGACTACCTGAATTTACAAGTCAATCTGCAGTTATATCTACGATGTATGTTAATGTTCGGTTCGCAGAAATTCCTTCTCACCTTGAACGGTGGTTATAAAAAAGAACAATTACTAATTCGTATATTCATCCATTTACAGTTAGTGGGTACAAAGTGTACGAGGATCATTCGAATGGCAATTATTTAAACATCTTAAGCGAGCGAAAAATTAAGTTTCGCATTGATGACTCGCATTATTGAATTCACATAAAATTTTCAAAATCTCCATGTTGTCTAGAGCAATTGACCGTTTTCTGTAATCCTGGCAAAACGGGTTGGTGAGGTTTGGGTTTTAGTAATTTATTTAGTATTTAGTACACTCTCATGGAGCACAGAGGTGATGAAATCAAACTAGGATGGTTTTGAGAACTATTAGAGCTTCCATTTTCACAACGATTAGACTTAATAAACATTTTGCTCTTCAAGTTGATGGGTAAAGCTTTGGTCCTTCGAGCCGGATCATCTAATAAGTACAAAGCAGAATTTTTTCATGTTCTTCCTTTTATTCTTCTCCCTGAAATGGTTTTCTCAGCTCATTTATTGCATTTATTTTCCTACTACTCCAGGTCTTCTTTGATGATGTCTCAGTTCTTTACGTCTTTATCTTAATTCTACTTACCTCTGCTCTAACTATTTCATCATCAAGAGGCGCCTGAATGCGAGATTTGTCCCATGATTTCTTTGCAGGTTTTTCAAGTGTACCACGTCCTCAAACAGTTATCTTTGTAATAATTCAAATCGAAACATTTATGGTCCATTACGAAACACTTTATTACAATACAACTTGTAACGTAATAAAGTAATTGAACAAAAGTGCCGACTTGTGTAATTTACTCAATAACACCTCCCAAATGAGCGTTTATTTAATACTCCGCTGTTAAATTGGGTAGCCACATATGATATCTTCATCTTCTAATAGTCACGTTTTATAAGCGTTCCTGTAATTCTATCCTCGTTACTCACAAACATTTCAACGTTTTTCTTCAGCATCTATCAAAAGGAACTGGAACAAGATAGTTAATTATTTAATTACAATAAAAAATCACCATGTTTATGGTCCTTCGAGCCGGATCAATTCATCTTAGAATTATTGAAAATATGTATTGGGAGACTTATTATTGTAGTGGGCACCTACCAATAAACATATTCCGACAATAATTATTAACCCGGACAGAGTAAAAGTTCAGACACGTCCCTGTCCTGTCGTTTCTAGGCAAATTGTAATCGTTTATAAAACATAACCTGCGGGATACTGGATCATTTATTTCGTGACGCAAATGTCCTTTTACAGCAGGTAATCGCACACTCCTATTTAAAAAAAAAAGCTGCGGTTATTGATTGAATGCGACTATTATTTTCAATAAAATGTTTCCCTGCAGTTTCTATAGCTTACCAATCATTATCTGACGCATATTTTATGAACATTGATTAATTGATTCCGTTCAAGCACGAGATACGTAGTAAAAGTGTCCATATCTTGAAGGCTTTTGAGCCTCGATCGAATTGAGGCTTAAAAAAACTTCCTAGAGCTAATTTTGCTTCAAAGCCATACGTCAGCTATGATTCTCTATTGATTTTACGGCCACCTGTCCAGTTAGAATTATTATTTTAGTGTCCAGGGGGCTATTCTTTTACTTTTGGAAGTACATATATAAAATGATGATCTTTGGGATTTGTATTGTCAGGACCAGTCAGTAGAAGCAACATCACCAAAACTAGCTTGCCCTAAAAGGTTGTTTTAGACTTCTGAGGCCTAAAACTGTCGAAATCAGTATTTTGAGTCCTCTTAACAATGCCTGAAACAGACTGAAGTCCCCCTGATGGTAAGTGTCAAAACTGTTTATTGGTCATTTTGTGAAATCGAATTTTGGACATTACACGCTTACTTACTTTAAATTTCTCCTAGTCTCCTAATAAGAATTTATTTGTCTAAAATCACTCAAACCACTCAGTAACTCCTTAACGCTTGAGAAAACTACCCATTTCTTTCTATTGCAACTAAAACATTTCTTGGTCCTTTGAGCCGGATAAAACAAACAGTACTTTGCCTCATTGCTCGGGAGTTAGTCATATCACTTCAGTTTCAGTAAGACGAGTGAATCTGTAGCTAGATGGACAAAAGAATGAATTTTGTCTAAGTAGAACAAATAAAACATTTCTTGGTCCTTTGAGCCGGATAAAAATTAACAGTACTTTGCCTAATTGCTCGGAAGTAAGTTATATCATTCAGTTTCAGTAAAAAGACTGAATCTTTAGTTAGATGGACTAAAGAAAGAAGTTGTCTAAGTGGGCAGTGGCACAAGTATAACATTTCTTGGTGCTTTGAGCCGGATAAAACAAACATTACTGCCTTATTGCTCGTAAGTTAGTCATATCATCTCAGTTTCAGTAAGACAACTGAATCTTTAGATGGACTAAAGAAAGAACTTTGTCTCCAAGCGGCTTAAAACACAACTAAAACATTTCTTGGTCCTTTGAGCCGGATGAAACAAAAGTTGTTTTGCTTTATTGCTTGAAAGTTTGTCATATCACTGCAGTTTCACTAAGACAACTTGGTGAAGTTTACATGACAATCCTGCTGCCTGGACTCATGGCTAAAGTGGCAACAACGCCTAAGCGCTTAGAAAATGTAAGAGCTGGCAGCAGATACGTAGGTAAAAAAAAGTCTCAAGTAAGACGTGAGAGAGACAAGAGAGTCAACATTCAACACTCACATCCCGGTCGAACCGGAGAGCCCTTTACCGCATCGGTCGTTTTATTTATTGTAATACAAACAAAATATCCGAACACAGTTTTTAATTATCTCCTTCAAGTGCTTCTTCCCTCGCAGCAATCAGCTATAACTATAAATCATCAACAGACATAAAATCACCACAACTGAATCTTTTGTTAGATGGATTAAAGAAAAAAGTTTATCTAAGTGACACGGGCATAGCTAAAACATTTCTTGGTCCTTTGAGACGGATAAAACAAACCTTATTGCCTTATTGCTTGAGTCATATCATATCACTTCAGCTTCAGTAAGACTACGAACTACGACGACTGAATCTTTGCTAAATAGACTAAAGAATAAGTTTATCTAAGTGGCATAGCAATTCGTCTATTCTTGGATAAGAGTTCTTTTGTTGTAAGGAAACAACAGCACAACAACAGAATGCATAGAATTGCATCTATGATAGTTTGATTTCTATTATCATCATTAACCAGCAACTCAAGTATCACCATAATTGGTCTTTTGTTGTACTAATCGAGTATTAGGTCCTTTTGAGCCGACTCGCATTACTCCTAATTCAAACATTTATAGTCCTTCGAGCCGGATAACTATGTATCCTATCTAGATAACATAGGTAGAATTTGACAGGGAAAATTTAAAAGTAAGCAACCGTAGAGAGAAATGTAATTTTGCATAAACAATCTCGCTTGCTAATGCTATTGCTAAACATTAATACATTTACAGATATAGATATGTTTAATAGTTAGGTAGGTAGTAGGCATAGTAATAAATATTTAGGTATGCTAATATCGTGTAGCTTTTTATTAAAATGTTATGGTAATGTCCGTCTTGTAGTCGGTTCATTCTACAATTACAGTTTTTCTCTGTAGGTACGTCGACTGGTACGTTATTAGCCTATTAAATTACAATTATTATTAGTCTGTTATGACAGTTTCTCTTATTATTATTATCGTTATTATTGTACTACGTACGTAGAGAGAGATTATGTCTCCGAGCTGCAAACGTGGGTTGGTAAACTCCAAATGTGAAAGTTAACATTAACACGCTGTTCAAACCTTGCACAAACACACTCATACATGCATAATACATTATACATACATACATCATATACTGAGTGTTGTTTCTTCTGGAGTATATCGTATTACAGGTACATCATTATTAATTATAATGTTTATACTTATAACTGTGTAATACATAAAATTAATATTCATTTAATGATGTGACAACAGTAGCTTTTATCTCTAACATGAACATATAGTAGATTGTCCGAAATAAGATTACGCTATCATCTCCGAGCTCGGCGTATCTACATGTAGGTATATGAAAGACAAAGATATATGTAAAAAGTAAAAAGGTTAATTTAATTTAACTTGTTTTGAGACTTGACTGCGGATCTACCGGATTCTATTGTACTTGGTATCATTATCATTGTGGTCTTTAATTTAATTATTATTAAACAAACAGAAAAACAAAAAAGTACGTTTTGGCTCTTTAATTTAACAGGTAAAAGGCATGAGTGAGAAATGAAAATAGTACACAGGGTGTTGCTAAAAGGTACCACCAACGCTCTACCACAGATTCCCGAGTAAAAAAAAATATGACGATAACCGAAATTATCCATGTCTAAAAAGAAAAAGGTACCTTTCTCAAGATACATCAGCCCTTGGAAGGGGGGGGGGGGTCAATCAAAAACACGTTTTCCCGAATAAGAAAAAAATGGATTAAGTGAGAAACTTCAAAATTGCCTATCACTATTGTTAAGAACAATAGACTGAAATAATTTTACAAACACTGACATTCAGAGTGTCCCTGTTTTTAACGCCACTCTTCACTTTCTACTCCGGAACTTTTTGCTACCTTATAAAGGTTTGTTATCTTGCACGATTTTCCCAGAAATAATTTTTATTGATGGACTTACACCACGAAAACGTCTGTGGTGAACATTGTTGTTGCAATTAATTTTTAAACTACAAACAAGATTTTCACAAAAAAATCCGTTTTCAGTACTGTAGGTTCATCATAAAAAATTAATTACGGGAAAACGATGCAAGATACTAAACTTTTATAAAAGGGGAAAACGTTTAGTAACAGTTTCGGCTTTGGATAAAAAAATACACAACAATCAGTGGTGTGCGGATAAAAAAATTCTGGGGTAAAAAGTGAAACTTGGCATCAAAAACAAGGACATCCTGTATGCCAATGTTTGTAAACCTATGTCAGTTAATTGCTCTTAACAATAATAATAGTAGCCGGTGCAATTTTGAAGTTTCTCAGTTACTTCATTTTTGACTTATCCTAAAAACGTACGTTTTTGTTTGACCCTATTTTAAGGGCCATAGCTTGAAAAGGGTGCCTTTTTGGAAATAGATAATTTCGGTTGAATCGCCATAATTGAATTGAATTGGCACTTTTAGTGACATCTGTATTGTATACCTAGGCGGTAAAGTGGCACTTTTCAGGCCTCAAGAAGATATTCTTCTTGAGGCCTGAAAAGTGCCACTTTGTCGCCGTGGTTTACACATCATTCTTTATCCTACACAATATTAATATTTTTTATATTTAATACATAATATGAAATTCATCAATATCGAAAACCGCCGGTAGTTCCAGATCGGCTATCGATCGATAGTCGTCGAGTAGTGTGTTTCTGTGCCCGTTCAGCTGGCTGTTTATTTCGAGGCGCAAGCGCTAAATGCATCTCTCAAATTCTCCGAACGAACTGATATAACCGAACGTACTGAACTAACCGAAAATCATAAATAAAAATAAAAAGAACAGTCGAAACTACTCTAGACTAGCTGTATCTAGCTCTAGCGTGAAAACGTTAAATTTATTTTACCGCCTAGCCATGGTCTCCGTGAAGTCAACAAGACAAAGTTCAATTTTTTTATAGTCTAGGATAAAAAATATATTTCAAAAAGTGCGCTTACTTAATTATTTTTTTTATTAATAGTGAAATTGGAAGTGATAATGAAGAAGATTTAGGGGAACAGTGGTGGCGCCAAAGTCGTAGTGGCAGGTTTGCAAGGATCACGTCATCACACGAACAACATCCACCACATCTATAGGTTGTTTTTTTTTTAAATAATTCATCATGACGTCATAATGATCTTTTATTCAAGACAAAAAAAGGCACCACCTCACCTTCTATTTATATCAGATCGATTTTATCAGATATAGATAACCAAAAGTACACGTTTCGACAAAAAAATTCCTCCTGAAGTAGGTATACGTAAATAAAACAAAAAGAAGGAGATTATGAAAGAATAATTTCAATTTCAATTTTCAAACAAGACCTGTTGAATTATTTATGCGTTACATGAACGTAAAAGTCAATTTCTGGGTAAAATAAGCACATCCCCTGGGAAAAATAAACACCGGGACACCTGTTCAAAGCGATTCTAGTAAGGGAGAGGGAGACCTGACTTGCTGTAAGTGCTGTAACATTTATTACCTTGAGAAGGATATTATAATAAAACCTTTGCTTTTGGTTTGGTATGTATAAATTTAGGAGGGCAAAAATTTAATTATGCACTAGCCCTACGATGATCTAGGCTAGGACCTCGTCTGGGACTCTTTTATTTATTATTTATCTGACAGATTGACCTTTATAAATCTGACATAACTTATCAATCGATTCTTTCTTTATTTGGCATCTTTTTAGCCTCAATTCTAATGTTTACCCACAACGATTGATCCCTCATCTATCTAGACGCATATTTCCTTACGCAATTTATCCTTTGCTTGCACGACCCTTGCTGCCCATCTCTATAAAATTATGGTCCCTCGGCAAGAGGACACTCGTAACACGAGTGGTGAAAAAATAAACTTTTCAACTATTATTCATCACCAACACCAACACCAGCCGCAGTCAGAGAGTACGATTCAAGACAGTGCATCATAGTGAGCAGTCAAGGACAAGCAAGCCGACCCAGCACCCTTCGTCAGTTGCTGTGGAAATTGGAGATCGTCGCAGCTCCCGCATTCGTAAATTCATCATTATCGGGTCCGATTAAAAAGACCGCGTGAATTACTCTTAGGTGTGGTACACGCTAGTACCTTGCCCCCATTCGCAAACAGTATTTAGTTGAAGACTTCCGCATCCCCCGCACGGGTTACAGTGGTTCCCCCAGTGGTACGAAAATAAACAGTGAGTATACAATTATTATTAATCCTGTCTATTATCTCCCGGTCCGGTGTATCCTGTACCCTGGTCCTTCGTCCAGATTTCGAACAAGATTAAGAGAACCGTTCCCCGATATTCCCCTACCATTTTGGGCATATTTTTTTAAATGGCAAACTACCGTTTTTGGGCCGGAAATTTATATTTGAGAGAGAAAAAGTCTTTTTCAATTTTTTTTCCAAATTATGAATTTAATTAATTGTACAAAATAAATATGTGTGTACCGAGGTGTGTACCCAATATTGGATAGTCTTTCCTTGCGATACATCCTTGTAATTGTAAAGGTGTCACAACGAAGATTATGGGCCCAAAATTCGGAGGGATAACAACAAAATGGCGCTATTACATTTTGAATCAATATAATTTATACCTTCTAATTTAACCACCCTCCTTTCACCTTATCATCCATCACCTTCTAACCTTCCTTCCGGAATGCCTCCTTCCAGCATGGCGTCATTACAAATTACAATTACATAATTAATTTAATATACAGGGTGCACTAGGTATGTATCATTGTATGTATTCCTTTTCTATACCTATTGCTCTATTGGGAACGGTAATATGTGGGAATAGGGATCGAAAGGTTCATATCGAGATTAAAAAGTTCCGTAATTAGATAGGTACAGTATGACGGTGTAAGATTGCAAAAAAAATCAGTGGTTCTCAAAATATAAAAATAAAATAAAATTGGAATTTTTTCTACATTTTCATCAATTTGCGATTTTTTTTGGCCCACAAAATTTTGAGATATCACCTTTTTTTGTTTTCCCATGGTTACCACATTGGATTTATGGTGGATTTATTTATAGATATATGGATACAGAAAGATAAAACGTCAGTAATTCAAAAATGTATCATACGTACTTGAGGAAAACCGTTGATAAACCTCGTGATAAACATTAAAGTAATAATAACATAGGAAACAAAAATAATTAAATAAATACGGAAAATTATTTATGAGGTAAATAAAACATAAAAAATCAACCTTCAAGGTTTTTTCCCAGGTAACATGGTGACTATGATACATAATTATTGAATTCCTCGATTTTGTTTATTTTTTCTTTCTTTCTATTCATGTAAAAATAAAAATTAAATATGGCGACCATGCAAAACAAAAAAAAGGTGATAGGTATTGTACGGTTTAGGTACACAAAGAACGAATAATGAACTGTATAAATTAATAGACACACATTAAATTAATCTTTTAATGCAAAACTAGTAATTTTACACAATGCTGTAGAACAACCAATCAATTTAAAGGTAATTTCTAATTATGTAGACGATTATAATATGATTAAACGATTTAGTAAGATGAATAATTTGAATTAAGTCGGGGTAGGTATTTATGTATTTATTTAGTCTGACGAACGAACGATACGAAATAATACGAATATTAGAGACAGCAGGACTTCTGTCCTGGTCAACGAACGAAAAGCGAATCTTGCTTTGCACACCTGACGCAGGCAAGCAGGGGTTACATTTTTACTTTTTCCCTATTCCACGAAGACCACCTAAGAAGTGCATCTCCCGGATCGATATTTAACAGAAACTTCGACATTTCAGTTCTTCTTCATCCTAAACTGTGTCTACATACACATAGACAGTGTCTACACGATTTAACTAATTTAAAAGCAGCTCAATCTGCAACATATTCCCCCCCTTGGAGTCTCTGACTTCAATAACACTAAATAAATTTTTTTTTTTTTTCTCATACGAAAATTTTCAACATATAATTGCGGTTCTCTCTCGAACGAAATAATAATATTTTTTCCTATTTTAAAATCGTCGAACGAATAGACAAATAGTCTCGAAATTATTACTTGCATTGTTAATCTTCATTTGGCAGAGGGCAAACCTTTGAAATACTTCTTATGAAATTTCCCCCCTGAGTTTTTTAATTTCTTTAAATTCGGGCAGTGCCATTACGAGAAAGTCTTCATGAGAATTCCATTGCAAGCCAAGCACTTTACTAGACGAACTTTCATTTTGAATGTCGTAATTATTTTTCGAATTATAATTATTTTGATTTGAATCAACTTGGAAATCCTCATTCGAATTATTTTCATTGAACTCTGTAGAAAAATCTTTGACATTTGAATGCCACTTATGTAACTTAAATCCTGCAGTATTTAATAAACTAATTAATTGCGAAGAAGTTTCGATTAATTCATTTTTCGAATTTGAACTGACGAGCACATCATCCACGTATGTTTGCGAAAGTAACATTTTTGATGCAAGCGGGTAATTTTGCGATTCTTTTTCAGCCAGTTCTTTTAAACATCTAGTGGCAGCAAAGGGCGCGAAATTCGTACCATACGTGATTGTTAATAACTCTAAACATTGTAAAGGTTCATTTTCATTTTCACGCCACAGGATGTTCTGTAAAAATGTGTGATTCGGATTTACACGAATCTGACGGTACATTTTTTCAATGTCCGCAATGACTACGAAAGTACCTATCCGAAATCTACATATGATATCGAATAATTCCGGTTGTACCGTATAGCCTTTTAATAAAATATCATTAAGCGATAAACCCGATGAAGTTTTCATCGAAGCGTCAAAAACAACACGCAATTTTGTTGTTTCATTATCTTCACGTATAACTGCGTGATGCGGCATAAAATATTTATTTTCTCCTTTCTCATTATGAGAACTTAGAGGGACGATTTTTGCATGATTTAAGTTTACATATTCATCGATAAATTGTTTATATTTTAATTTTAAATTTGGGTCTCTTAGAAATCGTTTTTCGAGACCAGCAAATCGTTTTCTTGCTTGCAAAAACGATTCACCTAAACTACACGATTTATTTTCTTGATTTTTAAATGGCAAATTTATTTGAAACCGTCCATTTTCTAATCGAATCGTCGTTTCTTTAAAAATTTCTTCCGATTTTGCATTTTCGGGACTTAAAATTGTTTTCTCTTCGATGTCTTCTATCTCCCAAAATTTTTGTAACAGTTCATCGCTACTCGATGACGTATTTAAAAAAGAACAACAATTGGGTGAACTATTCCCTAGTTCATTATACGAATTAATATTAGAATGCTTTGGCTTATTATTTGCCAATTTACCGCCGACGACATATCCTAAGAGTGTACTAAAAAGGGTTGGCATATCCGCCCCTAATTTAATCACTCCTGGAACGATTAAATCATAATAGACGTCTGCTCCTAGCAAGATGTCGATTTTCGACGAGACATAAAACTTTGGATCAGCTAACATAATGTGATCCGGTATTTTTAAATTTGATACGTTTAGAGTAGTTTGCGGTAGTTCGCAAGTTATTTTTTCCAATACTGCACACGAAACTTTGAACGAATTTTTTCTATAAACGTTTGACTTAATGGTTAAATCAACCATCTCATTTGATTGAGCATTTATTTGCGAGATTCCTGATATTTGCAATTCTTTACGATAAGTATTCGAATTTAATTTGTCTAGCAATTCTTTTGTGCACATGCTAATCTGACTCGCCGAATCCAGTAAGCACCTAGCCGAAACTGGATCGCCGTTGCGATTATAAATTGTTACCACTGCTGTGGCTAGTAGGATTTGCGAATTATTTTGCGAATAAGTGGAAAACGATAACGAACTTTCGGGCTTATTTTCTTTATTTTTATTTTCATTTACGATACTTCTTTGCTTGGGATCGTCTTGCGACCTTGATTCTACTTGACTCGAATTCTTTTGATTTACGATTTGTCCCGATTCTCTATTTTCTGGCGTTGATCGATTTGAATTATTATTAGTTGAATAATGTTTATTTTGATATTGGTTTACACCCTCGTTTACACCATACGTACGATTTTGACGATTAAATTGACGATTAATTGTGCCTGAATTAGGTTTATGGAGATCCTGCCACTGGCTGCGACTTTCTGTGCGACGAATTTGAAAATTTCTAGGATTTGAATGAACTTCTCGATCAAAATTGATATGAAGTAGAGTATTATGCCTTTTGCCACATTGCCAACAATTATTCCCAGTGCAAGTATCATCGAACGAATGTTTCCTAAACAGACATATTTTGCAAAAACCTCGAGAGGTTATAAAGTTGTTTCTTTCCTGAATAGTTAATTGTTTGAATTTATAGCATTGATAAATCGAATGATGCTCTGAGCAAAAATTACAAATTAAATAGGATTGATTTCCTGTCGCCTTTCCTGTCTGTTGTTGATTCGAATTATGAGTTGAACTAATAAAATGATTAACTTTCCTAATCGGTGTAGGACTAGTGCCTTTTGTTGCATCTATTTCCTCTAATGCTTTGCATTGCTTTTCTAAAAAATTAATAAATTCTTTTAACGTTGGTAGGTTCTTGGTATCTCGATGTAAGCAATAAGCCTTTTGCAATTGAAAATCCAATTTCTTGGAAAAAATGTGAATTAAAATTAAGTCCCAAGAAGCTACGGGTACATTTAAATTTTCCAAACTTTCGATATTTTGATTAATATGAGTTAAGAACTCCCTCAGGTTTTGAGCCTTTGGCTTCAATAAATTAGGTAGGTTTTCGAATAAATTGGTGATGTGCGCCTCGATTATCGCATACGTGTTTTTATATCTATTTTCTAACAACTTAATTGCAGTTTGTAAATTCGATCTTACCAACGACAAATTCTGTATTAAAGACAGTGCTTCGCCTCTCAAATATCCCTTAAGATAAATTAGTTTTTCGATATTATCTAAATCCTCATTATTTATGATGAGTTTAGTAAACAGATCATGAAAACTATTCCACTCTGCAGCATCACCTGAAAAAATTGGAATTTTGATTTCGGGCAGCTTAACTGTTTGAGAATTTGCACCCTTTGTATTTATACTGGTCGTAACACCCTGAACTAATTCGGCTACAAATTCTTTATTCGATTGTTGTAAATTCGATACGAAATTCTGAAATTCTACGTTTCCATCTAATCTAGGTTGTTGGGTGCTTAGACTAGTTAACTCTTCAATTTTGTTTTCTAACTTCGAAAACAAATTACAAAATTTACTTTCTACATCCTCACTATCTTTAGTGGCATCTTCTTTAATCTCTGCGATCGATTCTTGTATCTTTACATAACTCTGATAAGCTGCTATTAAATTTCTTTTGCGAATTTCGATTTGATTTTTATTATTTTCATTTTTTAAATTCTCCTCAACCCACGTTTCGATTTTTGTAATTAATCCTTTCGCGTAACCCCTCTTTTTCTTCAAATTATCCATCTTTTTACAATATTACTTAACAAACGATATTTTTATAACACAGAATACTATAATAAACGATTTTTCATACAATGAGACGACTGACGAACATTTAGGTACTTACGATATGACATACGATAACTATAAGGTATATTAATATTATAAACACGAACGAAATTACAATTATTTTTACGATCAAAGTTATCAACTTTAGTATTATTCACGAATTCACGAATAGTAGGTAGGTATATCAACCAAACCGACGAATTTAATTAGGTAGGTGGGTCTGAGTGCTTCTTTCGACTCATCAGCTGACGAATTAGGCTTCGAACGATTAATATGCAATTTTGTTGCGATAACGAAATAGGAAATAAGAAACTTTCCTCGAATAATAAATGAAGAGGTACGTTACTCAGTTTAGTGGAATCCAGGAACTTCTCTGCAATCCAGGACCTCGTTTTTGTGGACTCCAGGGCCTTGTCTGCAATCCAGGAGCTCGTTTTTGTGGACTCCAGGGGCTTGTCTGCAATCCAGGCGCTCGTACAGAAGTTTCTCTGCAACAACCATCCAACACGAAACACGAAATACTTGTAGTCGACAATGAACGATTCTGGACACTTAAAACTGCACAATTTTGTTTAACGACGTATTTACTGCATCCATGGTACACCAGCAACTTCCATTAATTTCCATTTGCACTAAATTCAGTTACGATCCGGCTCGAAGGACCACTTTTATGTACGGTTTAGGTACACAAAGAACGAATAATGAACTGTATAAATTAATAGACACACATTAAATTAATCTTTTAATGCAAAACTAGTAATTTTACACAATGCTGTAGAACAACCAATCAATTTAAAGGTAATTTCTAATTATGTAGACGATTATAATATGATTAAACGATTTAGTAAGATGAATAATTTGAATTAAGTCGGGGTAGGTATTTATGTATTTATTTAGTCTGACGAACGAACGATACGAAATAATACGAATATTAGAGACAGCAGGACTTCTGTCCTGGTCAACGAACGAAAAGCGAATCTTGCTTTGCACACCTGACGCAGGCAAGCAGGGGTTACATTTTTACTTTTTCCCTATTCCACGAAGACCACCTAAGAAGTGCATCTCCCGGATCGATATTTAACAGAAACTTCGACATTTCAGTTCTTCTTCATCCTAAACTGTGTCTACATACACATAGACAGTGTCTACACGATTTAACTAATTTAAAAGCAGCTCAATCTGCAACAGGTATCTCAAAATCTAAATCTAGTAGGTCAAAAAGGTTGCCAATTAGATGAAAAAATGTAGATAATTGTGGATACTGTCATTCACACAATCACACCTTTCATATTTTCGAAATTACCATCAATAAGAAAGTTCTAGCGTTGACAAATTTTCAGGTCCCTAATTTAAGCATAACACTTTTTTTTTAAATAAAAATTAAAAAAAAAACTGATGACGAGGGATTTTCGAGCTATTTTCGAGTTCTTCAATGGTATTTTCGAGCTGTCTCTAGCTTTCACCGTTTTCCGGAAAATAGCAATTTGTAATGCTCACATTACTTACACCAGTTACACCTGACTTTTTAATTCAATCTGTGGATAAACCCAAACAGCACAGGAATTTCGAGCTATTTTCGAGCTACTCAATGAGATTTTCTAGCTGTTTGTAGCTCTCGTCATTTCCCGGAAAACGAAAAAAACAGCTTTTTCGTGTGAGAATTGGACCTAAATTTAGTGAGTAAGTACTCCCGGAAAAAAAAACGAAAAGCACAGGAATTTCGAGCTATCACGAAAAAGCGGTTTTTTTTTCGATTTACCGGAAAATCACGAGAGCTACACAAACAGCTCGAAAATTTCATTGAAAAGCTTGAAAATGGATCGAAATTCCTGTGCTGTTTGGGTTTATTCACAGATTAAATTAAAAAAGTCGGGTGTAATTACAAAATAAAATTACATTACAAAAAAAAATGCGACTTTCCGGCAAACGCTGAAAGCTAGAGACAGCTCGAAAATACCATTGAAGAGCTCGAAAATCCCTCAGTTTTTTTTTTCAATATTAATTAAAAAAAAAAAAGTGTCATGCTTAAATTAGGGACCTCAACAAATTTTCGTTTTTTTGTTTCTAAAAATTTTAAGAGCTGCTGATTTTTTTGCAATCTTCGAAAGTCATATTTATTACCTAAATAACGTAATTACTAATTATAGACTTTTGAACCTTCGAATGCTTTATTCCACTCTATTATACCGTTTCCGATACACATACCTACAATCAGTACACTTATAGTACCTACCTATTACCTATTATTTATACAGGGTGGGTTAAATTCGAGGTACATCCTTGGAATCTTTCACTCCCGTCGATTTTTTTGCAAATTTTTTGGAAAATAGTGAAAAAATAATTAAATTTTTGAAATTTTTCAACTGAAAGGACATTCTTACAGCCACTTAGGTAACAAAATATTATTTAACTATAGATTGAGGGGTTATTATACACGTTTCGAATTTACGCTGCCGTCAACAACTTTATTTTGTTATAAATACGGACCTGGAAATTTTTCTTGACTTTGGGAGGAATTGGTGCCCTTAATTTGAGTATTCTATTCAGTTTTTTTCTTTTCTGATATTTGGTAATTTCGCTTATATCATTTAAAAAAAATCAATACGGTTCTGGATTGAAAAAATAACAAATAAATTTATTCCACAACCGTATTGATTTTTAAATTTTTTTTTGTAATGAAATTTGCGAGGAAATTTGAAATTTCCAAATCTCGGAAAAGAAAAAACCGGAATATAATAAATTAAAAGACGTTTCCTCCCAAAATCCAGGTCAGTATTTAAAAAATTAAACTTGATGATGGCAGCGGAAATTTGAAACGTGTAACCTTAAATTCTGTTACATATTAAAAGACCCAAGTCAAGTTAGCCACACTTCGGCCAGGCACGCTTTCGGCCAGGGAGAGGGACTTTTGCCTCTCTTTTTATTATTTTCAGCAATTTTTTGTTTCGTTTTTCACGGCTTGAATGGACTATAAATGGTTTGTTTTTGTTGATAATAATGTCATTATTAAATTTCACAAAAAAAAAAATCAACGAAAAAAACTGTTTTTGTCCAAAACTTTGTCCGGGATTTTGGGAAAACCCTCGCGGTCGATTTTAGCTTTTAATTTTCGAAAAAAAAATAATGAAAATAATAATTTGCCAATCGTTTTGCTCAGGTTTTCGAAAAGAAAAACCTCGTGATAAATTTAGACCTTTAATTGAAAAAAAAGTAAATGAAAAAACCTGTTTTTGCCCAAAACTTTGTCCGGGATTTTAGGAAAAACTTCGCAGCGAATTTTAGCTTTTAATTTCGAAAAAAGCAATAAAAAAATATTTTTACTACCAAACGGACTCCTGAGATTTTGGAAAGAAAACCCTCGTGAACGATTTAGGCCTTCAATGTCGAAAAAAATCAATGAAAAAAAAAACTGTTTTTTCCCAAACATTGTCCAGGATGTTGAGAAAACCCTCGTGGTCAATTTCTTTCTTTAATATTTGAGAAAATCAATGAAAAAATCAATGATAAAATATTTTGCCAAACGTTATCCTCAGTATTTAGAACAAAAAAAAAACCTTCGTGATCGATTTAGGTCTATAATTGTCAAAAAAGTCAATGAAAAAAACTGTTCTTTCCATAAACTTTTCCAGGAATATGGAAAAACCGTCGTGGTGGATTTTGGTCTTTAATTTGTGAAAAACTCAATCTTTACCAAGCGTTTTGTTAAATATTTTGGAAAAACCGTCGTGGATCGATTTAGCCCTTTAATTTTCAAAAAAAAAGAGTCTATGAAAAAAAAAAACTGTTTTTGACCAAAACTTTGTCAAGGATTTCGTCAAAATGCAAAAAACATGGTCGATTTGGTATTTAATTTTCAAAAAAAAAAAAAACTCGCAAAATACTTATTTACCCCAAACCTTGCCCAAAATGTCCGTGGCCGAACGCGTGGCGTGGCTGATGGACGTGGAGTTCTAATTGTTACGATACTTTTATATTTTAATTTTTATTTATTTATTTATAATTTTTTATTTGGTGAAATTTCATAATGACATTATTATTATCAACAAAAACAAACCATTTCTTTTCCACCCAAAAAATTCCTCAAAATAATGGAAAAAAAGAGAAAAAAAGGCACACTTCCTGGCCGAACGCGTGCCTGGCCGAAGTGTGGCTAACGTGACTTGGGTAATAAAAAGTGGGCGTGAGAATGAGCTTTCAGTTCTTTTTTTATATCTTTTCATATAAGCCAGCTAGATGAGAATTTTAATTTAAAAAATTTTTTTTTCAGTTTTTTTCAAAAACTATTGTTACGTCCTTGGTGAATAATCGATTCGTATTCTCTAAGACACCACCGTTTCCTACCCCTTCCTATCCCTTTACACATCGGGACGAAGGAAAAGGACACCTGACCGGACAGGACCACACATAGAGAGAAGAGTCGAGTTTTAACATCGAGAGAGGAGAGAGCTCGACCAAGAGTGCCGTTCGTACCAGACTCGTCGATGCTGGTGTTACGGAAACGGGATACCTAGTTCTTTAATGAAATAAGGAAGCGGTATAAAGTAGTGGAACAATCGTGGGTACCTACATAGTGAAGCAGAGTGAACAATAATAATAGTTACAACATCTCGCAAATTAAAACAAGTGCCCCTTTAGTCGGACAAGACACAAGGTCAGTAATTTCGATAATTATTATTATTAATTGTGTTCCTGTCAATCATTGGCAATTATAGCCTGGTCCTTCCCTAAATTTTGATCCTGTCATCCGTGGCGATTCGGTATTACCATCGCGGCATCGAGCCGCATTAATTTAGCCCCCTTTCAGGATCGAATCGCGTCGTTAATATTTCGTGTTGCTCTTTGACGCGGAGTTAACATTTTTTTGGTCCCTCCGTAGTCGGATAGGAAAGCTCGTGGAAATATAGTTCATTAATTGGTTGCATCATTTGTTTGAAATTAGTTTCTCACTCACTGTGTTAAGGTAGCCTGTTTGTAGGTCAAAGGATTCGAAATAGTCGATCCAAAGGACGCCAGACGGCATTTTCACCCATTCCACTAATTTTACTCCATTCTCACCTCACTCCACTTCTTCGTTCATTGCAGGTGTTCGTTTTAAAAACCTCTGTAATAGTTGAAATATTTTCTCTCTGAATTCGCAGGGCAGAATATTGATTTTTGCATTCACGGTTTACTGGGTACACTCGGTATCTTAAGTATTGTTGTTGGTGAATTCAAATTCAATAATTTATTTCCAACTCGATTTTAAATAGGTAACTTTCACTTGGTTAGGTACTTATTTTTGGTATTGCTCATCGTTCGTTGTTGTTGTATTTTTACAGGTTTTTAACGAATAACCCTTTTTCGTTGTTACAGGGAAAATATTGATTTTTGTATTCACGGTATACCTACTGGGTACACTCGGTATCTCAAGTATTGTTTTTTGGTGAATTTCAAAGTCAATTTATTTTCAACTCGTTTTTAAATAAGTAACCTTCACTTGGTTAGGTACTTATTTTTAGTTATTGTTCGTATTTCGTTGTCGTTGTATTTTTTACAGGTGTAAAAAATAACCCTTATTCGTTTATTGCTTTAGTGTTTTGTTGATACTCTTTAGCAAAATGTCCAACACTTTGGTCGGAGCAAACGCTTCTGTTTCGAAGTTTTTGACTCGTTTGAACTCGATTCTGACAGTAGTTTCAGCACCCATTGATGAAAAGTCGCGTTTTATTGTCCTGGCTGCATGCGACAGCGCTTCAGATTTGTACAATCAGGTGCAGGAGGTTGATAGAAATATCCTGATTACGGTTGAGTCGGCAGATAAGAGTGCTTTGGTCGTAGATGTGTCATCGGAGATTTGGAAATCATACTCGGGACTACTTATCGAAGTTGATTCGGTTTATTTTCAGATTAGAGCGGTTCAATTGTCGTTGGAATCGACTCAGGATACGGTGGTGAAATCACGTCATGGTTCGAGTGAATCGTTAAATAGTCGACAGTCTGGTGCTCCCGCGATACCCCCCTCTGCAAGTTCACATGTGAAATTGCCTCGTATCGGTATACCTACTTTTGATGGTTCGTTGAGGATGTGGTCGGTTTATTATGATTTGTTTAGGACTTTGATTCATTCGAATGATTCGTTAGCTCCAATTGAGAAGTTCCAGTATTTAGTTTCGACTTTGTCAAAGGAACCTCTTACCCTTGTCAAACATTTACCACTGACAGATGACAATTATGTGATAGCTTTCGATACTCTTGTCCAAAGGTATCAGAATGAGCGAGTACTTGCGACGTGTTATTGGCAGGCGATTTGTAATGCTCCCAAAATAACGGATTCTGATTCCTCACAATCGCTTCGTGAATTGTTGAATACCTTTTCAGAAAATATTACAGCTTTGGGTCAGGTCTCAGGCGTCTCTCTCTGGGATTTCACTTTGTTCAACTGGTTGCTACAGAAATTGGATAACGCTACTCGAAAGCGTTTCGAACTCCAATTTGCATCTGAAGAGTTTCCATCATATCAGGATTTGCACAAGTTTTTGTCGTCACAGTGTCGTGCATTAGAATCATCTTTGGGGAATGACCTATCTCCGTCTGCAGTCGTTGGTAAGCGGAGTAGCGTCAAGTCTGGTGGAAAAGTGGAATCGAGGAATTCACATGCATTTTTGTCAACGTCGAGTGCGTCTTCATCGAAGCAGTCGTGCTTCCATTGTAATGGAGAACACCCGATCTCGAATTGTCGTTCTTTTTTGAAGTTGGACCCGCGCAAGCGTTTTGAGGCTGTGAAGGCAGCGCGCTTGTGCCTAAATTGTTTTGGCCCTTCACACTTGGTGAAGCAGTGCCCCTCTTCTCATTCGTGTAAGGAGTGTGCAGGTCGGCACCACTCTTTATTACATTTCGTTAAACTTAGTAATTCGGATGGAGCAGCTTCTCATCGAGTTGAGCCGCCTCCAGTCGCATCCACGGTTGCCATGTCTTCTCTCCCATCCTTTCAGGATGTTCGTTCTCGTTCTCGTAGCAATACTACGGTTCTTTTAGCAACCGCATGTATTGAAGTTCAAGACAAGTGGGGCAACTATCAAGTGGTTCGTTCTTTAATTGACTCTGGCAGTCAGTCGTCTTTTATTACTGATCGGTGCCGCAAGCGTTTGGGCTTGCACTTGAATCGATCATCAACACCTATTTCTTGTTTGGGTCACGTGACCTTGGGATCGGCCCAGGGATCATCTGATTGCATTATTCGTCCCGTTGGGGTACCATCACCTACTTTTAAAGTAAGTACTTTGGTCTTGCCCAATATTTGTGGAAAACTTCCCAGTGTTGACATTTCGCCATCGAAGGCGCTTGATAATTTGAAGTTAGCGGATCCTAATTGGTACACGCCTGGTTCTGTCGATGTTTTGCTAGGAGCTGACATCTTTCCCAATATTGTTCATGGTGGTTATTTGTCGGGCAGTGATAACTGTCCAGCCGCAATGAACACGACGTTTGGTTGGGTTCTTTTGGGAACCATTTCGTCGAAGGTTGCGGGCGAGGTTCAAGCTTGTTTTGCGTCGGTAGATTCGACCCTTGAAGAGACTCTTAAGGCATTTTGGAGAGTTGAGGAGGTGCCTTCAGTTGAGGTTTGCTCTAATGAGGAACAAGAGGCTGAGTCGTTGTTCGTTGAGTCTCATTATCGAGAAGAATCAGGTCGTTTTGGGGTATTGTTGCCATTTAAGGATAGCAAAGAGTTGCCTATCTTTAATGATTCGTTGAATGTCGCAGATCGTCGTTTGCTCGCTTTGGAGAGACGATTGTCGAGGTTGCCTCACATTAGAGACATGTATGTAGAGTTTATGAAAGATTATTTGGAGGCTGGGCACATGTCGTTGGTGCCATTGGAGTCGGAATCTGCAAACTCTTATTACATTCCGCATCATTGCGTTTTTAAAGACCCTG
The DNA here is from genome assembly GCA_910589415.1 of Malachius bipustulatus. Lineage (NCBI taxonomy): Eukaryota > Metazoa > Arthropoda > Insecta > Coleoptera > Melyridae > Malachius > Malachius bipustulatus. Next base: position 36,261,282 of record OU342636.1, read on the forward strand.
GTGTTTCGATGTCTTCTGATGTGTCTTCGCTCGCCCCAGTATCGTCGAAAATTCGTGTCGTGTTCGACGCCTCGGCCAAAGCATCGAACAATCTTTCGTTAAATGATACCTTGTTGATTGGTCCGAAGTTGCAAAATGACATCACTAGTGTTTTGCTTCGTTTTCGAGAGAACAAATTCGTGTTCACTTGTGACATTAGGCAGATGTATCGGCAAATTTTAGTTGGAGATTCACATCGACAGTATCAATTAATTCGTTGGCGTTTTTCAGAAAAGGATCCTATTCGAAGTTACAAATTGAACACTGTAACTTATGGTGTTTCGTCCTCGCCATATTTGGCCATTAGGTGCTTGTTACAATTAGCTCAAGAAAATTCTGAGAAGTTTCCTCTCGCTTCGAAAGCCATTCGTCTCGGGCTTTATGTCGATGATTTTGCCATTAGGGCAAATCAAATCGAGGAAACCTTGGAGTTGAGAAATCAGCTCATTTCGCTATTGCAATTGGGACAATTTGAGTTGCGGAAATGGTCTGCTAACAATCCACAATTGCTTCAGGATCTGCCGGTTGAACATTGTCAACAGCAGTCATCCAACTTTGATTCGGAATCGGACTTTTCGGTGAAAATTCTTGGCCTTCAGTGGCAATCGGCTACTGATTCGTTTTCGTTCATGGTTAAGTCCATAGATTCACCTTGTACTAAGAGAAGCATTCTCTCAGAAGTCGCTAAGATCTATGACCCGTTGGGTTTCTTGTGCCCATTGACCTTTATGGCAAAACGAGTCATTCAACATTTGTGGTATCTCGGGCTGGATTGGGATGAAGATCCACCAGCTGATGTTGTCGAAAAGTGGAATCGATATAAGTCCACTCTTCATGTTTTATCCAAGTTGACAATCCCTAGGTGCTTGGTTCCCGAAGGATCTTTCGTGTCGTGTCAACTGCACGCATTTTGTGATGCGTCGACTGCAGGTTATGCGGGTGTGGTGTATTATCGTTTCGAGGACGCCGATGGCAATGTGCAGGTTCGTTTCGTTACTGCCAAGTCTCGTGTTGCTCCGCTCAAACCACTCTCCGTTCCACGGCTGGAATTGTGTGCCGCAGTCTTACTATCAGATCTCGTTTCGTTCGTCCTTGAACAAGGTCCTCAATCCATTGTTGTTGATAAGGTTTTCGCTTGGAGTGACTCTTCGGTCGCTCTATCCTGGATCAAGTCGTCTCCACATCGGTGGAAGACTTTTGTTTCGAATCGTGTCGTCCACATTCAGGATCGAATTCCTCCGGATTGTTGGAATCATGTACGTTCAGGTGACAACCCAGCGGACGTCGCGTCTCGGGGCTTGTTACCAGAGGAGTTAGTCGGGGCTTCCGCATGGTGGGCGGGGCCTGAATTCCTCAGATTGCCGCTGGAATCTTGGCCAGCACTCTTTCCCATTGCTCCCACTTCTGATGTTGAACTGGAGAAAAGGAATATTGTTTTGTTCGCTACGATAGAGATTTCGGATGTCGATGTTTTGTTGAAAAGATTTTCTTCTTTGAGGAAAATTCAGGGTATTATCGCTCGTTGTTTTCGTTTCACTAACAATTGTCGTGCTGTCAATAGGACCACTGGTGCATTGAGTGTCTCTGAGTTGCATGCTGCTCTCATGCAAATTGTTAGAATTGTTCAATCTTCGGTCTTCTCTTCGGAATTGGAGAAAATTCGCTCTGGTAAACCATGTGCCAAGTACTTGCAGTCATTGTCGCCCTTTATTGATGATTTCGGTATTTTGCGAGTCGGGGGTCGACTGTTGCATTCGGGTTTAGCATTCGACGCTAAATATCCCGCATTGTTGCCAGGAAGGCATAGGTTGGTTGAACTTTTGATTGATCAGATACATCGAGGTAATTTGCACCCAGGAGTGAACACTGCTCATTATCTCCTTCAACAAAACTTTTGGATCCTGTCTGCTCGTAGGGTCATTCGTAGTTATTTGTCGAAATGCAATCGTTGCTTTCGCACTCGTCCGCTCTCGTTGGAACCTCCCATGGGGAATTTATCTGTCGCTCGTGTCTCCCAATTGAAGCCCTTTAGTTGTGTCGGGGTCGATTATGGGGGACCCTTTCCTATTGTCTTGTCGAGGTATAGGGGTGTCAAAACTTCTAAAGCCTATTTATGTTTGTTCGTATGTTTCGCGACTCGCGCGATTCATCTCGAGATCGCTTCTGATTTATCGTCAGAGACTTTGAAATGGGCTCTAGGAAGAATTGTTTCTCTGCACCCTGGTGCGGATGGTGTCGCCAGGGTTGCCTCGGTTCGTACGACCAAAGGTCTTTGTAAACGACCTCTGGTCAAACTTTGCCCGTTACCTAACCAGTAACGGACTCAGGGAATTTCGTCCCTGACTTGTCGTTTCGTTTCGTTTCGTTTTTGTTATTGTCGTTAGTTTCGTTTTCGTTAGTTTCGCTTTTGGTTCAATTTTCTGATAGCGGAAAATTCCTCCGGTAATTTTGGTGGGCGGTATGTTACGTCCTTGGTGAATAATCGATTCGTATTCTCTAAGACACCACCGTTTCCTACCCCTTCCTATCCCTTTACACATCGGGACGAAGGAAAAGGACACCTGACCGGACAGGACCACACATAGAGAGAAGAGTCGAGTTTTAACATCGAGAGAGGAGAGAGCTCGACCAAGAGTGCCGTTCGTACCAGACTCGTCGATGCTGGTGTTACGGAAACGGGATACCTAGTTCTTTAATGAAATAAGGAAGCGGTATAAAGTAGTGGAACAATCGTGGGTACCTACATAGTGAAGCAGAGTGAACAATAATAATAGTTACAACATCTCGCAAATTAAAACAAGTGCCCCTTTAGTCGGACAAGACACAAGGTCAGTAATTTCGATAATTATTATTATTAATTGTGTTCCTGTCAATCATTGGCAATTATAGCCTGGTCCTTCCCTAAATTTTGATCCTGTCATCCGTGGCGATTCGGTATTACCATCGCGGCATCGAGCCGCATTAATTTAGCCCCCTTTCAGGATCGAATCGCGTCGTTAATATTTCGTGTTGCTCTTTGACGCGGAGTTAACAACTATCGTAGATAGGTATCAAACTACATTACTACTAAACTAAATATTTTTCTCGGGTTATTATTGAGCTTTAAATTGAGCAACTTTAACCGAGTCCATAACTTCCGAGATACCAATGATGTACCCCTATCCTCACCCTGTATACAGGGTGAGTATTTAATGGGCTTAATGACTATTATTAACTAAATTATATACTGAATAGGTGGACTAATATAAGGAAATATCTTGAGCCAGTGAAGATACGAGGTTGGTTAATTTAGAGAAAAGTTACACTATTTTGAGAATTTGAGATGACAATTTTGTAAAAAAAAAAAAAATTGACTTAGGTATTCCCAGTATTTCCTGAAATATCCTGAAAAAAAAAGAATTCTTGATCTCATCATATTTTTATTATTGATTGAAAAATGAAAATATATTTTTTTTTTGTTTTGGTTCCGAGAAGTCCTTCATAAAACATGAAACTACGTCAAGGTGGCCCGAAAAAAATTCGGGCTTGGTGGTAAAACGTCATAATAGATTGTCCAACGTACGACCATGTTTTACCAACAATTTTTTTTCGTTTTACCACTTTTAGTTTTTTTATGACTTTTAAAATTTTCAGGCCAACTCACTAGCCCCCCCCCCAAAAAAAAAAAAAAAAAAGCGGGCCGGCTGTCAAAGGCCATGGCAAAAATTATTTATTCCATAACTTTTTTTCTAAAGGGGTGCATGTAAATCATGCTCTAACGATGGGCAATCGAATGGTAGGTATACGTTTTACCACCCAGTCCGCGTTTTTTTCGGACTCGTGAAGTTGCCCTGAATATACATACCTATAAACAAAAAATAATAAACAAAAACTACCTAAAGGGGGTAAAACGAAATTAATGATAGTAAAACGTGGTTCTACTTTGGACAATCGATTATGACGTTTTACCACCCAACCTAACTTTTTTCGGGCCAAGTGGCCAACTTCGCGTACCTCCTTCATGGGCCATCAATTCCAATTCGACGTTTCATACATTTCCAAAGCCCACCAGATCCCTGCTTTAGCCTACTTTGTTTTTGCTCGTGTTTTTCTTACCGCCGCTATTATTTTTTTATGTCGTTCGGAATCTACATGGATATAAAAAAATCACGAAAACCGAAAATTAATAAATTTAATTTTTTTTTTTTTATATAAAAAGACAACTTTACTCGAGAAATTATTAGAAAAAAAAAGTTCTTTTTTTCAAAAAAAAAGGATATCTAACTTTTTTTTTCTGAAAAAAATAATAAATTTTTGATTTTTTTGTTTTTAAATTTTTGGTTTCCATAATTTTTGTTTATAAACCTACGAACGACATAAAAAGCAATATGGCGGCCATATAAAAAAAACACGTTGGCTATAATACGAACACGAACTCTCTAGGATCTAGTAGGCTCTGAAAATTAAAAATTGATTTAGGTATTTCGGACGAGATTTCGGACCTATGGCCAAAATAAGAATTCTCGCCTTTTTTCTGGATATTTCAGAATATACCGGGGAATATTTCGATTTTTTTGCGCAAAATTCACCCCAAAATAGCACTTTTCTTCAATTCAATCAGCCTCGTATCTTCAATGGTCGTATCTTCCTTGTAGTCGCTCCTAGCTCATAAAATAGTCTAACTCTAATCCTGTTTAAGTTTTACCACCCATACCTATACATAATATAATATAACATTAATATGTACATAAATCGATTATGTACCTAACTAGTAAATAAACATAAACATTAGATACCTACTTACTCTCTGCTTGGACATAATAGAAAATCATATTTATTCCGCATTTTTATTATTAATAATTCAGTTTTCTCTCTCTGATCGATAAAAACCAGGTATCTACCTACCTACCTATACCAACGTAGATAGGTAAGGTACACACAGATTAAAAAGAAGACACGCTTTTAATCATTTCTGGAAAGGTACAATAATACGTAATATCAACCAATTTATTCTGTGGCGTCATAATATTTGTTCAGCATTTTGTGCAAACGAATTTTTCTCCCATTATACATAATTCACGCCATCGTCGATATGGCAACGCTGCAAATTTCATCAGCTTACTTGACGAATAACAATATTAACAACTTTTAACTGGTTTGTTGTCGTGTCCAATCGTGAATTCACCAACCAACCAACACCAACACCACAAGCACCAGTTTCTGATGCGATTTTAATGGTCGAAAGTTCATAATATCATAATAATAATGAACCAATAAAATAAATCGTAATAATAATAATTAAATTAAATTTAAAAAATCAGTAAAAGTACATCACCAGGTCAGGTAGTACCTACATAATTCAATGTGCAATAATAATGAAAGAGAGATAGAAAAAAAAACCGAAATAGAATAATTACCGTTTAAAGTGTTCCCTGATTCGATCTTCTCTAATATTCTCGGGCAAGTTTCCTACCCACAAATGTCTAGTCTCTCTCACCATTTTGCCCTGGACACCACATTGAGGAATTTTTGTTTTTTTTACGGTTGTCGCACAAACACTATTTCACAAAACAACACAGCCGTTTCAATTTGAACATCGTGGCGAGCGGGGACACTAAACTTCGCAACGCTGCACTAAAGGACGCGCACTCAAAGCACTGGCGATTTATTCCACTCAACTTGAAAACTCACAGCCCACTTCGGTATCACTGCACACTATATCTCCAGCAGCACCAGCACCGGCCCCGCCATCCTGGCCGGTTCCTCACCTTTCCCTATCATTATTCCCATCCTAGATGCGTGTGTGGCACTATTATCTTCCTAGAAATATGGTTCTGGTTCTCCTCTGAAATTTTACACTGAAACGCCAACGCGGTGCGAACTCTACATCGTATTTCTCTCGCCTGCTCTCCACGACGTACTGGGCCCGAACCGAACTCGGCCTTCGCTCCGCCTCCCAGCGTGCGGGCGCGTCTCAGACACGCGTCGCGATCCGGGCGGCGCGGCCGCGCGTACGACGGGGACGACCGGTGCGGGATGTCGCAGATCGTTCATACGCTTTCGTGTGGAGTGTAGTGCTTTCCTTTATACTTTATCTCTGTCGGCTGGACTTTTCGGTCGCTTCCAACTCGCTACTACGCGGCCTGGATAACATTGATTCGTTTTTTAATTCTGCATTATGGAAAATGTGATTTTTCTATTTTAGGCTGGAGAGGTGGTGTTGGTGTTAGTGTTTTTCGTTTTAATAAAAATAATTGCCAAAGTTGATCATGCCTATGCTGACTTGTAGGTACCTACACTTTTAATATTCACTAATTTTTGTTTTTTTGGGGATTTTAGGGATTCACTAATCCCTAGCTGGGTATTTATTTCCCTATCCAGGTGGGTGAATTTTGTCAAAATATTTACGTTTAGTTGTTTTCGTTTTTTTAAACCGGTAATAGGTTCAATCAAAGACAACCAGACAACCATATTATCATAATATGGTTCTTGGCACACGAGATGACCGTGACGTCACTGATAACAAAAATGCGAGGTTGCCGATTTTCAAGGTACAATGACGACTACACTACTCAATTTAATGGTTAGGGAAGTCTGCTTCTTTTTTTTTTGGTTCCTTGCAATTCTATAATTATTTATTTAATCAGGTACCTATCTGATGATTAAATATTAATTTTATTATTTAAATTAGTAAACGATAATATTCTATCTGGCTTGATTATTAAATATTGATTGTACAATTTGGCTTTAATGTTAAATTGCCTCTTCCTCGTTTTACTAAACAACAATTTAAGAAATTTTATGACTAATTTATGAACATCCGGGTTGTCATCGTTTCTGTTCGAATTTTTAGTGTATTTTTTAATAATTTTAACAATCTGGCTTCTATGTTGAATTAAAAAATATAGAGCCCAACTCTAGAATAAACTAGAATGAGCGCGATAGCTGTCCGAAAACGTGATAATTTACGACCCTTGACGTTTGGGAACGTCGCCAATAATCGTATATTAGAAACGCGCCAATTAGCGCATAGTTAGTCAAGTTTGGAATGTTATCAGACTCAGTTTGGAGAGCTATTCATTTCTTGACGTTCTGTAACGTCGTCTATCATGGCAAAATAATAAATTACTAATTTATGAGCATCCGGGTTGCCATCGTTTTTGTTCGAATTTTTAGTGTATTTTTTAATAATTTTAACAATCTGGCTTCTATGTTGAATTAAAAAATGTAGAGCCCAACCCTAGAATAAGCTGGAATGAGACTCCGGAGCACGATATCTGCCCGAAAATGTGACAATTTACGTCTCTTGGCGTTCGAGAACGTCACCTATCATCACGTATTAGAAATACGCCAGTTAGTGCATAGTCAGTCGAGTTTGGAATGTTATCCGAATCAGTTTAGCTGAAGTCTGAAGAGCTATTCATTTCTTTATGTTCTGGAACAAGAGTTGGAACGCTAAGTGAGAAGACTTTAAACTTTGGAGAAGAGCTCTGAAGCGTCATCTTACATGGCGTATTAAGAATGCGCCAGGTAGCGCATAATCATTAATCAGTCCAGTTTGGTATGTTATCAGAGTCAGTTCAGCTTGAGAATTATTCGATTCTTCACGTTCTGGAACGTCATTTACCGTGACGTAATAATAATGTTCCAGTCAGCGCATAGTCAGTCTAGTTTTATAATGTTATCACAGTCAATTGAACTGGAAAGCTAGCTAGTGTGATAAGAGTAGAAACGTTACGTGAGAAGACTATAGGCAAGAGTTCTGGAATGTTATTTACCATTGCGTTTTAAGAATGCGCCAGTCAGCGCATAATCAGTCTAGTTTGGAATGTTATCAAAGTAACTTCGGCTTGAAAGTTAGTGTGAAAATAGTAGAAAAGCTAAGAAAGAAGACCACTGATAAGTGTTCTGAACGTCCTCAACCATTGCGTATAAGAATACGACAGTCAGCGCGTAGTCAATCTAGTTTGGAATGTAATCAGAGTTAGTTTAATTGTCGAGGTAGTAGATAGTGTGACAAGAGTAGGAACGCTAAGTGAGAAAACTACAGACAGGTTTCTGGAACCTTCTTACCATAGCGTGTTAAGAATGCGCCAGTCAGCGCATAATCAGTCTAGTTTGGAACGTTATCAGAGTCAATTCAACTGGAGAGGTGGTGTGATGACGATGAGAGACTATAGGGCTGCAGCTATGTTCAGTGACAAAGGGAAGGAATTGAGACAGAGGTGGATTAAAACGAAGAAGGATTATTCGCTAGGAAACAAATATCACCTTCAGAAATATTTAAATTATGGAAGGTTTGTAACATAACCGGGCCTTTTAACATAGTGATTTTTATTCATTGAACAATCTGGCTTTAATAATTGAAAATATCAACTTTTTTTATTTTTCCAAAAATTAAATAATTATTTTTTCGGTTGCCTTTTAAAATAACAAAATTATTAAATTGATAGGACAATCTGACTTGAATGTTAAATTAAAGAAAACGTTATCGTGATTAAATCATTAACTTAAATTCTTGCCAAGACGTGGGCATTTTATTAATTTATAGGACAATTTGGCTGCAATGTTTAATAAATTCTTTCACCATTCACGCAGTTTGAATTGGTTAAAAATGACGTCACGTTTTAATAATCATTTCTGAATTATAAATATTAATAATAATGATTTTTTATTAATTTGAGTCAATGAAAAATCATAGATGACCAATTATTTAACGTTATAGTTTGGCTTGCATAATAAAATAATCATTTAATCAACTAATTGAACAATCTGGCTATCATGTTAAATGAATATTATCGGTTTTTCTATAAAAGAAACGTCAACGATATTAAATTAAAACGATTTAACAAGAAACAAAGCATCGGTTCTTCTTTTTTCTTTCTTAAATAGACTTTGCACACTTATGCATTTAGCCAGCTACCTTCCCACGTTTACTACTGCACTTATTATTTCCTATTTAAAGCAAAAGATACCTATAAATATCTTTGATTGACGTTTAATTTAATTAAATTTAATTAAATTCCTAAATATCATATCATGTCATTATGTCATTATAGAAAAATGTAATGAAAAATATAAATTTATGAAATTATAAGTGGAAAGCCTGCAAAGCGCGCAAAAATTTTTTTGAGGAAATTATTTTAAAAACACCCACAAACACCCTTCTTTCGGTTCAAATTTTGACAAGTACCCGTAGTCCGTGGTGGAGGAATTCGCTTCTAATTTGATCGACTTCAATTGCCTATAATGGCCTTATACCTACCTAATAGACGAAAAATGAAAATAAACGACCAATTAAGGAAAAATGTGATAAATTTTACTAGTCCCAATTTACGGAGGATGCCACAGGCATTAGTTGGAAACGTAAAAATAAAATAAAAATCAATCAAACTTGCACGAAAGAGCCGAAACCCAAAAATAGTCAATTCACAGATGGGAGCGGCGATGTGTTCAGGTCGCGTAGTAGTTTGTTTTAATTGAAGCCCGGTCGAGTCTAAGTTGGTTCGGGGTGTGGACGTGTGTGGACGGGAGACGTCGTTCGTCGTTCGTCGTTCCCTCTACAACGGTACCGAGCCGACCGACCGAATTCATTGCATTTTATAATAATACAAAGCCGGAGCCTACCATTCTTTTTGAATGTACGCCTAGAAAATGTATTCAATTCGATTGTATAGGTTTTTTATGTGTGTATTATTTATTATTGTACACAACGAAACAAGTGCACACACGTAACGTACCTACACAAACGTACAGTTTTGGTTTTGGTTGTTTTGTTTGTCGTTTGTCGGTTCTAATTTGGCTCGCTCGTTAATTACCGACGCTAGGCTTCCTCCATAGGTAGGTAGGTAGGTAGGTAAAGGTAAAAATTAATTTATTGACGACGAAGCCAATAAAAGTTAACCAGACCAGGAAATTCGCGTCTCTGCTAACTATTAAAATACCTACACCTAATGATACCTACCTAAGTGGATGGGATTATTGAAAAGTGTTGTAGGATCTTATCGAAAAGTGTTTTTTTTTTACTTTAAGAAGCCCTAAAAGTCTAAAAAGTAAATTTGAAAAAGAAGAATATTGATAGGTACTTGACGTTTCCTAGGTCTACTTACAGTGTTTATTAAAAAATAATGACAACTGGACTATGACAATAAAATAAAAGACAGTAAAGAAAAATGTCAATAAGCTCCTCTCATCCTATCATATTTCCTGTTAAATTCTATCAAATTAAATTGAAGTTTGACTGAAAAAGAAAAATTTTGAATAATGTTTGACGTTTCCTAGGTCTACAGTGTTTATTAATAATGACAACTGAACGATGATGAATAAATGACAATAAACAAGAATGTCAATAAACTCCTCCCACCTGTCATATTTCCTGTTAAATTCTGTCAAATTGAATTGATGTTTGATTTTTTCAGTACGAAAATCATGGCTAATACGAAAAAAGTTAAAAAAGATTAAATTTAAAGTGATAAGAGTGGGCTTTGGAAAAGTAATATTCAATTTTTCTAGCCTAGCCTGATTAAAAATGACAAAAAGTTTAAAAAAAGAAGAATTTTGAAATAATTTATGTAATTACAATTATGTAGGTAGGTTAGGTATTGACGTTTCGGAAAAAACGAGTACCCATAAGCCCCTGCTTAGGTCAGGTCAGGATAATTTTATGGAAATGTGGTTTTAGTCCATCCATGGACGATTAAATTAAATTATGAATTAATCTAGAAATTTGATGATATGAAAAAGTCATGACTGAAGAGAAAGTTAATTTTTTTAAATTGATAGTCGTAAAAGACGCTCGAAAAAGTCATGTCGAATGACTCTAACGCTAAATTCTTCTTTTTCTTCGATTTGTTAATGGCCTTCACACACTTGTGCATGTAGCCAACTCTAGTGCTAGTGACAAATATTTTTTTCACTTTGTTTGGGAAGTTAAAAAAAGGAAGTCACTTTTTCTATTGACTTGAAGTTTGGACGTTTTTATAAAATAGGTAGCGATCGAAATTAGGCTTAAATGGTTGATAAAACTCTCTCCAATAACTTTTATAAAAGAAACTACCTCTTGGACAATCTTCCATAATCTACCTATACCTATTTAAATGATATTGATTTTATGTGTCATAATTTGTCAAGTGACTGGAAATAAGTACAATTATTAGAAAAAATATAAATCATATTTTTTCTTATATAAATATAATAATTAAATCTGAAATCACGATTTAAAGTTCCCGCTTTATTCGTAATAACAACGATCTAAAAGTCACAGATTCCTAGAAGTAAAGTTTCTACTACTAAAATCTAGATGGCTGCATATGTGAGATTAAAATACAGTCACTCTAAACATGAGTGTGTTGATAATACAGCAGCCTTCCTTTACCCATGCGCAATGTTACTGGTCTACTTATTGATTAAATAGGGAGAACGGGATTGTATTCAATAATTAATTCAGTTCTCAAAACCAAACTTAGTTTGACGTTTCAGCTCAGCAACGCAACAGGACACGACCAGAAAACGAGTATTTTAACTTAGTTTAGTATTCCATTTCACAGAGGTCGCTACTAACTATATCAAAAATTCGAATATCCAATTTAAAGAATAGAACGCGAATAATACAATTATTATTCATATTCATAAATATGCCTTAATGAATTTATAAGCAAACTCAGGCATGCTCCTCTAAATAAGAAATTGTAGGACAATCCAAACCGTTTTGGCGCTTTATCTTGTTTGAAATAATAATAAAAAAATTGTAATTGTAATTGTTGACGGCTTTTAAGGAAACTACAATGACATAGTGACTTTATTATCACTATGACAGTATTGACAGTGGTAACATGGCATCTTTTTCCGTCATGTTGTCTCGACTTCATACTTTTGTTAAAAAAAAAGGGGTAATTGTTTACATCCGCGGCTCCTAAGTTTCATCAATTTTTTCGGGACCGAGGAGCGAAATAGGGGTGCTGGGTGGGTAAGAAGCTAAAAACAGCCATTGCAAACTAATATCAAGGTCACCACTAAGGCCTCTTTGGCACTACGGTCGAATTTCTTTTTTTTCACTCTCAGGAAAAGGAATATCTTCGAGATTAACAATAGCAGTTTTTATTTTGAATTTTGCATTTATTTTGCATTTATATTCCAAAATACGCGACATCGCTCGCTATTATGGTCCGACTACGTTTGAATGCTGTTCGTATGCTGCGTATGTTACCAGACCGGCTCTGGTGTTGATATTACGAGTTTCCGCCGTCTACTCGACTCTCTGACCTTGCATGTTTATTTTGATTTTCGCTGTTCTAAACAGGCCCGCACTCAGGAAGACCTTCTTTTGATGCCCTTTTGTTCGCTAATCTTTCATTTGCAAAGCAAATTAATACCTTCGTGGTGTTACTATAGGTATGTCCTCCACCCCTATAATAGGTGCCATAGTGAAACTGTAGGAGCCGCGGATGTAAATAATGACCAAAAAATGAATTCAAACAAGTTTGGTTTTAAATTTGACAAGGGAAATTAAGACCTATTTATTTCTCTCTTAGTTTAGGCGCTTTAGGGAAGAAATAGTCTAATATATTTCTCTAGTCCATGCCATGATATCCAATTAAATAAGGTATGGCAGCGCGCAGGCTCTGACGTCAGGTTTGTGATAGCTACAGCGAGCGAACGTCAGTAAATAACGTGAATTAGTGGTTTATTTAGATATTTATTATATTTGTAGAAATAATTTTAATTAGTTTATCCCTCTTGCCACTGCCAGGCTAATTCCCACCAAACACCGATTTGCAATTGCCTAATTTTTAGGAAATCTCTGGTAAGTTACCTTTTTGATTTTGCTTGTTTTTTTTTTTCATTAGGTAGTGATTCTCACACCCACACATATTAACCATTTTTACGTCAGACATGCAAGCACTTAGAAGTCAAACACTATACTATATTTGAAATTACTGCAACAAAATGCTATTAATATCGATATAAAAACTATTAATTCACGTTATTATTACTACCGTGTCGTATGCAGCTGACTAACGCCTGACGTCACAGGCTGCGCACTGACAATACTGACAATCCTACCTTGTAGACTATAAAGAGTTACCAAGATCTAATCCAATACACAGTGACCGGGATATCTCTTTTATAACAGGGATAATAATAGAGAAAGAGTTTCCAACGTTGTTTGTATAGCCACCATTTTGAATCCCGGCCAATAGCATTATAGCAGTATCATCGATTTAAATTTATAATACGAATACTATTGCTAAATGACGCTATATACTATTGAAACGTAGGTTACCTGTATTACCGACATTGGAGCTTATTAGGGTAATACAGGTATCTGATAGGGAGGAGAAATAAATTTTAAATTCTCCTGTGGAGAGTTCCAGAAATGGATGTTTGTGTCTCTGGAAAGCGAACATCCGGTAAGCGAGCAGCGACAACCTCACGTTCCTTCACACTTCTGAGTTCCTGATACCCAAATGTAGAAGCTCGCAGAAAACCAAAACCTCCTCGCACTTCTGAGTTCCTGATATACAAATTTAGAATCGCGCTGAAAACTAAAACCTACTCGCACTTCTAAGTTCCTGATATACAAATTTAGAATCTCGCTGAAAACCAAAACCTCCTCACACTTCTGAGTTCCTTATAACCAAATTTAGAATCTCGCTGAAAACCAAAACCTCCTCACACTTCTGAGTTCCTTATAATCAAATTTAGAATCTCGCTGAAAACCAAAACCTCCTCACACTTCTGAGTTCCTGATACACAAATTTAGAATCTCGCTGAAAACCAAATCCTCCTCACACTTCTGAGTTCCTTATAATCAAATTTAGAATCTCGCTGAAAACCAAAACCTCCTCACACTTCTGAGTTCCTGATACACAAATTTAGAATCTCGCTGAAAACCAAATCCTCCTCACACTTCTGAGTTCCTGATAACCAAATTTAGAATCTCGCTGAAAACCACGGAAATTGAAAGGAAAACCTCCTCTTCACACTTCTGAGTTCCTGATACACAAATGGGTATCAGGAACTCAGAAGTGTGAAGAGGATTTGGTTTTCAGCGAGACTCTAAATTTGGTTATCAAGAACTCAGAAGTGTGAAGAGGTTTTCCTTTCCTTCCATTCAATTTCCATGGTTTTCTAAATTTGGGTATCAGGAACTCAGAAGTGTGAAGGAGGTTTTCCATTCAATTTACGTGGTTTTCTAAATTTGGTTATCAGGAACTCAGAAGTGTGAGGAGGTTTTAGTTTTCAGCGAGACTGTAAATTTGGTTATCAGGAACTCAGAAGTGTGAAGGTTTTCCATTCAATTTGCGTGGTTTTCTATATTTGGGTAAGTGTGGAACTCAGAAGTGTGAGGAGGAAATACTTTTAGGAGCACTCATTTTCAATAATGATTACTTTTTTAATAAATATTCCTGGATAGGCATTTCCTGGAGTTGGTAGAGAATTAATTCCCTCCTTTAATGGAAACCTAGCACACTTTTAGTGGTAAATATCCAATTTTGGAGGTTTCGTAAGAAACGTTTATAAAGGTCCTGTTTAGAGGATTTAGAGCTGATTCTTAGGGGGGAGAGGTGCCGGTGCCATAATAAAAAAAAAGATAAATAATATTTACCATTTTATTAGATTCATTTAGCAGAAAAAAACAATGGTCAAACATAATCAAGGTACATAAAACAGCTATTATATAACTCATCTCTATATAATACTTAAATAAAAGGCACCGCCATGGCCAAAAAATTGCGACCCCGGGAAAACTAAACTCAGATCCTAAACTAAAACACAACTCGTATCTTTTACTTATGCTACTTATGTCCAGAGTTGCCACGCTTTGGCCACAGCGGTGCCCACGTTTCCTTTCGAAGATCATAAAAATAGCCACGCTAAAAAAATTAAATATAAAATCTCCATTTCAGTAACACAATAATTAATTTCACATAGTTATTCTTCTTCTTCTACCATTTTTCTAGGGTGAATATTTTTATAATTCCATATAAATAAACAAGCATTTCCAACAGTGTCGTAGAATATAACACGTATTCAATATTATAATATTTTACACAAAATTACTACAATCTAGTAATTTTAATAATAATACTTTCATTTAATTATTATTAAAGGTAAGACGATAGGTGCGTTTTATTTCATTTTATTATTATTCACTATTTTAACTACCTCCATATTGCCGGCTTAAATTAGTCTTTCAATGACAGGTTTCAATCGCTGTCATTTACTTCTTAAGGGTAGTTTTTTTTATTAAAACGCACCTAATTTATAGAATAGAAATATAGAGAGTCAATTTTTTAGTCCTGTGAATGACTATTACCATTAATAAACACAGGGTGGTAGGGTGGTATAAATTTTTTAGGGATTAATAATTTTATTTTTTATCACCTCTAAAATCCTGAAAGATTTTTTATTTATACCGCGTGTCCCGGTTTAGGGTGGAAATTTTATGCCACTGATTCTTTAGACCTAGGGTGGATGGTTTAAAGTCATTGGGATCATTCACCATCATTTTTTTTTAATGACAACACATCTCAAGAAATATTATAGCACAATCTGGCTTGAAAGTTAAATCAAATCTGGAAAAATAGGCCGTTTCAATGTCATTACACGAGTACAAATATTTAAATTCATACAAGTTCAATAAAATTACAGGATTTTATCGGTTTTCAAAATAATAGCACAACTTTGCTGCAATGCTAAACGAGGTACAGGAGCGATTATTTGAGTAAATCACCCCTAAAAGTATATTTTTGGATATTTTACCTCAACTCAACCACCCCGTATTTAGTAATATTGTAATATTAAATATTCAAAACCTTACTGATACATAATAAATGCATTTTAACTCTTAGGTAATTATTTACAAGAAGTAACATGTGTATCATTCATTATTATCAGTGCAAGAATGGAAAAATTACAAGGAGAGCAGAGCAGAGAGAGATAAATCAAATCTCTTGAATATATGCACAAACCTCATTTCAAAGGTGAAAAAACGCTTACTCACTAATAATATAATTTGTTATATACAGAGTGTTATTTTAATAATAATAATAATAATAATACGTAATAATAATAATAATCATATAAAGTTGTGAAACGATTTTTGGGGAATGTTAACTTTGGTATCAAGTTGTTGGTAAACTCATAAATCTAACTCTTCCTAATTGCTACTAATAAATATAAAATAAAAATTCTAAGTACAAAATGAAAATTTCGAGAAACTCAAATCAAGTAAAAATATCACATTAAAAAAAAAGAAATTATCCCGTGTCATGGTTCAGGTACAGGTGAGCGAGCTTTGTCATTTTCAGTTAGAGCAGCAACTCTTAAAAAGAGGGTGATATTTTTTAACTGCAGCAATGTCAAAAAGAGCAGCTAAGGCCAACTCTTCTGAAATATAAATTTACCAAAAATGAAAAACTAAGACTGCTGTGTAAGAGATTTTTTTGAGCATAAACGACAGAATAACTGTTTTCAAAATCAGGTCTCGTTTAGGAAATATTTCCAGAAAGGCTGCTGTCAAAAAGATATTGTTTTAGTGATTGGACAGCCAAAATTTAAATTCATGTATAGAATCGTATTCTAAGCATAATAGAGAGAATGACTTCTTTCAAAATCAGGGCTCGTTTAGGAAATATTTGCAAAAATGTAAAACTAAGGCTACTGTAAAAAAAAAAAAATTCAGTAACTGGTCAGCCAAAATCGAGTGTCATATACAAAATCGTCTTTTAAGCATAAAAGAGAGAATAATTTTTTTCAAAATCAGATCTTGTTTAGGAAATATCGCTAAAAATGTGCTGCTAAGGCTGCTGAGAAAATTTTCCATTTTAGTAACTGACTAATGAAGTAAATAAAATTCAAACGCCATGTATAAAATCGTATTATAAAGATAAAAGAAAAAGTAACTTTTTTTAAAATCAGGCCTTGTTTAGGAAATATTTCCCAAAACCTAAAACTAAGGCTGTTGTGAAAATTTTCTTTTTTTAGTAACTGGACAGCCTAAATTTAAAGTCATGTATAAAATCGTATTTTAAGCATAAAAGAGAGAATGACATTTTTCAAAACCAGGCCTCGTTTAGGAAATATTTCCAAAAATGTAACACTAATGCTGCTAAAAAAATATATTTTTTTAGTAACTAGACACTCAAAATCGAACTTTATGTATAACATTGTATTTGAAGCATAAAACAAAGATAAACTTTTTTAAAAATCAGGCTTCTTTTAGGAAATATTTCCAAAAATATAAAACTAAGGCTGCTATGTAAAAGATATTTTTTTAGTAACTGAACAGCCAAAATCTAAAGTCATGTATGAAATCGTATTTTAAGCATAAAAGGGAGAATAACTTTTTTTTAAATTAGGTCTCCTTTAGGAAATATTTCCAAAAATGTAAAACTAAGGCTGCCGTGAAAAATGTTCTTTTTCCTAACTGGACACTCAAAATTGAACGCCATGTATAAAATCGTATTATAAGCATAAAAGAGAGAATAACTTTTTTCAAGATCAGGCCGCGTTAAAGAAATATTTCCAAAAATTGTAAAATTTCAGGTATAGCGACTTCTTATGGTTTTACATATCAGTGGAAATATTTCTCAAATGGAGGCCGATATGAAAAAACTTTTTCCCTTTTTTTAATGCCGAAAATGCGATTTTATACATGAAGTTCGATTTTGGCTGTCCAGTGTCCAGTTACTGCTCCAAATAATAGAGACAGTTCTTCTTTTTATATTTAATGGCTTCAGCACACTTGCGCATACAGCCAGTAGTGAAAGTTAACATTTAACCGATCGATTCGAAAAACGACGACCTGACTCACCTGTACATGAACGTACACGTGATGTACGAGAAGAAATTGAAATTGTGCAAAACATTTAATTGACGTTCCGTCTTTTTAACAATTAACTACTTATGTATAATACTCTTTACATAGACATATATTATGTATTATATCGAATCGGAAGTAATATATTATTTTAAATATTAAAATAATAATTACCCAAACTAGAATATTGCAAAAAAAAAGAACGAAACTAGAATAGTAAATAGAAAAACAGAACAGTACAGTAGTACTACTAGTACTACTGTACACTTACAATACAAGAGAAGAGAAAAAAGAACAATTATTATTGTTAAAGGTAGTTCTAGTTCTAGTTCTAGTTCAGTAAATAAATGCATTATTTATTAATGCTAGTACAAAGAATGTTATTAAAGCCTTGCGTCTTGCTTGAGTTGCAGTTGTAGTACTTGTAGTATTCTAGGGTGAACATACAGGGTGTCTATATGATGGGTGATTTGTCGCCGTGACTATAGTCTTTTAATAACTCTCTGAGCCTCAGGATCTCCTTCGTTGCCACTGCCAGCTCTCCCTGGAGGTTCAGTTCCTTCTCTCTTAACCTCTTTATGTCTCTCTGGCAGTTCTGAAAACAATCAATTTTTGTAATCCTCTCTTGGGAAATAAATTAAAATTATTCTTAATTAAATTTACGTTAATATTTAATATATTACATGTGTCTGTACGTCAAGCAAACTCAAGCGCGTCCAGGGACGTTGCGCTCGAGTTGCGATGGATCAGAAAACATCTCCTTGAAAAGTCAAGTTTTCGGCCGTCTTGGAAAAACAAAAGAAGATATGACTTTAGAAACATACGCGATAAATGGGAGAATCTATCTTGACAAGGAGTCACGGTGTTTAACGATAACCGGGACGGCGCACACGCGACCCGCTGGCCGCGTAGTCAGTTATTATTTTCGTGACATTCGAAGAGCGAGCGCGCATCACCGTTATACCAAATTATAGGTGCAGAACCCAAACTAATATAGCCAACTTCTACACCCCAAAAACTGGAGCAGAACTTATTTTGGCACTAAAATTTCGATCAAAACAATAATTGATTGACTCAACCGTCTGTTATTTACAAAGTAATCCAAGAAGTAATAAAAAAACCGATAATTATTTTTGGTAAATTTTTTTTTTTAACACCTAAAGGGTGCTTCCCATGGCGCGGGATTTGGTGAGCCATCGGCTTGGCAAAAGGTTCGCTAAATGACAAGTCTACAATATACAGATATGAAAACACGAGCCGAGCCACTAGACTCTTCAATCCCATAGTCACCTTTACCTAAACTAGTGATTTGGCGAGCTGGCTTCAAGCTGACGGCTCGCCGAGTCCCCTAAAAGTGGCTTTGTCTCAGCCGGGCTCTTCTACTACAAAAATTTTCATATTAAAAAATGAGCCAGACCCCTATCACTAATCATGCAAATTTCTGTTGCAGCGATTCGAGAAGCTAAGCTGAGGAAAATTTCGAAAAACTCAAGTAAAAAACATTTTGGAGAACAAAAATCTTCTTCTTTGAGAGCAAACATAAACGTTTTCTCTACCACCTAAAACTACGAAAATCGCCTAAAAACCAAACACGACCAGTCTCGGGCTACACAATGGATACCTTAAGGGAGGAATCATCCATAAAAAAGAGACAATCACCAGCAATACGAACTAACTCACCACATTCTGTCTCAAGAGATCCAACTTATCGCACTTCAACCTCGTCACTTCCTGCACCAACCCCTCCAAAGCCTTGCTCCCGCTGCCCCCGTCGCTCTGGCCGCTTCCGGCCCCGCACCTGCCGCATCCACCACCGCCGCCACCTCTAGCCGTCTCGGCGCTGCTCATGGACTCCAGGCCGGTGTCGCTGTCAGGGTACGCGCCCTCTCCGGCCTCGCCGCCGTCCCCGATCAGCTCCCCGTCGCTGCTGGAGGCCAGGCTGGAGGCATCGCTGCCGCCTCCTCCGGCGCCGCGGGACGGCGGAGCGTGGGCCGTCAAGTCGGGGGAAGAAGGCGGCGTGGACGCCGGCGGGGAAGGTCGAGAGGTGGAGGAGAGGGACGACTTGGAGACGCTGCGAGTGCTCTGCAAATCGGGGAAAAAGAATCGTGGAGAATGTTCATCTGATTGTAGTCCGGTGAAAGTGCTTACGGATGGTGTGGATTCGGCGATGATCGGTTGGCTTGTCTTTTTGCCCAGCTTTTCGTGTCCGTTGACGGTTGTGGTGCTGGCAGAAGTGGAGAGGCTGTGGTCGACGCTTTGACTCGACTTGACTCGGCTGCTCCAGGCTTTTTTCACCGTGTCTATGAAGCGTGAACCGGGACCGGAGTCGCTTTTGGGCGTGCCTGGAACCGGGGAGGGACTGCCGCCCAAAAACTCCGCTGTCTTCTCCTACGGGAAAAAATGTCTCAATTATTTAACAACCTCTCTGTCTCCAAAAACGCAGGTCAATAAGAGCTTTCCAAGACAACTCTTGAGAACGTTTTTGTCATGAGCAATTTCATCAGGATTGAAAAAAAAAACTCATTTGATTTTAATACGACGTCATGACAGTCTTCAACTCATTTGGTCCTACTCCTTTTCACTCTTGCGCATATATGCAAAAAAAAATGCAGCCATCTTACCTTGAGATCATCTGTGAGGGTCTGTAAAAGCGAGGCTCTGGTCCTCAACTCCAATTTGGCGAATTTCTCCGCTTTGTAGCAGGCGTTCTCTGCGTTTATCAGCTTGGTGAGGAGGAATTCTTTGAATTCGGGGCCATGTCGGAAAATCGCCGGCGTCGGTAGTGTCGGCCCGAAGAACGGAACGTCATCTCTTGCAGTAACACTGACTTTATATCTGAAATAAATAAAAAAATTGGAGAAAAATTCTATAATGACACACCAGTGCGCTATATCATCAAAAAATGCTATAATTGATGTATTTGGCACAAGTGAGCTGATCATCAAATATTATATATAAATATAAAAATTACATAAATTGCTATGATTGTCTTTAGATTCTCCTCAATGCTGCTCAATAATACTTTTAAATAAATACTTTCTGCACAACATGGCAACGCTTTTAATCTAAGTAATGTCCACTGTAAGTTAAGTAAGTAACAACATTCGAGGAAAAGATAAGAAATGGTAAACAAGCAACGATTAGGTCGAATTCTATAGACTTGAGACTTTAGCCAGACATCTGTTAGGGGATTAACAACCTCCATCCGTGCGTGATTGACAGATCGAATTGACTTGACAGCTACCAGGAACTAATCGTATTTGGTGTTTGGTGCTTTCTACTACTTACAGTAATTGCCACATTGGAGAGAGGGTAGGGGAATCTGAATCTACCTGTACCTGTACTACCTGAGCTTAGAAGTTGCGATTTCAGTTCGAGTTTAGTTGAGTCTGAAGTCCTCTCAGGCTACCCCGATTTGAGCGATTCGGCACTTGTGATTTTTTTGACTTCTTGTGATTATTTTTCGGGCAAAGCTGGCTGAACGATTGGTGCTTAGACCGTAAGTAACTTTTTTTGTTTCTAATTGATTCTTGGAAATGGAAATATTTAAATAAATAATTTCAAAATCAGTTTGTTTTGAAGACGTTCAAAGAACAAAAACGCTTCATTGAACTGAGAAGAACTGAATAATTTTAAAAACATTGTTTTTTTGTTAAATATTATTATTATTGAAATATTTTTCTTTACCAATTATTTAGGTCAAATTTCCTTGGTTGGTCCCCAAGCGAGTTTATGGTAAAAACAACCAGACTGGCAAACTTCCGAGAGAGCGAGGTCACAGCCGACATTTTGGGCGGTATTCAACCCAACCAGGCTCAACACTGCTGCCCTTCAGGGTGAGTGAAAACAATTTTTTTTATGAAATTAATTTTTACAAATTTTTGTCTGTAATTTTGGTCAATGTTCGGTTTCCGATGAGACAAAGCTGCTTTTCAAAAAATTGCAACAAAAGACTAGACAGCTATTGTTCTCGTTAAACATTTTCAAAATTTTTGAAGGTAAAAAATTACGTTTTTGTTCAAAGTTGCCATTATTATTTGTAGTAGCTCGAGTTTGTAATGACAAAAAAAAAGTGACTCATCTTTAATGCGTTTCATTAGTTTCTCATTAGTGTTAAAATAGGCAGGTAATCAAAAAAAAATTGTCCTCATTCCTCAGCTCTAAAATGCATGTTGCATTTATGCACGTGATTGCTCAAATAACTCAGCGGTTCCGGTTCTTCTTCTTTTTCCTCTGAAGGTTGAATAAAGGATTCTACCCCCTGTTGCAGCTATTAAGACAACGCATAACTCGTCTAGACTTATCCTTATTAGCATATTGAGTGTTTCAATTAAAAACAATCGTGCTTTTACAATATTATAGAAGAAACTAGTACGGCTAATAACACCTGTTGCTTCTCGAGATTTATTATCTCGAGAAAAACGAAGGCGGTCGGTGCTGCAAATTTAAATTTAGTCACGTGACTGAACGCTCATTTGCAATTAAAACAGGTGTTTGTGTTCTAAAAACCTCAGAGGCTTGTTTTGTACTATTATACAAAATTACGTCCAATGTCCGAACTTTCAGGCGTGTTTGAAATGATTCATAGGCGCATGAAATTTTGAATAATATGCCAAAATCAGGAGTTTTCCAACTTTATTTCCCTTATAAGGTCCTGTCATTGTTTAAAGGTCCTGTCACGGCATGTCTTTTGAATAATCACTTAATGATCAAAGTGACAACTCTGTAAGTGTCAAACTTATGTCCTGAACGCTTCAGCGTAAAAATATGAAGAAATATAAAAAAATGTTTTAAATTTTTATTTTTGTATTTCCTAAATACACATGTTGTCAATTTTTTCTTCCGATATCTCAGAATTTATTGCATAATCTGGCAGATTTGATAAATAATAATTATTTGTTTTATGAAAATGTCTGCTATGAAATCAAAATGATCAGGTAGCAATTTAATTATTTTTTTCTTTTTTAAGGTTAAGGTCCCTTTTTAAAGTTTTCGGCGCATATTTCGAAAACGGTGCGTCGCACAGAAAATTCTGCTGCTTCCAAAATTAAAGTTTATTAAATTCCCTACAAAATTGTATAGTTAAATTTTTTCTCTGCGTATTACCGTTTCAGAGATACGAGCCGGCGAAAATCGAATTTTCTGCAGAAAAATTAGAAGCGTCTCACGTTTCTCGTCAAGCTAACTTAAATTTTTTTTGCAAAATTTAAATTTTTTCCGGCTCATATCTGTAAGACGGGCACACCTTGAAAACGGTGCTTCGCACAGGAACACACGCCCTCCTAAGTTTGATATAATAGTAGTTTAGCACCCCAAACTGGCATAGTCACTCGCAACATTCAACATCCGTTGCTATGAGTCCTATGAGAAGCCGCGGCTGTCGTGACGTCAGAATTCTGACTTCAACTCGCTTATTTAACAGCGCAGACATAGCAAACTCGGATCAAAACCTCCCTGCATACAATAATGTCCATTTTAATTTGATTTAATTAAAAAATCAAATAAGTCGCTAATGATTTTAAAGGAATGCTACTACTGTTGATAGATAATTGTATTTTTGTCCCAGACACGAGAAAATAATATGCTAATGATAATTTTTTTTAACCTTTTTGACTTCTCCAGCTTTATGAATGCCATCATGAATTTTTAACCAATTGCTTGTTCTAAAATATAACCATATACAAGGGTTCTATTATTTATATTTATTGATTGCTGAATGATAAGAATTTTTGAAACCATTGGAATTAGAAGACCATCAATTTCAAGCCTGCATAAATTTGGATTAATTGCCAATTATAGATAAAGTGTAAATGATTTATTCTTACTGTACTGATAATCACTTTTATTGCGTAGGCTAAAATTATAGCGAAATAGAGAATAATGTTCCAGTAAGAATGTAATAATTGATAAGATTAATAAAATTTTCCCTTTATTTTCATCGTTATCAACAAACTCATTACCGTTTAATCGTTCCATTACTTCCGTTATCAAACGTTCATGAGTAATTACATTGTGTGATTTTTTCATAAATATAAAACCCACAAAAGGCAATAAAAATTTTAATTTACATGAGTAGATCGATAGCGCACTTGATGTTAGAACAACATTATTAATAATAATAATAATCAGCGGTTATTAATCTGAATTTATACAGGGTGTTTGGTAGCTGGTCTGGACTGCCAAAATGAAACGTAATGTATAAAATCGTTTTTTAAGCATAAAAGAGAGAATAACTTTTTTCGAGATCAGGCTTCGTTTAGGAAATATTTCCAAAAATGTGAAATTGAGCCTCTTATAAAAAACAAATTTTCAGTAACTGGACAGCCAAAATCGAACCCCATACATAAAATCGTATTTGAAGCATAAAAGAGAGAATAAGTTTTTTCACAATCAGGCCTCGTTTAGGAAATATTGCCAAAAATGTGAACTAAGGCTGCAAAAAATATTTTTTTAGCAGCTGAAAAGCCAAAATCGGACCCCATGTATAAAATCGTATTTTAGGCATAAAAGAGAAAATAACTTTTTTCAAGATCAGGCCTCGTTTAGAAAATATTTCAAAAAATGTAAAACTAAGGCTGCTACGAAATTCATTTTTTAGCAACTGGACAGTCAAAATCAAACGCCAAGTATAAAATCGTTTTTTAAGCATAAAAGAGAGAATAACTTTTTTCGATATCAGACCTCGTTTAGGAAATATTTCCAAAAATGTAAAACCAAGACTGCTAATATTTATTTTTTTAGTAACTGGACAGTCAAAATCAAACGCCATATATAAAATCGTATTTTAAGCATACAATAAAAAATACTTTTTTTCAAAATCAGGTCTTGTTTAGGAAATATTTCCAAAAATGTAAAACTAAGGCTGCCAAAAAAAATTTTTTTTAGTAACTGGCCGTCAAAATCGCACACCAAGTATAAAATCGTGTTTTAAGCATAAAAGAAAGAATAACTTTTTTCGAGATCAGGTCTCCTTTAGGAAATATTTTCAAAAATGTAAAACTAAGGCTGCTGAGCATTTTTTTAGCAACTGGGCAGTCAAAATCATAAGCCAAATTTAAAATTGTATTTCAAGCATAAAAGAAAGAATAACTTTTTTCGAGATCAGGTCTCGTTTAGAAAATATTTCAAAAAATGTAAAACTAAGGCTGCTAAGAAATTTATTTTTTAGCAACTGGACAGTCAAAGTCAAACGCCAAGTATAAAATCGTTTTTTAAGCATAAAAGAGAGAATAACTTTTTTCAAGATTTTGCGTCGTTTGGGAAATATTTCCAAAAATGTAAAACCAAGGCTGCTAATATTTATTTTTTTAGTAACTGGACAGTCAAAATGAAACGTAATGTATAAAATCGTTTTTTAAGCATAAAAGAAAGAATAAATTTTTTCAAGATTTTGCGTCGTTTGGGAAATATTTCCAAAAATGTAAAACTAAGGCTGCTAAAAAAAAATTAGCAACTGGACAGTCAAAATCAAACGCCATGTATAAAATCGTATTTTAAGCATACAAGAGAGAATAACTTTTTTAGAGATCAGGCCTCGTTTAGGAAATATTTGCAAAAATGTAAAAATGAGACAAACTATAACATTTTTGGAAATATTTTCTAAACGATGCCTGATCTTGAAAAAAGTTATTCTCTCTTTTATGCTTAAAAGACGATTTTATACATTATGTTCGATTTTGACTGTCTAGTTACAAAAAAATATATTTTTTAGCAGCCTTAGTTTTACATTTTTGGAAAAATTTCCTAAACGATACCTGATTTCGAAAAAAACCTATTCTCTGTTTTATGCTTAAAAAACGATTTTATACATGGCGTTTGATTTTGACTGTCCAGTTACTAAAAAATATATTTCTTAGCAGCCTTAGTTTTAAATTTTTGAAGATATTTCCTAAACGAGACGTGATTTTGAAAAAAGTTATTCTTTCGTTTATGCTAGAAATACGATTTTATATATGGCGTTAGATTTTGACTGTCCAGTTACTAAAAAATATATTTTTTAGCAGCCTTAGTTTTACATTTTTGAAGATATTTCCTATGCTTAAAAGCCCAGTTACCAAACACCCTGTATTTGTATTTTACATACTTTGTACGTGGAAGTTTAATAAGCACTTTTAATCTGAATTAATCATCAAAGTAATTACTAACAAGTTGATTAATTAACCGACTGGAGTGGTTGGTAAATGGTGAGTGGAGGAGAGAAGTCTGCCGTTACTCCCATTCATTAAAATTATGAATAAATTATAATTTTATGCATAATCCTCTCAGCGATGATATTATAAGGTCATCTAGACTAGTCTGAGATAAGGAGACATACTTTCTTACTAGATATTGGTTAATTATGTGTTAAGAAGTAATGACGTAATTTTTTTGACGAATATTGTATGGAACGATAATAATAAAATTCTCCATGATTAATGAATAAATCAAGCGCGTTTGGGAGGAAGCCTTCATTAACCTTATCAAATCAAGTCTTTTATCGCCCAAAAAATTCCATTTAAGGGGGATTTTTGCGGTTTTTATTTTTTAGTGATTTGCAACATTATGTATAAAAATTAAAAAAGTTACTTTTATAGTAGCCGGTTAAAAAAATTAAATAAACACAGAGTCAAGGGTTGCCAAACATATTTTCTACAATGCTGACGACATCAATACATTTTCATATTTATGTATATAAAAATAACACTGTTGCCAGATAGTGATTTTTTTTCCACTTACGAGCGCAACTAAAATTATTTTTAATAATAAAAAACGAGAGATTCTTAATCTTTTAATTTTTTTCGCAGCTATGGACACTCGCTCCAATTTCGAAACAGGTGAATTCTCAGGCTCTGACAACACCTCCATCGAGGAGGCGCAGGAGCTATTGGACGTTCTTCTATACAGCGTAATCAGCAAGGACATTATCGAAATGGAAAACGGTAAAAATCAACCCTCAATTATTTTTGTCACTGCTAATTCAAATTATTAGCCACTTTGGCCAAAATTTGGTCTCACTTGGAGACTTGCCCAATTTTGCAACTAAAGCTGAACCTTCCAAATAATTAACAATCTTTGCAGAAGAAAGAATTACTATAAGGGACGACTCCGAGGAGGCCAGGGAATCTCCGGAACGACTAGCTCTCTTGAGATGGAGGGAATGGGTGGAAGAAAAGTGGTATTCCATCGCGATCCAGATCACCATTCCGTTCATAATCGCCGGAATCGGGACGATTTTAACCGGAGTACTTCTTGGTTACGTTAAGGTAACTGTCTCTTCAGTAACTTCAGTAACCAGAACTGCTATAAATAACATTTTATACATTTGCCCGTAGAAATATGAAGTTTTCGAGAAGATGGACTCTCTTCTCATCCTAGTACCCGCCCTGATAGGACTGAAGGGGAACCTGGACATGTGCATGGCTTCGAGGTTGTCAACGCAGGCCAACATGAATGGAGCCCAAAACCACAGGACCAGGTTCGGACTTGTGTTAAGCAACATCGCACTTGTCCAGGTGACTATTTCTCTCTATTGATTAGTTTGCTTTTCCTGACCGGATATTATGTCTTTTTACAGATCCAGGCAATAGTAGCGGCGGCAGTGGTCTCTGTGTTCGCTTTTGTAGTCTCCTCGGCCATGTCAAGCGAGTTTAAATGGTCTGAAGGATTGCTGCTTACCACTTCTAGCATAATGACGGCCACCATTTGCTGCTTAGTGTTGGGTGAGTTGCTCATAATAACAGTTTTGTCAACAGAGTGCTCATAACAGATTTGCTTGCAGATTGTCTTCTCTGCATGGTGATCTTCGGATGCAAGGAGATGAACCTCAACCCAGACAACTTCGCCACGCCGGTTGCTGCTAGTTTCGGGGACGTGCTTTGCTTGGGTGCCTTCTCTCACATCGCCAATTACCTTTACCAATACAGGGGTTAGTTGGCAATTAAAGGGAAAAAAACAAGATAAGCTCTAATTTCTTATCCTTGCATCCTTGCAGATAGTCATCAATGGGTGTTCGGTATGCTGCTTGTTGTATATTTAGCGGTGTACCTCCCAATCTTGATACTGAGCCTGAGGAAGAATCGACATATTAAAGGGCTGCTCACCAGTGGATGGTGGCCTGTGTTCGGGGCGCTGATCATTAGCGGGTGAGTTTTGATCCCCAAAATTTTTGAAAAATAATAAATCAATTAATAAAAATTTTGTTTTAATAGATTGGGAGGCTTAGTGCTGAACAATGCAGCAGACCGCTTCCCGGGCTACGTGGTGTTTCAACCCATCATCAACGGGGTTGGTGGTAACTTAGCCTCGGTGCAATCGAGTCGCATCTCCACCTGGTTGCACATCACAACAGCCAAGGGTGTAATGCCGCCTCGCACAAATTTATGGACTGCCCCCTGGAACGCCCTCATTGGTAGAGGTAATTTTGCAGAGCGATTTAATTTTTTCATTACTGATTGTTTTTTTTTTACAGACACCAACGCTCGCACGGCTTGCATCATGCTCACCATTTCCTTAGCCTTTCAACCGGTTTTTATGGTGACCGCGCAAGAACTCGCTTCACTGCTCACAGCACCCGGCACCGTGTTCCCAGGTCTCGGGGTATGGTTCGTCTTGACCTACCTTTCGTGCACCACCCTCCAGGTGGCCATCTTATTGTACACCGCTCGCTTTCTCGTGCTCTTGGTGTGGAAGCGCGGAGGCGACCCGGATAGCATCTGCATCCCTTTACTGACCGCTCTGGGTGACTTCTTGGGGAGCAGTTTGCTGCTGCTGGGATTCCAAGTTCTTAGATCGACGGGGGCTGAATAGCCGGCTTGTTATTAATTTTAACGTTTAAGTAATAAATCATGTTTTGATGTAGTTTTTCATTTGCATTTCCATTTCGCAACATCAATCTCTTTAACTTAATGTACCTAACCCCATCAAATGAGTAAATCTTTTATCGATTTGTTGGAATTTATGGCGTCAGTGATTCGCGGAAGGGAAGTAAGTAATGCAGGGCTCGCGTGACTGCCTTTACTAGTTCGTAATAATGCCTCAGGGAAGCAGGAAGGGTGTTTTAGTGATGGGTGGTAGTGACTAGTGGTAGTAACATAACATAAAGTAACACTAGAATTTTTTTATTCAGGATAAATTCTGGAGATATGTACAACATCTCATCAGTTTTCTGCTGCTTAAGCGCTTCCCCTTTAAGCTCCTTATACCGAGTGTTCGCTGAAGCGTAGATAAATCTGGCAGATCGCCATTTGATGTTTGTAACAACGATAGATATGCTCGATAAAGTGTAAAATGCGGCAGACATGGGAGATATTAAAAATGAAACTCGTATATGCGAGATTGTAAAACGATATTTTCGCTCGATTTCACACGAATTCGGAATTCCTTTTCCTCTTCTCCAAAACACCAATACCAGCACCGGGACCTACGTTATTACTTTATAAGTCGCAATGTAAAGAAAAAATTATTCTCCCATGTTTTACTCGCACTGTACCTAAGCTATAATGAAAGTTTCCGAAAGCAACAGAACCCTCTCCGCTTCACAGAACGACTTAAAAGACTAGGAAACTAACAGAGAACGAGAAAATCAAATCCGGCTTCCCCGGGAAGTCGTGTGACAACGGTCTTATCACTCGCTTTGTGCCTGAGATGGCCCGAGGAACTGCAGGTTGCAGGTTGTCTCTTCCAGAATTGAATTCTTCCAGTCCGGAAGGGAACAAAGAAAGTCAACCCGGTCGCCTGCGCTCGCGTTTTTCATATCCTATTTTCAATTCAGAGGAATCGAGGTCTCGATAAGCATACGAGAGGTCCTAAAACTTTACCACCATCATAGTAAACAATTTTGTTTTGCTTGACCCTCTTTTCTCCTATAAGAAAAATCTCAAATTTATATTTAATCGACGTAACTGATTCATTTTTAGTTATATCAAGAGTTTAACGTACATTTTGTACGTTAACGTACGAGCTTTCCACATACCAAGACCTTTATTAATTCACCCATTTTTTTTAAGGGCAGAATTCCGAAACTTGTAATTACGACCAAACATTAAGAAGAAAAAAGACACCATGACGTAATACACTCATTTTGAGGGCTTTTATTTATAATACAGCAAAAGAGACCATGGAGTACCTCAAAGCTCCATTCTTAGACCTCTCCTATTGTTCTTCTTAGGTGCTTATAACAAGGTTGATTTGATATTGGTGAGTTTTTGCTGTCTAAATTACCTAAAAAATGGCGTGCCACAAGGTTTTATTATTTAAGGCCTCCATCGTTCCTTTAATTCATCAAGAAAATCACCTTGGTCACTTATTGATTATGAAAAATGATCAACGAAAATAAAACCGCAGGAAAAAGGCAATGAAATCAGCATAAGAACCATAAAGGAACCATTTTTATTAGAATTTTAACAAAATTTAATAAATCAAAAAAAGGCACCATGGAGTACCTCAAAGTTGCATTCTCGAGCCTCCAATATTTCTTCAATTTGGCTAGTTTTCCCCACATGTGGGGGGAAAATGGGCCCCTACATGTAGAGGTCCCCAGAAGTGGGTTTAATCCTTTAGAAGTTAGAAGAGGATGACAACGGGGGTCTTAAACATAAAACTTGAGAGATAGTGGGGTGAAAATTGAGGGAAGGGGCTGGTTTTTTGTTAAATAGTAACCTTTGTTTGTTAAGATTATTGAACCATAGAGGAACTGATGCCCTTCTGATTAGAATTTCAACAAAATTTATTAAATCTAAAAAAAGCACCATGGAGTACCTCAAAGTTGCATTCTCGAGCCTCCAAAATTTCATCAAATTTGCTATTTTCCCCCCACATGCACAGCAGTAAGTTTCATTAATACTTAAGAAGTTTAGATGATGACATTGGGGGTCTTTGACATGAAACATGAGATCGAGGGGGCCCCTTCTCAAGAGCAGGGGGGTTCGGGAGCAGCAACACTGTAATGAGCTGCTACAAAACGCCGACATTTTAAAAATCCGGTTAGACCGGAGGGGGGTGTTAGGGGAAGTGGGGTGTTCAGGGAAGTGGATAGTGGATATTAGGAGAAGGGATAGTGTTAGGGAAAAGGGAGGGGTCAGGCAAGTTTTTTTATAGTTCCTTTTTTGAGTATTTTTTCCCCGTGGGGCTCTCCTAGTAACAGGAACAACGGCGCCATACTCCTAAAGAGAAACTGCTATTTTTGACTCTGGACGTCTGGACCATTTGACCTTTACGTCACTTTCCAATCCTTCCGTCAGATGTGGCAACTTTTCACCCGATTTGGCGTAACTAATAAATAAAAATACAAAAACGATTTTTTTCTTGTCTTGGTCGGTTCATTGTCGAAGCTCCAAACTTTATTCTTTACGGGACACCCTTAGGGTTTGCCACAAGGTCGCTTTCTTTAACCTATTTATTTATTTTTTATTGGAGACTTGAATATTGAAAAGTAAACTATTTCATCAATTTAGTAAAGTGTGCTAATCACCTGCAATAAAATCGTCCGCTTCCATAATTACAAGAACCGCACTGACCCGACCATGGCACCATGGCGCGCCGAAACTTCGATTGCAAAACATTTATTACTTATGACGGCATTACTTTTAGCAAAAGCGGTTGACATTTACATCTTCTACGATTTAAAAAAAACGATAATCACATCGGACCATCAGACCAGACTAAAACAGAATGTGTACCTCAAGGTTTCAATCTAAAGCCAGTGTTATTTCCAATACTATTCATTTTTACGCATGGAAACAGTAAATAGAACCCTGGAACCAAAATATTTTGGCAAATTTATTGATTTTACTAATTTATGTAAAAAAAATTGTTACTCTTCATTGACTTGTTATTGCAAAGTTCTTCCCCTGAATTTAGCCGTACCCCAAGGTTCCACTTCAACACCTACCTTCTTTCCGGCGTTCCCTTGTCCAAAACTTGCACCACGATGAACGTATGCAAGAAATGCGACGCAATCATATCCGGACTGAACGGTGTATTATCCTCCTGGAAGACGACAGCGACGATATCGTTCCCGATGTGTCGCTTACGCTGCAACTGCTGCGGGTCCCCGTCCGTGTAAGGCAGCAGCGTCGAGACGTGGAACATGATCTCCCGTTCCCTGAACACTTCATACACCGCCTCGTCCCCGGTGTGTCCGTTATGGATATCCAAACCACCGCGATAACCTGTCGATTATAATCATCACAGTTACAAGAAGCTTCAGCTTCGAAAGACAAAAAGCTTCAGCTCAACAAAAACTAACCTTTATGATCCTTCAGCCTGATTCTTCTCCCCAGCAATCCCAAGAAGTGCTCCCACTCCTCGGTGCCGCCCTCGTTCCCGAAGAGCTCCTCCTCGGTGACTTGTCCCTTCCTCTGCAGCAGCACGCCGAACTTGAACTGGCTGACCAGCACGTGCTCGTCGTAGGCGGCCACCAGTTGGGAGGCTCGCGGGTGCAGGGCGGCGGTGAAGTGTTCGCAGGTGAGCTGTTCGTTGAGGAGGCGAGCGACGCGAGCGGGAGCGGCATTCGCCGATCCCAGACAGGAGGCCGGGAGGAGCTCGTGCATGGTGCCCGTTCGCAGCCGGAGGAGAAGGCGTAGGTGGTCCTGGCCGGCGATGTGCTCCGGCTTGATGGAAAGGAGCACCGGGCCCAGTTGGTCGTCGTGGGAGATCAAGGTTGAGTGCTCCTGGAAAAGAAACGTGGAGGTTTATTCTTGTTGTTATATCAGAAGTTATTAGTAACGTCGAGTAACAGTAACGATGAGTCACGGGTTTCTCGTCTTTCAACAGCGCTCGAAGATCTATATATTGACATTCTGTGCTATGAGGCGCCTGATTGCTATTTCAAACAATAGAATGTAATAACAGTACCTCCTATTGGAATGAAATGTGGGCGAAAGAATAACAACGTCTCCATATTGCCTTCTATTGTTCTTTCTTTCATCTGGAAGTATGAAAATTGGCTCGACTGCGCGGCGCCGTCATATCCGCCGATACGCGAATGAAACGTTTTTCGGGCACCGGCACTGCGCGATTTAAATCGTAAAATTACCTCAAATCCTAATTTTTATTGTAACATAAAAATTACTTACATTCGTTACAAAAATTGTCAAAGAGGGACAAAAATTGTTAAAGGCAAACACATAAAATTAAAAGGAGTACGAAAAACGAGGAAAAAAAGAGGTCTGACACTTGACCCTGAGGAACGCCATGGAGGGTCTCTAGTAAAGTCAATTGGGTTCATTTCAGTTGGTTACTTTCTTCGCGGTGCCAGAACAAATGATCTATTTGGACAAAGTCCTCGACAAAGAGGGACAAAAATTGTTAAAGACAAAAACATAAAATCAACGGAAGTGAGAAAAGGGAGGAAAAAAAGGACGAAGCCAATAAGGCATGGAAAAAAAAGAGATCTGACACTTGACCCTGAGGAACACCATGGAGGGTCTCTAGTAAAATCAATTTGGTTCATTTCAGTTGGTTAGTTTCTTCGCGGTGCCAGAAGAAATGATGTATTTGGAAAAAGTCCTTGACAAAGAGCGTGAAGTAAATTTTCGGTCTAAAATTTTTACCTACACCAAAAAATTGATACCTTAGCCTGTTTGGAAGATAAAAAACAGTAACTGCAGGGCTCAATGCTTGACCTGTTGGGTATGTTTAAGCAGGCACAGGTCATTGGACTTGTTTTGAGCTGTTTTTATTATATAAGTTGTAATTCGCTTTCCATTGCAATGGTTATTGTGGTTGGTGTCCCACAAGATAACACTTTCGACTCACGCAATTTTAAACCTCGTTATTTCTCGTTTAGAGGAGAATATAAATTTAGATAAATCTAAGAAGGAAGTAGACACAGTTATGACGCACGCCACTGATGACTGATCATTAGTAGAGAGTACAATAATAGACGGTACCTGTGAAAGCGGTACCTACTCGCGGAGTACCGCGCCTCGTGCTTGAAGAATAATAGACCATTTTGTAAAAGGAATACCAACGCGTATACGCGGTTAATCACGGTCATGAGTGAAATTTGAGACAATTTTCAGGACAATAACAACGTTGGTTGGCCGAATTCAGCGTCCGACGCGACCTGCATGGTCAGAAACGTGATACGAATTTAAATTCCTCTCCGTCCGTTTAAAGCCGTAAACAAGATCTTACTCCAACTGTATTATTTCTTCTTTTATTTTGAAGGTTCTAAACACAGGATGAAGAAAGTAAGAGGAAAGAGGAAATCGCTTCCATCTTGGGAAGATCTGGATCTCTTTATCTCGTTCCATCATCACAAATCGAACAATCATTGATACAATTACTGGATTATAAGTCGCCATGCGTCCGCTCTTTGTCGTCTAGGTACGGCCTGAAAAACAACATCCTGTATGTTAATGGCGTTCCGCGAACAACCCATTTACCGTTTATTTGTAATCACGACTAATTAATGGTTCGCTGTAGAAGACATCATTGTGAGTCTTGTGAGAATTTTCCCATGCAAAAAGCGAGGAAATCTAAAAAACAAATAAGTAGATGATTAATGATTCCAATACTTCCGAAACCTTCTGCCACGGTGAAGAATTTGAAATCAACTTGTTTGTTTCAGCAGGCCTCTTTTGCGCTATTTTGCACGTCCTGGCATCGAATGCTACATCGACCAAGCGGTAGCAAAAAATGAATTCTGAAGAATTTTTTTCTCCTAAGGGCCTTTGAAAACTTTACCGTACGACTCTGCGTTCTCGAGATATGGCCGTTCAAAGTTGAAGAAATTGCTATTTTGGGCCTTTTAATTTTTTTTAACAAGAACGAGTGCCTATCCAAACATCGTGGTCATTTCCGAAATGGTGTTTTTGTGCCGTTCTTAGTGTTCCTTCTCGAGGGGGTTTTTGCTTTCCTTGAGACCTCTTTTGCGTTATTTTTGCACGTCCCGGCATCGAATGAATATCGACCAAGCGCGGTAGTAAAAATTGAATTATGACAATTTTTTCTCCTCCTAACTAGGGCCTTTAAAGACTTTGCCGTACAACTCTGCGTTCTCGAAATAAGGCCGTTCAAAGTTGAAGATATTACGATTTTGGGCCTTTTCAATTTTTTTTTTTAACAAGAACGAGTACCCATCCAAACATCGAGGTATTTTCTAAAATGGTGTTTTTTGCCTTTCTCGATGCCTTTTTTGCTTCTCTTGAGGTCTCTTTTGCGCTATTTTTGCACGTCCTGGCATCGAATGGCTACATCGACCAAGCGGTAGCAAAAAAGTGAATTTTGACGATTTTTTCCCGCCCAACTATGGCTTTTAAAACCTTTCGCGTTCGACTGAATCCGAGATAAGGCCGTTCAAAATTGGAGAAATTGTGATTTTGGGCCTTTTAAAATGTGTGTTTAATGTGAAGGGGGCCTATCCAAGCATCGTGGTCCTTTCCATAGTAGTGTTTTTTTGCAATTCTGTCCCTTCTCGAGGCCTATTTTGCTTTTGTCGAGGCCTCTGTTGCGTTAACCTTGCACGTCCAGGCATGCTACATCGACCGAGCGGTGCAAAAGGTGGATTCTGACGGTTTTTTCTCTCGTACCTATAGGGCCTTTAAAAACTTTGCCGTAGGACTCTGTGTGCACGAGATAAGGCCGTTCAAAGTTGAAGAAATTGCGATTTTGGGCCTTTTAAAATTTGTGTTTAATTTGAAGGGGGCCTATCCAAGCATCGTGGTCCTTTCCATAGTGGTGTTTTTTTGCAATTATGTCTCTTCTCGAGGCCTATTTTGCTTTTATCGAGGCCTCTGTTGCGTTAACCTTGCACGTCCAGGCATGCTACATCGACCGAGCGGTGGCAAAAGGTGGATTCTGACGGTTTTTTTCTCTCGTACCTATAGGGCCTTTAAAAACTTTGCCGTATGACTCTGTGTGCTCGAGATAAGGCCGTTCAAAGTTGAAGAAATTTCGATTTTGGGCCTTTTAAAATTTGTGTTTAATTTGAAGGGGGCCTATGCAAGCATCGTGGTCCTTTCCATAGTGGTGTTTTTTTGCAATTCTGTCCCTTCTCGATGCCTATTTTGCTTTTATCGAGGCCTCTGTTGCGTTAACCTTGCACGTCCAGGCATGCTACATCGACCGAGCGGTGGCAAAAACAGAATTTTGACGATTTTTTTTTTCAAAAACGTGTACTTAGTGCCGAATTAGCTACAGCGCATGCTCAAACGGAGGTCTTGTTTCCAGGTTAAATAATCAAAGTCCAATTTAAGCCGAAAAAACTAGGCAATACATTGAAAAGTCTAAAGAGCAAATTAATTGTCGAATAAAATAAAATGACCTAACCTCAACTTCTAAATTAGTCGTTGATAGGTGGCGCAGATGCTTAAAAAACGACCCGAGCGACGCGGCGTAGTAGGTCGCGCAATTATAACGAAAAGTTTTTGCGGCCGCTTTTAACATTTGCTCTTTAAGCGAATTTATGCGGCAAAATGATGAACAGACCTGCTGGGAAATTAGAGAATTGCAATTAAACCGTGTTTTGTGTAACAGCCGGTCGTCGCTTTATAAATCGCTTTCATCCCCCGAGTCCCCGAATAAAAAAAGCATTAGCCTGGTAAAATGGGCCATTAAGGCGGGAAACCGCCGGGGCTAAAAATTCCCGTTTTTATTATACTATACACCTAGTCCTAGTTGCCACATTTTATTTCTTGTAATTACTTGTTTGTTTGTTTGTTTGTTGATATAAAGCCCTGCTTGCTATACGTACATGCACGGTACGCCAGTGTCTCTCTGCTAATTGTACCCGGATAGTGGTATCGCTCGGTATATAATATTGCTGTTAATAAATCCTGAAAGCATCTTCCCACATTGAAGCTGTTGTTGTATTCTTATACAAGTAGGCATATAGTAAAGACAAACCCTGCCAACTCATGACTCTTGATGGAATCTTCGTATAGAGCCAAGCCTTATTATATTTCTAGGCGTTATTCTATGGAGTCTGTTTTGTATTCATTCTAAATCCTGCCGCCTTTACTTATTTTACTCCATTCATCAAACATGGGACAGAAAAGTTCTTAAGTTGTAGCAGCAGGGTTACCCGGGAAGGACAGTAGTTGTAGCCAGACGATTCTGGTAGAAGTCGTTTTGTCGTACCTCCTAATCTTTGCCCGTAAGAAGAAAAGGGAATATACACACCCGACTCACATATTATTCGTCTACAAGAATAATTATTTAACCAGTGACAGTTCTAAATATTATTTTAAATGAGTAACGTCTTAAGAATATTTCCATGCTGCTTGGTCGTGTCCCAACAATAAATAGAAAACCTCATTGTCAATTTTTGGTCGATTGTTCGCATAAACAATAGACAATCGGTACAATTTGTGGTGCTCATTGTTTTTGCCACAAGAACTGTTATAATAAACGTGGTAACAATTTGGCTTCCATGCATAGGTAGACACTTAAGTCCTGTAATTTTTATGATTGCTCGATAACAATAATAACTGTACTGTACGTGCCATTTTACCGGTCACTGGTGAAATCAATTGGATGTAATTTACCGGGAACAATTGCATTAAAACACCATAATAGCGGAATGGGTGTTTTCTGTAATAACACGTTTCGGGCGCCTCGAGAGGAAAGTGATCTTCAGAATTCAGGTCGATTTTATGAGTGATTGAATCGATTGAGGTTAGAGGACAGAAAATCGTGACACCGCTCTTTTGGTCATGGTAATGTTTACAATAATTATTTAAACAAACTGTTACTGGTCTGAATCATGACGCAATCTGGACTCAACAAGTGACAAAACAGCTGACTAGACAACATATGGGGGTGAAGGGGACCTCAAGTGTCTGACCAAATGTGGAACAGACGATGTCTGACCCAAATGAAGAACAGACAAGGAAGATTCCTTGAACCAGAACCACAACAGGAGGAAGGAAAAAATACTCCTCTCGTGGTTTACAGAGAGGTCGGGAGGGTTTAAGTTTTTGCTTGAGGCGAAAAAAGGCCTTGGTAGCCTCTATAAGAAACGTAGATGGCCTCAATAGATGACAAAACAATCACTTACATACAACTTTTATGCGGGTGGATTGGGCCCCAAAAGGTCTGATCCAAACCAGGAAGAAACGACAAGGATGTCTTTGAACGAAAGGCACAACAGGAGGAAAGAAAAGAGGACCCCTTTTATGCTTAATAGAGAGGTTGGGAGGATTTAAGTTTTTGCTTGAGAAGAAAAAAGCCCTTGGTGGCTTGCTTGGGCAAAACTTTTGATGTGAATCTTTTTTTTTATCTTGACAGGCATGAATGAAAATTATAATAATATCAATTGACATTTTCAGCCATTTTCAGCAATATTAAAAGTCATCTTCTTCTTATTATTATTCTGTAATGGCCTGGGTACACTTGTGCATTTAGTCACAATTCCAGTATTGGCTTTTTCAAGAAGAAGAAGAAACTGATGTCAGATGACAGTCGGGACTGACAATTATAATTATGTCAATTGACAGGAACCGCCATTTTCGGCAATATTGTCATATTCTTCTTCTTCTTACACTGTAATGGCCTGGACACACTTGTGCATTTAGTCACTATTCCAGTATTGACTATTTTGAGAAGAAGAAGAAGACACTGTTGTCAGATGACGGTCGCGAATGACAATTATAATTATATCAATTGACAAATGCCAGGTACTGCCATTTTCAGCAATATCAATTGTCATATTCTTCTTCTTATACAGTAATGGCCTGGACACACTTGTGCATTTAGTCAGCTTCCAGTATTGACTTTTTTGTCAAGTGGAACGTCATATTTGGCCAGCGACTTCGGTAGGATATCAAAAATAAATAATGTCTAAGCAGATTAATATGAAAATTGAAGATTATTGTAAAAAAAATAAACTGCCGGCCAATGTCAATACTTTTCTTAGTTCCAGAAAGTGCTACTTGTTGCCAATATTTTAGCGGGTTTATCGTTGAAAGATTCGTCTATAAAAGAAATTCAGACTCGATTAATTATTTATTAAAGAAATACTTGTCCCTAGTCCAATTATTTATTTACCCGTATATCTCAACATTATTATCTAATATGATTTATTTGAACAAACAAAAATAACTAATATTTATTTATAAACACAGAATCACATTAATTTATCTAATACATTTATCAACACAATTACTGGCACTATTGGCAGTATTTTTTTTTTTAATTTGTGAAGGCTTTATTATAAGAAGAATCCTAAATTTTGAATCTTTACGAGAATAAAAATTAAAATGCTATAAAGTTGTTTGAAAAAAAATCATCAAATCACCGAATTTGGGTGTAGAATTGTTATCACGCAGGCTACCAATAATTGTTGGGGGTAACCAATATAAACTGATGGAGGGAGTAGACCAGGAGGAATGGGATGATTTGAAAATTGCAAAGCACCACAGTTTTGAAGAAAAGATCTTTGGTATAACTTGGTTCTCTACTTGTGGAGACCAACTAGGTCTTGGTGGGCACCCAGGGTCCAAAAACAGCTCTATAGGCGGAATTAGGGTCGCAGTTCCATAGAGCAATTCTCATGGAAGTATTGGGAAATGGAAGTATTGGAAGTAGACCAGGAGGCAGCGGGACGATTTGCAAATTGTAAGAAGAAACGACCTTTGGTATAATCTGGTTCTATACTTCTTGTGGAAACCGACTGGATCTTGATGGGCACTCAGCGTCAAAATAACAACTCTGGGCGGAATTGGGGTGACAGGCCCCCTAGAGCAGTTAAGACTTGCAAAATTGCAAAGTACCACAGTTCTGGGAACAAACGATCTTTGGTATAACCTGGTTCTATAACTTATAGAGACCAACTGGGTTTTGGTAGGCATCCAGCGTCCAAAAACAGCCCTATGCGGAATTAGGGTCGCAATCCCCACGGTTTATTGGTGCTGCCGTCATTGGACCTGTTATCAAGGGTGGGATGAGCTTGTCCCAAACTTCCGACCAACTTTGCCCTAAGGGAGACAGTAAAGGGTCATAAAATATGACCCTTATGACTCATAATAAGGTACCATAAAGCTCTGCTACCTGAAGGATATAATTCTTTTGTAAAATTTATCCAATAAACTGATTCTGTTCAATTCTAACAACGTTGAACATACAGAACGTTTAGGAGTTTATAAATCACGGAAAAATAAGTGAAGTTGCATTTCTTTCTCCATAATAACTAGCACAAACTTCTCTTACAAATCTCTCGAGCAACTCCAGCAGCAAAAAACAACAACAAGCGAGAAATGAACCCGATTAGTCTTACTTTTTACTTGTCATACACAGCTCGCTGCAACTTCCACAACTTTACAGCAATCACGCAACCCTAATTCCCTTAAAGCCATGCCAGCCAACTCCAAAGCGAAATAATAACGACTACGCAGAAACAAATGAGATTACCAACACAAAATGAGATCGACCAATTATCGGAGAGACGAAACCTCAGCTCGCGTGGTGGATAATAGGAGTGAAGGCTCCTGATTCCGGAACCAGTCGGAATCGCGACAGCGTGAAATAGGCGCGCGCTGTTTTAGCAGTCGAAGAAAAAAAAAGGCACCGAGATAATAAAGTGTGTGATTTGCCGGTTTCGCCGATTCACTTCGCGTGACGCGTTTCATCCAATATTTGCTGATACGGGTTCAATGAATTATTCTGTAATATGCCGTCATGACTACGCTGATACGCGTGAAATTTTCTCTCATGTTTGCAATTTTTATTGTTGACTCGATGGCTCGGAAAATCGAGCTGAAAAATTGAAATTCGTAATATTCCGTGTTGGAACTTGCGCCGGCGCTTTTATCGATACACGCTTTCCGAACAAGGAAGACTTTAAATCATAAACATCACACATATAACGCAAAAAGTCTTATATTAACTCGCTCTTCCTTGCCTGTCTGTCTATCTGCGGTTCAAATCTCGCAATCAATTTTAATATAATTTCCCGGAGAGATAGACTTGAAACTTCTAACACAGGTGGAAACAGGACGACAATGCAATACTAACTCTCTTTTTTATGTTTAAAATTTGTCGTAATCTCATTCAAATGTGGCTACAAACACAACAAAAAACATAGTTGCAAGTTGAAAGTTCATCGACTCGGCAACTCCCGACAGCAATAATTTTCCCGAAAACATCAACGTGCAATAATTACCGTTAAGTGGAAACTTATGTCAAGTTACACACTCGACAAGGGCGTTTACATTTATTTTAACATACGTCGTGCTACGGGCACGGTTTTTTTTGCTTTGTTTACACAACAATAATTTCGAGCCGGGAGATTTGAATAATGTTAAATGTGCCTAAAACAGACCTCGGCGGTCGTTACGTATTCCCAGCACGAGAACAGATTTTTTATTGCCGCCCGCTCGGATTGCACAACGAAACGTTACCGTGCGACTCGACGATCGACATCAAAGCCGAGATGAAATTTTAACCGTTTCAGGTAACAACAAACAATCCGCTTAAGAGATTTAGATTTCCTAACAAAGTGGCCACCGGAGGTCTCTTCTCGAGGAGCTCGCAATTCCGCGGTGTTTGTCTTTTCGACTTAAACCTCTTACTTATCGGAGAACGGAATTATTATTCAGGATTTGATTCGCTTCTTGGCGGGGCTTAAGATCTACAGGAGGCTTTTCACGTTTGAAAAATGTAATAATACGAGCACGCAGTGGCAGTTTTAGTTTGGACAGTTTCAGTTCATAACTATGACGTCACTTGGAGACCCGACGTTCTTTGAACGATTTTCAAACAATCGATCTTCCGCATTCGCTATCCGCTGCCCCTGCCATCGAGCATCGATGTTCGATAACCGTCAATCGAGATTTGATCTAATGATAATGATCAATTTAATCTTCGAAACTGTTTTCTTGTAGCCTCTTGCTTGAGATTAGGGGGTTTGTGACGTCACTTGGAGACCCGACGTTCCTTGAACGAGTTTCAAACAATCGATCTCTCGTTCTTCATTCATCTTCCGCGTTCGCCATCCACTGCCATCGAGCATCGATATTCGATAACCGAGATCGACCTGCTGTTGAAAATCGCCAAACTTATAATGACGAAACTGATTTTTTAATAGCCCCTTCCTTGGGTTCGTGACGTCACTTGGAGACCATAATTTCACATTTGTTCTGACCTAAACGGTTCAGAGGAAAGACATCTCTTAACTTGACCGTTGGTGGTTGGAGGATTGGAGGACGAGCTTCCTGGGTACTTAATCATATTGATTCAATTTTTTCTAAGATATTATTAATAGATCAGAACAGCCGAAATAAATTAATCTTTTATACCGTGGCGGATTATTGAGCACTCTCAAGACGTGATTCATTCCCCCATGCTAATTTTCCATTCAAAGAGCTTCATTATATGTAAATTCAATAAATCCTGCATGACTAATTCAAACTTCGATATTAACAAGAAAAACCAGCAGGTGGTACTGGTGCTGGTACAATTATTGTAACTTCTCTAACGACACCACCAGTGATTGAATAAAATTTTAATTAATTACCATCAAATCTACATTGTTGCCTGACGGTACCAACTTAAAGGCATTTTTATCCGAGGTTGCTGCGAGGTTAAATAAGCGAGTTAAAGGTTGTTGAAGTCAAAAAACTGACGTCACAACTGCGGCTGTTGCTCCAAAGCAACCTATATGGTGTTAAACTGCGAAATTACACCAAGTAAAGGGTCAGACAGTTACCTACTACTGATTTGAAAGCAGTTTGGAAGCAGATATCGAAGTGGCGTCTTTGCCATTGTCACAAAAAAAAAAACTCAGGAGAATTGATTAAAGTTAGAAAAATAAAAATGAACACAAACTCACCCTCCCGACGAAGAACCTCCGGTAACACTTCGCGGTGTCGTCCGTCTCAATTTTGGACCTCCACGTCGCGGCTCCGCAGTTCCCGCCGCTCTGCCCTTCGCCCCCGCTGTCTCCGTCGGTCGGCGTGTCCTGCGTCGGCGGGTCTACCCAGTACCCCCCGCGTGCCCCGATGGCGACCATGGGGTACGGCGGGGGGCGAGCTAGGATCTCCTGGAGGGTCCTGCGCGACTGACCGGCCAGTAACTGGTGCGGGGACGCGGGGGCGGTTGCCGGAGGAGTGGATGGGACCGGGGAAGGGTGTTTGGGGTGGTTGTTGTTGTTATGACTGAGGGGACGAGATTCGCGATGGTGGGAGTGATGGTGATGAGAGTAGTCGCCTCCGGTGTCGGAGGAGGTGGAGAGTTGGCGCTGAGCCGATGGGGTCTGGAAAAAAAAGAAAAATTATTAACGTCAAGATGTCTAAGGACTAATAGGGCATAATATGTGCCATTACTTGAGATATAATATTCCCTGATACCGCCGGGAACAAGGGCCCTTCATTCATATACGCACACATACGCATTCTGATCGTAATTAGTTAGCGACCGAGGAATTTCAATTCCCCCGGCCCCGTTAATGAGTTATCGATCCATATTAGAGGGATAAGTAGGGGTGCATGAATGCGTTATTAGAGCAACGTAACAAGCGCGACGAACCCTTCGATCCTTCAGGCTGAAGGGCTTGTTGAAGTCGAGTAATAATAAAACTCTGAAGAAAAAATCAAGTCATTATCTATTGACTGGTAGGGCAGGAAAATTACTCTCGAATCACTGCGCGGTGACGTCACTTGGAGACCTAAGATTTACCTGCGCGTCTCGTTCCCAATTTTATGTGTCCCGATAAAGACTCTCTCTTGTTAAATTTAAGAGATCTAGATCTGCAGGTATCAAACGCATGATGTGCGTGGATCTGGAGCATTATAAATATTAATAAAATGAATTTAGGCGTGTCGTTCTCGTTGTAATTAGTTACCAAATAACAAAACAAACACTAAATAACACCCAATTAAGTGAGTTCCGCAGGCGGGTATAACCGAAACTCCTTCGAAGCCGGAGAGGTTAGTAATCTAGTAATCTAGTCGAAGGTTAGAGGAGTAATTCTTTTGTTACACGGTGACATTCCAAGGAATCAAGCGGTGTGTCGAAACAACAACTGCGCTATTGTTTACTGGTTTATCGGTTTGAAATGTTGGAAATAAGACAATTATTACAATGACGGACTACGCGATTAAGTGAAACGTGAAACATGTGCATGGGAACGCTCTGGCCAGCGTTACTCCCTGTTATCATTACCCGATTGGAGGTGTCGGTTGTAGCCTCCCACCTTGTCTGGTATTACGATACGGACACTTTATCTCTGTTGTTAAAGAGACGGGAGTAATTAAGTTCAGAGGCCGGTCTCGGAAGTTGATAAATACAATTCCATATTTACACGATCCTTTCATAAATAAACCCGACAAACTTGTAATCCTGAGCTGGAAAATAATCTCAAGGGTAACGTGTAATCGCATATTTTCACCGCCTTGCTACCGCGAGATTATTTTCTCCATTACTGGTGTCGGCAAACTTTTCTTCTTCGTCACTGGAGCATTAAAAGGTAACGTAACTGAGCAGAAACAAGCGCCAATGGAAACTCGCTATTGACTAACAAAAAATGACTTATTAGTTCAAACCCACTGAATTTAAAATGGCTAACGAGTCAGAGCCCAAAAACCGCTCAAAATGGACGAGGAATGAAATAAAACACAACAAATTTATTGTAACGCCTGTAATAGAAGAAGCTTATCGTTCTGCAGCAACAGGATTTAACAAAATGTCGCTTTCTTGGTGTATTTTTTATTTGACGCAATCCCTCTTGTCCTCCTTAATGGAGAT
Source organism: Malachius bipustulatus (assembly GCA_910589415.1). Classification (NCBI taxonomy): domain Eukaryota; kingdom Metazoa; phylum Arthropoda; class Insecta; order Coleoptera; family Melyridae; genus Malachius; species Malachius bipustulatus. The sequence goes on from OU342636.1 coordinate 36,305,788, forward strand.
CGAGCCCAGGGAAGCCTAAAGAAACTCTCAAAATGGAAGAGGAACGATTGGAAGAAGAGCAGTCGTTCCAAGATTATTTTACCGTAAAGTGGCCAATGAGTCAAAGCCCAAAAACCGCTCAAAATGGACGAGGAATGAAATAAAACACAACAAATTTATTGTAACGCCTGTAATAGAAGAAGCTTATCGTTCTGCAGCAACAGGATTTAACAAAATGTCGCTTTCTTGGTGCATTTTTTATTTGAAGTAATCCTTCTTGTCCTCCTTAATGGAGATCGTGCCCAGGGAAGCCTAAAGAAACTCTCAAAATGGAAGAGGAACGATTGGAAGAAGAGCAGTCGTTCCAAGATTATTTTACCGTAAAATGGCCAATGAGTCAAAGCCCAAAAACCGCTCAAAATGGACGAGGAATGAAATAAAACACAACAAATTTATTGTAACGCCTGTAATAGAAGAAGCTTATCGTTCTGCAGCAACAGGATTTAACAAAATGTCGCTTTCTTGGTGCACATTTTATTTGAAGTAATCCCTCTTGCCTACTTAATGGGAATCGAGCCAAGGAAAGCCTAAAGAAACTCTCAAATTGTGGAGGATCGATTGGAAGAAGAGCAGTCGTTCAAAGATTATTTTACCGTAAAATGGCCAATGAGTCAAACCCCAAAAACCGCTCAAAATGGACGAGGAATGAAATAAAACACAACGAATTTATTGTAACGCCTGTAATAGAAGAAGCTTATCGTTCTGCAGCAACAGGATTTAACAAAATGTCGCTTTCTTGGTGCATTTTTTATTTGACGCAATCCCTCTTGTCCCCCTTAATGGAGATCGAGCCCAGGGAAGCCTAAAGAAACTCTCAAAATGGAAGAAGAACGATTGGAAGAAGAGCAGTCGTTCAAAGATTATTTTACCGTAAAATGGCCAATGAGTCAAAGCCCAAAAACCGCTCAAAATGGACGAGGAATGAAATAAAACACAACAAATTTATTGTAACGCCTGTAATAGAAGAATCTTATCGTTCTGCAGCAACAGGATTGAACAAAATGTCGCTTTCTTGGTGCATTTTTTATTTGACGCAATCCCTCTTGTCCTCCTTAATGGAGATCGAGCCCAGGGAAGCCTAAAGAAACTCTCAAAATGACAGAGGAACGATTGGAAGAAGAGTAGTCGTTCCAAGATTATTTTACCGTAAAATGGCCAATGAGTCAAAGCCCAAAAACCGCTCAAAATGGACGAGGAATGAAATAAAACACAACAAATTTATTGCAACGCCTGTAATAGAAGAAGCTTATCGTTCTGCAGCAACAGGATTTAACAAAATGTCGCTTTCTTGGTGTATTTTCTATTTGACGCAATCTCTCTTGTCCTTCTTAATGAAGATCGAGCCCAGGGAAGCTTAAAGAAACTCTCAAAATGGAAGAGGAACGATTGGAAGAAGAGCAGTCGTTCCAAGATTATTTTACCGTAAAATGGCCAATGAGTCAAAGCCCAAAAACCGCTCAAAATGGACGAAGAATGAAATAAAACACAACAAATTTATTGTAACGCCTGTAATAGAAGAATCTTATCGTTCTGCAGCAACAGGATTTAACAAAATGTCGCTTTCTTGGTGCATTTTTTATTTGACGCAATCCCTCTTGTCCTCCTTAATGGAGATCGAGCCCAGGGAAGCCTAAAGAAACTCTCAAAATGACAGAGGAACGATTGGAAGAAGAGTAGTCGTTTCAAGATTATTTTACCGTAAAATGGCCAATGAGTCAAAGCCCAAAAACCGCTCAAAATGGACGAGGAATGAAATAAAACACAACAAATTTATTGCAACGCCTGTAATAGAAGAAGCTTATCGTTCTGCAGCAACAGGATTTAACAAAATGTCGCTTTCTTGGTGTATTTTCTATTTGACGCAATCTCTCTTGTCCTTCTTAATGAAGATCGAGCCCAGGGAAGCTTAAAGAAACTCTCAAAATGGAAGAGGAACGATTGGAAGAAGAGCAGTCGTTCCAAGATTATTTTACCGTAAAATGGCCAATGAGTCAAAGCCCAAAAACCGCTCAAAATGGACGAGGAATGAAATAAAACACAACAAATTTATTGTAACGCCTGTAATAGAAGAAGCTTATCGTTCTGCAGCAACAGGATTTAACAAAATGTCGCTTTCTTGGTGCATTTTTTATTTGACGCAATCTCTCTTGTCTTCCTTAATGGAGATCGAGCCCAGGGAAGCCTAAAAAAAACTCTCAAAATGGAAGAGGAACGATTGGAAGAAGAGCAGTCGTTCCAAGATTATTTTACCGTAAAATGGCCAATGAGTCAAAGCCCAAAAACCGCTCAAAATGGACGAGGAATGAAACAAAACACAACAAATTTATTGTAACGCCTGTAATAGAAGAAGCTTATCGTTCTGCAGCAACAGGATTTAATAAAATGTCGCTTTCTTGGTGCATCTTTCATTTGACGCAATCCTTCTTGTCCTCCTTAATGGATATCGAGCCCAGGGAAGTCTAAAGAAACTCTCAAAATGGAAGAGGAACGATTGGAAGAAGAGCAGTCGTTCCAAGACTATTTTGCCGTAAAATGGCCCACGAGTCAGAGCCCAAAAACCGCTCAAAATGGACGAGGAATGAAATAAAACACAACAAATTTATTGTAACGCCTGTAATAGAAGAAGCTTATCGTTCTGCAGCAACAGGATTTAATAAAATGTCGCTTTCTTGGTGCATTTTTTATTTGACGCAATCCCTCTTGTCCTCCTTAATGGAGATCGAGCCCAGGGAAGCCTAAAGAAACTCTCAAAATGACAGAGGAACGATTGGAAGAAGAGCAGTCGTTCCAAGATTATTTTACCGTAAAATGGCCCACGAGTCAAAGCCCAAAAACCGCTCAAAATGGACGAGGAATGAAATAAAACACAACAAATTTATTGTAACGCCTGTAATAGAAGAAGCTTATCGTTCTGCAGCAACAGGATTTAACAAAATGTCGCTTTCTTGGTGCATTTTTTATTTGACGCGATCCCTCTTATCCTCCTCAATGGAGATCGAGCCCAGGGAAGCCTAAAGAAACTCTCAAAATGACAGAGGAACGATTGGAAGAAGAGCAGTCGTTCCAAGATTATTTTACCGTAAAATGGCCCACGAGTCAAAGCCCAAAAACCGCTCAAAATGGACGAGGAATGAAATAAAACACAACAAATTTATTGTAACGCCTGTAATAGAAGAAGCTTATCGTTCTGCAGCAACAGGATTTAACAAAATGTCGCTTTCTTGGTGTATTTTTTATTTGACGCAATCCCTCTTGTCCTCCTTAATGGAGATCGAGCCCAGGGAAGCCTAAAGAAACTCTCAAAATGGAAGAGGAACGATTGGAAGAAGAGCAGTCGTTCCAAGATTATTTTACCGTAAAGTGGCCAATGAGTCAAAGCCCAAAAACCGCTCAAAATGGACGAGGAATGAAATAAAACACAACAAATTTATTGTAACGCCTGTAATAGAAGAAGCTTATCGTTCTGCAGCAACAGGATTTAACAAAATGTCGCTTTCTTGGTGCATTTTTTATTTGAAGTAATCCTTCTTGTCCTCCTTAATGGAGATCGTGCCCAGGGAAGCCTAAAGAAACTCTCAAAATGGAAGAGGAACGATTGGAAGAAGAGCAGTCGTTCCAAGATTATTTTACCGTAAAATGGCCAATGAGTCAAAGCCCAAAAACCGCTCAAAATGGACGAGTAATGAAATAAAACACAACAAATTTATTGTAACGCCTGTAATAGAAGAAGCTTATCGTTCTGCAGCAACAGGATTTAACAAAATGTCGCTTTCTTGGTGCACATTTTATTTGAAGTAATCCCTCTTGCCTACTTAATGGGAATCGAGCCAAGGAAAGCCTAAAGAAACTCTCAAATTGTGGAGGATCGATTGGAAGAAGAGCAGTCGTTCAAAGATTATTTTACCGTAAAATGGCCAATGAGTCAAACCCCAAAAACCGCTCAAAATGGACGAGGAATGAAATAAAACACAACGAATTTATTGTAACGCCTGTAATAGAAGAAGCTTATCGTTCTGCAGCAACAGGATTTAACAAAATGTCGCTTTCTTGGTGCATTTTTTATTTGACGCAATCCCTCTTGTCCCCCTTAATGGAGATCGAGCCCAGGGAAGCCTAAAGAAACTCTCAAAATGGAAGAGGAACGATTGGAAGAAGAGCAGTCGTTCAAAGATTATTTTACCGTAAAATGGCCAATGAGTCAAAGCCCAAAAACCGCTCAAAATGGACGAGGAATGAAATAAAACACAACAAATTTATTGTAACGCCTGTAATAGAAGAATCTTATCGTTCTGCAGCAACAGGATTGAACAAAATGTCGCTTTCTTGGTGCATTTTTTATTTGACGCAATCCCTCTTGTCCTCCTTAATGGAGATCGAGCCCAGGGAAGCCTAAAGAAACTCTCAAAATGACAGAGGAACGATTGGAAGAAGAGTAGTCGTTCCAAGATTATTTTACCGTAAAATGGCCAATGAGTCAAAGCCCAAAAACCGCTCAAAATGGACGAGGAATGAAATAAAACACAACAAATTTATTGCAACGCCTGTAATAGAAGAAGCTTATCGTTCTGCAGCAACAGGATTTAACAAAATGTCGCTTTCTTGGTGTATTTTCTATTTGACGCAATCTCTCTTGTCCTTCTTAATGAAGATCGAGCCCAGGGAAGCTTAAAGAAACTCTCAAAATGGAAGAGGAACGATTGGAAGAAGAGCAGTCGTTCCAAGATTATTTTACCGTAAAATGGCCAATGAGTCAAAGCCCAAAAACCGCTCAAAATGGACGAGGAATGAAATAAAACACAACAAATTTATTGTAACGCCTGTAATAGAAGAATCTTATCGTTCTGCAGCAACAGGATTTAACAAAATGTCGCTTTCTTGGTGCATTTTTTATTTGACGCAATCCCTCTTGTCCTCCTTAATGGAGATCGAGCCCAGGGAAGCCTAAAGAAACTCTCAAAATGACAGAGGAACGATTGGAAGAAGAGTAGTCGTTTCAAGATTATTTTACCGTAAAATGGCCAATGAGTCAAAGCCCAAAAACCGCTCAAAATGGACGAGGAATGAAATAAAACACAACAAATTTATTGCAACGCCTGTAATAGAAGAAGCTTATCGTTCTGCAGCAACAGGATTTAACAAAATGTCGCTTTCTTGGTGTATTTTCTATTTGACGCAATCTCTCTTGTCCTTCTTAATGAAGATCGAGCCCAGGGAAGCTTAAAGAAACTCTCAAAATGGAAGAGGAACGATTGGAAGAAGAGCAGTCGTTCCAAGATTATTTTACCGTAAAATGGCCAATGAGTCAAAGCCCAAAAACCGCTCAAAATGGACGAGGAATGAAATAAAACACAACAAATTTATTGTAACGCCTGTAATAGAAGAAGCTTATCGTTCTGCAGCAACAGGATTTAACAAAATGTCGCTTTCTTGGTGCATTTTTTATTTGACGCAATCTCTCTTGTCTTCCTTAATGGAGATCGAGCCCAGGGAAGCCTAAAAAAAAACTCTCAAAATGGAAGAGGAACGATTGGAAGAAGAGCAGTCGTTCCAAGATTATTTTACCGTAAAATGGCCAATGAGTCAAAGCCCAAAAACCGCTCAAAATGGACGAGGAATGAAACAAAACACAACAAATTTATTGTAACGCCTGTAATAGAAGAAGCTTATCGTTCTGCAGCAACAGGATTTAATAAAATGTCGCTTTCTTGGTGCATCTTTCATTTGACGCAATCCTTCTTGTCCTCCTTAATGGATATCGAGCCCAGGGAAGTCTAAAGAAACTCTCAAAATGGAAGAGGAACGATTGGAAGAAGAGCAGTCGTTCCAAGACTATTTTGCCGTAAAATGGCCCACGAGTCAGAGCCCAAAAACCGCTCAAAATGGACGAGGAATGAAATAAAACACAACAAATTTATTGTAACGCCTGTAATAGAAGAAGCTTATCGTTCTGCAGCAACAGGATTTAATAAAATGTCGCTTTCTTGGTGCATTTTTTATTTGACGCAATCCCTCTTGTCCTCCTTAATGGAGATCGAGCCCAGGGAAGCCTAAAGAAACTCTCAAAATGACAGAGGAACGATTGGAAGAAGAGCAGTCGTTCCAAGATTATTTTACCGTAAAATGGCCCACGAGTCAAAGCCCAAAAACCGCTCAAAATGGACGAGGAATGAAATAAAACACAACAAATTTATTGTAACGCCTGTAATAGAAGAAGCTTATCGTTCTGCAGCAACAGGATTTAACAAAATGTCGCTTTCTTGGTGCATTTTTTATTTGACGCGATCCCTCTTATCCTCCTCAATGGAGATCGAGCCCAGGGAAGCCTAAAGAAACTCTCAAAATGACAGAGGAACGATTGGAAGAAGAGCAGTCGTTCCAAGATTATTTTACCGTAAAATGGCCCACGAGTCAAAGCCCAAAAACCGCTCAAAATGGACGAGGAATGAAATAAAACACAACAAATTTATTGTAACGCCTGTAATAGAAGAAGCTTATCGTTCTGCAGCAACAGGATTTAACAAAATGTCGCTTTCTTGGTGCATTTTTTATTTGACGCGATCCCTCTTATCCTCCTCAATGGAGATCGAGCCCAGGGAAGCCTAAAGAAACTCTCAAAATGACAGAGGAACGATTGGAAGAAGAGTAGTCGTTCCAAGATTATTTTGCCGTAAAATGGCCCACGAGTCAGAGCCCAAAAACCGCTCAAAATGGACGCGGAATGAAATAAAAGACAACAAACTAATTGGAACGTCTGTAATAGAAGGAACTTATCGATCTGCAGCAACAGGATCTAACAAAATGTCGCTTTCTTGGTGCATTTTTTATTTGACGCAATCCCTCTTATCCTCCCTAATGGATATCGAGCCTAGAGAAGCCCAAAGAAACTTTTAAAAGGAAGGAAAAACGCAATGGAGGAAAATAATCGTTCCAACTTAATTGTAAAGCTACAGGTGCGTGTAAAAAGAATTGTTGAAATTTACAAGAAGAAGCGAAAAGGATTAACCGTAGTGGCAGCGATGATGACATGGTCTCTAATTGATGCTGAATACAGGAAAGCCCAAAGACCCTCTCAAAATGGAGGAGGAAATTCGTCCATTGCATGTTTCATAGCAAAAACAAAGTAGTAGGGATAAGGAGAATTGACCAAATTTATTGGAACTGTTATATGTTACAGCCATTTTTGGCTGTCATCTTACAAAAGCACTTAAATCAAAACCGGCAGTGTCGTATGTATCTCCGCTTCTAGCGCTTCACACGTCTTTTTTTAAATCGATGTATGTACATGATTTGACAATAACAATATCTGATTTTTCTTTCCTGACAACTTTTTTTTATACAGATTCGCCCCCTATATAAAAGGCATCACTCTGACCAAGCCGTCAATCGATCGAGATTAAGTTACGGGAGAGACTGCCGCCGTCCGCCGTCCTTCCAGGCGCCAGGGTTTTATTATTTCGTTTCGGCGCGGGGGTGTGACGTAGAGGGATAGTTTGGCGACCGCTGATTGGAACCTTGAAATGTCAAGGCCTAGTAGGAGTTATCACGCCAACGTTTCGAGGTCACGCTAGTATTGCGTTTTCCAGCCCGGCCAATCGAGATATCGAACCGTTAAACAAATGGAAATCGTTCGTTTTATTAGGGGTTTATAGCGTGCTGGAAATTATAAAACACTTCCCTAAAGTGCGACGGGGGATGTAAATAAATTATATCTATATCTCATATCTCATAGCTGATATTATCTTAATTTATGATGAAAAAATTGGTTTAAAAATAGTGGATGGAAAATATTATTTTCACAGCAACTGATCACGTTGGGCGCCAGCTTGATTTTTATATAAATCAATGGATGGAGCGCAAAAAAATATTTACCCCTCCATGAACCAATGTTATTAATTAATTAATTATTGGACTAATTGGTGCAATGTTCGGGGTGTAAAATGACCCCTTAAAGGGTGAATGATGATGGTTACTAATGTCTTGAAAGCTTTAATGAATAACTAGCGATTAATATAGAAATAATTCCCGGTCTTAAAGGGTTTGAACAGGTTACACTCAGTCCTAATTGCCTGGATTCAATTCGCCCTTCTAATGACCACCCTTTAGATTATTGTAATCGAGGATGTTAATCTTCTTCGTTTTATAAATAGGAGGGGATTTACGTGCTTAATGGATTGGAATTACTTACATAGACGCACTGGTACTAGCACTGGCGCTATCCGTATAGAATTGGGCTTAGCTGGAGTTAAATTTGTATTGCAGAATTCGATTTAATTGCAATGTTGCCGATTACACTTTTGGGCTTTGCAATCAACAATTTTTTTTTAAATAATTTTTCAATCAAATAAAAAAAAAACTTGATGATCAAAATTAAAAAATGATGTGATACGACTCTCCTTCATATTTGAAAAATTATACTTCTGAGGGGGTTGAAGTTTGAGGGGAGGGAGTTTAAGTTTGAAGGGGGGGGGGGGGTTACGAAATCATCTAAGTAAGTGAATTTATGCAGGAACTAGAGACAATAAAAATAGAAGAAAAATAGAAGAGATAAAAATTAAAAATAAAATAAAAAAATAGAAGAAGAAGAAGAACAAAATAGAGACAAAATAAATAAAATTGGACCTCATAACGTTATTCGGTGCTACAAGTCCAGAAGAGTTATTTTATTCACCTACCAGACTATTTTACGTTTATTCTTATCATTACCGAGCAGCAATAAATTTATTTCAGAAATTTTAATGAAGCCATCTAATCGAATCGTTCTACGTGTTGCTACGCGGAGAATGCAGAAGGTTCTAAAATAAAACGCCCAGTTGACGTTTAATGATAGTTGCGGCATTTTTATACCCCAATTCCTTCTCAATGATCTGGGGCGCTATTTTAGGAGATGCGTGCAATTTATCTAGCCGACAAGTGACAAACCGGAAAAGACGACACGCGACAACTATTCGCTTTGTAGAGGAGAAAATACTCTTCCCGAATCTGTGTGGGATTTTCGTTTTTTTTTTGTGCTTGGAGTTACTTGAAATAGGAACGAATTGATCATAATTTTCTCTCTTGACTTGTCACTTGTCAGTAGATCAGTCAACTTTTAGAGGACTGTACACGGTGGTCCCTCTCTCATGCCCAGTCGCGAATTTTAAAGCCCCAGTTCAGGGCCGTACTTTTTTTATTTGCACCGTCCCACCCATCTCGATTTTTCTCGGTAACGGTACATTGCGGCGAGATTTTATTGGTACGGTTATTTAGGAGAAGAATTGACATACAAATTAATTGGGAATAGTTTTTCGAAAAAAAATTTTGATGAGCGGCTGTCGGCTAAAATATAGTCGTACGATTTTTTCTTTTTTTTTTTGCAGAAATCGCTTTTTTTTCTTTTTTTATTTTAAATTGAATCAGAGCTTTTCTGAGTCATTTTTTAGGGGCTATTTTTTATTGGAAATTTTTCCCGCAAAAATCGTGGTTTGTGAGCGGCAATCGCTTCTTTAAGAAACAACTAAAAAAGCGTTACTCTTTCCCGCATGTTTTCGAGTTTTTTTCGAAATATTTTTGACCGATCGAAAAAATAACAAAACAGTGTGATAGAGACGTTTATTGCCTACAAAAAAGATAGATATGATTTTTCACGAGAAAGGTCAGCAAAAGCGATTTTATCGCAAAAAAAAGAAAAAAACAGATTTTTTTCTGAAAGTCGCTAATAATTTTTTTCTCAAAAGCGGTGCTTCCTAACGAGTAGTCGAATCAGAGCTTTTTTGAGTAGATTTTTAGGGGCCATTTTTTAATTTGAAATTTTTTTCTGTAAGATTCGGGGTTTCTTCATAAATAGCTTTTTTTTAAATAAATTTAAAAAAAATACGAAATTTTAGCCGAAACGTGAATTAAACCAACAGTGGTAGTCAAATTTTGAAAATGGTACAAAAATCTAAAAGCTTGACTCCTGGACAACAGAACTGCATATAAATATATTTTTCAAAAAGCGCCAAATAAAAAAGTTATTAAAGAAAATTTGGACCGTTGTCTGATTTAAAATTTTAGTCACAGAAATTTTAATTAACTTCAGCTGTCAGATTTGAAGGCAATTAGAGTTTTTCTTGACGTCATATTGCAGAAATGTCCCGTAGCTGACATTTAAGGATCATGTGCCATCCAAAATTTAAGCTATAAATTCAATTTTCACGAAGATTTGACGATTTTATCACGAGAGGTTGATTTTCTACGATTTCTCAGAATTCCAATCTAAAGGTGAGTTCGACAATCAAAAGCTTTTTTGACAGCTCTCAAAACAAAATTTCGACAGTTTGTTCCGCGCTGTCAAATTTGACATATTTGACAGCTGTCAAAAAATTATTTATTCCAAATTTTCATCTTTTAAATTAACCCCCATTTTTGCCCCTGGAGATAAGTGATGGACCACCATGGAGGTCCAATCTACAGCCCAGCGAATTCACAAGAAATAAAAAGAGCAAGAAACGCACTGTCAATGATATTCCTCTCAAGTTGGCTGTGAGATGAAGAGCATTTCGGACAGAGAAGGGAGATAAAATAATTGCGAGGAAGAAAGGGACGAGAAAAGGGGGAGGGAGACGGAGAGGGAGAGAGAGCAAGATGAAGAGAAGGAGGGAGAGATGGAGGGATGGAGAGGGGGAGAGGAAGAGAGAGGGATAGGGATAAAAGAACATTTTGGGATTTGATAAAAATTTTCTAGAAGAGGTACAACTTATCTCACCATTTAGCAAGATTGACAGGAACTGCAAGATCACAAATAACGTAAATGTGGCGCCACAACAAAGAAGAAAAATGAGACCTCAGAATGCCAAGTCGGAAATAAAATGGTGAAAATTTGAAGAAGTACAGCGAGAAAAATAGTTAAAAATTAAGGAAAAGATTGATCTGAGAGTCTCAGAGCAAAAAATCAATTAGTAAAACTTCTGGCTAAACTTAAAAGAAGACCAAAAGGTAATGGGATGCTTCGGGGTCAGAAGAAGAAAGGACAACTACAAGCTAACTAACGAAATAGCAAAAAGGCCGGCAAGAGCACGTGGCAAGGCGAGAGTCTATCTGGTGATTCCCTCACAAACCTCTGGGGTGCAACAAGAATGGTAAGTTGAGAAGAGGTGGAGAACGCAAGGAAAAAAATAAGAGAGATAGGGCACGGAAGCATGGAAGTGTTTCGGGCAAGAAGGCAACAGTTATGTTGGATCTATTGAGCAGATCAACATTAAAGAGATGAGTGTTATTGCTGGTTACAAAGAGAAGGGTGGTTTTCAGGATTGTGGCAACTTGAGGGAAAGAAACTGATACCACACATCGCGGAGGGAGGGAACATCAATCCTTGATGTAATAATCTATTGAAAAAGACATACGACAGCGTCGAATGACAAGAAACAAAGAAATGCAGGTCAAAAAAGTACCAAAAAGAATTGCACAGGGTATTAATAGAAGAGATATGACCTGGGAAGGGACCTGGAAAAACTCAAAATCTTAGAAAGCTACAAATATATCGGTTTCGTGGTCACCAAACACCACGAATTACACCTGGAGATCACAGAGAATACAAGTTGGATGGACTCAAAGGGAAAAATCCTTTGGGGTGGTCTGAGACCGCAGAATTAGTGCAAAGAAACATGGAATGGTCTGCAGAACTGTGTTTACGACGGCAATAGTACCCGAAGCAGCAGAAATATGCCCGACCAAGAAAGTACGTGAGAGGACGGCGGTAGTTGCAGAACTGAGATCTGCAGGATAACAAGAAAAGAGATGCCAGAAAAACGCTCACAGAGGTATGGGTGTCTAAGTGAGGATGCAGAGGAGTATAGTACAAAGAAACATGGAAAGGCCTGCAAAACTGTGGTTACGCCTGCAATGATGCCTGAAGCAGAAATATGACCTACCAAGAAAGTATGCGAGAGGAGGGTGGTAGTTGCAGAAATGAGATCTGCAGGATAACATGAAAAGAGATGCAAGAAAAACGCTCACAGAGGTATGCAGTGTCTTGAGTGAAAAATGTCGATAAAGTGTGTGAGGTGACGAAAGTGAATCGTGAATCTTTTGCCTATTATATTTAGCAGCTCGTTGAAGAGCATAAAATTTGATGAGTGCTGCACAATTGGTCATTCGATCCAGTGACTCTTCCAGAGGAGTGAGGTACGGTGACCTTGGTGGTCAAAAACCCCTTTCCCTGTGGGAGGAGGTTACATCATCAACACAATAAAATGTTTTATCACAATAAATTGCCAAAAAGCACCCAATTAACAGGCTCGAAAGCTCGACAACAATGCAGGGGAGAAGTATTCTGATAAGAGCCGACAAGACTGGCAAACGTCTCCGTTGTTCATATCAAGTATCACTCATGTCTATGATCGATGAAATTCTCTGTCTCGCATCGTGAACCCTTCGTCCGTTAAAGTCTGTGTGTACTGTGTACTGTTTGCCGCCATTCCGGCCATTTACCCTCGAAATGTATGTGCGGTAAGCTCGATTAATGCGTCTTATTTATTGCCACTCAAAATGACTTACTTTCTGTTTCTGGACATCAGGGGAACTGAACCTTCTTTTCGTTCTCAGCTGCTGGACGGTGATGTCTTTCTCCAGAAGGTTACCGCCGAAAGGGCGCACGTACATTATTATTATTATTGCGACGATAATAATAACGAAACGTAACTGGTTTCCGCGACAGGCGCTCGCGTACAAGCGAGTCTTGATTATTATTAAGCCAAGGTAACTACTAATACTAATACTAAACGAGGAATACCCCACTAACACTAACACTAACACTACTACCTAATAATGGAGTAAAGCGACGTTTCCAACTAGCGAAATAAATGATAATGATAATATTATTAATAACGGCTTATCAGGAGTGGCTGCCATTAAAGGTATCGCAATTGTAATGAATATGACATCAAACTCCAAATAAATTAAACTTCATTTCACATTGTGTTTTGTACATAGTACGTAGTACGTACTTGGGTTTGGGTACACATTGCCGGGATAATTATAAATAGTGAACGAGAATTAGGTGGGAGTGTTTTGGAAACTCAGCCTCGTAACGTATTTGTTTACCGCCGTTATCTGTATCTGTCGATTTGCTTGTTGCTTGTCGAGTGAGTTACAGGGCGAGTCAACACGAAATTGACTATGAATAATGGACTAAAGTGCAACTGCAAAACAAACGACAGGCTTTCGCTCGCTTCGCCCATTCCTGTCGCAACAGAGTGTCAACGGGATCATAAGTTTCTCGTTTATTTTTGGCATTGTAACGCATTTACGGCGTTAAAGTTTATTTACGCTTACTTACCATCAATTATTTGTTTTCTGGAGCAAAAATCTCTTAAAAGTATCGCATATAAATTCACGGACCTTTGACCGTACCAGAAAGCAAAATGATACGTGCGTCGCACGCACAAAACGCGATGAGCCAAAGAGGATGACGTCGAGGTGGCGTGATAAAAAGCGTCTTCCTTATTGGTCCAAGGACCAGGACGCAGGAAAAAGGACGAAAGCCTACCTTACCTAAATTTATCTTTTTATATTTTCCATTGCGAGTTTTTCTTCACCGATCGTGAAATATTTCCTCAACATCGAGCCAAACTCAAAAGCGTGTCGCTCAATTAAACAAGAGTGTTTCCAGCAAATATTATCTTTGATTAGACTTTCCGGCAGCGACCGACCTCAACATCGAACGTCGCGTGGCAATCTAAATTTCAAAAGACCCTCACAGCTCCATACTAGCAACCCTAGCTGCAATCGTCACCTTAACTTCGACTAAATGAAACAGAAACAACTGATTGCTGCTCAACTACAGGTTGATTAATTCATTTGATCATCTTAATCCAAGAAAGTACTTAAAAGAATGCGATAATTCCAACTCCAGCGACACCCGCACTGTAAGTAAAGTTTCCTTTTTGATTCTCGAAGAGCTCTTGATAAAAAGGGTGAACTGAACTTTCCTTTTGAGACACCGACACCACCAGTAAATTAATGCCAACCTCCAGAATCCAGTTTATAAGATTTGAGTTTGTTTGTAACGGATCACTAGTCCTGACCAAAAAGGGGCAAATACTTCCTGCAGTAACAAACAACTCCAACCCAAAACATTGAAGGTGGTGACAGGAAATTTCAACTGCAGATGAAGATGAAACTTCAGAGTATGATGTGCTCTTCGTCACTGTCCAGTTCTACTTGTAACCCATATTTGGGGAAATTTGGGCCACCATTATCAGGAGTACGAATTTGACGACTTTCTAAATAGAATAGGTAAGGAAGGGGCCCAAAATAGAGGTCCAGGTGCCTTCACCAAATCACCAAATCAATTTTACTGTCAGTACAGTGAGAACGTCCCCCACCTTTACATTCTGAGCCAATCAGATGGAACTCTTTGGGAGACAAAACTAAATTCTCCTTCTTTTGAGTTTTTGGTCTTATTAAGCTTTTACCCAGCTATTTAGCCATACTTAAATTCAGGAAGATAAATTTGACTACTTTTTGACGCAATACTGATGTTTCAAATGTCAAAAATGACGTTCGACAATAAGAAGCTTATGAGCCGCCTCTCTCTCTCTCTCTCTTCAAATTCTGCTAGAACTTCAATAAGAGAGGTACATTTCTTAAAGTAAAGCACCGTGAATCTTAGAAAATTTTTGACAAAAAATTGATTTGTCAAATGTCAAAGACGACGTTGCAGACGTTACTTAAAACTATAACGTAATCACTGACACCCAGAATGTCAAAATTAAAAATTAACAACTTTTTTTTGTGTATAGATACTTGAAATATCTTCAAAATGAGGTATTACATGACCCTACCCCCTGCTCCTCGAAATTTTTGATGTTGACAGCGACTGTAACGTCATTTTTGACTTTTGACACATCACTATCACGTCAAAAAGTAGTCAAATTATTTTTTTGCCCTAATTGCTCACCACTTGTTCCGAACTCGTACAAGAAAAGTTGGTTGCATACAACAAACATCATCTTTGCGTAAAATTAAAAATTACAAGCAAGGACAGCAGGTGCATTACCATCCCTTCAGGAGGGTGGTAGGAACCACCCTCTCTCCTTTTTCACGAAAAAAAGCCAAGATCGGTAGCGAAATCTCGCTCATTCAAGTCGGTGTCCACTATGGCCCTTCGAATATTACTCAAAACTCAAACTATATCGCTCGACTCTTATCTCGTTAACCGGTAATTAAAGTGATTCGCCCTTATCGAATGCAACAGCAGCAATCAGCGATTTCAAGCGACTGGCACCTCAATCTTTATTGTAAATAAACTGCATTGTTTATACTGCCTTGCTTTGGTCCCATTCATAATGTTAAACATCAAAACCATACACCACTCGTTAATCAAGAAACGTCCAAATAACGGCAACGCCGAAGAGGACGTGCATAACAGTTTGGACATCCTGCAGAATTTATCAATTATATTGTCAATGAAATGTCCTTTTACCAAGTTTGCTAGAGGTAATTTATGAAATTTCAACAAAAACAATAGACCGGTTACAGATTTTCAAACTCTTGTAAACAAAATCTACATTAACAGCCAGATAACCAACAAAATGGAGTTTTTGATTTTTCATGGGGTTTTACCTAGACTAAATCCTTAAGGTTAAAACTACATTGTTTGGCAGGTCGACCACTGATGGCAATACCGATGGGAGTCGTCAAATACTCACCCTAAAATCGCGTGTCGTATTCAGCTACGATACGATAATACTAAAAAATCATGTTTTGAACATGATCACCACTTGCTAGTGCTACAACTTTAATTAACTCTCTACTTAACAATTAAATTCCCTGGTAATATTTTTAACCTCGTTACTGTTACTGAAACACCCGGTATACAAGACGATTAAAAAACTAGATAATAGTACGATGTACTAACATAACACAAAAACCGAGCACCGACCTGGATCTGGATCTGGAATGGAGACACATGTTGCTTTTCACACCGTCAGAAGAGCCCGGAGGTCTGAATTCCGGGACGCATCAGACGGAGTATAGTTGTTCCCAGTCCGCCTTCTGCCAACCGCTCTTGAATATTTCAATGTCCCTGCCCTTCCGGGGGTTCTAATAGTCTCACGTCCGGGGACCGGGGACTGGGAACCGGGAATCGGATCCCACACCACCACCACCACCACCACCAACGCTGATGGCTTTATTTTCCGTCGGAATTCGAGCTGCTGTGTCTTTGAAATTGAGCCGCCAGGGTTCGTTCTGTTTTAATCCGGAGCGAATATAATATGCCAAATATTTTGATGCGTTTATTTAGGTTATTTTTGACGTGAAAGCGGGGACATCTTTTATGTCTTATGTTGTCTTTGGGAGAGATTCTTCTGCTTAATTTAATGCTTATTTTTAATTTAATTCTGCTTATTGAAACGATATGGTGGTCATAAGAAAAACAAAACTCGATCAGTATAGTTGTTGAAATCCGTTTTGGCTGCCTGCGGTGTATTCTATGGCGCACGCCGGGCCCACCGTGCATTTTTATTCGTTTTCATCAATCCTCTCACTAAGGTTAAGTGATCGAGGTTGTGCTGTGTGTTAGTAAGATAATACTGACGAGTCCCAAGTAAGACGAAATACGTGTCTACAATTTCCACCTCTAACTCACGAACATCACAAAAATTGATTTTGATGTTATAGAATGAAGGACCAGGGCTTAGCCCAAAGGGAAACAGGAGTCGGATTTTGATGTTATAGGATGAAGGACCAGGGCTTAGACCGAGGCTTAGCCCAAAGGGAAACAGGAGTAGGTAGATGCACAGTAATAAATTCGAATAAGTAGTTACAGATCTTCCGTTTGATTCTCTCTGTCTCTTGATGTTCGGTTGTAGATCACTTAATTTAATTAACGATTATAAATCGCGGTTGTAAATTGTCAAATACGATTAATTGTTTCGAATGGTATTAACACGGTTTAGGAGGGTATTTGACGACCCTTCACTAACGAACGATACGATTCTGATCGATCTGGACTCCCCTCTTCCTTTATCACTTCTGTCTTTGCATGTCCGGGGTTGATTGTTCTTGGCACCACCTATCGGGACTACGCTAACAATTTCTAACGACTAAAATCAATTATTACGATGATGGAACACGCCCTATTATGAAAAATCTAAGCTGCAACGTCATAATTTTTGTTTAAAAGCAGGAACATTAAAAAATACATAACGGCGATATATCTCAAGCCCTACTTACCATAAACGAATTAACGTTTCAAACTAAAAGTGGAGTAATTTTTCACCCAGAATTTTTTCCATTAACCCCTTACAACCTCACGCATCACCCGTTAATAATTAAGAAGCCCATAATGATTCGTTTTCCATGAAAGAGGAACAATAATAACACCACAGCTTTCTAAGAAAAAACAGGTACACGGTACACCACAACGTATTCTTCCTGGTTTACTTCCACCTCAACAATAAAGGTGAGGTGCGATGAGTGTTCGTCTGGATATAAAACCGCAAACGAGAGATTTCGCGTTTGATCTAATCCAGACCATTATACCTAGTGTTCTAATTATTTCGTAACGTGTTATGTAATTACATAAAATAAGGTGTGTCTGGTCTACGGTCTGGGATATCGATACTGGTTAGTGATGGGATCGTTATTATTGTAACCGTTATACTTATTGTAACTGTTATCGTTATATTATTATAATATAAGGAATACAAGGGAAGAAGACAACTGAAGAAAGCTGAAGACAAACTTTTGAGAGATTAAAAAAATTGAAAAAGGAAACCGAAAGCTTATATAAAAGATTGAAAAGGATTTTTAAAAAGAAGAAAATACTTTCGTACCAAGATCAAAATGCCCATAAAAGATGCAAAAAAAAGAAGAAACACTCTCGCATTAAATCCAAAAATTAATAACTTACTTGGGTAAAATTTAAATATTAGGAGACCAATAATAATTATTCAAAAAAAAAAAAACAAAAAAAATTTAAATTCAAAAAAATAGATTTCTACGGATTTAGAAAAGAAGAAAATATTTCGTATTGATGATACACTAAGAGAGAACAAATAAATTTCTCTTGCACCTAAGAACCTTAGCAACATGACGAATATAAATAAATAACAACAAAAATGGTCTGCACCAAAAAATAAATAAATAACTAAGACAGAGAAGAAGAAGATTTAAAGATAAAGAATGATCTCTCATTAAAGACAAGCAGGTGCCCGCAACAAAATTGGATTTTAAAAATTAAAAACACCCAGTTACTGGGAGAAAAGAAGAAAAACTAGACAAGAGTGGTAGCAAAAAGAAGAAAATAGAAAGAAAACCACGTCATGGAAGATTCAAAAGATACATAATACAAAAGAAAACAATTTATACCAAAGAAAAATGTCAATAACATATCAAAAATAAAATGAAATAAATAATAAATACAGAAACACTATTATAAGAAATATGAAGGAAGGTAAATAAAAAAAGAAGAACAATGACTGCATTGAAGAAACATAAAAAAGTATTTCTCTTGAACCCGACAGAAGAAGATAAGAAATTCTCTTGAAGAAAGCAACATATCCAATATCTTGAAAACCTGAATCAAAATGTTAATAAAATCAAGGCTTAAAAAAATAAAAAGAAGAAAACCTGGAAGGAGAACAAAAAAAGCTAAAAAGTGCAGTATTCTTACATAATATTACACTAGAAAAAAAATATAAAGGAAGAGTTGGAGGTGGAGGTGGAGAAGGGAAGGTGGAGAAGGAGAAGAAGGATGAAAAGGAGGAGAAGATGGAGGAGGAGGAGTTGCTATGTTTTAAGCGTTTTTAACCAAAATAAAAAGGAGAAACGACAAAAAGACTGAGAGAGGAAGAGAGAACAAAAAAGCAAAACGCCCATCAAATATGCTAAAAAAAGAAGAAATGCCCTCGCATTGCATTAAAGTCAAAAATTGCTACCTTAATTGGACAAAATATAAACACCTATTATAGGAGACTTGTGTTATCAAAAAATAATACAATTTTTTAAATAAAAAAAATCTATGGATTTAAAAAAGAAGAAAATATTTCATATTTTGTGTTGAAGATACACTAACAAGAAATAATAAGAAATAAGAAAGAAAAAAATAAGAATAAGTAAAATAATAAATTGCTCTTAAATCGAAACAACATGTCTAATATAAATAAAAATAAATAACAATTAAAATGGTCTGAACCAAAGAGAAGAAATAAGACAGAGAAGAAGAAGAAGATTATAAGATAAAGAATGATCTTGCACTGAAGACAAGTTACCTCAATAAAATTGGAAAAACAAAGAGGAAAGAGGGTTAAAAATCAAGAACAACGGGTGTTCCCAGTTACTGGGAGAAATGAAGAAAGACAATAAAATAAGACGAAGAAGAACATAAATGGGATCAAAAAGTTGAGGAAAAAAAGAAAATAACCTTATAGATACGAGGAAAAAAGTGGCTATGTTTTAAGTGTTTTTAACTAAAATAAATGAGAAAAGACAAAAAGACTGAGAGAGGAAGAGAGAAAAAAAGATCAAAACGCCAAATAAAAATGCTAAAAAAAGAAGAATTGCCCCCGCATTGCATTAAAGCCAAAAATTACTACCTTAATAAATTGGACAAAATATAAATATAGGAGACTTGTTATTAAAAAATAATACAATTTTTTGAATTTAAAAAAAATCTATGGATTTAGAAAAGAAGAAAATATTTCGTATATTGAAGATACAGTAACAGAAAATAAGAACAAGCTAAAACATAAATTATTGCTGTTAAATCGAAGCAACATGTCTAATATAAATAAACAAAATCAACAAAAATGGTCTTGGCCAAAAAGAAGAAATAAGACAGACAAGAAGAAGATTATAAGATAAAGAATGATCTTGCACTGAAGACAAGTTACCACAATAAAATTGGAACAATAAAGAGGGTTAAAAATCAAGAACACCCAGTTACTGTTAGAAAAGAAGAAAAATAATTGAACATAAATGGGATCAAAAAGTTAGAAAAAAAAGAAAAATAATAAACAAGAAAATGAAGATTCAAAAGATACAGAAGAAAAAATACACACAAAAAAATGTGAATACTTACCATAATAAAAAGAAAAATTGATTACGAAATACTCCTTTATTTGGTAGAAATGTTTATAACGGTAAGTGATGAGAAAAGAAGAATAAAGCCATAGAAAAATAAAATAAAAATGATGAAGCGCTCTTCTTTCAAAATAAAATATCAACAACAATAACTCTTCTTCTTCTTAGGACGCCGTCTCCCTACGAAGGTTGGCGATCCAAATGGCTATTGTTGTGCGGGAAACCGCAGCTCTGAAAATTTCTATGGATGTCTGTCCGAACCATCTACGTAAGTCCCTCAGCCATGAGTTTTGTCTACGACCGACTGATCGTTTTCCTTCGATCTTTCCTTCTATTATCAGGCGGAGAATCTCATATCGTCTACCTCTCATGATATGTCCTAGGTACTGCAGCTTTCTTTCCTTGACTGTCGTGAGGAGTTCTTTGTGTTTACCCATTTGCTGCATAACCTCTATGTTTGTCTTATGTGCCGTCCAAGAAACTCGCAACATTCGCCTGTAGGCGTACATTTCGAATGCATCGATTTTCTTTTCTGTGGTTGTATCAATGGTCCAGCTTTCACATCCGTATAGAAGGATAGGGAAGATGTAGCAGCGAAGTAATCTAATACGGAGGTCTAGGCTGAGGTCCCGGTTTGCCAGAAGTGTCCTCATGTTATTCAGGATTTTCCGTGCTTGCGCAATTCTTGATCTAATTTCGGTCTTTGAGTCGCATTGCTGATTGACGAGTACACCCAGGTATTTTATAGATGGCACTTGTGTAATGTTCTCTCCATTGATCACTAGAGTAACGGGTCTTGGTGATTTTGAGAACATCATCAGTTTGGTCTTGGATGTATTCATATAAAGCCCAGAACTCTCACTATACTCCACAATAAGGTTCACAAGGGATTGAAGTTCTGTTATACTGCTGGCTATCACGACGGTATCATCTGCGTATCGGAGGTTATTTATATTGATTCCATTGATCTTTATGCCTGCATTTGAATTTTCAAGAGCTTCAATGAATATCGCTTCAGAGTATAGATTAAAAAGTAGCGGGGATAGTACACATCCTTGTCTCACGCCTCTTTCTACTGCTATCTCTTCCGATGTGGATCCCTCGATTTTGACTGTTGCTGTTTGGTGCCAATAAAGTTCAGTAACGATCTTTAGATCTTGAGCATCGATCCCGGTTGATTTTAGGATGTTGATCATTTTTTGATGTGATACACAGTCAAAAGCTTTTTTATAATCAATAAAGCACGCGAATACATCGACATTCATGTCCCTACATCTCTGAGTCAGCACATTCAAAGAGAAAAGAGCTTCTCGGGTACCCGTTCCATTCCTAAAGCCAAATTGCGAGCGATCAATTACGGACTCACACTTTTTGTATATTCGGGTATGAATGATCCGCAAGAATATCTTCAAGGCGTGGGACATCAAACTGATCATGCGGTATTCGTCACATTGTGATGCCTTGTTCTTCTTTGGCAAAGTAACAAAGGTGGATCTTAGCCAGTCTGTGGGTATTTTTCCGACTCTGTACATTCGGTTAAATACAGTAGTAATGAGATCCAGACCAACCCCGTCCTCGGCAGCTGCAAGTTTAAAGGTTTCCGCATGCACGTTGTCAGGACCAACTGCTCTTCTGTTCTTTTGTAATTTAACTGCATGTTTGACCTCTTCTTTTGTAATTTCAGGAGCCATTTCGTTGATTTCGTATATATCCGGGGGTGAGTTTGGTCTCATGTCATTAAAAAGATTTTCGGTATATTCCTTCCACCTTTCTAGTTTCTCATTTACTCCTATAAGAATTTCATTGTTGGAGCCCCTTAATATTCCAATATGACCTCTCTGCTGCCTGCCTGTAAGCTCTTTGATATTTTTGTGTAAGTTAAAGAGATCGTGCTTCTTCTGAAGTATTTCTATTTCCGTGCATTTGTTCGCCAGCCATGATTCTTTGGCTTGTCTGCATTTCGCACGAATGAGCCTGTTAACTTCGTCATATTTATCTGTATTCTTGTGTTTATGTTTTCTTCGTTCATTCATAAGTGCGAGGATTTCATCGGTCAACCACTCCTGTCTTTTGATGTTATTTGCATATCCAATATCGGTCTCCTGGGTCGTAGTTAACGCTTTCTTCAGAGCTTCCCATGAAGACTCAATGTCTTCATCTGCTTCGCTGCCCATAGACCTTTCAACTTCTTTCAACCTGTTCTCAAGTTTTTGACTGATTTGTGCTCTTTCTGCAAGATTCTCGAGTTTCCTTACATCAATACGTTTCCGTCGTGGGGCCAGTTTAGATTTAACAAAGCGGCGTATTTTAATGTCCATCACAACTGGGTTGTGGTCGCTGTTGATGTCTGCTCCAGGGTATGTTTTGACTGATTTAATAAACTTTTTATATTCGTGTCTTATGAGAATGTAATCTATTTGATTTCTTACAATATGTCCGTCTCGATCAGCAGGTGAACGTCAAGTGTATAAACGTCTTTTGTGGAGCTTGAAAAAAGTGTTGGCAATACTTAGTCGTTGTTCTGAGCAAAACTGCGCAAGTCGATCGCCTCTTTCATTCCGCTCTCCCAGACCATATTTTCCGACATAATCTCCATCATCATTTCCTGATCCGATCTTCGCATTAAAGTCTCCAAGAATCATTGTAATCTCACCATTTTTTGTTAATTTCAGGGCTTCTTCGAGTTCGGCGTAAAAGTCTTCAACCATGTCATCCGTTTTATCATTGGTTGGTGCATATGCCTGTATGATATTCAGAACACGGTGAGAGGTTTTTAGCTTTAGTATCATGACTCGTTCTCCCAACGGAATGAAATCCACGACAGACTTTTCTAATTCGGACGTGATCATGATGGCCACTCCATAACGATGTTCAGGATTATCACCTCCAGAATAATACATGACACCATGTTTGGTTTTTTGTTTTCCTGAGTCGGGCCATCGTACTTCGCTAAGGCCTAATATTTTGATTTGTAGTCTATTCATCTCTGCATCGACGTTGGTGAGTTTTCCGGCCATGTATAAACTGCGCACATTCCACGTGGCAATTCGTGTTGTTTTGTTATATATTTGGTGTTTGATTATGTTTGACGGGGGGATTCTTAGCACCCTCTCCCCATCTAAGGGGTGCCCCGGACTGAGGGCCGTGGTTCTGTTCGTACTAGTCATTTGGATGGTTTGGAAGTAATATAGTGCAGTAGGAGTTCCGTTTCCTTTCTGTACCGCAGTGCGAAAACCGGTGAGGCTGTTTCAGCTGCGCTTTTCGCGTCCAAGTTACACACCGTTTTGAGAAGTTTATCTTCCTACGCCATGTTTTGGTACAATAACTAGTAACATCAAAATGCAAAAAAAAAAAATAGTACGAGAAAACACCAGGAAAGAGAATAAATAAAAAAAGAAGAAACATTAACATAAAAAAAAATAAAGAAAAAAAACAAAAGGCAATGATACCAAATATTTTTCTTGAACTTGAACGGGGAAGAACGATAAAAAAATCTCTTGAATTTCTACATAGAAAAATGACTATCTACCTCAATTAAAATGTTTATAAAAAATAACATGAAAACCGGGAAGGAGAATCAAAATATTTAATCTCTCTGAAATCCTCTTGTTTGTCATCTTCGCATTTTATTTTTGGTTTTGGTTAAAACAGTTATGGGATAGCCATATTTTTCTCCTCAACCCTTCCTCCTCCTCCTCCTTCGTCTTCTGCTACTCCCTCTTCTCCATCCTCATCCTTTTCGTCTTCCTCCCCTCCCCTTCGTTCTCCTTGATTTTTTCTTCTCCTCCTTCTTCTCATCCTTCTTCTTCTCCTCCCCTTTCTCCTTATTCTTCTTCTTCTCATTCTTCTCAACTTCCTCCTTAATATTTTTTGACTGAACTATGTATCTTACTTCTGTAAGATTTTTTTAAAGTGTCTAGTCAAAAAAATTGTAGCGCTATAACTGCTTTGACGAAAAAATAAGAAGCAACAAAAACTATAATAACTAAAATGAGTAGAATAAAAACAAACAAAAAATAATAGGAACCAGCTTAATAATAAAATGAAAAATGCGATATAGAAAATTAAGAGAAAAATAGAAACTAAAAAAAAATAAGAAGAGATAACAAAATTAGGAAGAAACGATATCGGAACAGGCCACTTTAATAAAGAAAAAAAAAAGAAAAAAGGGAAGACGAAAAAAATAAAAAAATAAACGACTGACATACCGGATGAACCAGCTACTGGGCTGCATTTTTGCAAAAATAAGCGCATCACTATTAGAGTAATTTAACTGTTCAGCACTTACCGGTATTATAACGTATCACAGCTCGCGAGTCCATAACAGATACTGCATTATTGCATGTTAGATTAGGTGCAAACCGATAGTTTTCCCATCTTATAAGGCTAAAAGACTGGCCAATCTGATACCATAAGAAACTGGGGTAATATGTCTTGGATCTTGGATCACTCCACGGAAATAACAGTCGTTCCAGATTTTTGAACTATGTACTCTTATTCTTACGTCTTGTGTTTACCTATTTCACCCAAGTCAATTATAATTATTATTATGGCATCGGAAGACAAAATTCCCCTACATGACAACACCGCAAGAAAAAAAAAAGGTTAATTATAATTAGGTAAATACTTGCATTGCTTCTTGTTGAAAACAAATAGTTTTATGATTCTTCCAGTTTCGTTTATTACCACAGTACCAGTACCAGTACCAATACAGTAATAGTATGCTACTTGGAACTGGAAGTAAGTATCTAACATTTTACAGAACTGCAGCAGCGGCTCTCGAAAGATATGCAGATTGGAATTTTCATCTTTGCCTCGTTTCTATAATTGAAACGAAACGACTCTTGACTTTTCCCGGACGAAAATCACCGTTACATTCTAGTTTAAGAGACGTTGTGAATGATTGCACGTTCTGGTTTAGTTCTGGGAACAAAGCGCTAATAAATTTTTTCTCAGCTCGTTAGAACAGAAAAGTCTCTTGAAATTTACAACGCAATTTGTATACTTAATAATATTTTATTAGCAACAACGTATTGTGATTTCGTTCGTGCTGTTCGTGGTGATTTCCCAGCGTATTCCTCAGATTACATTTTAGAAAGAGCGCCTTATAAAAACTGTTAAAAGCATTTCCCCATTTACGCGCACGATCAAATTGATATTTTGCAGCCACATATTGTCATTTGCGGCAATAGCGGTGATTTATTTTCCAAAAGAATATCTTAACGATTTGGCTCAAAAATACGATTTAAATTTGCGAGAATAAAATTTAAAATAAATAAAATAAGATTTATATTTGGATTTGGAGGATAAAATCATTTGCGGTACAGAGTCGAAGTTTTACATCATTTGCGGCAATTGCATTGATTGGTATTGAAAGTAAATCTCTTATTAAGGTTGCTTGAAAGGACAGGAATGGTTTTAATTTTGTAATTTTTACGCTAATATCATTTACGGTAGAGAGAAGTCGAGATTTTGTCATTTGCGGCAATAGATAATTTGTACTGTAAGAGATTTATTTGGCCTCAGCGATTTGGCTCAAAATTTGGCGGGAAACCTGGTAACGTTTGAGGGATAATATCATTTGCGGTATGAGACGTCGAAATTTTATGTCATTTGCGGCACTAGCGATGAGAAAAAATCAGGAACTTTTAAAGGTAGCTTTTACAGTATTTGCGGTATGAGAGACGTCGAAATTTTATGTCATTTGCGGCACTAGCGATGAGAAAAAATCAGGAACTTTTGAAGGTAGCTTTTATATCATTTGCGGTATAAGAGACGTCGAAATTGTATGTCATTTGCGGCACTAGCGATGAGAAAACATCAGGAACTTTTAAAGGTAGCTTTTACAGTATTTGCGGTATGAGAGACGTCGAAATTTTATGTCATTTGCGGCACTAGCGATGAGAAAACATCAGGAACTTTTAAAGGTAGCTTTTACAGTATTTGCGGTATGAGAGACGTCGAAATTTTATGTCATTTGCGGCACTAGCGATGAGAAAAAATCAGGAACTTTTGAAGGTAGCTTTTATATCATTTGCGGTATAAGAGACGTCGAAATTTTATGTCATTTGCGGCACTAGCGATGAGAAAAAATCAGGAACTTTTAAAGGTAGCTTTTACAGTATTTGCGGTATGAGAGACGTCGAAATTTTATGTCATTTGCGGCACTAGCGATGAGAAAAAATCAGGAACTTTTGAAGGTAGCTTTTATATCATTTGCGGTATAAGAGACGTCGAAATTGTATGTCATTTGCGGCACTAGCGATGAGAAAACATCAGGAACTTTTAAAGGTAGCTTTTACAGTATTTGCGGTATGAGAGACGTCGAAATTTTATGTCATTTGCGGCACTAGCGATGAGAAAACATCAGGAACTTTTAAAGGTAGCTTTTACAGTATTTGCGGTATGAGAGACGTCGAAATTTTATGTCATTTGCGGCACTAGCGATGAGAAAAAATCAGGAACTTTTGAAGGTAGCTTTTGTATAATTTGCGGCACAGATACGTCGAAATTTTATGTCATTTGCGGCACTAGCGATGAGAAAAAATCAGGAACTTTTGAAGGTAGCTTTTGTATAATTTGCGGTATAAGAGACGTCGAAATTTTATGTCATTTGCGGCACTAGCGATGAGAAAAAATCAGGAACTTTTAAAGGTAGCTTTTATAGTATTTGCGGTATGAGAGACGTCGAAATTTTATGTCATTTGCGGCACTAGCGATGAGAAAAAATCAGGAACTTTTGAAGGTAGCTTTTATATCATTTGCGGTATAAGAGACGTCGAAATTTTATGTCATTTGCGGCACTAGCGATGAGAAAAAATCAGGAACTTTTAAAGGTAGCTTTTATAGTATTGCGGTATGAGAGACGTTGAAATTTTATGTCATTTGCGGCACTAGCGATGAGAAAAATTAGGAACTTTTAAAAGCTTTTATAGTATTCGCGGTATGAGAGACGTCGAAATTTTATGTCATTTGCGGCACTAGCGATGAGAAAAAATCAGGAACTTTTAAAAGCTTTTATAGTATTCGCGATATGAGAGACGTCGAAATTTTATGTCATTTGCGGCACTAGCGATGAGAAAAAATCAGGAACATTTAAAGGTAGCTTTTATAGTATTTGCGGTATGAGAGACGTCGAAATTTTATGTCATTTGCGGCACTAGCGATGAGAAAAATTAGGAACTTTTAAAAGCTTTTATAGTATTCGCGGTATGAGAGACGTCGAAATTTTATGTCATTTGCGGCACTAGCGATGAGAAAAATCAGGAACTTTTAAAAGCTTTTATAGTATTTGCGGTATGAGAGACGTCGAAATTTTATGTCATTTGCGGCACTAGCGATGAGAAAAATTAGGAACTTTTGAAGGTAGCTTTTATATCATTTGCGGTATAAGAGATGTCGAAATTTTATGTCATTTGCGGCACTAGCGATGAGAAAAAATAAGGAACTTTTAAAGGTAGCTTTTATAGTATTTGCGGTATGAGAGACGTCGAAATTTTATGTCATTTGCGGCACTAGCGATGAGAAAAATTAGGAACTTTTGACGGTATCATATTTGAAGGTTGTATCATTTGCGGTCAAAAATTGACATCGCTTGCGGTTGCGACCAAAAAAATGTGTAGCAAAAGTGACAGAGAGTTCTCGCAACCTAAAAAATATCTGCTCCGGTTGGAAATCAAATCCCAAAACCTAAATTAGAGACTATTTGGTAACTAATCGCGATCACTTGAATGGATTTTATAATTTTTCCGAAACACTGTCTACGTGTACAGAATAAAAATTCATACACCTCCAAAGGTAAGAGATTTACGACTCAGCTATGAACCATGAACCTATTGCTACATTCTGCGATACTGTCAAACTCACATTCTTAAATTTGCTGTCAAGTAAAGATATAAAGACGATTTCCTGGTGGAGATGGAATCCTCTGGGAGAAACCCGATGCACATGCAGCGATGACGTCCCTGGACGTATAAAAGTATTTAGATTTGGAACGGCAGCGTCGAACCTAATAATATCGCACGTCTCCTACGCCTTCCCTCCGGATTCCTATCATTCTCGGGATTAAATAACCAATCCCTCTCCGGTCGATGAGAAATCGCTCGCTCTCCTTGGTGCAGGAATAAAATGCAAAACGTTTCGGAATTTTCCCAGATCCGTTTGCTGAATTTTCCGCATCGTATTTATTTAGGGTTCGCGCGGTCACGGCGCCTTGTGAATTCAACATTTGCGAGTTTTATAGGACCTCCTGTTTATATAGCGAACCGTTTGATTAATGTACGACGTTTTGATCTTCTAAAAATGATGCTGCTTGGGTGTTTTTTGAAGCAAATTTGTTCGGGAAAAATTTACTTACACGCAGACTTTAATATGTAAAATGTTCCAAACTGAAATAATTTTCACTTCACTGCTACTGTTATTATGTGCATTGATGCGAATTACATGATGATAATAATTATAAAGATTTAAGATACCTCTACCAGTTTAAATTTAAATCAAATTAGCGCCGACTGTTAAATATTTAATGAAACAGCCCAGCATTTACATGTAAACAATACACACGTGTAATTAAACAACGGTGAATTATAACCTAATTAGTCGGTTTCTTGATAAGTAAAATTTAATTAATTCAAAGTTGCTTTGCTGTTATTTGTCGACATGCTATAACGTTGCTAGGTTGCCATGCTACCTACCACTACCAACATATGGATCGATGGCTTAAAAATAAAATTATTTAAAATGCAAAAATTTATTTTACCTTCTTGACTGGCTCATTATTTCTTATATTACCATAAGCAATTCAAGCAGCTAGAGAGAAAGATAAGTCACCCCTTTTTTCAAATCATAACAATCACGATTTACGACTCGTATGACCGCAAATGAAAGCGCCTCCAATGCCACTATAGCAATGACTATATTTCTTCTTAATGTGAAAATTACAGCAGCCTATGATAAAATCTTCTGTTGGGTCGCAAATGCGATATGCTGCAAATTCCATTATCGTTTGTACCCCCAACCTACTCCTTGCAAATTCTGAGAACAACACAATTATCTTCGCATGCAATTGCTGCAAATATCTTCGTTTTTGTCTTTTTGTTCAAAGTTATTTTTATTAATGATAGCGCAAATGAGATTTGCTGCAAATGCAACGACTTTTTGTCCTACAACCAGTACCAGTACCATTATTGTCAAGATATCAATTCAGAAAACACCAGATCATTTGCTGCAAATGCTATTGTTGTAACTATCTATAGCCACAATCGAGGCCACAATAGACCTTCGGTCGCAGTGGAAGTGTCACAATAACGGACCACTCACGATAAATCTGCTGAGATCTGAGATCTGCTACAAATGCGACTTTTTGTAGTTCCTAAATTATTGCGACGAGGCCAATTCTGACAAAACGAGAATTCCTCTTTGCCGCAAATATGCGACTTTGTCTACTTCGACCATTATTGCCACGAGGCCAATTATGAAAACACGACAATCTTCTTTGCCGCAAATGATGGCGACGATAATTCCAATATTATTATCTTTTCTACCGCAAATGAGATCTGCTGCAAATGCGACTTTTTATACCTCAACCATTGCTGCAACTAGGCCAATTCTGAAAACACGACAATCTTCTTTGCCGCAAATGATGGCGACAATAAATTCATTATTATTATTTTTTCTACCGCAAATGAGACTGCTGCAAATGCGACCTGTTGCAAATGCGACTTTTTGTACTTCAACCATTCAACCAATTCTGAAAACACGATTCTTCTTGGCCGCAAATGATAGCGACGATAATTCGAATATTATTATTTTTTTCTACCGCAAATGAGATCTGCTGCAAATGCGACTTTTTGTACCTCAACCATTGCTGCAACCAATTCTGAAAACACGACAATCTTCTTTGCCGCAAATGATGGCGACAATAAATTCATTATTCTTATTTTTTCTACCGCAAATGAGACTGCTGCAAATGCGACCTGTTGCAAATGCGACTTTTTGTACTTCAACCATTCAACCAATTCTGAAAACACGATTCTTCTTGGCCGCAAATGATAGCGACGATAATTCGAATATTATTATTTTTTTCTACCGCAAATGAGATCTGCTGCAAATGCGACTTTTTGTACCTCAACCATTGCTGCAACGAGGCCAATTCTGAAAACACGACAATCTCCTTTGCCGCAAATGATGGCGACAATAAATTCATTATTATTATTTTTTCTACCGTAAATGAGACTGCTGCAAATGCGACCTGCTGCAAATGCGACTTTTTGTACTTCAACCATTCAACCAATTCTGAAAACACGATTCTTCTTGGCCGCGAATGATAGCGACGATAATTCGAATATTATTATTTTTTTCTACCGCAAATGAGATATGCTGCAAATGCGACTTTTTATACCTCAACCATTGCTGCAACTAGGCCAATTCTGAAAACACGACAATCTTCTTTGCCGCAAATGATTTCGACAATAAATTCATTATTATTATTTTTTCTACCGCAAATGAGACTGCTGCAAATGCGACCTGCTGCAAATGCGACTTTGTACTTCAACCATTCAACCAATTCTGAAAACACGATTCTTCTTGGTCGCAAATGATAGCGACGATAATTGTATTTTTTGTTTCTACCGGAAATGAGATCTGCTGCAAATGCGACTTTTTGTACTTCAACCACCGTTACAACGAGGCCAATTCTGAAAACACGACAATATTTTTTGCCGCAAATGATGGCGGCAATAAATTCATTCTTATTATTTTTTCTACCGCAAATGGGACTGCTGCAAATGCGACCTGCTGCAAATGCGACTTTTTGTACTTCAACCATTCAACCAATTCTGAAAACACGATTCTTCTTGGCCGCAAATGATAGCGACGATAATTCGAATATTATTATTTTTTTCTACCGCAAATGAGATCTGCTGCAAATGCGAGTTTTTGGACTTCAACCATTGCTGCAACGAGGCCAATTCTGAAAACACGACAATCTTCTTTGCCGCAAATGATGGCGACAATAAATTCATTATTATTATTTTTTCTACCGCAAATGAGACGGCTGCAAATGCGACCTGCTGCAAATGCGACTTTTTGTACTTCAACCATTCAACCAATTCTGAAAACACGATTCTTCTTGGCCGCAAATGATAGCGACGATAATTCGAATATTATTATTTTTTTCTACCGCAAATGAGATCTGCTGCAAATGCGACTTTTTGTACTTCAACCATTGCTGCAACGAGGCCAATTCTGAAAACACGACAATTCTTCTTTGCCGCAAATGATAGTGACAATTTCATTATTATTTTTTCTACCGTAAATGAGACTGCTGCAAATGCGACCTGCTGCAAATGCGACTTTTTGTACTTCAACCATTCAACCAATTCTGAAAACACGATTCTTCTTGGCCGCAAATGATAGCGACGATAATTCGAATATTATTATTTTGTTTCTACCGCAAATGAGATCTGCTGCAAATGCGACTTTTTGTACTTCAACCATTGCTGCAACGAGGCCAATTCTGAAAACACGACAATTCTTCTTTGCCGCAAATGATAGTGACAATTTCATTATTATTATTTTTTCTACCGTAAATAAGACTGCTGCAAATGCGACCTGCTGCAAATGCGACTTTTTGTACTGCAACCATTCAACCAATTCTGAAAACACGATTCTTCTTGGCCGCAAATGATAGCGACGATAATTCCAATATTATTATCTATTCTACCGCAAATGAGATCTGCTGCAAATGCGTGTTTTTGGACTTCAACCATTGCTGCAACGAGGCAAATTCTGAAAACACGACAATTCTTCTTTGCCGCGAATGATAGCGACGATAATTCCAATATTATTATCACTGTGCTACCGCAAAATCAGATCTGCTCCAAATGCTACGATCATTTACCTCAACTGGTATAGAATTTTACCGTTTTAATTATTCTAAAAACACCATATTATCTGCAAATTCTATTGCCAGAAATGACGGTTTCTTCGTTTCAAGTAACGTGTCTCTCTCTTACTGAAAATAATTGAGATTTATCATTATCTAAGATCCGCAAATGAAATCTGCTGCAAATGCAATAATTATTTTGCTATAGGTGTGCCTATAATTGGCCAATAAGATTATTTTGTTTCTTCGCTAGCCATAAATGATACCGTCAATGCCATGACTACCGCAATTGCAGAATTTTCTCACCGAACGTAAATTAGAATTACCCAAAACTGCCACAGCCAAAACAATGAAAGTTGCTGCAAAAGCTATAAGTTTACCGCAAATTCTGCAACAACATTCTTCATTTCCAAACTGGCGATTTTCTTTTTTCGTTAACGCAAATTACTCGTTTTCTTCGTCACTATATAGGAGAAAATGATGCTCAAATTTTGCTGTTCGATATTGTGATGCTGTTAAAATTTTCCATTCGACCGCAAATGCAATCTGCTGCAAGTGTCACAATTTTTTTACCGTTACTGCCAGATTCGCGAGGAAAAATTGATTGATCTCCACCCTAAATTATGTCAAGGTAAAATCTTTTGCCACTAATGATTGTATGCAGTTATTATGAGCATAGTACCGTAAAAGTTAAATGAAATCTGCGGCAAATGAACGAGTTTCACACTGACCGCTAATCAATGCAATCTAACAGCAAAAGACAACGAATTATTTAGTTACGACGGTGTAAAAGTAATTTGAAATAAATCACTGACCTGAGGAGATATCATTTTGGCGAGCATTACTCTTGTACTCCCACTTGTATGGCAAGGCAAGTGATGAAGAAGTACGATGATGTGAACAAATTTTTTTAACAGCAGCAGTAAAAGCATTGGTGGAATATTAGTAATTATCCCAGTCGTATATGTACATGAGCACACGTACCTACGAACGCCTTCCATCATCATAAACGCGCTTATATAAACATGACGTGTAAACAGTGCAAATGCACTTTGAAAGTGAAACCCCTCTTCTAAATGTATTGATAAACACACTGGGACGCTGAGTATTTCTTTCATCGGACTGGAGTGTTATTATTTCCCCGGCACTCCGAGACCGAGGGGCCCGCGGAAACGGTAAAGACATGAATGGGCCCCGGTATTGACTCTTTAATTTATTTATTGTTTACTTATGCCGTCGTTTGTGAGCTTTTTTCGGGTTCTTATTGTTTTTCAATGGGGCTTTTGTTTGATGAGTGGTGCCGGTGGTGGTGCTGAAGCGGGTTCGGGAGAAGATCGGAATTGGGGTTGAAATATTCATGTCCTCTGTAAGCTTTATTTCTTGTGGAGCTGGGGTTAGAGCTATTTTTTCTACTCTTAAAATAAGTGTGGGAGGTTTTTTTTCTGTTGCAGTTATTTATTCATTAACTCCTACTCGCGGTATAAAAAAACAACGTTCAATGGCAGGGCAGCAGCACCAGCACCAGCACCAGCACCACGACAGAGACAAGACTTTAATATCTGACTTCCCGGCACTGACAAGCAATAAAGGTGGTGCTTAGACGAACGATACGTCCGCAGGTCATTCATCACCGTTCTTATTATTACCACGGCACAAAACAAGAACGTTCTGTTAACTTTTAACTACTTCCGCTCGTCGCGTAAATTGGTTATAAAATTAAACATTCATTGCATATGCTAATTACCTATTGTTACTCATAAAACTCCTCTGGACATAAATTCATGTTTTATTATTGACAGCGTTCACCTAATTCCAACAACCTCATCAAGCGGCTACTGAGAAGAATATAACTGGCTAAATGCACTAATACGCGAAGGCCATTAAAAAATCTAAGAAGAATGTTGTAATTTTTAAATCGCATACCAATGTTTGCGACGAGCCTTCCCTGTGCCGATATGAATTTCAGCCAGGCAGGATAATAACAGCTCCTGAGAGCGTTGCACAGGTGTCCTGGTCTGTCCTATACGAAGGACGACGTCGAAGTCAGTCAGTCGATCTCCAGATGTTCAATGAAAGACAACTTCGTCAATACATCCCTTATTATTCTTTCGCGTGTAATAACTATACTTACGGAACCCTCTGTTTAGATTTAACCATCCTTGACATTATAAACTAATTCATTTATTAAATCATTAAAGTCATAAACGGGTCTGATTATTTTAAGATTACGTTAACTAAGAGTGAGATTACTTCAATTTCAGGAGTGAGATAGATTACTTCAATTTCAGGAGTTGGATCGGTTATTATACGTCGGTTTAAGAATAAAGAGACATTAGTCGTGTCGGTAAAATAAAAGGTGTTAGTTTTGTGAGTAGTGATTTATGAAAACTTGTTGAAGACGAAATTTTCGGTGAGCCAAGGCACCTGGTGTTATATGGTTGCTGGTTGGTGTAATTACTGAACTTTGTCGTTGATATTCAGCAGGGTAAATCTGAAAACTAAGAAAACCTTTTAATTTTGATTGTGAATACTTTCAAAATGGCTACTGGAGCTCAAGGTGGAGCTGAAGCTGGAGAGAACGCTACTGGAGATCTAGGAAATCGGCTCAATCAAAGTGTTGTATTGGTGAACAATGAAAACAACAACGAAAGTCGTACAATTGAACACTATCAACCAAGGTATTTTCAAAATATACATCAAGTGTTACCAGAATTTGATCCAGTCAAGGGTGACATTAGTATTGAAGATTGGATTGATAAACTTGAAGAGTATGGTCTGATGTACGATTGGGATGAAGTTTGCGTAACTCATTATGCTTTATCTAAATTAAGCGGTGTCGCAAAGAAATGGCGAGATAGTTTACCTTCTACCACAAGAAAATGGTCAGAATGGAAAGAATTATTAACGGATACGTTTAGTGTAACCAATGATGTCGTTAACAACAGACTAGAAGCCCAAAACTATAAGTGGAAATTTGGACAAGACATAACCGAATATTTCTTTGAAAAATTAGCAAAATGTAATAAATGCAACATGTTCGAGCGAGAGAAAATCGAATGGATAGTCCAGGGACTAAGTAATACCCGATTTCGAGACTATTTGGGTCCATTAAGTAGATATGAGACAACTAATCAATTATTTCAAGATTTGAAAACAGGTGCTAAGTTTATTTCAAATGCGCAGTCCCGTGAAAACTCCATTTCAAGTGGGAAGTTGAATAAGTTTGGAAACGCAACGTCGTCGTCTCCTAGTCATGCAGGTAATCAACAAAAATTACCTAAATGTTTTAAATGCTCCCAAGTAGGACATATAGCCCGGCTGTGCCCAAATAAATCTTCAAGAGGAAACGCCACTGATTCAGCGAGTGCAGGTGTCAGTTCATGGAAAAATAAAGTAAATCCAAACCAGCCAAATGCGAATGAAAGAAATAATTCCAGTCCAGCTGCAAATGTAGTGAATGTTGTCTGCGACAAAAAAAGTTCTCATGCCAAATATTTCAAGGAAGCATACATCAATAAGAAGCCTTGTAAATGCTACATTGACCTCGGAAGTAGTTGTATTACTTTGAGGCAGGATAAAGCTGAAGAATTGAATTTTTCATTTTACGAGCACGATTCAGAACCATTAATCGGATATGGTAACGGAAAGGTTTATCCATTGGGAATTTTTACAGCGAATATTTCAATTGACAATGTGGACGCCAAAGTTAAAATTCATGTTGTGCCCAGCGGTTCTCAAAATGTCGATTTAATTGTAGGACATCCCTATACTGAACAAAATCACATTATGATTACAAGTAAACCTGATTTACTGGAAATTTCTTACATCGATGGTGTAGTGCAACCGAATGAAGTTATTAAATATTCATTAAAAGCTGACGAAAATTTGACAATCCCTGACAACTTTGTGGGAAACATTCAAATTAATACTGAGTGTACTAATCAAGAATTGTGTATAGAAGGCGGTTTAAGAGAAAATGGCCAAGCAATTCCACGTTTGATTATTCAAACAGATGTTGATGGAAAATCCCTAGTACCTATCATGAACCTATCAGGTCAAGATGTGAACATCAAGAAAGGCGAAATGATAACACGAGCAGAAATTTGTCCAATTGAAGAATCCGAAAGCTGTCCTAACAGAAGAAAAGAAGTAAATGAAGAACCAATCAGAGTTGAAGAAATAACGACAGATCTTAAAGATGAAGAATTGGAAGAATTTATGGAACCTCTCAACGAGTTTCGAGATGTCGTGACAAGAAATATGAAGCAACTTGGATACACTAGTGAAGTGAAAATGAAAATTACATTGAAAGACGACACACCTGTCTACTATAAACCATACAGACTGTCAATTGATGAGAAGAATCAAGTGCGGGATATCGTAAAAGAGCTTAAAGAAGCTGACATAATTGAAGATGCTGATTCACCATTTGCAAGTCCATGTCTTCTAGTAAGGAAGAAAACAGGTGACTACAGACTCTGTATCGATTACAGAGCCCTGAACAGGAAAACGGTAAGAGATTTATTCCCTCTACCACGTAAAGACGATCAGTTGGATCTTCTGTATAATAAAATTAGTGAAAATAAGTTACGTTTATTTGTGCCAAATGATTTGCGATATGACTTAGTTAGTGAAGCACATCGAACTTTAAATCAATATTATTATTTCCCGAATATGAGAGACTTTGTAACTTAGAATAGTTATGGTGTTTTATTTAAGTTATAAGAGTAAGTTTGATGCTTTTGATTCTCTTTTATTATGCCTTATCTTTAGTACCTACATTCATGTATTATGTAGTTTTAAGATGTTTTTGTGGAAACTTTTGTTTTGATTTGTACCTAAGGCAGAGGTGTTTTACTTGGATATAAGTAATTTTAATGTTACGTTTATTGTAATGGTGATGTCTTGACGAGGACGTCAAGAAAAGTCAGGAAGGCCGAGCTGTTGTAATTTTTAAATCGCATACCAATGTTTGCGACGAGCCTTCCCTGTGCCGATATGAATTTCAGCCAGGCAGGATAATAACAGCTCCTGAGAGCGTTGCACAGGTGTCCTGGTCTGTCCTATACGAAGGACGACGTCGAAGTCAGTCAGTCGATCTCCAGATGTTCAATGAAAGACAACTTCGTCAATACATCCCTTATTATTCTTTCGCGTGTAATAACTATACTTACGGAACCCTCTGTTTAGATTTAACCATCCTTGACATTATAAACTAATTCATTTATTAAATCATTAAAGTCATAAACGGGTCTGATTATTTTAAGATTACGTTAACTAAGAGTGAGATTACTTCAATTTCAGGAGTGAGATAGATTACTTCAAGAATAATAACCTTAACCAATCTTAAAAGAAGAAGAACAAATTTCATATTCTATTCTTCTTCGTTTTCTTCAATGGCCCTGGCACACTTGTGCATTTAGCCAGCTATATAATATCTCATATTGCTGACTGGCCTAATTTAGGCAAATAAACTGAGAGAAGTGACAAATAATGACATCACTTTGTCAATTTGAACGAAAATGAAAATTTCAGCCATTGTATGGAAAGTAGGGACGCGCAAGGCCTGATGTAACGGGACGAGGCAGTTTAAGAAAAGATGATTCCACAAAGAAAGATCACCCCTTCTTGCCTTCCCTTTAAAGATCCAGGGAAAAAAGTTGGCGCCCGAGCTGGGAGACAGGAAACATAGAACTCCGGCAGTGAGAGGAAAGTAATTGCTAGGACAAGTGTCTAAATGAGACTTGAGAATCTCAAAAAAAGCAATAATACAGAAAAAAATTATATTCTATTAGCAGAGAATAAGCGTAGACCCTGTAGATACGCTCGGGCGCCATCAGGATGAGTAAACTTAGAAAAGGAACATTCTAGAAAGATCGCCCCTCCTAGCCTCCCCTTTAAGGGATAGGAAAAAAGGGAAAAGTTGGCGCCCGAGACAGGAAACAATGGACTAACAGTGAGAGGAAAAGTTATACTCAATAGTTTAAGGAAAAGTACAAAAAAGATACAGGTATGAAAAGAGACAGAACAGAGATAGAAGAAACAAGAGGAGACTGATTAGAAAGAGCAGAAAGGGGGCGCCCGAGACTAACGTTAGCAGTACTAACAACTAATAGTAGTACACTAAAAAATGTATAAGAAAGAAAGGAAATATATGAGCAAGATGTTTAAAAAAAAGAGAAAAAGGTCTGAAGCCATGGACAACGTGTCCTCCTCAGCTTGACATATCAGAAGAGCCTCCTTCTTTTATAAATCCCTAAATTTGATTCCAATGATGTGCCAGATGTAGCGACATCTACCATTGGTGTAAACGCGTAAACGGTGACGAGAACTGTCTGATGTAGACTAGCGCTACCCCGGAAACATTATACCCATCACTGGCTGATGGTAGTTCTTACCACCAATAATGGTAGATAGATGTCGCTACGTCTTGCAAGTCACCGCGGAATCAAACTCAATAATTATAAGACGATAGAGCTCCTTGGCAGGCAAATATTCACATCCACTAGTCTGATATGTCACGCTGATGAGGCCATAAGGATGCCGAAACAGCTCTCTGTGGACTCAGTGGACCTGGTTGGCTTTGTTGCATGTCAATCGATTTTTTTTTAAGTTGAGAAACCTGGTCAGCTCGAAAATTCGATTTTTGCCAAGCCAGGTCAGATCGTTGTTTTTTTTTGCAAGCTCCGGTTTTACAAAGTCCGGTTAGATACAAAATTCATTTTTTCAAAATCCGGTCAGCTCGACTCGATTTTTTCCGCAATGTCCGCTCAGTTCGATTATTCGAGCTCACCAGACTTTGGCACCCAGGACATTGCAAAAAAATCGAGCTGACCGGACTTTTGTTGCAAAAATCGAATTTTTGAGCTGACCGGACTTTTTCAAAAATCGAAGTTTCGACCTGACCGAACTTTGTTTAACCGGACATTGAAACAAATAAATATAAAACATCTAAAAAAATAGACCGCAAGGACATTTTTGAAAAATTGTGGCGGCAAAAACTGTCAGTAGTAATTTGAATTTCACAACAATGTATTTATTATTTTTTTATATTTTGACAATGTATTAGAAACGAGGAACATGTACAGTCGTCTAGGCAACTGCCTGGAACCAAGCCAGTGTACCGAGCTGGCTGTAATAACAACTGGGGGGAAACGGAATGATCAGGTGAATCCCACGAAACCCGGGGAAGCACCTGATAATTTGGAGGGATATATTCAGTCTTGAATCTTTTATTGCGTAATAAAAAAATAATTTATTTATTACACACGCTATTAAACTGATTCGACATCATATTATGACGTCATCATATGACATTGACATTTTACGTCCAGCCTGAGCAATCGCACTTGCGCTTGCGCACACAATTATCTGAGCTAATCGGTTGAAGTTGCGCGCTTTAGTCCCTGAAACTTTAACCCAAATACATTTTTAGTAGAAGAAATTTAATTATATGAATTTATGACAGTAACGACACTAGCGCCCCAGATTGAAAAAAAATATGTCAAGGTGACAACTGACGTATTATAATTTCAAATCGGGAAGTGGAGCGAAACACCCTGAAATATTGACGACTTTGTTGTTTTCAAACAAACCGGATGCATGATTTATTACATTTCGCAAACTTTGAGGAATCGGGAACAAACAGGTTCACCTGGAGGCTTGGAAATATCGGCGTCGTGCGTCTCTCTAAACTCCGGCGATGGCCATGTTTTATTCAAGAAGACCCCAAGTAGGCAGGCAGGTACATCCACGACGAAACATCGAGAAAGGAAAGAAAACTTTGAATACGAAAATATTTCATGTATCTAGTAAACAGGAAAATCGGATATCTCCAGAACGAATTACCATTTCATGAGTCACTTTTTGTTCATAAAACTGGGAACTGATGTAATAACGATGTTGTTGTTGTTGTCATGTTAGTTACTTTGGATTGGATAGGAGACTAGGAGAGTCGGCGGCGCTAGTTAAAACTTGCGTTATGGATCGAATGAGAGAGGAATTAGGTCAGAGAGTATCTAAATAGGTTATCAAGAGATCGGATAATTCCCTTTAAAAGGATTATGCACACACGAACGAACGGTTGCTGGTCGGAGTTATATTAAATTGACTTCCGAGCAGAATTTGCTTGAATTGTTCATTATAGGTAGGTATATGTACAAGTAGAGCGCGGTGTCGGCGTCACTGGGACCTTGATAACTTGAATGAACCCGTTCAAAACAAAAATGGAGCTCCATTATTTGAAAACTACCACAATCAACAATCTCTATCTCATTCTAACACATACAAACTGCATGTGTAACTCTCCATCCCATTTATTTAATTATTTACGAGCTCCAACCGAGCCGTAAAGCTTTGAGAATACGGCTATAATAAAATAAAACTGTTAATAAAATTAATGAATTCTGATTTCCGCCATAGGATACATCCCAGAGACCCAAAATGCATGCCAATAACTTTTCTACTGATGAGTCCCAAGTTAGACGAAACACGTATCTACAATTTCTACTTCTACTCACAGCACAACACAAATGAACAGCATGCTATTTTACTATGTCATTTTTTACGCAATAAAGCATAAAAATTTATACAACTGGCAGCACCGCATACAGTCTGAAACTGTTTTTAATATTTTTGGAGCGACCACGATCTAATTTTCATAAAAAATTTGGATTTAAACGCCTTACTGGTCTGAAAAGTGTCTCTTCGTTGAAATTTTCAAGAAAAATGGACTGAAAAAAGTCTTCCTGACTCTCCCTAAGATCAGTTCGGATTCAAAGGCCAAAATTCTGCAATCGATGACCTCAATAGATCGATCTCCACATGACCCATGTCGTTATTCCTTGTCATCGAAAAGGTCTTCAACAATGACAAGGTTTGGCATCAAGGCCTGGGCTACTGAACGAAGCAACAACTACCCGAGACAAAGAAATTACCACACCAAAACAAAAAACGCCAGATCTACTACAAGACAAATTGCAGCCCAAGGCTTGGTGATCAGCCTTGGGGATATTGGTGATCAACCTAACCTCCCCAAGCCCAAAAGGTGCGAGGTAGCCCAAACGATGCGAGATAGCCCAAACGATGCGAGATAGCCCAAACGATACGAGATAGACCAAATCGCAGAGGTTATGGCGATCTACTTTTCCAGCGGAAAAATGAGAATGGTGAGACTTGGACGAATTAACCAAATTATTCGAAAAATGGCGAATCAAAGTTAACGAACCCAAAACAATTTCTTCACCTGAGGAAAGAGACCGAAATACTAAGAAAAAACAAATCAACGGGACAGAAATGAAATGGCAAAAGAAACCAAATAGTTGGAAGTGATCCCGGACCAACAGTTCAACTTCTCAAACCAAGTAAAAAAAATGAGCCCAGAAAACTAAAACAAGAACATAAAGACCTACACTGGAACGACATGGCAAGCATGCCCAAAGTCGTGTTCAGGTGTTCCTGACCTGATCTCAGCTGAGAGACATAATGTGAGTAACGTGAGGAAGAATCAAGCTCGTGAAGACAATAGAAAGCCACAAGTGAGAAAAGCTAAACAACACTACGGCATCGAAAAGAAACAACACCCGATGATCATGTAACCATCCAAAAAAATGCAAACTCTAAAGTGGGAAAGATACTCGAGTGAAAGCCACCCAAGAGACAGAGACACCCAATACAAAATGAAATCCCCAAAAACGAAACCACGAAGTGGTAAACACTCAAAGTGATAGTGGCACCCCGGTGAAGTGAAACAAACCACCGCCAAAATGACAAGACACCGCCGGCAACACGTCGGAGAAGACTTGAAATCGTCAACCACAAGGGAGAACATGGAATCAAAAAGAAAGAAGGTTGACCACGGGCCATCAAAGAAAACAGCAAATCACCCACCCGAATGAGGGAAAGAAAATCAAGTGAAACCCACCCAAGACACAGATTCCCCAAGTGAAATCCTCAAAAATAAAACCACGAAGTGGTAGACACTCAAAGTGATAGTGGCACGTCTAAGAAGCCTCGAAATCGTCAACCACGGTTCTTTAGAGGCTCCATCCGAGGATTTGGCGACCAAAATACGAAGAAATAAAAATCAAAGAAAGGGAAATCAAATGGCAAAAGAGACTAAATAGTTGGGAGTGATCCTGGACCTGGACCAACAGTTCAACTTCTGAAACCAAGCCAAAAAGATTTAAAAAAAACACCAAATAAACAATAAGACCCCTACATTCGTTAATAGACGAAAAAAGCAAGATTAGGAACGACCGAACGACATGGCAACCATGCCCAAAATCGTATTTAGGTACTCGTGACCTGATGTAATTCGTGACCAACGATCAAAAGAACAAGGACGTAATGAAGCTCGAAGAGCTGAGAGACAGAATCAAGCTTGTGAAGACAATGGAACGCCGCGGAAAGCCACAAGTGAGAAAACAGCAAACCCTCCATCCGAAGGTGGGAAAGAGATTCGAGTGAAACCCACCCAAGAGACAAAGAGAAATCCCCAAAAATGAAACCACGAAGTGGTAGTGGTACCACAAAGTGACACTGTTACCCTAGTGAAGCGAAACA
The DNA here is from genome assembly GCA_910589415.1 of Malachius bipustulatus. Taxonomy (NCBI): domain Eukaryota; kingdom Metazoa; phylum Arthropoda; class Insecta; order Coleoptera; family Melyridae; genus Malachius; species Malachius bipustulatus. The sequence continues at coordinate 36,348,320 of OU342636.1, forward strand.
AACCATGCCAAAATGACAAGCCCCAGCAACATGTCAGAGAAGACTTGAAATCGTCAACCACGGATCCGAATAACGTACAAGACGTTTCGGGCAAGACAATTCCTCTGAGCGAGGCAAAGGAGGAAATCCAGACCTGAGGGAGAAAATCCAAAGATTCCGTGTAATATACTGAAAATTCATGAATCAATTGCAAATGGTCACACCAATACTCATTCCATCGATGCCAAATTGAATTATGTTTGAGACAACCAGTACCAACTTACACAATATACCCCTGTTATTGAACTTCCTGGAAAAGCTTCCAATTTAGAATATTTAGGGGTGAAAGAAAAACATTTCTTGGAACCTTTAGTGCAAGAATTTTGATCTGGTAATAGCGAGCCTAACGATTAAGCCCATTCAAACGGTTCAAATATAAAACATGACATAAAGATACGTCATACAAAGAGTGGGGATCAAATAGTGGACAAAGAGGCTCATAAGGGAGACAAAAGGAGCTTACCAATAAAATTTTGCAAAAAAATTGAAAACGTCATTATATCTTCCTAAAACATTCGACAACATAGAAATCGGCAATAAAGCACCGTCAGTCTGTAAATCTTGGAAATAAAGCCTTTTCCCTCCTTCAATAAAAACCCCGAACGAGAAACGTTGACAGCGTAATCCAGATAAAATTTCACTCACCGACATCCTCTCGGCCAGATAAAAGTGCACGATCAGTACTTTCGTCATTTCACTGGGGCAGAATCACACCACTTCCGTTTCCCGAGCTGACGGGCGCTCGGAAAAGCGACGAATTTTCTATTTTCCCGCGGACGCGAAACGGGAAAAGTCAACGACAGCGCGACGGCCGGCCAACGCTGTCTAGATTAAGAGATCTCTTGTTAGAGACAACGCGGGGGTCTCGCGGCTTAATTAGCGGCGTTGACGCTTCTGCGGAAATTTCTCTGGCCCCATCTGGTGTTCTTTTATAACGACCGTTAGGGTAATATGTGCCTCTTATTAGCGGGGTAAAAAGATAATGCAACCCTGTCGAATTTCTCTATAAAATTACGCAAAACAATTATTATTAGAATTTATGAAAATTATGAAAATCGCTCACGTTGCACTGGGAATATTTATAAAACAAGGTTGCCACATCTGAGGGCACTTAATTCAACGTTGCCGTTTATATTAGGTACCAACTTTTAGCGAGACATCCACCCTTTTTGACCAAATTTAAATTACTAAAATTAGGGCAATTAAAAAAATTACCCTTATTGCAAGGAATTTTTTAAGTGAATCGCCTAATTTTCCTTTTTATCGTGTTTTTTTTTTAACGATTCGCTGTCTTCTCTGTCTGTCTGTGTGCGGTCCAAATCTTGCAAACGACTTTAAACTAACTTCCCGAAGAGCTAGAAACTTGAAACATTGAACATAGCCCAGATCTGGATGACAATGAAACGCGAACTCGCTTTCTTGCCTGGTCGGCCAAAATTTTGGAAAATCGCGACCGCCAAGTCATGTTGCCATATTATGTAAAATTACCCTTAATGCAGGAATTTTAGCTGAAAAGTTTGATCGTTCTCTAAGAGTCTGCCAAATTTGTCTTTTAATTGCCTTTCTAATGATTCGTTTTTTCTTTGTCTGCCTGTCTGCGGTCCAAATCTTGCAAACGACTTTAAACTAACTTCCCGAAGAGCTAGAAACTTGAAACTTTGAACATAGCTCAGATCTGGATGACAAGAAACGCGAACTCGCTTTCTTGCCTGGTCGGCAAAAATTTTGGAAAATCGCGACCGCCAAGTCATGTTGCCATATTATGTAAAATTACCATTAATGCAAGGAATTTTAGCTGAAAAGTTTGATCGTTCTCTAAGAGTCTGCCAAATTTGCCTTTTAATTGCCTTTCTAATGATTCGTTTTCTTCTTTGTCTGCCTGTCTGCGGTCCAAATCTTGCAAACGACTTTAAACTAACTTCCCGAAGAGCTAGAAACTTGAAACATTGAACATAGCTCAGATCTGGATGACATTGAAACGCGAACTCGCTTTCTTGCCTGGTCGGCAAAAATTTTGGAAAATCGCGACCGCCAAGTCATGTTGCCATATTATGTAAAATTACCCTTAATGCAAGGAATTTTAGCTGAAAAGTTTGATCGTTCTCTAAGAGTCTGCCAAATTTGTCTTTTAATTGCCTTTCTAATGATTCGTTTTCTTCTCTGTCTGCCTGTCTGCGGTCCAAATCTTGCAAACGACTTTAAACTTACTTCCCGAAGAGCTAGAAACTTGAAACATTGAATATAGCTCAGATCTGGATGACATTGAAACGCGAACTCGCTTTCTTGCCTGGTCGGCAAAAATTTTGGAAAATCGCGACCGCCAAGTCATGTTGCCATATTATGTAAAATTACCCTTAATGCAAGGAATTTTAGCTGAAAAGTTTGATCGTTCTCTAAGAGTCTGCCAAATTTGTCTTTTAATTGCCTTTCCAATGATTCGTTTTGTTCTCTGTCTGCCTGTCTGCGGTCCAAATCTTGCAAACGACTTTAAACTTACTTCCCGAAGAGCTAGAAACTTGAAATATTGAACATAGCTCTTGTAAAACATACAGGAAGTTCAATAATTCACCCAAAATATCTCAGCGTGGGATTTTTCTTCACGAGTCACGACATATCTAGGTATATGGCAACCTTGTATAAACGTACCTAATATCGATAATTTGTATAATGTACATACAACGATATTCTCATGCACACTCCTGTTTTCCTGTTTGCTCCATGACTCAAACATCGATTGCGGTGTCATTATTATTGCATTACCAGCCAAGGCCTTCGTTTATGGATAAAATTCATCAGTTGTTTTACACGCTTGATCGGACCGTTTCGGAACGTTTTACGTCAGCTTTAATAATGCTCTACCCCCCGCTGCGGTTTTTGGATGCGATGTGCTATTTTAAAAGCATGACCTTACTACTAATAATTTACGTTGAGGTTTACCCTTCAACATTTCTGTAGCTATCAAAATTTTTCCATCGTTACTTTCTCGTTATAATAAACAAAAATCTTATTTTTACTTTACATTACCACTAGGCTGTTTGATAGTTCTGCGTCTGGGAAATCGGACACCCACCTGCAACAAAAAAATACATTAATAATCTACTCAGATACTTATAATTGATTAAATAAATTGAATATAATGGGCTTGCAATGAGAACCCTGAGGCACTCCAAACCAAACCTTGCTTGAATCAGACCTGATATTTGACATTTAATTGAATTTAATGGGAGAGCTACTCTTTTTTTATTACTGCTTCACATTGTAGTATCTAAAAAAATTAGATAAAGCAATTAAACAGAATAGGTTCGCAATTAGAACCTTGAGGCACTCCCAGGTAAGTTTGACGTATTGAATCTTATCGAATGGTAAATTCAAGACTATTACCACAACATTTGTCCCATTTTAAGATCACACAGACCAGGTTTTAATAATAAAAAAGATTCACAGGTGCCATTTTTCTTAATTATCTATTTATCTCATTATCCCAGCCAATTTTTTTTTTACAGAATGAGAATCTTGATTGAGGGCTTGTATTAAAAATTCGACCTAGAAAACATGCCGGCCATCGTTAGTAAATTATAGTGAATTTTAAGGAGCCCCCAATTAGAACCTTGAGGTACTCCAGAGCGCAGGTGAGTGAAGCTTGCCCCCCACAAATGGGAAAAAACTTGTTTTTGACCAGAGGCCGTTTAAGAAAATTCCAAAATTTCAAGACCTGCAGCCCCAAATAACGGAAACTTATTGCGCCATCCATGTATGTTCAGCCGTTTGTTTGTGTATTAGTCCAATTGGTTTAATATTTTGGAAAAGGTGAAGTTGGAACCCCCCAATGCAAATTTGGAATATTCCTTCGTATTTGTTCACCAATAAAACTTTTCTTGTCCAGTGAACACTCAAAACATTTTTCACAAAAATTTTTCATTCAACGACCCCTAAAAACTGCATGGTTTTTCCATCAAAGGTCTACGTTTGTCCAATGATCAACATCGTAGGTAGTCCAGGTTCTATAGAGAAAAACGGTTTTAAGAGAAATTATCGCCCAAGTAGTCCCAAACTAAAAAAAAATAAATAAATAAAAATGCTGAACCGCACAAATGGTTTGCCCATGTTTATCCATCAAAGTGTCACACGATTGTCAAACTCAATCAAGAGAGCCACCAGAGTACCAGAACAAGCATAGACACGTGTTTCGACCTATTGAGGCTCATCAGTGTGCTGCATCTGGAGTATCCAGAGGATGTTGTCGAATCTCTGAAAGCCCCCTAGGTATTAAGCAAGACCATTACACGGTGCTCCGTGCGGTTTAAGCAGAGTGACATCTAGCGATCAGTCTGAAGAACTAACCGTGCTTGAGTTTTATAGAAAAAAACACGAAAAAAAACGGTTTTAAGAGAAATTATCGCCCAAGTAGTCTCAAACTAAAAAAAAAAAATGCTGAACCGCACAAATGGTTTGCCCATGTTTATCCATCAAAGTGTCACACGACTGTCAAACTCAATCAAGAGAGCTTCCATACAAACAACAAAAGAGCCACCAGAGTACCAGAACAAGCACAGACACGTGTTTCGACCTATTGAGGCTCATCAGTGTGCTGCATCTGGAGTATCCGGAGGATGTTGTCGAATCTCTGAAAGCCCCCTAGGTATTAAGCAAGACCATTACACGGTGCTCCGTGCGGTTTAAGCAGAGTGACATCTAGCGATCAGTCTGAAGAACTAACCGTGCTTGAGTTTTATAGAAAAAAACACGAAAAAAACGGTTTTAAGAGAAATTATCGCCCAAGTAGTCTCAAACTAAAAAAAAAATGCTGAACCGCACAAATGGTTTGCCCATGTTTATCCATCAAAGTGTCACACGACTGTCAAACTCAATCAAGAGAGCTTCCATACAACCAACAAAAGAGCCACCAGAGTACCAGAACAAGCACAGACACGTGTTTCGACCTATTGAGGCTCATCAGTGTGCTGCATCTGGAGTATCCGGAGGATGTTGTCGAATCTCTGAAAGCCCCCTAGGTATTAAGCAAGACCATTACACGGTGCTCCGTGCGGTTTAAGCAGAGTGACATGTAGCGATCAGTCTGAAGAACTAACCGTGCTTGAGTTTTATAGAAAAAAACACGAAAAAAACGGTTTTAAGAGAAATTATCGCCCAAGTAGTCTCAAACTAAAAAAAAAAATGCTGAACCGCACAAATGGTTTGCCCATGTTTATCCATCAAAGTGTCACACGACTGTCAAACTCAATCAAGAGAGCTTCCATACAAACAACAAAAGAGCCACCAGAGTACCAGAACAAGCACAGACACGTGTTTCGACCTATTGAGGCTCATCAGTGTGCTGCATCTGGAGTATCCGGAGGATGTTGTCGAATCTCTGAAAGCCCCCTAGGTATTAAGCAAGACCATTACACGGTGCTCCGTGCGGTTTAAGCAGAGTGACATCTAGCGATCAGTCTGAAGAACTAACCGTGAGTTTCAGACACCACCAATCCCAAGGATTGACAATCATTAATACAAGAGAAAAGGATGATTAACCTCAATAGGGCGAAACACGTGTCTGTACTTGTTCTGGTACTCTGGTGGCTCTGTTGTTGTTTGGATGGAAGCAATCTTGATTTTGGGAGTTTCGGGCACTGCCAGCATGACAACTGTTATGGGCGATGGAGGAATACTAGTGTGCTTTATACTCATACGACCTACACTCATTCCTTTATTTAACAATTACTTGTACCTATACGTACTTCAAAGTGCAAAATTGGTAGATACAGGGTAGACACTGTTACCCTATTTTTGTCAACAAGCGAAACTAATCCTGGAGAAGATGGGCCTGTGATAGAAAAAATATTTGTGCGGTTTTGCAAGTTCTTGCAATTTGGGGTTGCTCTTTGAAAAATAAAAATGTTTGATAAAAAGGTTTTTTCATATTATTGTTTGAACGATTCCTGGAATTTTTTTTTTGGTGGACAATCAACGATCTACGACGGAGAAAGGGGTGCCAACTGTTGTACTAGTACTGCTCATCTGCATAGCACAATAAACCCATGAGGCTGAGGTGCTTCCGGCGATCTTGTATCAGACGGCCCTTGAAGGGGAAAAAAAGGGGTGCCAACTGAGAGTGCCATTTCACAAGGCAACTTCATAGAGTTCACACTTGCGGTGCTAGAAACAATCAATTCTTGCAAAATGAATAGGATTCTTGAGACGTGAGTCTTTTTATTGTTACAGGCTTCAATAATTTGCCTTTAAAACTTAAAATATAAAAACCATACAGGATTATTGATAGATAGTGAAAAAGAGAGCGACAATGTACCAACTATTACCTAGAAAAAAGTGATTACTCTTCAAAATAGACGACGTTAAATGTTACAAACTCGCAGTGTTTAATAAAGAGGTCATCAGGTTGACGCAATGCTCAACAACAATGACATTGTTAATAGCAGCGTTAGCGTTACGCAACACACGGCAGTATTTAGCCTCTCGTACTACTCTACGTACTATGGGAATGTGTCGGAATCGGCCCATTACGCGCACCGTTGCTGAAACAATTTATTATTATTTAACAACTCCTGGCTCTATATTTAAAACAAACTATAACGCTCCGGCAATTGCTCTCCTGAGTCTCCTGATGAATGCCACTGGCGGTTCTAACCGGAGCAATAAACTTCTGATGGAACCCCTTAAGTACATGATGGACTGGTTCCATAAGGAAAAATCTTCCATAAAATCCATGTCCTTCAAATTCATCTCCGCTTTCCATTAGAGGGCTTTCCATTAGTAGGTACTCCAAAGTCCAAACATCTCTTTCATCCATTACAACAGTTTCAATCAGAGCTTCCGACATAGTAATGGTAAAACTCGCATGTCTCTTATCAGTGGCAGTTCTCATGACATGAGTGAGCGGCTATTGGCAAAAACATTTTTGGCAGACCGTAAAATTGGCAGGAGAGTGTGATAGAAACCGTCTAAAAGAAGATGAAAAGGTCTTCCGTGCAAAGTCCATGCGTAGTCTCAAAAGAGGATTTTTCTTTCGTTTGGATAATTATTTTTCAAACCATGTTTTGTTATTCTAGAGCTAGAAGTTTTGCCAACCGAAACTTTTGACACCACAACTTTTTTGATCCTTTTCTTCAGCAGTTCTGGGGCCAATGTTCGTCAACATCCTTCGATTAATTTACATGATCATCTTTTATTAATTTTTATCTGAAGGTCATAAACAATTTTTATTACCAGAGGACTTTGTTTCAGTTGGATGGAAAAACTCTTTAATGAACGTGAGAATTAACATTCGAATCCAGGTTAGGCGTACTGTTTACTCCTAGCGTATCTCTTTTAGTAATTAGCACCGACGTGGTACAACACCAACATATATACCAGGTGAACTCTAATTAAGTATAACAACTATAAAATGATCGTTTTCTAATTTTTCCCACGCCTCTCCATACGATAACGACTCGCTAAGGTGGCACTCGATTTGCTTTTATTCTTTAAAATGAAACATGAACGTTAGCATTAGTACCTACCTACCTAAGTACTTTATAGGGGTTTAGAGAATTTTACTTTATTACCTCGGTAACATCCGAGAGTTAACTCGTTTTATCACAGTTAACATTGAAATTTATCTACAAGATGATTGCAACTGATTATATTGCCCGCGAGATTGCTTGCAACAATGTAACAATCTGATTTTGTTAATGTGCGTGATGGTGGTAGTGGTAGTGTGCACGATGGTAAGCGTTATGTACGAGTGGGCATCATAAATCACAGAGATGATCGTCCATGTCCAAATTAATGATCAGTATCGGGGCAAAATCAAAGTTGAAGATGGCACTCTGCATTCTCGATTGAACTCTACGAGAATTTCATTTTGTTATCTCTCGTTGCAATTGGGTTTTGTCCTTAGGGTCCAAATGGTCAGTGTATAAAGAAGCATTTACTTTATTATAAAGCACTTTTTACTCTGAAGTAGAGGTTTCTGAGTTGTGTAGATATCTGATGTCCAAATGGATGTTTCTGAGAAAAGGAAGACTTTGCTCATAAGTTGTTCGTTTCTGAGTGAGTACCTGATCCCCAATTGGAATGCCTGAGTCTGAGCGGAATGGAATATTGTGACTGAGTGGATGTTTCTGAGATGTGTGAGTTCTTTCTTCATTAGTGGTACGAGTTTCCTGACTTATTATTTGAACTCCTTTGATGCAATGATGCCTGATAGGTGCTAATCTTGATTTGGAGTCTCTGAGCTAAGTGAAATTATGATCCTGTAACGGGATTTTCTGTTAGGTAAGGGTGATTTCCCAGGGATGGATGTCTGCCCCTTTGTACCCGCGACAAGTCAATTAAAAATTACAAATCTTTATTTACAAGTATTCTATTTACACATATCTATATTTGTCTTGCTAATACTGATAACCACTGTATCCTATGGGCTGGCTCTCGTCCTCCACAATCCGTCTAATTGAGTCTAATCCGCAAATAGCCGCGTCGGGGCGCGTACTAATGCTGATTGGTCGTTTACCTACGGCCACTCTTGAACGGTTCGCGGCCGGCTCTTCGGCCTTCGGCACCAGTCGCCCGCTCGCAGTCGCACAGTGCGTGTCGGTTGCTGTAGTCTCCGGAACATGCGCCGGAAAGAAATCTGGGAGGATATTCTCCGGCGGCGAGGCTACCTGAAACAAAGTCCGTTCCCGATGCCTCAATATGACCTCGGGACGGATGTTACTGAATCCGGCCCTCAATACAGGCCGGATAGGGACTGAAGGGATCAGCCGGTACTTCAATGCAGCGCCGACTTACCGGCGCTGCATTGAAGTTACCGGCCAGAGCTCACTCCACTCTGGTCGGTCTGCCGATACCGGGTTACAGTGAGGTTCGACTCATTTAATCGACCTACTGTAGCCGGCTACGTAAATGGATAGGGTGCACTCAATACATGCCCCAGGTGATCTCCGAGCTCCATTCACAAGGAGAGAGAGTGGTTCTCGAGTCAGTACCTCGGATCCTCTGGCCAGCTCTTCAGTGGGCTCTCTTTATATAGCCGGTGCTGGTGGAGATAACCTGCTAATCACTGTCGTAAAAACTGTATCACTCCTGATAAACCCCTCAAATAATGCAAATAAATAATAATTATCAACGAAAGCCTTGGATTTCGTTACAATCCTTATATTGTTTATCCTCAACTGAAGGTTTCTGAGTTATGTAGACATTTATTGTCCAAATTGATGTTTCTGAGAAACGTGAGAGTCTGATCATAAGCTGTACGTTTCTGTAGAATCGGTGTGGTTATCGAATTCCTAATGGGATGTTCCTGAGTGGGTACCTGACCCAAGATTGGCGTGTCTTAGAGAGTTTCCTGAGTTATGATAAGGTATCTGATGCCCAAAGGAATTTTTCTGAGAAACGTAAGGTTCTTGCAATAAACTGTAAATATGTTTCTGAGTGGGTACCTGATCTCCAGTTGGAGTATCTGAGCGAAATGGAAGAGTTTGATCCTAAATGGCATGTTCTTTACCCTCATGTAGAGGTATCTGAATTGTGTAACAGGTACCTGATGACCTGAAACGTGAGAGTCTGGCCATGAGCTGTAAGTATATTTCCGTATGATCGGTGTGGATATTAAATTCATTAATTAAATAATGGGATGTTTCTGAGTGGTAGCTGACCCACAATTAGAGTGTCTGAGTGTCCAAATGGATGCTGAGAAACGTAAAATTCTTATTATCACATTTCTGTAAGAGCGGTGTTGATCCCGAATTGATTGTTTCTGAGCTGTGTGAGTGTATTGATCTTTGTCCAAGTATATGGATCGTCAGTAAAATGTTTGGTAGGTACATTTAGTCCAAGAGCAGTATTGGTTTTTGTATCCTGGTTGTGTTCTTCTTCATTGACGGTATCTATGAGCTTCTTCTTCTGATTTCTAAATCACCATCGATGTCAGAACTCCATCTTGATTTGTAGTTTCTGAGCTAAATGAAATTCTCTGGTTCTTGTTGACGCGTTCCTCGAGTGAATGTATTCGTATTTCGTGTTGTCTTCAAAGTAAGTTTTCTGAGCGATGTAAGAACATAAATTGTACGTTTTTGTACCAGCAGTTTGAATTTCGACTTCGAAATTGATTTTTTTTAGCTCTGCGTAGTTGTAGGTGGAATTTGGAAAAAAGTATAGTAGATAATAAAAATAAGTAAAAAAGTGGGCGTCCCTCTCTCTTCTCGATTATTCTTTGACACCCTTCACTGGATGGAATTTTGACGGGAATCTCGTTGCCTCACAAAAATGATGAGCAATTTTTTTTGAGGAGCAGTTATACAAATGGAGGAACATAAATAACGATATAAAACGAAGAGTTTTCTGGATTTATCTGCGTCAAGAGCCCAGACATCGATAATATGATTTGACTAAAACAAAACAGAGATTGAGTGGATGCTTCGGAGCCACGTTAGTGGCATCTCGTTTCCAATAGATTGAAGCAAAAAATAATCCCATTGAGTCATGATTGAGGTATGTATAAAAAAGCAAATAGAACTATAGAACTAGAGGATATGATTTATTCCTATGCGGGAAAGCTTCCTTATTTACTACGTACGTATAATGTGTAATTTATCGAACCCGGTAATAAAACCGCTTGCAATAAGAGAATCGCGGACATTATGGCCCCATAGGAACTAATTTAAAGTTTGCAATGCATCCATGCGACCGATCTATTTACCATAATGCACATTCTAGAGTTTTCCCCGGCCACGGATGAATAAATATCGGGCTTTGACTTTAACTTCGTTCGTACTACACTTACACCGGAATTTTGTCAGGGGTAGGGCTGGTGCTGGTGCTGGTGCTGCAGAACTGCTGAGCTGAGAGTTTTTAATTGATCGTTTGTTTACGCTGTAAGAGAAAATGTCGCCTGAATGGCTGGAGAATTTTTATTCGTGTTATTTCAACTTTAAAAAATATTGATCGAAGTTTCGTTCGTGGTGATTTTTATCACCATGATAATAGTAAGGTGCGTAGAGAGTAAGGGTGATTTCAAATCTTGCAGGTCATTCAAGAACGTAACACTCTCTTTTCCTTTTCGTCAAACTTTCCATTAATAATAATAGTTTATGATTTACCTTCTGTTATCTCACGTGACGGCTATTATGTTCTTACAAAGGTAAAGTATAAAAGGAGGTCTAATAATTGTGCCAAGTTTAAATGACCTGTATTACTATTAGATATTATTGCTGCTCTAGCTCTAGCTCTAGCACTGGCACTATTATAATAGATCTAGAGATTTATTGAATCCCATTGAAACTACAAAATTGCTTTCCGACGAGTGAAAGGATTATCGCATTGGTCGCTTTTAACTTCTTTTATCGACAATACCAGATGGTAAACGCAATTAAGATTTATTGAGACGAACGTAAGTGAAAATGCACTGGTACTATTATTATTCTTTATTTATGGGTAATTATTATTTGATTATCTAGCCAGGGAAAGCGCCGAATCGGATCTAATTGCATTTTTATCTAAATGTTGCAGCTGCTGCAAGTGAGAACGTTCGTTCGGTAACTGCCTGAGGGTGTATCGATGCAGCTGTTCGAAATTGCACTAAATGTCATTAGCAATTGGTCCAATTTTCCGAAAATAGATTGGCAATGAAGTACCTATACAAGGTGTTCAATTTACTCTGCAACAGAAGTTACTATACCTACCTAATTTATGATTATCTCAATTTTTGTTCTTGGAGTCACTCTGTAAAATCTTTATTTATTGTATAACGATTGTATAACGATTCTATTAACGATTTTATAGGCAAATTAAAATTTCAAAAGTTATTATTAACGAGTTTTATAGAAAAAAGTTGGACACCTCACTGGATTCGCCATCTTTCAAAAGAGTACTATACTAAATTGTATCGGAAACTGTCAAGTATTAACGATTTTATAGCCGAATTAAAATTCATGAATTCATATTAATGATTTTCGTGGTAAAAATCTGGGCCACCCACTGAATGGTGACATCTTTCACAGCAGTGGTACTATACTAAATTTGATGTCCCTGTCGCGCCTGTCAAGTATTAACGACTTTGCAGCCGAGTTAATGTTCAAAGATTTCATATTAACGATTTTCGTGGAAAAAATCTGGGCCCCCCCACTGGATGGTGACATCTTTCACAGCAGTGGCACTATACTAAATTTGATGTCCCTGTCGCGCCTGTCAAGTGTTAACGACTTTGCAGCCGAGTTAATGTTCAAAGATTTCATATTAACGATTTTCGTGGAAAAAATCTGGGCCGCCCCACTGGATGGTGACATCTTTCACAGCAGTGGCACTATACTAAATTTGATGTCCCTGTCGCGCCTGTCAAGTGTTAACGACTTTGCAGCCGAGTTAATGTTCAAAGATTTCATATTAACGATTTTCGTGGAAAAAATCTGGGCCACCCACTGAATGGTGACATCTTTCACAGCAGTGGTACTATACTAAATTTGATGTCCCTGTCGCGCCTGTCAAGTATTAACGACTTTGCAGCCGAGTTAATGTTCAAAGATTTCATATCAACGATTTTCGTGGAAAAAAATTGGGCCACCCACTGGATGGTGACATCTTTCACAGCAGTGGTACTATACTAAATTTGATGTCCCTGTCGCGCCTGTCAAGTATTAACGACTTTGCAGCCGAGTTAATGTTCAAAGATTTCATATTAACGATTTTCGTGGAAAAAATCTGGGCCCCCCACTGGATGGTGACATCTTTCACAGCAGTGGTACTATACTAAATTTGATGTCCCTGTCGCGCCTGTCAAGTATTAACGATTTTATAGCCGAGCTAATGTTCAAAGATTTCATATTAACGATTTTCGTGGAAAAAAATTGGACCACCCACTGGATGGTGACATTTTTCAAAGCAGTGGTATTATACTAAATCTTATGTCCCTTCCGCGCCTGTCAAGTATTAACGATTCTACAGCCGAGTTAATGTTCAAAAATTCACATTAACGATTTTCGTGGAAAAAAGCTGGGCCACTAAAGGGCCAGTTGCATAAACGTTAATTAAAGATTTGTCAGACCATTACTGATTTTAAATTGCAAATTTTGAAAATATGGTGAATATTTTGAATGATCTTTTATTTTTTATCAGTAATTAACTCTTCTGGAAAGGGAGTAGAATTTATTTCCAGCAATATCAGACCAACAGTTTGACAATACAGGGCATTTTAAAATCAGCAATTATCTGGCAGATCTGTAATTATTAACGTTTGTGCAAGCGGACCTAAGTGAATGGTGACATCTTTCAAAGCAGTGGGACTCTACTAAATTTTATGTCCCTTACGCGCCTGTCAAGTATTAACGATTCTACAGCCTAGTTAATGTTCAAAGATTTCATATATTAACGTTTTTGTGAAAAAAATCTGGGCCACAAAAAATAATTTAAAATTCCTGCCACGCCACTGAAAGTATCTAATATACCTAGATAGTTATAATCCGGCTCGAAGGACCAAATAAATTAGATTCAGCTCCAAGGATCTGATGTATATAATGAAGCTCGAAGGACCAATTGATATATTATTACACTGAGAAAAATGTATTATACAAATGATTATAAATATAATACTAACTATTATATTTTCTAATTCGTATTGGGATGGCCAACTTGGATAATAAGAGTTATAATATTATTATAATGAAAGTTAGATTATAAATTCAATTATATTAGATTTTTGTTTGCAATATATCTTGTTTAATAATATTTAATAAATTTGTATAATAGAAACCATAATATTGTAAAAACTTAAATTATTAGAAGATTCTAATAAAAGCTAAAAACAATTTTTATTAGGTTTACTATATTGTTCTTATTATATTAAGTAGCTTAATAATTGTCATCTATTAGGCGTTTCTCATAATTTTTATTAAAAGTTTTTAATAAGAATAATTATTTTTCATAATTTTAATTATTATATTTTTCAATAATTTTTATAACATGCAGCAGGTATGTTTAAATAGGGGATATAAAGAAAACAGTGGAAATAAGATTTTTCCTTTATTTAATAGCATAGAAATTCATCATGAAACAAATTTAAAAAAATGCTTAGAAATATTTCAACTGCGCTAATAAATAATAAATGCCAAAGTGTTCATAAAAGTAATTAACAGTTAACATAACGAGGATAGAAAATATAACATTTTTAAATTCGATAAGTATGTAATAAAAAAACTTTAGTCAGATTCCAAATTGTTCAGTAGTCTCAGTAGTATCCGCACTTGTTGCTGTAACCGTGCATGGCAGCTTCGTTTGTCATAATGTATCAGCCGTGGAAGCTTCGCTTGTCATGGGACATGGGGGGTGTCTGTATGGGCTGTCTAAAATAGGAGAACTACAAGATTAATACAATTACCTACCTGTGAATTTTTCAATAAGTTTCGTAAATCCCGTGATTCTTCTATAGCACCATAATTAATACTTAATTGGAATTTCGCACTATTCAGATATCATGATTTAATTATTCCTCGAACCAACCATCCTATTTGTAATTGCATTGATAAATGGTACCGCAATTCACTTCGCAGTTCACAAATACACAAGAAATGCCGCTTTGGCCTCACTGCAGAGTTTTTCTCTTGCTTTTCTCTTTTATCAATTCTGTTTCACTATTTGTCAAATATCCGAAATGATTTGAAAACGACATTTGAAAATGGAAAAATAATCATTACACAGAACTGACAAAGGAGGATAAGCAAAAGAAAAACCCTATGTAATGTAGAAAAACAACACTCAGAGGCACACTGAAACGCACGACCGACACTTTCAAAACTTACAACATAAATGATGGCTTTTCTAGATATAGCGATTTTATAAGAAAATAACTCCTAACTCAATAAGAAGAGTACAATAAACTTTATTAGAATCTGTATAATAAAATACCATACTTATTAAATTTTTAATAATGATTATTAACTTGCGAATTATTAAAGTAACATTTTATAATATTTCATAATAAATACAATTAGAAGACATTTAATACGGGCATCTTATAATCTCCGATAGTAATACTTATTATACTAGGAGGATAAAGTATTATATCTCATAATACAAGCGTTATTATATTTTTGTTATTATTTTCATAAAACAATTTTGTCAAATCAAATAAAATCTATAATTGAAACAATTATAATTTCTTTATTATACACTTTTTATTATACAGTTTTCTCAGTGTATGTATAAGGAAGCTCCTCTATATTGCTGTACGTTACAATTCTTTTTTAATGTTCCACATTTATAGCTGTTGGTATGTATTTCAATGCATACAGGCTAGAAGTGTACAGGAAGAGTATAACGAACTATTTTGACGGTTTGAATTATTAAAAAATTTCCACCGCTCGAGTTCTTTGATTCTTCCTATAATAAACCACGTCTATCGTGCAAACTAGTATAATATTTACCAGTTTTCGCTCGTCATCTAAACTGAAGTCACCGCTGTGGAGACCGGAGACCATTTATAGTATGACTCACGTTATATTATTGTGGTTCTCAGGTAGGTATTTATTAATGACATTATAATTATAGCCACTAAATTTGTGTATCAAAATAGTATGACCTAAAAAACCAGTTACACCGATCTTGAGGCCTCGAGTGATTTACTCGTTGAGATAATTTTCCTGAATCATGTTCTTGGATCTGCGATCATTTCTATTGTTCCAGTGTTTACTAAAAAAAATATTATTTAATTCTGCGTAAAGTTTGAATCATTTTCTTCTAATAAATAATAGTACCTGATTAGAAAGAAGTATCTTAATCTTAATCGACGATCAATTAGATAGATATCAATAAAATCAAAAAATCCACAATTAGGCAACCGCGCCAAGTAGCGGAGCCACATTTAGGGATTATTTTTCTCTAGTAGTTAAACCCTTGTCAAAATACGTTCTGGTTTTGTGTACTTTTGTATGAATACCATATTCCGGTGGTCTCGGGTCTTTTGGCAGAATATTTAAAAGAGGAATTTCCCCAACGTCAACAGGAAAGTTCGTGATGAAGAACATGCTTGAAAAAGAGTCATTCTTTCCACCTTGTCACAATATCAACATTTTTTTAAAGGTACTTAAACCCAAGCAAAATCTCATATAAAAAAATAGGAGCTTTTTCAATTTTTATTAAAAGAGTATTAAAATAGTTGAGCTGCAGTAGATACATTTTGGCAACGTCTAACTCACTAAAATAAGTCGTAATTAAACCGACCTGTCTTTGAACGTTGTGTCTCTGATAAATGCTTGCAGTGGTATTGACCTGAAAACCGAAAGTGTCACCTGTCACCATTCTCTCTTATCTCGACTGCCAGTTCCGAGAAGTTAAGTTAATTCTTACTTAATCTCAATAGAATTATGTATATTGTAATAACAACCAGTAAACCCAAAATCATTCATATTTAAATTTCCGGTAATATGTGACTTAACGACAGCACCCTAAGGGCCAAAAAATCCCCATAATGGCAACCCTGGATGATTTAATAATAAACTTGAATAAACATAGCAAATATCGTTGCCTTTACAGGACTTATGCACCCCAAACTACTAAACCTTCGAAGCCCTTTTCGCCAATCCCACTAGCTATAACCACCCCAATCGAGTGCCGATCCAGGATCGAACCCACGATCTTTGGCTCCATCGTCAAAGGTCTTCACACTGCAAGATCAAGACCTCTGAGTCGACAAGTTGAGATTTATGTATTTAAAAAAAAAAAAACACAACGTAGGGCCAGGTCAGGTTATTTAAGATTTTTTCCATACACATTCGAAAACTAATCTGAGAAATAGTTCGCATCGAGCCAGGATCGAATCCACGATCTTGAGCTCCTTCGCTAGCGGTCTTCGCCACTACACCACAGACCCCCTTCTTATCTCGCCAAAAATTTAAATAGTGACAGTGACAAAAGACAACACTCCATTGTTGAAACTGAAGGAATATCTCTTCACTCTCACCAAGATCTCACCAATAATAGATTCGACCATTCCCACTTCTCTCGAGAAAAATCAAGTGCTCTTAAGAATATCCAAGCAATTTACGAAGTCTCCAGCACCTTCGAATTGGAACGAATTCTACTTCGTATGAAAAAAACCGTAGCCCTTTGTACCGTTGTACAATCAGCACTCCAGAAACCTTCAATGGTATATCTGTTAAAACGACAGAATGGAGCAACTATCGCCCCGATCTTCTCACAAGTAAATACTACCCCTACTTCTAATAAACAGTTACATTCGAAAACCGAGATCCCATTGCAGAAACCATGAGAATCCCAAGGGGAGTTATTGATTTTGTCCTAGGCCCTCTTCTTCAAAAACGAGATGAACAATGTTGATCTTGTTGAGGTGATCTTTCACAAGGTGGTAAAGAGTAGTGTGAAGATCTTTCAGTCATTTTATTGGTACTTTGGTCACAGTTGAGGTTTGCTTTGAAGAGTATTGTACCTTAGATCGAGTACCCCTCGAAAGCTGAACCTAGTAGATCATACAGGGAATGGGGGAAATATTTGTCCTCCAAAAGTAATAATTATCCTGGTCTCGTCGGAGAGGTGACCGGAGCCTTTTCCGTTGACCAAAAGAACGAATTTAAGTAAAGTGACTATTAAAGGTCAAAAGACGGAGAACTGGGGGAAGTCATTGCCTGACATAAATCCTGCTTTGGCTTCGTGCACGTGTACTTGTACCCAGAGTATTTTGTAGAGAGGACGTGGATTGTAATACTGACCAGGAGGCGTGTCCATTGACCATGTCTGATGCCCAAAGAATATTATGGACTATTTTCGTTTGGCTGTAGGACCCTGGGGGAAGATTAGGGTTATGGCCTTCTACAAGTATATCAAAGGTCACCGTGAAAAAGACTACCAGTTTAGGGACAATCTGAATATTCATTTAATAACATGAAATCGATTTTACTGAGATCTATCTTCGATTTATAGCATTACGTTAGAAAAACGATGAAGTTTGACTAACGGCGTTTTTGGCTTGGTGTTGGTCACATGTTGAAAACGACGCGATAACGAAAAAATCCATGTTCTGTCATTTACGAAGTTCTAACCCAAAGTGAAGTTCAATGTTCCTAGCGCTTTCTTCACTAATGGAGTCCAAAAAGGGCCAGCGCCAAAGTCGGTATTGCGTGTCCTTGTTGACACACGTTTCTTCACCATCTCAAGGAAATGGTTGCCTAATGACGAAACACTACCATCTTCGAGACGTTCACCACCTAGAGCATTGCCCACCACTCTTTTAGAGCCAGATTTATTAGTCAAAGTTTTGAAGTCTGTAATATGCATATTATTTCATGTATCTTGGTGTAAATCAAAATAAACAAATGGTCGAAATTTATGTATAAGACTTAGAACGATTTACGCTGTCTCACGTTTTAGGCCTTATTTTACACGAAATCCAATAATCGCCCACGCTAAAAATAGCCTGAAAGTGAATGGCGATGGCGACTAATTATAAATCCGCTAATCCGCGTATTTTCCGCGACTTTGTCGTGTCACTTACTCAACTCTCAGATATATTTCGCGAGACCCGCGTGCTTTCACTTAACGTGCCAAGGAATATAGGCAGGAGAAAAAAATCGCCTTCTAAATCGATTCGAAGAGGCAGTTGACCTCCTGGATCGCGTTTCTCTACGTGCCTGACCTGACACAATTCACAGTCGGCCGCTTATCGGTTTTAGCGATTGCGGCGGCGACTTGCACTGACGGGGTCCAAATTTTAACGGGACAATCTAACCGTTTTCAACTATTTTTAATTTAAAAAGCCGCGCTGTAATGTACCTACCACACTAGACTATAAACCACTGTATAATGTAGTCAGTAAGTGCAGCGTCTCTCTGTCTCTCTCTCTCACTCTCTCTCGCACTCTGTCTTGAGTAAGAGTATGTTGGCTTATAAGCCAAGAAGTACCGGAACCGATTTTTTTACTGGTTTGTTTTATTGGATTTTTTATCTTTATCTTATTTTCCCCTTTTTTAATTTTTGTCTTTTAATGTATTTTTTTTTTAATTTTAGGTTTTAAGGTTGAGTGTTGTACACAAAACTAATAAGGAGAAAGGGTAAAGGAATTAAGAAAGGTAGAGCTCATGTAACGAGGTTATTGGATGGACCGTTTCACCCTTTAGGGCTCCATCAGCAGCTATCATAGACCATCTGTATGTTCGCCAAGAACTCGAGAACTAATAACCCGTTTTTCATGTAGTTTTCTTCTTTACCTAGATACCTGATCTGGGCGGGTTTAGGGTCATATTTTGTTCAATCTAAATAATTTTTTAATTAATTATTTCATATAATTCTCTATTATGTATGTTTAATATCTACTCGAGGAATAGTAATCTGATTTTCGTGTATGGCTACATTATCCTGGATCAATTATTAACGCTTTTTATTCGTCAAAGCAAGCTCGTTAAACGCTTTTCACTCAAATTTATGTATAAGTGAAAATCGCCCACGCAGCGGCGCTTAATCTCAGATAAAATTAGAGAGCTATACTTAAATGATTAATTAGTCGACTAAATACGCGCTTATAGAAAACACAAGAGCAACCGATCATATTCCAAACAATGAGTGCGTATTATAGGTAACTCTCCGGAATTTTTCCCGTAAATTTCTTTTCCCATAAAACTTTACTTCCAAACGACTGATTTATTAAAGTTCCCACTTGACTAAGTGGAGATTTCCGAACAACTCCCGAAGTAGGAAAGCAACAAAAGGGGGATCATTCTTCTTATTCTCTTACTACCACCTGACTATGACCGGGAGTTAGTTGCTGATCGGGAAATTTCTGCTTGAAAACTTCCACCTCGGGGGAGATAAATAAATTAAAAAGTTTTCCTCTAACTACTTCTCAAGATTTCAGATCCGGTAATCTTATGTGGTCGCGCTGGCGCTAACCGAACTGTTATAATTCAACCAGTTCTCGATCTTGATTAGGTTCTTTGTTTTTGCTTATTTCCGTGAAATTATTCCTCTTTAATATCGTGGAACTGAAGGTATTCGGTTGCGTGACAGTGCTAGTGTGCTATGGAGAGATTTAGACATTCGGAGAACGTTCAACTTTTGGTCGTATCGATACAAACATTGATGCATGGGACTTTTCCGCTTTCCAGGAGCTAGAAAATCAATTATTAATTTATAGCGTCTTAAATTATTGTTATGGTGTAATCCGAGGTTGATTTATTATTCTTTTTAATTATTATTATTACTATTTTTATATAAGACGAGTCATTAAAGAGATATAAATTATTGGTTTGTTGATTACCTGCATCTATAATAGTGAAACTCATTTCTTAATAATTTGCCCTTCACCCGCTTTTTCTACTTTTACCGTCTCATCTTTAAGCCTTCTAATCGGTTTTTGATGTTTTAAATTTTTCCTAAGTGTTCAAAAATGTACCTACAGCTGAGCCGACGAACTGATGGCGCCGAATACATTAAAAGAGAGAGATTTTCATGGATTTTAGTGCCTATTTATCAGAAATTTATTGTCCTTTTCCCACGGCCACTACTTATTATTGATGAAACGGAAATAAATCCGTTCGTGATTTTAATAAATTATTTTTTTAACTAATACTACGATTTTAGTAATTAGTAAATAGAAAAAGTAGAATTTTTTTTCAAATTTTAAAAAGTAGGATTGGGAAGACGTTACACACCCCCCCCTTGCCGGGTAAAAAATAAAAATATGGTGCGTTATTAAATAATTTTTTTATAAAGTCCTTGATTTCATCTTTTCCTTGCAACCACATAATTTTTAACCGACATACGTCAACGTCAAATTTGAGCACCCATTAACAGAAAATCATCAATATTTTTAGAAACGTTAGTCAAGAAAATAGCTGCAGTAACAATAATTATGACCCCCGCGGCAACAATTACATCAGTAACGTTTCATATTGTGTTACTCCCTCAATTCTCATATACATAGGTAGGTATACACAGGCGACTAAATGACAAATTACCGTTATCTATCTATGATATTCAATTACATGCGACTAGATTATGTCGTACATATGATATATGTAACAATTTACAGGTTGCAAAATAGGTAAACAATCTGAACCACTGACATATATAAATCATGTTCTCCTGTTCAAATATTATGTTGTTTGTTGGTATAGGTAGGGTATAGCGTCTAGCGTATATTACCGATGTATAACAGGCGCTCTAGAGCGCACCATGCACATTAAATATCAGATTACATAAGCGTTTTTAGTTATGCTACCACTACCTTTAATACCAATTATTGTAAATATGTAACGTTAAGCTGTATATACATATTTTCTATTGCATAAATAATATAAAAATCGATCGTGGCATTTAGTAACACTTCCTGGTTGTTGCATTTGTTAAGTGGATTGGAGCGGATTGTGTATCATAGTAGAATGGTTACCGTCGATGCTTCGACCTTTTAATTTCTGATACTCACGCGTAAGCGTAATAATAAGAGTAATTCGATATAAAAATGAGTCAAGGTAACGTGATCCGATCGCCATCAATTATTAACTGACGTGAGAGGTCTTTGATTTGTTCTTAAATCCGATATCGTCTTTGTTTACCAAATATTTTTATCGATCTAGAATCGATTAAGAGAAAAATATCAAGCTGGGCGTCATTATTTTCTCAAAAAAGTTTTTTCATGCCAAGTGGTCATAATCGCTAGCGGAAGATTCAAAGATTCAAGAACGAAAGACCATGGGAGCTCATCAACTTTGGCATCTACCAGAAATTGCTTAGAAGCCCTTTCGCATAAAGACAACAATGACCTCTTTCGATGACATATATAGCAGCCTAGAGGGATGGGGCTCGATCAAGATTTAGCCGTTCCTCTCTCTTATTATAACGATACATCATCATCAGACCAATGACCAAAGAGAGAGGGATGCGTTGCTAAAGACATCTCTCTAGATGTTAAAGAAATTCGTTGCTAAAGAGAAAATTCTAAATAAATAAAATCACCCACACCCACCTACATTCTTGATATAAAAACAAGGCTGTTATTGTTAATGTATCCCGTTATAAATCGCCCTGCAAACAGTTATGGTGCGAATACTTATAGTCTTAGTGTAACATAATACTTTACGACCGATTGTTTTATTGTAGAAACCGGTAGAATTTAATAAAAAAAATTAATATGAACAGCAGCACACCTGTATCCATGTTACCAGAGGTTCCTTTTATGAGAACTTGTATATTCCTTAATTGCTTCATTATTAACGCAACCTTGTATGTATGTGTTTATATAAAGACAATGTCATTTCTATTTCTATACGCATGTAAATTATATAGATACGTCTCCTCTAATATGGCAAATCAACTGCTGAATTTTCATTATTTTGTTGTGCTATAACAGTGAAGCGAACGAAAAATGGTTAAAAGACCGTTTTCAGACGCTAATATTTCCTATAACGATCTTTTTTTTTTTGGGGGGGGGGTGAATGATACCCCCTACGAAATGTCAACCCGATCGGTGTAACTTTCAGACACTTTGAAATTTACAAATTTACAAAAAATGTGTAAAAAAAATTCGGAATGTGTAATTTTCGTAAATAATAAGATTTTCTTACGATCTTGGCCTGCCGGCGGCTTCAGGCCTTCAAATACAAACAATTCGCTTTTGCGCCACAAGTTTTACTCATGAGCCACCACAAATTCAACCAGAAATGTGACCAAATCGAAAGTATCAGATTGAAAGCAAAGTAGAGTAGTTGCAGGCAGAGTAATGAACTAGCAGTAAAGCGTATAATAGATATGTACATTATATAGATTATATAAGAAGTAATTGCTTTTTTTTTGTTAACCATACCATATGTATAAATACCTCATGTACAGCTTGCAAGCTGTAAGATGTTTAATTAATAACTGCGGAGAATTTAACTGTATATAATTAAATATACATAATTATATATAAATAAAAAATATTCTTAATGTGAGATGAGTACCAGCATGATTTCCCACCTGCTCTTTAAATCGGCGCCAAGACTTTATGCAATAAATTGTTCCAACAAAATTATTATCAATTTTTGTCCTTTATGGTGTTTTTTTTTCCTGTAATGGGATATTTAATTAAAAACGTGTATGCAGATATGAATATAGAGAATAATAAAAATGAAAGGCGGTCTCTGTAAAAGACAAGGCGAAGGTTATTTTGTAACAACGAGGTTTCATTAATTTTTTTCACAGCAAATCGATAATCATTAGTTGCACTATAAATTACTCTTGTATTAATTATTATAACAGCCTTTGCTGCGAAATTTTAATTTAATAAAAGAGCCAAGAGGCAACACTTTTTAAGGATCTTAGATATGAGGAACTTGGTAACTAAGGTCATGGCAAACATGAATCCAGGCTTGGGTATTCTCGAGGCTACAGCCCAATACAACTAAAAAATTATTTGGGAAAAGGTCAATTAATAGGCATCTTGAAGAACTTGCATGCTTCGTGACAGCTGACTTCTCTCTTTTGGTCCAGACAATAGTTTTCTTTTAGTGCGCAGATATTTATTCTTTCCAGACGTAATATAGAAGTTTTACCTTGAAACAGGAAAATCATCCCAATTGTTGGGGCCGTAGGTAGAGTTGATCTCTAATTCCAATTTTCTTTACAGCTTAGATTCGGGAGCTATACGTAATCTGGTATCGAGAAGTTTACCCAGAATCAGGCGTTTCCTTAGTTTGGTATTCCGCAGCTACTTATCACAGACAATGGACTCAAATTTTTATTCAAAAGAGTTTGAGGCGTTGACGAACAGCTATTCGAGTTTAGAACGTGGAAGAGTAGCAGGTTCGGACAATTTAAAGTTTAGAAAGTCAGTTTTGATCTTCGTTGGGTTCCTGGACTAGTTTTCTGGTTGGTTTTACAGAGAATGTAAGTTGTCTACTATTTCCCAATGTAGTAGAACCAGGTCATTAAAGTCTTCGAACTTGTTGCGTTGTGATGTTAGTCGCATTTACAGATGATTGACTTCCTAATGTAACGACGAGGACCCCGGCCCGTTCGTCTTTCGCGAAAAGCCACTGTGTTCGTCTGATTTAAAATGGGATCTGCGCTCGTGAACATTGCGAATCGGGTTGATTGTTTTACGTTGTTGAAAATGTGGTTGCAATGATATCTGCCCTAGTTAATTTCTCAAGGGGTTTTTCCTGGGATTAGGAAGGACAATTCGGCTGGAGTTCACATAAGTCGTCTCTGGCCGAATCACTGAGCAAGAATTGTGATTAGAAGTTTGTTTGGGTGCTATTTTATCCTAACTAATTAGGAAATTGAATTTCTCAGGTTGAAGAAGGACAATTCGGCTGGAGTTCACATAAGTCGTCTCTGGCCGAGTTGTTGGTTAAGAATTGTGATTAGAAGTTTGTCTGGGTGCTATTTTATCCTAACTAATTAGGAAATTGAATTTCTCAGGTTGAAGAAGGACAATTCGGCTGGAGTTCACATAAGTCGTCTCTGGCCGAACTGCTGGTCAAGAAGGAGTCGTTATCTGGAGTTCACATAATGCCATCTCTGGACAACGACTAAAGGGTTAAGGAGTCAGATGCGACCTGCTTGGAAGCTGATCTTCATCTCCCTTGTTTGTTCTAAGACGTCTGCTTTTATAGAAGCAGCGGGCCGCTTTCTAAAACACGACACGCAACAATGCACCTTATTGGCACTGCCCTATATCGTGATTTGATTCTTATCATATCTCACTTCTCGTAAGACTTGGCATTTTGACCTCGCGGCTACCTTACTGAATTGTCCTAAACCTGAACTACCTAAATTTTCCTTCAAATTGGCCGACGCGTTCTGCACCTTTCCATTGTTCCTAACTATTATAATTACACCGGCTTAACTTTCATTTCGCATTTCCACCTGCTTGCCGTTTAGGGATCGAGATAATT
The DNA here is from genome assembly GCA_910589415.1 of Malachius bipustulatus. Classification (NCBI taxonomy): domain Eukaryota; kingdom Metazoa; phylum Arthropoda; class Insecta; order Coleoptera; family Melyridae; genus Malachius; species Malachius bipustulatus. Next base: position 36,373,228 of record OU342636.1, read on the forward strand.
TTTTGGCTGTTGCCATTTATTAATTCGCTCTATCAATTCGTGTAATTTTCATTATCGTAGGTGTAATATCGAACGAATTACTATTGTCTTTGAAAAGGATTATTGTCTAAGTTATGATTCCACACAAATCTTCCACCCGGCGGTCTGTTTCTAGGTCAGCTCTTCTTTTCATCACGCGGGCAGCGACTGTCTTTTACAATACCCTGCGTTAACATCTGGCAAGCTTGCCGGTCCTTCGGACGTTCTTTAGGGGCTGGAATTTTACTAGAGCGAGAACTTTTATGTTATGAATATTTAATGTGCTGGCAGGAATCGTTTCTATTGATGTAATAGCTGTATTTAATTTCCTAACAATTTTACCTTTAGGTATTTACGTACCTAATGCTTGACTGTTTGCTTTTTCGGTTTGGGCTGATTTAATGAGGGCGAAGGAAATACTTTCCTTATCATCCTACCTAGGTGCGATCCATTTCACTAAGCTCACTAAGATGGAGTCTTCTTCACGATTTAAGTAGAAATCTGAATTCTGAGAAATCTTATACAATTCTTAAGCCTCTAAGCTCACTAGAATGGTAGAAATCTGAGTACTGAGCAATCTTTTGTAATTTTTTAAGCCTCCAAGCTCACCAGAATGGAATGCTTTACGATTTAAGTAGAAATCTAGTGTTTGAATCCGATCGAAGGACCAAAATGTAGGGGGAACGACGAAGGACCAGGCTCAATACAAAGATTGACAGGAACACATAATAAACGTTGTATAAATTAACAGTTCTCAGTTTACTGACCTTGTGTTTCTTGTGTTTCTGTGCGACGAGTATGGGGCACTTGCTTGAGTCACGAGTTGTTAATTATTATTAGTTTTAGTTCGCAATGTGGACGATTTTCCACTATTTAGGTACCGGTGTTCGCGCAAGTTATGCCGCTCCCTTCGATTAAGGGACTAGGCAGGCACCAGCACCAACGTCTCTCTGGTACGAACTCTGGCAATGCTCGAGCTCTACTCTCTCAATGCTATTGCTCGACTATGATGGTCTCCGGTCAGATGGATTCTTCATGGAACAATCTTATACAATTTTTTAAGCCCCTAAGCTCACTAGAATGAATTTTTTTTATGATTTAAGTAGATATCTTAGAAGTCTAAGTTCTGAGCAATCTAATTTTTTAGGCCTTCGTTTAGTAAAAGAATAAACACGCACGTTGAGTAACGGAAAATTATATCCTGGGAAATAAACATCAATGTCCCAATATCATAAAGCACAAAAGGACTTTTCCTCATATAATGAGCGTCGGAACTAATCCAGTGTGAACTTAATAAATAAAAGTATTACCGCAAGTAGGTAGGTAGGTTGGTGGGTAAGTAATTTTACAAGAAATTGCCTGAAACCTTCATTGTTAGATAAGATAACCTTAATTTCCCCAGACAGTGGAGGTTTTGGGAGAACGACGACTGTAATTACCCAAGCGAGTTACGAAATTTTCGTAAGAAATCACGAATACAATGAGGGCACTCTTGTAATTGGATTACGTAATCCATTCAGATAATATTCCCATAATTTTACTCATGTTCTATGTATAATAATACATACCTGCACTACACGCTAATGAAACGAAAACTTACATACGTATCTCTACATGTAAATATGTATAATTTGATTCTTCAGATCGAAGGTAACGACGCTACTCGACGTAATGATTTTAAATAAACTATTCATATTAAAATGCGCATGTACTGATTAAGGGTTTAATCTACATAAACTATTTTAACCATTAACCCTCTCCAGAGTAAAGAATAACTATAATTACACTCTGGGCATGTAACAATAGGTTATGGGCCCATAACAATAGGTCATGGGCCCAGTTCACATCACATGCGCTCTGCTGATAAATAACAACCGCACTACGGCACATCAATTTTTTTTATAAACATATGACGTCACGAAATACCCATTTCCAGAAACAGCTCGCTTGATAGGGTAGGAAGTATTTTATTGCGTTTCTACCGTAAAAAGTGAAGCAAAATCTGGAAGAGGAATTAAAGGTGAATATTTCGAAGGCGAGAAGGTTGAATAAAATTTACAGGACAGCTGAGCTGGCGTCTGTTTAATTGAGCGATTATCTCTCATCGAGTGAAATAAAACGAATTAATTACTTCTTCATTAAGTTGGATTGAGACTCCGGAGGATGTGATTTAACCTGGGATTAAACATATTTTAGCTGACAATTAAAATTTATTAACAAGATTTAGTTATCTCGCTTTCCCTGACAAATATAAAAAAATATGTTACCTCCATGATATTACCACATCAAAAGATTTAGGTAGATTCTATTATTAATTCTTCACTCGTAGAGGGAAGTAGGAAATAAACAACGATAAATTGAATAAACATCCAGATAATTGTCAGAATTCGATATGAGCAGTCCAGAATGCCCCTGTTAGAAAATTTTTTGTTCGGTTAAATAAATTAAAATCCGGTTATAAGATGAAGACTGTCAATTATTATTGGCTGTAACGAATTAGTTTGTTTGAGGAATGGTTTGTTTGCTCCGATAAGAGAAAATAGGCCACAAGAAAAAAAAAAAAAAAAAAATTAAATTTCCCATGTTTTGTGCTAAATTCACCGAAATTGTTAATTCAAGGGATCCTTTATAACGAATTTTCGGTTATAACGTAAGGAATCTTGCGCTGTCAGGGCATCGATTTTTTGCAATTACTGTAAAACTTATGCACTCACAAAAAATTTACAATGTATTGAGAACTTAAAATAAAGTTTTTTTGAGAAGAATATTTCCCGCTAAATTTTGAAATTATTTCCGCGAAAAAAAAGGGAAAGAAATTTTTTTTCATAACAGGGGTCGTGCAAAATTTAGGGGAAAATATTCGCTCTTCAAAGCGAAAAAAAAACTTTCCAACGCAAGTAGGCTTGTGCGATTTAAAGAAATCATGATGATGACGTCATTGTATAAAACCAATGAGATCAGAAAAGATAGATTGATATAATTTTTTCTGGATTTTTTTTGGTTTACAACGCTCTAGGTAAATTCCGTGATAAATTCCCAACACAAATGAAAATTATTTTTAAAAGCCCATGATTTTTTTGTTGATTCTATTGAGCAAAAATTTCGCAAAAAAGTGTGAAGGCGCAAGAAAAAAGAATGTGCACATTTTTTAATGAATACTTAGAGAAACAATAAGTTATGAATAAAAAAACTTTTTTTGAATTCCAGGTGACACTCTTTACTTTGAAAGAGGGACGCCTGTGCGAGAAACCACATGAGGAAAATCTCATTATTTTTGGCTAAGCAATCTGTGGTTGAGCCCTACATTTTCACAACACCCTGTATAAATATAGGTAAAATATAAACATAAAGCGTCAAGTCATTTTTTTTTTTTTTTTGGCAAAATCTGGTTTGACAAGAATCGTTTAGTCCGCCAATTCGCTTTTACAAGGCCTGTCAGTTCGGAAGTTTTTTTTCGACTTTTTTTTTACCTGTTAAATCAGAACCAGACTTTCTAAAAAAATCGAATTTTCAAGCTGACCGGACATTGTCAAAAAATTTAAAAAAAAATTGAGCTGAACGAATTTTTAAAACTCGCATTTTTGAACTGACTGGGACTTTATCTAATTGTACAAATGAAATAAATGAAAAAAATTGAGCTGACCGGACTTTGTCTAACCGGACATTGTAAAAAACAAATTAAAAAAAATTGAGTTGAACGGATTTTGAAAAAATCGTATTTTTGAACTCACTGTATGTACTTTGTCTAGCGGGACATTGTAGAAAAAAATATAAATAAAAAAAATTGAGCAGACCCGACTTTGCAAAAATCGAATTTTCCAGCTGACTAGATTTTGAAAAATCGAATTTTTTAGCTGACTGGACTTTGTCTAGTCGGACATTGTGAAAAAAAAGGAATAAAAAAATTGAGCTGGCCGGAATTCGCAATAGTTGAATTTTTGAGTTGACTGGACTTTGAAAAAATCGAATTTTTGAACTGACTGGACTTTGTCTAGCCGGACATTGTAAAAAAATAAATGAAAAAAATTGAGCTGACCGGAATTTACAACAGTTGAATTTTTAAGGTAACCGGACTTCGTCTAACCCTTAGACCATTTACACAGAAATGGTCTGTGTAAATGGTCTAAGGTCTAACCGGACATTGTAGAAAAAAATATAAATAAAAAAAAATTGAGCTGACCCGACTTTGCAACAATCGAATTTTTGAGCTGACTGGACTTTATCTAACCGGACAGTAAAAAAAAGAGCTAGCCGGAGTTTAGCTCACTTTTCTTCACAGCTGAGATTTGGGAGCTACTTCCTCTGGTATCGTGAAGTGTATCCAGAATCATTCGTTTCTTCTCTTTGGTATTCCGAGGCTAGTTATCACAGACAATGGAATCAAATTTTTATCCAATCAAGTTTAAGGCGTTGACGAACGAGTTTAGAACGTAGAAGATAAGCAGCTTAGAGCAATTTCAAATTTAGAAAGTCTGTTTTGATCTTCTTTGAGTTCCTGGACTAGTTTTCTGGTTGGTTTTCCGAAAAATGGAAGTTGTCTGCTATTTCCCAGTGCCGAATAAATTGTTTTTATAAGCTCATGAAAAATCACCTTAAAGGACTGAAAATATTGCCTTTAGGGCCGTGTTTGCTTGTTAATTAGCAAACACGGCCTTTATTCTTTAATGGCCTTGGCATATTTGTGCATTTAGCCACCTATATTCTTCTATTTTTTGTTTGGAAAGTTAACTCTAAATACAGCCACCATTGGTTGTTTTAGACGGTTGTTGTCAAACCTTTCAAACCAAAGTAGTTTCAAGTTTCTGTAGCTTACTCCTTAACTTGTTCTAAGAGAGACAGAGAGAGAGAGAAACTAAACGCTTTTGTTTTATACAGCCACAACTTCTTCTTCATTTCTTTAATGGCCCTGACATATTTGTGCATTTAGCCAGTTATATTCTTCTCCTATTGGTTGGGAAGGTTAAATCCCAATACAGTCATCATCGGTTGTTTTAGACGGTTGTTTATCGAAACTTCCAATAGGTTCGAGTTCTAGAAGCTTGCTTTTTGACATAATTCCCATTTTGAAGGATTTTAAAGCGGAATTTTTGTGAAATTTTGAGACTATCAAGTGAATGTAAAAGGGATTTAATTCAATCCTCAAGCAAAAATGTTTCCTCAAATTGGGGCGAAGTAGGTATAGAATTCTTCGTGCTCGTGAAGGAAAGGAAAATTTCATTTCTTTTCATCACTAGACGAGGACACACTTTAATTTCACCTTATTTTTGCACTCTACATAATAAAATAATTTAGCAACAATCCGCATCTGGTGGCATGTCTTGTCGAGTAATTAAAAATTATCCTTTCTTCCATTGAGAGAGCATAACACACGGCATGTTAGCTTGGCTTGAGTCGGCGTGCATCGATTTTGTGCAAATACGCCTTTCTGTCTACCAGCACCCAGTTAACGATAATAATAAGAAGTCGCGTTCGTGTTGACTCATTTCAATTAGAATTTCAAATCCTTGAAAATAGTTAATGACCGAGCCGAGGAGGTAAAACGCGGCAGGTAATTGAGAGCTTTATAATTGCATAGTCGGTAGGTAGGTACGGGAAGAACGGAAGAGGATTTATTGTTTCCATTGTTGTCGAGGGTAACGATCTTACCGCGTTATTTATTGTTGTACCTCTTACCTCTGTTTTGATACCTTTGATACTGCCAAAGCGGTTTCTTGAAACGAATTTGCACGGCCAACAATCACAACATGGAGCCTCGAAAAGTTTTGAAGCCCCAAAAACTCTTATTGAAGCCTACCTTAGTGAATTAAAATTAGTTTATTATCCATGAATAGACCGGAAGACCGACAATAAGGTAAGTATATTTACGTAAAGTCGCCAGGTAAGCAGCAGCTATGGGGCTGGGACGATTTAAATTTCAATGCAGCAGTAGAGAATCTGGTCGGCGAAAGAGGCTACAAATTGAATGAGAGACGTGCTAAGCATAAGCTGGATGGCTGGCTCATCATCACAAAAGACAGTTCCGGGAATAAGGAGATCCGAACTAGTGAAAAGTTGGGTTATTTCTGGAACGAGATGGAACGAAACGAACGAACGCTGGGGGAATGCTTTGATATTGTAATCCCAAATCCCGTTCATTATCATGATAATAGTGCGGAGGGTGGAGGAAAGATATATGCTTGTACCTTTTTTTTAAGGCTTGTGATATGACGAATTTTTCTTCTCTTTTTTAGAAAGTATTTATAAAATTTTAACCATAAAATTTTTCTCACACAGAGTCAACCGTTCGAGGGAAGTTAGGAAGTTAAGAAATTACACGCCAAACGTCATTCCCGTTTATTTTTAGGGCACCGAGCTCTAGATTTAATTAATGCATGACACCCAAGAAGTAGAGACACTCCTACTCGGGAGTCCTCAAGGAAGGAGAACAAGTCATTTGTCGGAGGACCCTCAAGAGCCGGTGCCGGTGCTTGCACCTTCTTCATCGACCTCATTGTCGCCTATTTTTGGCATGTGAGAACGCAAATACATAAAAGCTTCTCACGCAGTTGTAAGTGTTCACTATTTTATGTCCCCCGCGGTAATTATTATTCCTAGACTTGACCAATCAAGGTTTTCAACCGGTTCGGACTGCTCGTTGAAAGTCCGAGGTTACCTCCCGTCGAGAAGAATAATTTGTTATTTTTATCGTTATGCAGTGTTATGTGATATTCCGTGATTACGTCGCTGGCGCGATCTTCAAACGAACGATTTGTAATTGTTGCGGTCTGTGTGGGCGTTTCCGAATAGTGGAGCGATTTGATAAGGGACTTCCTTTATGGGGCTTATGCTTATGCGAGATGCGGATATAATTAGGAAACTTTGTTAATTAATTGTAACAATATACCAGCAGCGTTCGTTACGAGAGCGAGAAAAAATACATCAAGAGAATCTTGTCTTTTTAAAATTGTGGTCCTTCGAGCCGGATTCCTAAGTCTAGTCGAAGTGATCAACCTTATTAAAGCCCCTTGTACCGGGCTGGCAATGAAGAAAATCTCAACCAAAATATTCCAGTCGAAGTGATCTTAAGACAGTACAGTTTGAGTCAATTTAAGCCTTTTAAACCGGAAGAAATCTTCATTTCTTCTCCTGCAAGTAACCTTAAAGCGCTTTCTTCCGGGCTAGCAACGAAGAAATCTCAACTGTTTCAAATTATTTCAGCCGAACTGATCTTGAGAGAGCAAGCGTCAATTTAGGCCTTTTAAACCGGAAGGAATCTTCGTTTCTTCTCCTGCAAGTAACCTTAAAGCGCTTTCTTCCGGGCTAGCAATGAAGAAATCTCAACTGTTTCAAATTATTTCAGCCGAACTGATCTTGAGAGAACAAGCGTCAATTTAGGCCTTTTAAACCGGAAGGAATCTTCGTTTCTTATCATTGCAACTAACCTTAAAGCGCTTTCTTCAGAGCTAACAATGAAGAAATCTCAACTGTTTCAAATTATTTCAGCCGAACTGATCTTGAGAGAACAAGCGTCAATTTAGGCCTTTTAAACCAGAAGGAATCTTCGTTTCTTCTCCTGCAAGTAACCTTAAAGCGCTTTCTTCCGGGCTAGCAATGAAGAAATCTCAACTGTATCAAATTATTTCAGCCGAACTGATCTTGAGAGAGCAAGCGTCAATTTAGGCCTTTTAAACCGGAAGGAATCTTCGTTTCTTCTCCTGCAAGTAACCTTAAAGCGCTTTCTTCCGGACTAGCAATGAAGAAATCTCAACTGTTTCAAATTATTTCAGCCGAACTGATCTTGAGAGAGCAAGCGTCAATTTAGGCCTTTTAAACCGGAAGGAATCTTCGCTTCTTCTCCTGCAAGTAACCGTAAAGCGCTTTCTTCCCGGCTAGCAATGAAGCAAACTCAACCAAAATATTCCAATCGAAGAGATCTTACGACAAGTCCGGCTTGCGTCAATTTAAGCCTTTTAAACCGGAAGAAATCTTCGTTTCTTCTCCTGAAAGTCAAGTAACCTTAAAGAGCTTTCTTCCCGGCTAGCAATGAAGAAAATCTCAACCAAAATATTCCAATCGAAGTGATAGTAATACTGAACCTGAAGGAATCTTCGCTTCTTCTTCTGCAAGTAACAGGACCAAGTCGCTAAAATAAACCAAAACAACGTCATCTGTTTGAAGAAATTTAATCTTCCAATTTTTTCGTTCAAAACTAAAATGAACAGTTGTCGCCTAGTCACTTTACCTGACAAATGACATAAACGTTACTGTTACGACCTGTACAGTGCATCAGGTACATAGTCATTAACATTCTAACCTCGTGACTGAAGATTGTCGCAAACGTACAATAAATTGAAGATGGGCACTAAAGAAGAAGCAGCTTCTGCGTGCCTGATGCTGGTGATCGTGATGATGATGATGATGATGATGATGGTTGCTGGTCACGTGTCGCCTGTCTGCCGATGTCCGCTCTGCTTCGTGGAATCCACACACACTTAAATGATTTATACCTGTCTCTCTACTGACCGAGTCACAGGACTCAGGAAACAAGAACGTTACGGCTTCGAATTGGAGATGTTTGTTTGGTTTAGAGAATCGCAAGACTGAAAAGTGTTGATGGACTTGAATACAATTGAGAGAAAATAAATTTTCTTGTCAGAAAAGCTCGAAAATGTCTTGTTTTACTTCTAGTAAGGCACGTGGCATTCATGTGGCAGTCCCAGAAAATCCTACGAAATTGTCGCTGTACAGTCAATGTCGGACTTAGGTGTTTGGGGGCTTGATGCAAATGTTTTTGGGAGGCTTTGGGAGGCCTGAGATTTGTAAGTTGATGAGTTCATGAGGGGAGGTTTCGGGGTACCCTGGAAAAAATTGTGTCATAAATTTTTCATACTTTTCGGATTGGCTGCCAAAACTTTCGACCCTTCCGAAGACGACAATTTCGTCATAATTTACCCGTAATTGTTTACTCCAAATCTGTTTTGCATCATTTCGACGACAATGCTTGAAGAGGGCTAGATCAGGCCAACATTCCCCAAGAAATTGAGATGAAATAGAGTGATCTAATTCCAACTCTGGTCTGACTCTGCTCTGGCTTTGTGTTTCAGTAGCTTGGACGTGGAATTGTTGCTGCGCTCCTGCACTTGAATCGCCTTGCAGTGTCCAAGAGGTAAACCAGGCCGAATTACAGTTACGCCCGTCGCATCTTCACGATCACGATCGTCGCATCTGATCAACAACGGTCAGACCAATCGACTTCCCATGGACAGATGTTTATTTGCCAGTGACGATGCTGCGGGTATAATAATAGTGACTGGTGGCGGTGATTTCTTCCATAGCTCAGCTGGCGTAACTAGCTCGAAGGAATGCTGCTGACCCGAACTAATGCAGATTTGTTACGAGACGAAACAGAAATAATTGCTTCATGTTAATCAAGCAGTACTTCCTTTTCTTCCTAGTTGCAATCAACTTTTTTCTGATCCTTTTTAGCAATCAAATCGACGTCGTGTTGTTATTATTATTATTATATTGCCCGGTGCCGGTGTACTCTAGCGCTGGGGTACTTTCTCCTTCGGATGGATTTCTCTCGATTTATAATTAACGGTTTCGTTGCGCAATTACTGCTGATTCGGTGAAAGATTTCTCCGTGATTGACTGGATGGAGAAGTCACTTAACTTTGAAGCGACAACTCTGCTGGACCAAAACGAAATATTTGTGTCTTTGGAACTCTTTGGGTATGATAATCACAAGCACAGCTACTACTTCCAAAAGAAACCGGCAAAGACCTAGGACAACACCTACCGACCTGAAACTGAATACACACAATAAAAACTGCACGTCTTTAAACCACCCCATAAACTCCGGCGCCCCTACGTGCCAAGACAAAAACCAGCCAGGTAGATAATAATATGGAGGTCACGTAACCTATACATAGTGCACGATCTGCTCGTTCATGCCGTGAATGTAAACGGAAGGGGGCTTCCTGGTGATTTATAGACGACACGTCGTCCTCCCCGAACGCCCGATCAGACGTCGTATCTCTTATGGGACTCCCTCGGAAAGACGTAACGTTGAAACGGGTCAATGAAGAGAGATATATGTTGATAGAGTTGAAAGGGGCGTCTTATTTTCTAGCCCGAGGGAACGTTTCCGTCGAGTCCTGATTAAAAAGTGACGAGTGAGGCAAATACAAAGAGGAAAAATACCGCCGCCAAAGATATAGGTGGATAGGTATCTAGATCGCGTAACGTTCCCGGAACGTCGTCGTCGTCAATGTTTGCGTTTGCCGTATCAGAGCCTATATGGGGTGGATAATTGTGTTTTACACGGGCTGGCTCGACACACCGTGAAATATCGATAAAACTCGCGTAGCTGGTTCGAGGTTATTGCACTCTTCTCTCCGACTTCCAAGACTTCTCACGCCTTGTTCTAATTCCGCACGAAAGCCACCTGTCTGTCTCCTGCGCTCCTCCCGACGAATAACCGGGACTCTTATTATCGGGAAAGAGCTGACACGGAAAACCGCCCCGTTTGAATACGAAATTGGGGGTAAATGTGAGAAGGAGACACACTTCAATCAGCTTAACTGGAATCGTGATTTGGGAACTCCGAACGAACACCTACTCGGAGCAATTGTATGTATTATGTAACGCCTCTTTCAAATTTTACTCTCTCAAGCTAAAGTGATGACGGCACCTATGAGTGGCCAACCCTCCCTTTACTCCTGAAAGAAACACTTACCGAGCTTATGCTAGAAAAATGAGAACAAGCAATTATTTCACGGTAAAAAGGAGTGTCATCCCAGTGTTTCTCGGTGAACTCTTCTTTTTACCGTTGAATAATTGCTTGTTCTCATTTTTCCAATTTACGAAGATTTGACGATTTCAATGAGAGGTCCACCACATGCAATTGGTTCAGATTGAGACAGGCGTCACCACTTGTCACTCAGGTTGAAAGCGACGTCATTACTACCACGTGCAAGCGGGTTTAATCAATTATACATCACTCAATGATGACTACGTAAGGTACGATGATACATTCCAAGTTCGCTGATCAATAAAAAATAATTTTCAAATGTAAAGAAAGTGATTTGAATTCAACTCGATCCCTTCATAGATAAAAAACCCATCATCTCAAAGTCTGGCCTCCATGCAGCCATATCAAAGATCATATCAAAGCGCTTTCCACCGCTGCATCCCATAAAGTATAATTTTGGCGTTACTTCAAAGCCGGGTACGTCCGACACGACTTCAGAGATAGGCGCCATATCCATGAACCTGTGTTAACATTCCTGGAAGATGAAAAGTGGGCCATTAAAGTCTACATATGCCCGGCCGTAAATCATCGTAACTCCACGAAACGGCCAGGTTCCCGAATGTGATTTCCAGGAACGTGAAAATAAATGCGCGCCCCTATACGGTTACGCCGCACGTTACATGTTACGTTTCGCTTCGATTTCTGGCTCCGATCATTGGAAATTTATCCGTTACGACCATGTCTCCGAAACCAAAAAATTGAAACCCTCCGAGGATAATTACCGGCACTGAACTCCAGATCGATTACAATGCAAGCCACCCTAACCGTCGTCATCGTCAGTCACTGGAGTGAATCGCTAATAATAATAATCCTCGAGAACAATCGTATCTGCAGTGGGCTGAAGTGATTGAACACCTACGCCCGCGACACTGTGTCGTGAATCAACAAAGCAGATTTAAAAATCAATAAGCGTATTGTCGCAAATCCTGCGTCAGTTACAACTGACATGTAGCATGTAGCTGCTTTAACCTTGACTGATACTAGCACATTGTCTCGCCTGTAACGTCTTCTCAACTCGCGATTTCTATAAAACAACGTGGCTGCAACATGAACCTTTTAGTTTGGATGCGTTCATTTCATTTCGTGTTCAATTAATTTACCTGCGAACAAAGACGACGGCATTCGCAGGATATTAGCATCGGTTTAAAGAGTCTATTAAAGATAACACACAGCGTCTGATGCCGGAAATCGAAAGACTCGGAAAGTTGATATTAATCTATTGATTATTAATGAGAAACAGTTCGGTGACAAATAACTTTAGGTTTTGGTCACGTGATTTTCTGACTAACAGATTGAGTAATTAACTTGTTTTTTCATTCCATCGCGAAGTTAGCAGCTTTTAATAAAACTTTTTCCTAATCCAAGGGAATAATAATGGCGATTCACGAGTCAATCGAGACGTAAATGATTAAACAGCAATCTATCGCGATCGTTCCAGGGAAGCGAAACTTCCCCGTAACTTTTTCCCCCGTCTCGTTTACTCTCCAAACAAAGTTTATCTACGACCGTCAGTTCCGTAGGACCACTCTCCCGAACTGGAGATGATTATTTGCCCGCGCCCTCCCGAGTAACTCGCCCGCATTGAGAAACGTTCTCGGGGATATTTCACGGCACCGGACGTATCGGGAAACTGTACAAGGCGAAGTGTATTATGAGGGCAATATAGGAGAAGCGCGGCGCTGGATTGATTCGGCTCGCTATGGAAATTTATATATAAAGTTGGGAAAAGTGGTGCAGCGAGAACGTGAGGTTCATATATAAAGCCCGATATGGCCCGCGGCGCGTCTGTCATGTTAGACAAATTGCTTCCCGAGAGGAAAACCCTGTCGGAAATATTTACACAAGCCTATTTACGTTATTCCCCGTGATCCGCTTGTAAATAGTTTAGATGGAATGAAATATAAAGCTTTTCAAATTTCAAAGCGTTCAAGTCATCCGTTTCTATCGTCATCCTAATTCCGATTAAATTGTTTATGATGCGGAAAGAATTGTCACAACGCTGCTGTTTGGATTTACAAAACGCAATTTATCAAGTAAGCGTTGATGCAGCGGAGTTGCGCATTAACCCTAGCAACTCGCCTTACTAAAAAAGCATAACCTCAAAACTTTATAGTTAAAATACTCTTCACTTGATGACTTGATCTTAAATAATTCAAACCTCCGAATCCTCCAAGTGCATGTACGCATACCTGAAACAAAGAGAAAGTGAATTAGCATTTTTATTACTCCGCTACCTTGAAATATATGTGTACGACTTAAATTCTATAATGTTTCATTCATTCATAACAACAAATCCTTGGCATTTTTAGACAGTACAAGCATAATTTTTCCAAGACAACTTAAATCCACCACCGTTCAATACCTCTCCTCGGAAATACGACTTTTTGTAATTATTCTTAAGCATTACGCGGATTGAAACTGAACAAGAAAGACTTCGCCAGGAATTAAAGGGAGTCGTCATCTCTTGTTAGAAAACTTGCACCATCGATTCGCGAAGTCTTTGGGAGCTCATTCAACTCCTGGAAAACGGGAAAGAATAATAATTAAAAGTAATCTGGGAGATCGTTCGATTTATTATTCTCAAGGCGATTAGTGGGATGGGTTTCGAAGACTTGTATTTATTGTTCAGTTCGATTTTGTTGTGTAAAAATTAAACTCAGATAAATTAGAACCGAAATTCCCTTCCCACAATTTGAATCCCACCTTCTCCAGCTCTAGAAATTAGAATTCTTCTCACAATTTGAATTCCATCACCTCTCTCTCCCCCAAAAGAAAATCTAATACATCCCCTCTCAAAAGGTCTACTTTAAAAATTATACATCCCCTTCCCCACAATTTGAATTCCATCTTCTCTCTTTCTCTTTCCCATAAGAAAATCTGATATAACCCCCTTTCAAAATCTCTGCTCTAAAAATTGGATAATTCTCTCCCTACAATTTGAATTCCAATCCCTCTGTTGTAGAAAATCGAATACATCTTCTTTCAAGATCCCACTCTAGAAATTAGAATTCTCCTCACAATTTGAATTCTATCATCTCTCTCTCTCTCTCTCCCACCGAGAAATTCGAATACATCCCCTTTCAAAAGCTCTACTCTAAACATTATACATTCCCTTTCTCACAATTTGAATCCCCCTCTCAAGAAAATCTAATACACCTCCGTTCAATATCCCTACTCTAAAAATTAAAAAATTCTCTTCTCATTCCTTTCAAGATCTCATTCTAGAAAGTAGAATTCTCACAATTTCAAATCCATCATCTCTCTCTCTCTCTCTCCCACAAGAAAATCAAATATATCCCCTTTCAAAAGATCTAATCTAAAAAATAGACAAATCTCTCCCTGCAATTTGAATTCCACCCCCTCTGTAGAAAATCAAATACAATACAACCCCTTTTAAGATTCCATTTCAGAAATTAGAATTCTTCTCACAATTTGAATTCCATTCTCTCTCTCTCTCTCTCTCCCACAAGAAAATCAAATACATCCCCTTGCAAAAGATCTACTTGGAAAATTATAATTGGCTCCCTAGAATTTGACTGCCATCCCCTCTGTATAGAAAATCGAATACATCCCCTTTCAAGATTCTACTCTAGAAATTAGAATTCTCCTCACAATTTGAATTCCATCATTTCTCTTTCTCTCTCTCTCCCACAAGAAAACGTATACACAACCTTTCTAAAACTCTACTCTAGAAATTATACATCCCCTTTCCCGCAATTTGAATTCCATATTCTCCCTCTCTCAATAAAATCGAAAACATATTCCCCTCCCCATAATTTGAATTCCCGCGCTCTCTTTCTCTCTCTCTCTCCCTCATTATCAAGGCAATAGAATGCATCTCCTTTCAAGATCCCTGCTCAGAAAATTATAATTCCCCCACACATTTTGAATTCTATCTTCCTTCCTCGATTTGGATTGAGCCTTCCACACCTCCCCATATCATTCAAGGCTTCAAGAATCTTCACGGAGTTAGTGTTTTTGATGTTACCGCAAGTCACCCGAAAACAGCGAGCATCTCACCTAAATTTTCAGTTTTAGAATCTTCTATCATTAGTTTGGGGTGGGGGGGGATTTCCAGTTTTTGACACCTCTTCTCGCCACTCTAAAAGGTCAAACACCTACCCTCAATTAAGAGATTTCATCACCTGAACTGAGCAACATGTTCCCTTTATTTGGTATTTTGACAGCTTCCTTAGTCACTCTGAAAGAGCGAGCTCCTCCTCCTGCATTAGTTACGAAAGAAATCTATCCCTAATCTGTTTTTCCACCTTCGTTGCTTTAAAAGGGCAAAAACCTCTCCTTAATAATTGGGAGGTCTTGACACCTCTGATATTACTTAACAGACCCACCTGCTCCCATTATTTAAATTTTTTGACATCTGGCCACTCTAAAACAGCAAGCAATTTAATGTTTTTACCACCTTTTTTGCATTTTAACGCTGAAAATCACCTCTTTCTACTGGGACGCTTTTTTACACCTCCCATCGTCGCTCAAGAGATCAAGCACTTCTTCACCAATTGGATTTTGACGCTGTGGTCCCTCTAGAAGAGGAAACAACTCCCCTTCTGACTTAGAAAGAAGGAGTTTTTCCCCATATATAAAGTTTAAGACACCCCCACCCCCCATTCCTGTTACAAACGAAATCGATCTGCTATTAGGGTACGTCATTCATAATAAAAACTTATTTTTCTCTCCCGATAAGGGTTAGTTTGCCCTACTCTCACACGCAGGTCTTATTCATCGCGCAGAATAGTGGAAATTCAAAGGGGGATGATTAAAATTATTCGGGCGACGTAACTTTCTCTAGAAGTCAACATTCGAGCCGAGCGAACTGAGAATTATGACATCAAGAGAATTACATCACAGACAGAATTACTCTAATCAAAGGAACCAACAGAAATCCAGTAACGTTCTCGTTCTCGAGGTGTTAAATGTTTTCGCAGCTAAAATCTCCCTCTGTGTACACACAGACGAATTACTCAAGAAAAGTAGGGCGTTTTAATTGAATCAAATCCCATCACTGTGTGACTAGATTTATATGTTTGTACACTATTTATACATCGCGTAATGGCGACTAGAGATGGGATGTTTTCCGTTATCGCTGGAACGGGATTCTTTCCTGAGGTTGCGGCCACCTAAAAATCGCTACTACAAGGCCAGAATCTTCTCATCCTCTTTATTAGTGGTGATTTCTACAGAAGGGGATGATAATAATAATTATTAAAATTAATGAGTCAGATTTAGAAAATACAGGATCTTGAAAAGTGATAATAACAGGAGCATGGAGAACGTGTACTTGTGATTTATCTAGATGCTGCACTGCACAAGTAGTTAATTGAATAGCAATAATTCTTCAGAACGGTTTATTAATGTACCTTAGAGGAATCCCTATTAATTAGAAAGATGGGACGGAGCACACGCTTCTATAATAAGCGGTCAATGTGACGTTTATGGTCGAACATGCGTTTTCACAGGAGTTCAAAAATGAACAGCGAGAAGTGATTTTTTAAGAGTGCTAGCGGATCAAGAAAGTACGCCCATCTCTAGTCGCGGGCTATAATTTAATCAACACATCCAGAGGACTGTTGTTGTTGCTCCACGGACTCACAGACAAGGTTCAATTAACATTTTCTCGTAAATTATGTTGCGTAAATGCATCCTTATTAATATATTATCTCAATAGAGACAGACCTTCAGTGTAGCGCGCTCTGGCACTCCATTTAATCAAAAGAGGACGCGCTATCTATGAAAATGAAAACTGGAGATACCCCGCGGTTACTGGATGGAAATGGAACGGGCGAATCAGGGATGAAACGGCCTGGGTTGGATTTTTCTTCTTGTCAAATGAATATGGAGGAAATCCAAGCGGAGGGTGGGGTAAGCCGCTGACTAGACTTTTGTTGCATTCATACTCTTTGTAATTCAGCGTTAGATCCCCTCCCCCCTCCATTACGCCATCCTACGTAAATTTGTCTCGTAACCGATGTCGCGTAGACGTCTCCAATCAATAAGACTCATCAAAACCGGCAAAAATGATTTAAAAAAATTATGGATGTTAAAATGAGCTTTTTCTATCGTCTTTCCTATCATCCCCCCTCGCCACACATGGACCGGGACGTTCATGAGGTAGGGCAATAAATAATAAGTTATACCCGCTCTACGTCATGCATTCGTTATTAAATTTTACGTCTGCTCTGCTCTGCGCTAGAACGACTTTCTCACGGTTAGTTGACTGCGAAATGTCATTTCGACATGAGAGTTTGCATGAATTGTCGCAATGCCGCTCATCGGGACTGAAGATGTCAGGCTGGATTTAACTGTGTCTTTGAATTATCCAAACTACAGTTAGCTCGGATGTAAATACGCACTGACTGCGCTTGGGATCGCTGTATGAGGTTTTTTAATCGAGGATTTATAATAATAAACGTTATATGTGCTTTGGTTTAATCGCGATGGGGGAAACGATCAGTTACTAGCTACTATTACTATTAAAAATAACGAAATTCTAACGAAACAATTAATTTGTTACAACAGAATATCCGGCTCAAAGGACCAAATTAATAAGATGAAACTTCAAAGAACGGATGAATTGATTTGGGCGCATAATAGTGTATTAGATCCGGCTCGAAGGACCAGAACCATTTACGCACAAAATAATTTAGTATCATCCGTGCATCGCTCACAATAGCCTTCATTAAATCTGGCAACTACGCTTGGTAATTATTATGACCGCTGTAATTAAGTTTTTTCAGCAGATTGATTTGGAAGCTCGATCTGAAATAATTATTGAATCAATATCAACCCCGGTTACAATCAACTCTGCTGGGGAAAAATAGAATCATTCCATGAGATAATTCGTTTTCGTTTATGAATAACAAATTTTAATTGCAATTAACAAAAAAAAAAAGGTTGATTTGATTCTGAGTTGTTACTACATGACATCTCTATTAATAATATTTTTTTTAGAATTTGCCATCCAAACACGTCCCCCGACAAACTTTTAAGGGTAGTAGGGGGTGTTAAAATTTAAAATAGTATAATGGTTTTTGGTTGTTTGTAACTCACATAAATTTGAACAGATTTTGATGAAACTCGGCATGAGCAATAAACAAACAAAGATCCTTAATTTGACTATTTCAGGTTTTGTATATATCTTCCAGTGGCGTAGATATTCGGGATTTTTTCTTTTCTTTTCCCCTTTTTCATCCCTATCTTCTACGCCACTGACTTTATCACAAATACAAAAACGTTATTCAATAGTCCATACGATTTACAACAAAAAAGTATTCATTATTTTTTTTCACACGGCGCACCGTTTTTGAGATATTTGCAGTTTCCTCGGGCAATGTCACTTTAATCATTAAGAATAAACAATTATTTTCAATGTAATTTACCCAACATTATAACAGAAAAGTTCAAATATCTCAAAAACGAGGCGTCATATGAAAAAAATTAAAGAGGTATTTTTTGTTATAAAATGCAGGAGATGTCGAATAGCGTTTTTATATTTGCAATAAAGTCAGTGGCATAAAAGTTAGGGAGGGAAAAGGAGAAAAATAGAAATAATCCCAAAAATCTACGTCACTGAAAGATCTGGATTTGTCGTCACCTGTCATGGTATATAAGAGCGCCGATTGCAGCGCATAATAGTCAGTCAAGTTTTGAACCAATCAGAAGAAAATAATTTGATGAGTCCTAGGGTAGATCTAAAACGGCCAAGAAAGAAGACAGAAGTACAAATTAATTGTTTTTAATCGTCGACCTTCAACTTGGGTGGCAACTGGCAAGGAAAGTTTCAATCGACATCTTCCGTCTCTAGCTTGACAAATGACAAATCGATTACAGAAACGTATCAAATGTCCATCCGTCGGAGCGCATATTGAAACTCCAGACGCAGAACTGCAACGAAATTGATCCATCCGTAACAGATTGCACCTCGTTTGGCCGGCCGGGTCAGACGTCTGGCGAATTGCGACCTCTATTCAAATCTATGCTAAGAGGCTGATCTATGGACGTAAAACAAACGGCTGGGTTGGGAAACGGCCAAATGGCTCGTTCGTGGATCGTGAGACACTCCTACTGGCCTGATTTGGACTTCTTGAACCGGAAATGAACGACTGGGGAGCCAAATAAGGCAAATTCAATGAATTTTAAAGAGCGCCTTATTTTTGTGACATTTTCAAGCAATTACTGTTTCTTGTTATTACGCCTTGAATGTAAATAAATAATTAGAGTAGTGTGTAGTGATAAAAATAACGATATTTAATTAATAAACAATTAACACAGTCTGAATTTACTATCAAGCGTCATGTATAAAATCGAATTTTAAACATAAAAGAGAGAGTGACTTTTTTCAAGATCAGGCCTTTTTTTTATTGAAAATGCACATGCATTGCAGGGAAATCCCTATGACGCTCTGGGAGCGGTGCATGAGCGGAGATGTCGATTCACGTTGGCCTTGAATCTCTGTAGGTTGTATACTTCGGGAAACACTTGTTTAGGAAATATCTTCAAAAATGTAAAACTATGACTGCTGTGAAAATTATTTTTTTAGTAACTGGACAGTCAAAATTGAGAGTCATGTATTGAGAATCGCATTTTAAGCATAAAAGAGAGAAAACTCTTTTGAAAATGAAGCCTCGTTTAGAAAATATCTCAAAAAATGTAAAACTACGGCCACAATAAAACTATGTTTTATTTAGTAATTTAACCACATTTTTGGAAATATCTCCTAACCGGGGCCTTATTTTGAAAAAAATTATTCTCTCTTTTATGCTTAAAATACGATTTTATACATAGCGTTCGATTTTAACTGTCCAGTTACTAAAAAAGTATTTTTTTCACAGCAGCCTTAGTTTTACAATTTGGTAAATATTTCTTAAACGCGGCCTGATTTTGGAAAAAGATATTCTCTCTTTTATGCGTAAAATACGATTTTACACATTACATTCGATTTTGGATGTCCAGTTAGTGAAAAAATATTTTTTTCACAGCAGCCTTAGTTTTACATTTTGGTAAATATTTCTCAAACGCGGACTAATTTTGAAAAAAAGTGATTCTCTCTTTTCTGTTTAAAATACGATTTTCTATAAGACGGTTTGTTCAGTCTTAGCTAGGCTTATCTATTCCTGTATTTTCTTAATCGTCCAACTCGTAAAAAATTACATACCTACCTGCCTACCTACAGACCGGACGTCAATTTTCATAACTTTACACCATTAGGAAGACATTTTAACGGCTTCGTTAATTACCAAAACACACATTACTCCACTTTACCAAATGAACCAAAATATAACATCACCTAAAAAAGCTTCACAAAAAAGCTCACCAAGCATGTCAGCACTATTAGCGCAGTAAAATACCACAAGAAAAAGAATTTATAATTGCTTTAATCGGAACATAAACACGGTTCGAATATCGTCCCGAGCGACTTGTGCAGCTCTTCTAAACTGCCGCGGCCGCAATTTACGCAAGGTAATTGACTTTGAAATGCGATCTGGATCTCAATTGGAACGCCATTTTAATTTCACCTTAAAAACGCTTTTTATGCGAATTATGCCGAAGATTGAAGCGGAGGTTTCAGTTATCACCTTATTAACCATAATCGTGTTCTTCAGTAATAGCACGGATCGGTTACGCTATGTTGCCGGGCATCAAAGTCAATTAGAGCAGCGTTGCCAGCTGATTAATGAAGCCTGCATGCATCCAAAGTACCTGTACTGTGGTAAATTTCGTGAAAAGTTGGTTCAAAATTTCTCAAAATGACACAAACAAGCACGATACGAAGTCGAGTACTCAAGTTGGGGCGCGTTCAGAAATATGCGTTCAGCAACCCCTAACAAAAGTGGTTCTTATCTTATAATCGAATCAAAACTTTGATCGTCTTTGTAAATGAAAACTTTACAGTGAGAAGAATTAAATAAAAAATCGAATAAAAAAAAACCTGAATGAGTTTCTATATTTCTATACCTATGACAAAAACAGCAAAAATAGCTAAAAATCCCACGAGCATTGTTGCCAGATTACACAATCGATCAGCGTCTCCAAGGAGACGCACAGCCTCATCCAGATTAATTGACTCGTTGCTCAAATTTGGCAACCCGAGCCGATTTGATTAATTAAGATTTGTCGTTATCCAGTTAGCATTACGTGTACGATTCGTCGTGAAGAGGTCCAGTCTGTTATGTAAATATTTGCGTAGTTTTTCAAACACGAAACGGGTTTCGATTGTTCCGATCGTGGAAAAATTAACGGTTGTTTCTCTCGCCGATGCGAGCCGCGGTTCGTAGTAGGAGGCCGAAGTGAAAATTTCACGCACACGGAGAGAATCGCGGACGGGAAAGTCAAACTACTGGAGTTCGAGGAGGAAAATTAGATTATGAGGATTTTTTATCGTCAAGATTGTGTACCTGTTTAGGACGCATTTAAATGGAAATTTGATTCATTTTTTCGGCTTAGCCGAATTATAATAATTATTATTATTCATGAAAATGTTATTTTTTTAGACGCGGGAACAGGGAAAGCGAGCGAGGAGGGGGTTGGAATAATATTATGATTTCGTTTTAAAATCGCTACTTGATGCTTTTTGAATTTATCTAACATGGAAAAAGAATTAGGTAATTTCAAGAAGTTCTAATTCGCATTTTATAACTGAAGCTGAGTCATAATTTGATAAACTCTATAAAAATATCGCTGAGAGTAGATAATAATTAAGCAAATTAAGCAAAATTAATTATTAGGGAAAATTCAGACGCAAAATAATATTCATTTTTTTGATTAAATGGACAAAAACAGATCCCAGAGCCTGCTCTGTGGTAAAAACCTGATTTATTCTTGGATTGATCTTAATTTCAGTTACCAGTAAAGTAAAACTTGCGTCCAAGTTACTTTTTGTTTGTTACCACAGTACCTACTTCTCATTCAAGTAATCTCGTTAATGGTAAATGAGCCCCCCTTTCAAAACCACCCCCTACTTCTTGGAGGTGGTCGATTAGTAACTTTTCAAAGTCGGTACCAGGAAAAAAATATCATGATCAAACTGATACAATGTCCCTCTTGTTTCTTTTTTTAACTGAAAACCCCTCGGAAAAAGCACATTCATGGGGAATTCCTATGACGTTCTCTCTATCGATTCACGTTGAATTTGAATTGTTGCATATCATTCAGGAAACACCCGTCCTACGAAAGAAGTCTGAAATAGGATGGTGCGAGGTGTAACGAGCTGAACCTGATAGGGATGAACTATTGCGGCTCGACGTGTATTTCTCCTACACCTTGTCTCCAAAGTACCAGTGTTAGTTACTTATAAAAAAACTACTTTTACGTAAGTAAGTATGCGGATAATTATTACTGTACAGGATGTTAGGGTACGTAAAAAGTTTCATGTAAATATGCGCCCTAAAATGTCTGGTTTTCAAGATACAGGGTGTTAATTTCTTTTTTTTTAATGGGGTTTTTATTAATATACTGTTGAAATTTGGTAGTTATTTGCATCATTATTAGTAATAAGGCGCTCCTTTAGTCCCTAGTAGATTAAAATTATTAAGTTCAGTGGCGTCACTGGGGGCACCATTACCAGTATTATTGTATTTATTGTAAAGAAACATCTACGCCACTGATTGTTTTTAATTGTAAATTTTGATATATTTTTTTTCAGATTAAGCGGTTAAAAATACAACTTTTTTGTCCCTTTAATTTTTTCGTATTTCCTGTCGTTTTCCACAAAAAAATAAATAAAATCCGCTGCAAGGCTTCTTGAAAAACTGATTTTATCACTTTTTCGTAATGCATTGAAGCGGATTTTATTTTTTTTCTCGAAAAAGAAGTAAATAGGAAAAAAATTAAAGAGACAAAAAAGTTGTATTTTTAACCGCTTAATCTGAAAAAAAATCAAAATTTATAAAAAAGTTCAGTGGCGTACATTTTTTAAATTACATTTTAACTTAGTACATATTCATTTAAGCTCGCCTTTTAATGTTTAAGTAACACCCTGTATACCAAAACTGTTTGTCGTCGGAAGCGAGGTCGGGAGTTCTGTTCGCCTTTCTAAAAGAAACACTCTTGAACCGCTTTCTTCGTTCTAGGGCGTTGAAATTTTGCTCCATGAAAGCTGTTCTTGATTTTTGCAAAGTCCCGTCAGCTCGTTTTTTCTGCATTTTTTTTTGCAAGATCCGGGGTGACAAAGTCTCGTCAGATTGCGGATTCTATTTTTAGAAAGTCCGGTCAGCTCATTTTTTTTTTCAAAGTCCGGTCAGCTCGAAAATTTGATTCTTGCAAAGCCTAGTCAATCCGAAATTTTGAGCTTTTTTGAACCTCTTAAACCGAGCATTGCAACAAAATCGAGCTGACCGGACTTTGCAAAAAAATTTGAGCTGACCGGGCTTTGCAAGAATCGAATTTTCGAGCTGTCAGGACTTTACAAGAAAAAAAATTAAGCTGACCGGACTTTGCAAGAATCGAACATTCGAGTTGAAACTTTGCAAGAAAAAAAAACTGAACTGACCGGACTTTGCAAGAATCGAACATTCGAGTTTAAACTTTGCAAGAAAAAAAAAGAGTTGAACGAGCTTTAAAAGAATCGAAAATTCGAGTTGACAGCACTTTGCAAGAAAAAAAAACTGAGCTGACCAGGCTTTGCAAGAATGGAATTTTCGAGTTGACAGGACTTTGCAAGACAATAAAGAGCTGAACGAGCTTTACAAGAATCGAAAATTCGAGTTGAGAGCACTTTGCTAGAAAAGAAATTGAGCTGACCGAACTTTGCAAGAATCGAACATTCGAGTTGAAACTTTGCAAGAAAAAAAAACTGAGCTGATCGGGCTTTGCAAGAATCGTACATTCGAGTTGACAGCACTTTGCATGAAAAAAAGAGCTGAACGAGCTTTACACGAATCGAACATTCGAGTTGAGAAGACTTTGCCAGAAAAAAATTGAACTGACCGGGCTTTGTAAGAATTGACGAAGGTTCGAGTTGAAGGGACTTTGCAAGAAAAAAAAGAGGTGACCGGATTTTTTTAAAAAACGAACATTCGAGTTGAAACCTCGCAAGAAAAAAAAAATTGAGCTAACCGGGCTTTGGAAGAATCGAATTTTGGAGCCAACAGGATTGCGTCTAACCGGACCATGACCAAAAATCGAGCTGATAGGACCTCTCCCTTTTTAGAATCTATGCAATCTACGGCCGCCACTGGTCATTGGGAATCAAAACCCTGACACCTGCATCTGTATGTGCAATTTTTTTCACTTCCTGTGAACTTGCCCCCAAACTATTCGCTTTAAAAACTGCAAAATAGATTATACAGCAGAGAGGTGTGGTTTTTAACCAGAGAGCTACAAAAAAAGAACTTTCTCTCTTATAAGCGGTTATTTATGAAAAACAAATATTACGTGCATGCAGCCCATAATAATTCACACCATGACGCTGCATTTATTTTACATTTATTTATTTTATAAGTACAATGACCATGACGATATAATAATTCGTTCAAAATCCCGGGGTAGGTATAAAATCCACTTTTACTCCCTACTCTGACTGTTTTCGCACGTTCTCGATAATTCCATTCGAACGTTATCATTAATAACGGCACACACATACCTGCAAAGTGGTCCCTTTGTGGAGCGTATCCGCTCTTCCGGCGGGCGCTTCTCGCCATTTGAGCACCCCCATGACAGCCTGTCGCACCCACCCCCTCGGCAAGGTGTTCCTCTCCCCTTCCGTCAGGCTACGCATCAAGCCCCGGAAACACCTCACATCCGCGGACAAAAAACCAACAAGTACACTAGCACTGGCACTGGTGCCACTACAGGGCCATCACTGCAATAATGTCGCTCTGTCCCCCCCTCGATCACTGTTTTATTTTATTAAACGAGCGCCTTGAATCAATTAATTAAACCGACCGATCATGAGGATTTTTTTTTTGTTTCCAAAAAAGCACTTTTGGAAATTGGTGGGTTAATAGGCGCACTGTTGCCGGATGGTGATGCTGGTGGTGGTGGTGGTTGTGGTTGTGCAAGTAGTAGTGCTTCTCATCACAGGTGTTAAGATCGTTTTTTTCTTATTATTATAGTGCTAGCGCGTTAATTAACTTGACACAATCCTAAAATCCACTGTTGCCTAGTTACATCATTGTTACCAACACCAACAGCGAAACGAAGTGGCACAAACTTAAACCATTCAGCACTAAAACTTTCAAAGTATGTCACTGGTACTGGCGTTTAATAATAAACTCTTAATTATTATTATTATTATTATTAATCAGATCAACCCACTAATCAAACACAAATAATATTTACAATTATTATAATGTGAGATAATATTATTTAAATTAAAAACAAATCGAGAAAAATCCAGTCAGTTGACGACGACGTAAGCGTAAAAACGCCGGAGCGCACGGTATCCACAGCACACTAACGTACACGACGGCGCCGCGGAGTATTCTGGCCGCGATCGCGAAGACGGTTGAATTCCGGAGAACGTGTCTCACCTTTCCGGCCGGCCAATAGGAGAGTGCGGCCGAGAGAGACGCAGGTCCGGTTCGGGCGAAGTCGGAGAAGGAGACGGAGTTTGAATTAATAGGGGTTTGTGCGGCACTGGCGTTATTACGGGGACAGGTGGAATTGAATGAAACGAGAGCCCGCGAGCCCGGAGCCCAGGTGGTTGGGCCGAGAATTTATATTTCAGTTTTCCGGAGTTCTCTCTCTCTTTTAAACTCGCGGCAGGGGAATTATTCATATTTCATGATGACTCTTAGTTGGGTAGGTAGGAGCAGGAGCAGGTCGGGTGTAGGTACACTGAACAAAAATAGGCTCATTATTGGATTTCGGAGCCAATTATTATTTATGGGACACTGGCGGGGATTTCAGTTTTAATTAATTATTGATTTAATTGACGTGGCTGTTTGTGAACGAAGAGAGCGGGTGTTGAAAAATAATAAGGAAGCGTAGGTAATAAATTCAGCAGATGTACAAAAATCGCTGCTATACGTCGAATCAAAATACGGCGAAGAAGCAACAATATTTTTCTGACTATATAATAAGAGGTTATTTTGCATTTTTTTATTTTCAATAATTAACGAAGAATCCAAAACTGAAGACCGTTCGTCAATAGGAGACGGGGTTCAGAAGTTACGTGAAAATTTTTCGACCATTTTTTTTCTAACAAACGCCACTCGAAATATTTCGGCTTACCAGTTGGGGGTATACCTCTCTGTTACCTTTAGATAACAAAGAACAGGATCACCTAAAATGCGAAGATCTTGAATATATTGATTGTCATTAGTTAGAAGAAGACAGAAAATGAAAGCGATAAAGAAAAATCACAAAAAAACCTTATCGGTGTTGTCGAGTCCGAGGAATTTTTTTTTTTTTGTTCTTAGTTCGAACCTTCATTAGCCACATTGATCATAAATAGCATATTTTAATAAATGTTCAAAATTTTACAGGCATCTTGATTTACATGTATCATGTATTATAATAGACCTTTTGACTCCTGCCTATTGACCATTTTGCACTATCCTGTTCGCCTACTTCGCGGTATTTTGGTTTTTGAATATAGATAGGAACGTGGAGACTTAGGAGGTATGAATTCTGTTGTATTTTATTTGAAAAAACTGGTAAAAAACCGATCAAACTATAGAGTTTTGCTTGTTTTTGAAACTTTGATATTTTTATTTCAGTTCTGATGATGGTTGTTGGGATTCAAAAACAGTTCGAAATTTTCAAAAATTTATTTGGAGATAAAAGGAGCAACTTCCAAAAAAACTCAGATTAAAAAAGAAACGATGAAACGAGACAAAAAGTATTTCGGCAACTTTTTAAAAGTAAAAGTTTCTTAACTTAGTTTTTTCAGAAAATTGATCCGACCAGTAAAGAAATCGAGAAGATGAGAAGAAAGAAGCTGAAGAAGGAAAAAAATTGGTCCCGGTAGGGTAGGTAGGTACTCTTAGAGATGATATGCAGAAATAAAAGGAATAAAACTCTCCAGAAATCAATTCAAAAAATCGTATTTTCAGAAACACAGCTTTTCAAAAATCTTATTTTTCTATTAGATTTGAACACTCAAAACCTTCAAACAAGCAATTTTGGAAAAATTGGATGATTTGAAAAAAATCGAATTTTTGAGCTGACCGGACTTTGCAAGAAAAAAAAATGAGCTGACCGGACCTTGCAAGACTTGAAAATTTGAGTTGACGGGATTTTGCAAGAAAAAAATCGACCTGTACGGGCTTTGCAAGACTTGAACGTTCGAGTTGACGGGCCTTTGCAAGAAAAAACTTGAGCTGACCGGATTTTGCAAGAAAAAAAATGAGCTGACCGGACCTTGCAAGAATTGAAAATTTGAGTTGACGGGATTTTGCAAGAAAAAAATTGAGCTGACCGGATTTTGCAAGAAAAAAATGACCGGACCGGACCTTGCAATATCAAATTTTCGAGCAACCGAAACCAATTTTAAAAATCGGATTTTCCGAAAATACAGCTTTTCAGAATTCTCAATTCATTTTAGATTACAGAACCGAAAACCTTCAAAGGACAAGCAAATTTAGAAAAAATATATGATTTGAAAAAAAAACGAATTTTTGAGCTGACCGGACTTTGCAAAAAAAAATGAGCTGACCGGAGTCTGCAAAAAAATAGAACTTACCGGACGGTGAAGAAATTAAATTTTCGAGCTGACCGAGCTTCGTGAAATTTGAGTATTTGAGCTGACCCAACCTTTCAAAAATAGAATTTTGGATCTAACTGGTAACCGGACCATGTCAAACTTGACTTTCTAGAAAAAAACAATCTGAACGGATTTCACAAAATTTAAATTTTCGAGTTACCGCATTTTACAAAATTTAAATTTTCAGGTAACCTGGATTTTGCAAAAATTGAATTTACGATCTAACAGGATTTTACAAAAATCGAATTTTTGAGCTGAGAGAACTCAATTTAAAAAATCGGATTTTCGGCAATCTCATTTTTCTTTTCGATTTCAAAGCCCAAAACCTTCAAAGAACAAGCAATTTTGAAAAAAAAAATGGATGCGAAGAGAGGGTTTTTCTAAAGCGTAATTTTCCTAAACTCAATCACCAAGGTATATTTCAAGGTTTCTTCAAATTCGTCGGGAAATACCTAAAAGGTACAAATCCAAAAATCCTTCAGGAACGGAGAAAAGTAAACGGTGATTTTCTGAAATCTGCTTTTTTCTATTTTAAACCGAGTTAGAAAAAAAATTGGTTGGAACTCCAAAATTTCGGCCAACTCGTTAGAAGCCTAATTTTTTCCAATTTCTCTACAATTATAATTTTCGCTTAATTAAGAACCCCCTAGAACTCAATTTTTTGAAAAATCGGATGAGAAAAAATTTCCCAGCTTCTAAAATTAAATTACCAGAAACGCGTTGAGAATCCTGCCTGCGGTGTAGGGGGGGGGGGGGCGAATATTTCTGTTTTGAATGGAGCAAATGAGAAGGTTATTTTCAAAATATGAACAATGCTAACTGAACATTGTCCAATAGCCCATTTGAAAAAAAATCTCACATTTTGTTGCAACCAAATCCCCCTCCTCACCCCAAACCCCAATTCATTATTAATATACCTAGTCGATTATCTCGACTGGGATAATAAGCCCTCTACGAAAAAAAGGCAAGTTGTTACAATTACAATTATAAGACCCTCTCCCCTCTCATTGTAGGTGGGGAGGGAGAGTAACTTAAGAAATCTTTATTGGGGTCCCTTATTTTGTATCGCAGATTTGGAATTCACTTACGGCTAAAAATGCGCACGAATTATCCCCCCCCCCCTCGACGAATAATAGCTTTTCCTTCCGGTGTAGGCGGAGGGGGGGGGGGGGGAGAGAGATTTGAATACTTGATTAGGAGTCAGAATTTTTATTGTGTTGCAGATTCGGCTTTTACGCTGATAGTTTTCTTCCGGGTTGGTCGGATTTGGGTGTTCTTCTTTTTGATTCTGAGTCGGGAATGTAGCTTTCGGGGTCTTCGTTATTCTGC
The DNA here is from genome assembly GCA_910589415.1 of Malachius bipustulatus. Taxonomy (NCBI): domain Eukaryota; kingdom Metazoa; phylum Arthropoda; class Insecta; order Coleoptera; family Melyridae; genus Malachius; species Malachius bipustulatus. The sequence continues at coordinate 36,402,027 of OU342636.1, forward strand.
GGGTTTTCTGTCGCTAGTAACTCATTAGAAAGAAAAAGAAGAGCACCGCAAATCCAACCAACCCGGAAGAAACCCATCAAACTAAATTAGACAAATGAGAAAAAACCATAACAAGACCTCGAAAGCTCTCATAAAGTATGTAAAGAGAAAGATGTATGCGTTTATTATTCGGTTTAGCTCGGTAACCCTAGTCGAACCTGGATTCAATAAGTTGACGAGACGATTCATTTGAAATATTAGAAATCAAATCCCTCAATTAAAAATGCATATACATCAAGAAACCACCTCTACTTTCATTCATTTTTTCCCTCCACAATTTATGTTTGATTTATTTCAAAATGCGTTAGCAATAGTGACATTGTTGCAATGTTTAGTAAAAATATGAAAATAACGACACCAGTCCCTTCACAATATTCTGATTAACGACTCATTTCTCATTAATAGCGACAATCTACTTTCTAATCTAAGCTTCTTTCGCGCCTGAAGAAGAATAAAGAAAAAAGACAGGTCAGTATTGAGATCTGCACGCCAACTCATAAACAAAAACGATATTAATGCTAATGGCAGAATAGCGTCATTAAAGTGAAAGTATATGAAATTATAATCGATGATGATTCTCACCACGTAGGAAGCCTGGCTGTTAAAGCAGTGTCGTTACAGGACAAGTAGTAACAATAACAATAAGTCTGAAGGGAATACTAATAACGCACGGTGTCTATGTTGCCAACAGTATCGGCAATAGCCTAAGGCTTGCATGTCCAAAAAAGAGAAAATTGTATCCTTATCCTTGACCGCTTGGTATCTGCAGTAAAGCTTTTGGTCCACTTTTGCGACATTGTCAACTCCTGTTTTTTTTTGTCATACGTTTGTCCAGTTCATTGTGCCAATGTGAGTACGAAATTCATCAACCAAATCAATTTGTTGTAAAAAAATTTTCGGGAATTTTTTCGAGAATGAATAGCAGCCAATCCAGCTATGCAGAGATCTCCAGAAAAAAACGTCCAGAAAAAGAGATATCATTTTTTAAATTTTCGTTCCTGCTAACTTCACAATCCTACAATTCTCTCTTGAAACTAAACGGTTTGTTTTCGGGTGTTGAAGCATGCTCACCTGTTTTTTTTTTTTTTTCATTAGAACACTTCGGGGCTTACCCAGAACTCTAATCGGAACTCATTTTTGCCGATTTTTTCAAAAAATTACAAAATAATTCTCAGAACCATTTGCGAAATTTTACATGAACTCTATAACTCCCAGTTTTGTTGCTACTTATCACATCGGAACTCATTTTTGTGAGAAAAGTGAGCCCCCAAAATGGATTTTGCTTTTTAAGGTTTTTTTTCCGCTGAACTATTTAAAATTATTCTACTCTGGCTCTACTCAGAACTCTGAAAAACTTGGTGGCTTCATATAATTTGGGAGCCGGCTTCACGGTAGTGTTTCGACCCCCGCAAACGAACCGTTTAGCTTCCAAAGAGAATTGCAGAATAGTGAAGTTAGCCGGAACGGAAAAAAAACATCTTTTTTTCTGGACGTGGTCAAACGATGGTCAATCGAATGCGCTATAGCAATCTGGTTTTCTCGAGTTTTTCCGGCTCACCTCACGAAGCTTTGTAGAACACCCCTGAGAATATAAATTCTCCCCGTCACGCTCTTTTCCATTGCTGTTGGATGAACTTGTTCTTGTACTGTGCACGACGAAATGACTGGGAAGTGGTGTTTGGAGCCGGAGGAAATGGTTATTATCGTTTTGCGGCAACATAACCACTTGCGAATATTAACCATTCAATCAGTAAAGGAAAATCATTACAATTGCAAAAATGCTAATGCTAATCCCAGCCGAACCTACTCGTAAATCATCACAAAGAACAATGGAGACTTGTTTTGGTTGCTGGAGTGAATTTTCCCGTCGGACGATTGTACTGTCTGTCATTCAAGAGCTAAGCTCCTTCCTAACTGTGCATGAAAGGAACTGACGGACTGGCAGAGAGGCAGAGGAAAGAAAAGCGGTTCTTTTCTAGCGCGCCGTTGTGTCAGGGTCATTAACTAACTAATAAGAACTAGAAGACGGAAATCCTTGTTTAGTCGCACGTCTTCCTGTTTATAAAAGTTTCAGAGTTCTCTTGCTCTATAGAGACTAGAGTCCACGCTCTAGTTGGCTTGTTTATAGGGGCTCTGTCTTTTCCTAATTTATTTTCTTTATAAAATCAAGCAGTTTTATTTTCCAAATCAAAGTAATCGGGAACAAGATAATTTTCCTCATGGAAGAGGTCGTCTCATTTGATCATGGGTCTTAATCAGATGTCATAACTGAAGTCTTTGATTTTGAAGGTGTCTTGAATAGGGAGGAGGCCAATCATTGGTTTAAAAAAAAATTGAAGTGAGAAAAAACGTTTAAAAAATAGAGGGAACATTAAATTTTGATATCAGTATCAAAGTTTTTCATAAATATTACCATCATCTTTTATAGGCCATTTTGAACACAAAAAACGCTAAACCGCGTCAAATAATCGAGGACTGCACTTCCGAGCCTTGCATAATCACCTCCGTTCCTCCATTACGATAAATAATCTAAAAATAGCGCGGATCTTAAATAAATAATCCTCGATGCTGATTGATACACAACGCAGGCTACTTATCGCAAAATTAAAATTTAAAATTTGATCCAAAGGTCAGATGTTACTATTTCATTGTGAAAATAAGCAGCACGAAAATAATCAAACCTCACATTAATGGAACATCAAATAAACAAAATCGAAGTCTCGTTTATATTATCCTTTTTTTTCCCCTTTTTTAACTCGATTTATCGGAAAATAGATTCCTAGTTTTAATTAAGAGATGTTAGAAAACAAACGGGATATTTACTCCCGAAGAAACAAAGCTGAAATGGAACAGAAAAACTTTCCTTATTATTAAATTAAACTTTAGGAAATAATTTATAATGTCAAGATTCGACCTCTACTAACTGTCTTGGTTGTTCAAGGTTATGATAAATCGTTTCTGGACTGTTAAAATCGCGGTTTATGCGAATATATTATAACTCGCATGCCTGTGAATCCCGGAGAAACACCGCGCAAAAAAAAATAAAAAACCATATTTTGAAAGCTTAAAAGAAAAGAGAGTTTAATATTGTAACGGAGAAGACCCGGGCCCGTTGGTCTGTAGCAAAAAACCACCGTGTGATCGTCTATTTACCTCTGGGTTTCCCCTAATAGGACCGCTGTGATTATTTACGTTGTGTTTACCGTGGTTTTTACCGTAGTCACCCCTGCTCTTTGATTGAGGTATGCCAGGATTACTATGGCCGAAACGGATGCGCAAAAGAACCTACTGGGATTTTTTTTTTGTCGGAAAAGCGGGGAATTTAACTGAGACATGTTGTTAATGGTGGAGTTCCTGTCAGGGAGTTTAAAAGAGAATGATGAGCGAGAGAATTCGTTTGCAAGGGCGTAAAATGGTGAAGGGCGAGATGGGCTGTGATTTTGCATAGAGAGTACAAAAAAATGGAAAGCGAAGAGAGATCCCTTTCATGCATGTTTCAAACTCTAATCCATTTCGGATTCCACTCTTTTGCACACCTGTGCTTTCTTATTATTTCGTTTTGCTTTTGTTTCGTTTACAGACGACCCGGTATATTGCGGGAATGTCTTATTATTTCGTTTCGCTTTTATTTCGGTTACAGACTATCCGGTATATTGCGGAAATGTCTGTGTGATTCACCTATTCAGCGATTTTCCTTGCCTAATTTCCTTTTTCTAGTTTCTTTGATTTCATTTCAAGCAACTGCTTGAATTAATTATTAAAGAATACAACCATGTTGGTTACAGACGATCCGGGATATGGCGGAAATGTCTGTCTATCACCTATTCGATGATTATTGAATTCTCATTTTGTATTTTAATGAGCTTTACTCGTTGACTCGCTCTTCCTTTCGTTTGGGAATTTTTATGAGTGTTTATTGTTGTGGGCTTTAACCTGATACACAGGCACACTCCACCCTATTTTTATGACCACTTGTTTGTTAGCCGAGTTTCTAGCTTGGCCTGAATCTCGAGAGCAGTGTTGCCATGTTTGTTTGATTTTCTACCTCCTCTTTAAACATTATACGAATTTCTTTCCAATTGCTTTTCTCAATTGTGAAAGCGGTTTTCCTGAATTAACGTCATACTCATGATAGTTGTTTTAACTCATTTTGTTTATTTGTTGTGTCGTCGTTTTGCCTCACTTTATTTGGCCTCTTTTGGACCGTCAATACCTATTTGCCCTGCGGCCTACCTTTTTGTTCTACCTGACCTATCGGGGCGATGAGTCATATACCTTATCATTTCGAATACGACGTTATCTGCAATTCGCAGTTTTGTTTTGCTATTTTAAATGTGATGACCAACTAACCAAACTAGGCCGCTATTCTATAATTATTATCCCTCAGGGTTCCCGTGGGCTTGTCTGGGTAATAATTGAATGCTGGAATTTTTATGAATACCTATATTGGAGCCGGTGGGTTTTATAATCGAGACCAACCATCGATTTTTGTTGTGGTCCAGGTTTTTACCCCTAACACCTGTTAGAAAGCAGATAACTCAGTCCAGACTGGCAATAACATTTTATAGCAATTTTCTGCGGAGTTTGTTTTTAAATTTTGATTGGAGTTGACATTCGTATGATGTGCTAAAGGAGTTTTGGTTTTGATTGATTTTGATTGGCTTTTCACATACTCGAGACTGATTTGTTTTTGGTTGTTTTGAATTCCTATTTGCTGAATTGCCTATACCTACAACTGCGGGTGCTTTTCGCCCCGTTGCCTTCTACGATTTCCACTTTAAAGAGTCATGCTCTTGTACTGGTACAACGGAGGTCTTCACCTGGACATCGAGGTGAATGCCTCCCCCAACGTGGGATAATCGAGTACCTATTATAACTCCTAATTGGGTGTTGTAATGGAATTAGTATTTTATAATAATGTGTAAATAGCGGGTGCTACATCTGACAACGCTGCCTTGTTCTATCTGAGGGTTCTCCGCTACACGATCTTCCTTTATGGTGGAACACAATAGTGACGGAACTCCTCTCACTTTCTAATATCGTATAATTTAAAGGGACATTTATTGCCTACACATCTGCGCTAAATAAAAACTCGGACTCTTCGAGAAATAGGATGATTGAATCATGGGCCGTTTTGTTTACAGATTATTTATTCCTGACCTGGGTCTATTTTCGCTCCTAGCTCTATCTCGATTTCCTATATGTGAATATGTAATTATTTGTTGAAGTATTTCTCTTTCCTGCCTAACTTGTTTTCTTTACGTGAAGTTGTAATTATTTGTCGAAGTATTTCTTTCCTGCCGGGGTCGTTCTATTTATTAACGTAATTGTGTAGGTACCTACTGTGGTGCCGCCTAATACCTAGTTGATTATTTCGCCTGATTTAAAATGGGACCTGCGCTCATGGATTGGGAGAATCTGTTTGATTATTTATTTATTTGGATTCTGTTTTGTTTTAAAGAACTTCCCTAACTATTTTTCCAATATGAAGTCTTCTTGCGACGGAATCCGGACTAACCAGATTTTAATCGGAGTTTTAATTAGGTACAGGAGGGAAATTAACTCAAAGTCCACTCATTCGTCATCTCCAAGCTAATTTAGAACAATGTGCAGAAGTTCTCTTGAAAGAGATTCACCCTCGCAGGGTTATAATTGGAATTTTAATTAGGTAGATGAGGGAAATTAACTCAGAGTCCACTCAATCGTCATCTCCAAGCTAATTATGGAAATTTAGAATGATGTGTTGAAGTTCTCTTGAACGAGATTCACCCTCGCAGGGTTATAATTGGAATTTTAATTAGGTAGATGAGGGAAATTAACTCAGAGTCCACTCATTCGTCATCTTTAAGCTAATTAGGTTAAGATTAGGATAGGGCGATCTAGAGTCCACTCATTCGTCATCTCCAGACACGTCCAAAGGGTTAGGAAGTCAAATTTTATCTGAGAGCGAGCTACTGTGAGACGTCTGCTTTTATAGAAGCAGCGGGCCGCTTTCTAAAACACGACACGCAACAATGCACCTTATTGGTACTGCCCTATACCGTGATTTATTTCTTGTCATATTTCCCTAATTACGAGACTTAGCGCTTTGACCTCGCGGCTACCTTACTGAATTGTCCTAAACCTGAACTACCTAAATTTTCCTTCAAATCGGCCGACGCGTTCTGCACCTTTCCATTGTGTCTAACTATTATAATTACACCGGTTTCATCTTCATTTTGCGTTCCTACCTACTTGCAGTTTCGGGACCGCAGCGAATTTTCGGCTGTTGCCATTTATTTATTTATTTTATCGATTGGTGTAATTTTCCTTCTCGTAAGTGTAATAACTAACGAGTTACTTTTGTCTTTGCATGGAGTTATTGTTTGATTCTGATTTCACATTCTTTCACCCGGCGGTCTGTTTCTAGGTCATCCTTTTCTCCGTCACGCGTTTCGAGAGTGTCTTTTACAATACCCTGCCTTACCATCTGGTCAACTTCTACCCTAGCTTCGCCGTCTCTTCGATGTTGTTAAAAGTGCTGGAACTCCACTAGCTAGAGCGCTTCTATTTTATGAATATTTAATGTGCTGGCAGGAATCGTTTATATTGATGTAACGGCGCGTAGCTGTATTTAATTTCCTAACAATTTGACCTTTAGGTATTTACGTACCTAATGCTTGCACTGTTTGCGATTTCGATTTGGGCTGATTTAACGAGGGCGAAGGAATTTTTTTTTTTCCTTATCATCCTACCTAGGTGCGATCCATTTCAATATGGAGACTCATGAACAATAATGTAATTTATAGACCACCCTATAGGAGAACCGGATGATTACAATTTTTGAGGTTTTTCCTACTATTTTAATGAGGCACATATTAATTTTTCAATAACCTGTCCTGAAAGTAAACCTTTTTAGATAAATTTTCAGAAGACTGCTCTATGACAAAAGAAAAAAGGTTATTCTATTTTTCACATAATCAAACTTATACAAAAAAAATCAGCCTCTTAAAATCAACCATACAAACGGGATACGTAGGTAAGTAAGTCTTTTGAGTGCTGATTAAGAATAACAGGTGATCTATTTTAACCTATCCAGTCGATTATCTCGAATAGTACCTAATAAGGACTATAAGGAGAAAAATGTCCATTATCAAAATTTAATTGCTCTGCGGGGGAAATACGTCAAATCTTTAATATGTCCCGAATACACTCCCAATTTGTTTTGCAGATTCAGACTTTAGGGATAAAAATTCGTAGGAAATTGTCCTTCCCTCCACACTCGTACAATGAGAGGGGAGGGGGACTAATTGCAGTGGCGGCTCGTGGATTGCAAGTTAGTGAAATGAGTTTCTTCACAGGACAAGGTCCACTCAAGTTCTAATTTTCCATTTTTTTAAGGTTAAGATTTTCGCAAGGTCTACAAAGGTCCGCTCGAAATAATTTCTTTGCAAAGTCCGATCAGATCAAAGTTTTTTATTTGCAAGATCCTCTCGATATCTTTGCGAGGTCCGGTTTGATAACGTTCGAGAGAAAGTTCGAATTTTTGCGCTGATCGAACCTTGTCAAGCCTTGCAAAAAAATCCCAAGTGGACAAACCTTGTCAAACCACCCTTGGAATTTTTTTTGGGCGGTTTGACAATGCTCGAATGTTCGAATTATTGATCGGACCTTGAAAAAAAATCGAGTTGACAGGACCTTGACTAAAAATCGATCTAACCGGATCTGGGACAAATCGGAATTTGGAAAAAATAGCCCTGACAAATGACAATAACCCAAACCGGACAAAAAAAAGAAGCTTACCACAAAATCGAGCTGAAAAACATTTTTATTTTTTTTATTTAGAAACAGTTGAAGTGGCACTTCAACTAACTTCGTCTGAAAAGCCGCCACTGACTAATAATAATGACAAATTGACATTTTTTCGTAGAGTATTCCCATATCAGGCGAGATAATCGCGGCTGGATAGATTAAAATAGATCACCCTGTAGGATTTGAAGCGCGTAAAAATGGGTATGAAGAGAGCAAAAGAGTGGGGGGGGGGGCAATAATTCTGTTTTGGATGCCACAAAAGTGGACAATTGGGCATTCAAAGCAAATTACCGCCTTACGCCCCCCCTCACGTTCTGTGATCCCAAAATGGTGTAAAATTCCAAAAAATCGCATTTAACAAAATCGTCAAAATCGTAGTCAACACTTTCCTATAACCAAAGAATAGATCAGAGACGAGCCGATTCAGGAAGAGCTGGAAGATTCAAACACGATGCAGACTGAATTTCCTGAGAGAACCTCAAAGGTTCTTACTTTTGTTTCTGAGTTAGGTAGCTTTGGGGGTCTTCATATCGGTTTTCGTTTCCTTTAGGTGTCGTTTATTTTGATGTAGTAGTATATCAGGGTAGGCCAATCAAGGATACCTGCAGGTTTTCTTGTGGTTTCTCATTTTGTAAGCCATCATCTCTTGATGCCAAGGAATTTTCCAGTCTTTGACTTTTTTGACTTGTTTTGATTAAAATTTGTCGCTAACGTATCGGGCGACTATCACATTTTCTGTGAGCTGCCGTTATTGAATTCTGAATCCGAACGGTTTTTCTCAGTGACGACGCCGGTCTCTCGAATTCCTTTCGCAGTATTTTTAGACTGATTTTTTCCGCTGCTTTTGCTCAGGCTTGAGAAGTAGTCTTATAGGTCTGTCGGTCTTGAGGTCGCCCCCGGTTCCGGCTTTCAAAACCAATAATTTTTGTAGTTTCACCTCAAGGTTCCTCGTCGGTTTCTCTGATCAGCGAATCTTCTTGTCTGGTTTACTTCTCGTTTTTCCTAATCTCCTGTTCCATTTGGCCCGCGAATGCTGCAGCTTTGTCGTTGATGATCGTCTTACTTTCGGTTTCTAGGAGAGGGTTTACCGCTTTGCTTCTTCTGGTTTATATGGCTTCAGGCATCTTTAGTCTCTGGAATTTCTCTTCTCAGATTTTGTTTTGGTAGACTAGTTGTCCAACTTTTTTGGGGATTTTTTCCTAATTTCTTTTGTTTTCATTGTTTCCGTTGACATAGGCGTTTGCTTTGATGACTACTCTCTCAACCCTTCAGGATTCGTTCTAATATTCATTTCTTCGATTTGGGTATGATTGTGATTGATCTCTTGAATTTCTAGAGCCGCTTCTTATTGGGTACTTGTTTCACTGGGAGATTTTTGTCTTTTGGGCTCTAATCTTGCGGTTCCAGCAATGCACTGGAAGATAATGGCATCTGAATTCTTATTCCTTTTGTTTAAAGAAGGCGATCTGTTTTTGCACATAAAAGCGATTTGAAGACCGCTGATTGGCAATTCTCGGGCCTTCTTCCCAATAATTTAAAAGTTGATATTCTGGTGAAATTAATTTTTTTCTAAATTCAAATTTAACGATTAGAAATGAAGAAAGTGACACATAATACCCACACGAAGATTAATTACCGATTCGAGACTTGTCTTTATGTTAAGAGAAATGGAAAGTTTTCAGATTCTTTTCCGGATTCTGAGCAAGCAGCTTGAATATATTATTATAACGTGGGTAAATAAATATTTCAACTATTCAAATTAACCTTTTAATGTACCGTTTAATTAACGATAATATTTCGCTTATTCACGCTTTTTTTGCTAGAAATATTAGTTACTACTTATGAAGTTTCTCTCCTACTCGCTGCTTGCTTAGGTACTGTGTTAAATGAGCGAGAAAATGAAAATAAAACAACAATTGCGAAAGGGATACCGACATTACCAACACGGTCATTAACCGTCGCCGTTAGTTCGTCGCAGGAGCGTAACGTAACAATGTTTTACAAGAGTGTGACACTAAGCCGAGTGGCGGAATCACTTGAGCAGTTATAATGAGAACTGTTCCGGTGTTAAAATTCCCATAATATTAGAAAAATCTACTTTTTTCTCATTGAAAACAATTATAAAAAAATATTTTCAACACGCTATCATAGAGAAAGTCTGTTTTTACACCCCAGGTTTTTATACAGGGTTATATGATACGATTAAATAACGCAGAAAATTCATAATTCCGTTATGTGGCATTTCTATAGAAATCACTTTAACAAGTCGATTTTTTTTAAATAACATTAAATGACGTCATCATTATGATTTTTTTAAACGCTTCTTGTAATACATTATTGTAAAGGTCCTTTTGAGGACCGCGATGAAGTGAGCAACGAAATGACAACAACGGGTTTCGGTGCAGCGCCCCACATACGTTCGGGCTTGTTCAATTTTCATGTATTTCTGACTTTTCGCCACATATTACGTTTTCCTGATTTCCTTTATTTTTTCAAGGAAGAAGCGTATCGACAAAACGGTAGAGATTATAATGAAAAAGACTGACGTCATTATCTTGAGAAAAATGGATTTTTTGCGACTTTTATTAATTTTTTTCTCAAAATTATGACGTCAGTCTTTTTCATTTTCCAAATAATGTCGACCTAAAAAAAAAGAAGGAAATCGAGAAAGCCTGTCCATAATAGCAATGCGATTTTTGGAGTTTTTATGTGGAAAATACAGACCGGCGTGTAATGGGGCCGTTTTTTCTGGAATATGATGTATCGCTTCGAGGAGAGTCTCTCATAAAAAAAAATATAAAATCGGTTTTTACCCCTTGAACAATTCACACAAAAAACTGAACTTTTTGCCATTTTTATTTATTTTTTCTCAAAATGATAATGTCATGTCGCTTTCATTTTTACATTATGTAGACCGTCATGTTTATGCACATTTTCCCCGAAAAAATTAAGGAAATCGGTCAAACCGGTCCCACTACCACTGCAACTTTTATGTGACAAAATGCATTTTTTGGAGTTTTAATTTTTTTGTAGAACATAGTAAAGAAAGAAGGTAGGGGCCAGTTTTTCTGAGATATGATGTATAAATTCAAGGACCGTCTCTCGTAAAAAATAGAAAATCGGTTTTTACCACTTTAACCGTTCACGCAAAAAACTGAAATTTTTGACATTTTAAATTTTTTTCTCAAAAGGATGACGTCATGTCACTCAAATTTTCATATTATGTAGACCGTCATGTTCATGCGATACATCCCTGAAAAAAATGAAGGAAATCGGTCAAACCAGTCCCACCAGCAATGCGACTTTTTTATGAAAAAACGGGATTTTTTGAGTTTTCATTTTTTTGTAGAAAACTATAAATAAGGCGGTAGGGGTCGGTTTTTCCGGAATATGATGTACCGTTTCAAGGACTGTCTCTCATAAAAAAATAGAAAATCGGTTTTTACCACTCGAAACCGTCTACGCAAAAAAAAGTAATTTTTGCGATTTTTAATTTTTTTCTTCAAATTATGACGTCATATCACTTTAATTTTTAAATTATGTAGACCGTAATGTTCATGCGCATCTTCTCTGAAAAAATGAATGAAATCGATCAAACCGGTCCCACCAACCGCAACTTTTATATGAAAAATGCGATTTTTTTTAGTTTTAATTTTTTTGTAGAAAACAGTAAATAAAGTGGTAGGGGCCAGTTTTTCCGGGATATGATGTATCAACTCAAAGACTGTCTCTCATAAAGAAAATCGAAAACAGGTTCTTACCCCTTAAACAATTCACGCAAAAAACTGAAATTTTTTCCATTTTTAATTTTTTTCTCAAAATGATGACGTCATGCCGCTTTAATTTTTACATTATGTAGACCGTCATGTTTATGCGCATCTTCCCTTAAAAAATTAAGGAAATCGGGATAACCAGTCAACCAGCAACGACATTTTTTAAAGAAAAAATGCGATTTTTTTGAGTTTTCATTTTTTGTAGAAAATAGTAAAAAAATGTGGTAGGGGCCGATTTTTCCGAGCTATGATGTACCGTTTCAGGACCGTCTCTCGTAAAAAAAATAGAAAATCGATTCTTATCCTTTGAACGATTCACGCAAAAAATTGAACTTTTGGTGATTTTTTATTTATTTTTTCTCAAAATGATGACGTCATGTAGCTTTTATTTTCATATAATGTCGACCGCTATACCGATGCGCATCTTCCCAGAAAAAATGATGGAAATCGGTCAAACCGGCCCCACTACCACCGCAACTTTTTTGTGAAAAAATGCGTTTTTTTTTAGTTTTCATTTTTTTAAATAGTAGATAAAGTGGTAGGGGCTGGTTTTTCCCGAATTTAATATTTAGCTTCAAAGACGATGAAAAAAATGGAAAACCGGTTCTTACCATTGAACAATTCACGTAAAAAATTTTGGCCATTTTTTAATTTTTTTCTCAAAATTATGACGTCATGTCGCTTTCATTTTTATATCTGTCGACCGCTATATCGATGCGCATCCTCCCTGAAAAAATAAGGAAATCGGGGAAACACGTCCCACCAACAACTTTTTTTTATGAAAAAAGTGATTTTTTCGAGTTTTTCTTGTACAAAATAAAAATCAGGGGCCGCTTTTTCCAGAATATGGGGTAGCGCTACAAGGACCGTCTCTCAAAGAAAAAATTTAAAACTGATTCTTACCCCCTGAACGGTTCAAGCAAAAAACTCAAGTTTTTGTGATTTTAAATCATTTTCTCAAAATGATGACGTCATGTCGTCGTTTTGATTTTTATTTTCACATTCGACCCTTACTTTCGCGAAAAAATACAAAAAGACATTTTCTAGAAGAGGGGGTCTTACTCATACCTCATTATTTAGTGGCGTGTTTTTGAATTTTGCGTTCAAAAATAAACCCTTTTCGCCTTTTTTTTTGCCTTTTTGTACCTTTTTTTTTAAACAAGCATTGTTGAATTTGAAAGTGTATTTGTGAAAATTTGAGAAAATGTTCTTCTTAATGAGACCTTCCAAATGGGGCGTAAAGCACAACGCCTTCTTTAAAAAATCTCTCCTTTTTTTCGCGAAAAAAAATCAAATAAGTAGCCGAGAATATTCTCCTCAAAGAGACATCCGCAACGAGGTATCAGGCGCGCAGGGGATTGTTATAAAAAAAAAATCATGATGATGACATCATTGGTTTTCGTCCATACACGTCAGAAGTGGGATTCTAAAAAAAAAACAACCCTTCAAGTCGATTTCTATAGGAACGTCATAAACGGAATTATGAATTTTGTGCGTTATTTTATCACAACCCTGTATAATTTCAGAGAGAGGCCACCACAGGCGTTTATGTAGGCACGAAAAAAAAAAAATTCGATTCCTTTCAACAATAAATTCAACTTCTATTACTTCTAAAAGACTGACACGGTCGTAACCTGAGGTAATTTTATCCCAGTTCCCCATTCCATGGAGGTTTAAGATTAAGGAGAGCCAATCTGAGATTTTATTATACTCAACAAATAATTCTAAAAATAATTTAAAAAAAATATTTCTTACAGTTTTAATAGAAGTTTTACTATAATGGCGGAGATGTCAAAAAATCCAAAGTAAACACTAATTAAGTGGTAAAAAATAAAACAAAACCGCATCATCAGTGACATCCTCACAAGGAAGTGGGAAACCCTTGGCTGGAATTAGAGGAACGCGACGTCGGTGACGAAGCCCGACAGGAACAGGTGCACAGTGAGCGTCTTCAACGATGCAGCAAAAATAGAGGTCAGCTGGCCCGGCATGTGCCCCGAGACAGATGGGTGACGAGCGACGAGTGACGACGAAACCGTCGTATTGCGATACCGGGCCATCAGCTGAGGCACGTTTTCTGCTTGTCAGAAGAGAAGAGAGGATGACGCGAAGACGCTGCAGGTAAGTGATAGGAACGAGGGAAAGTGAACGAATTAGGTCACTTATTATGTTACTAGCAAATCATTTCATCCAGACGTGCTAAATTTAATTCATCAGAAGCAGGCGAGCTCGGTCTCCTATAATAATACAGCACTGAGTTTCAGAAAATCCTTTCTTACGTATGAAAATTCCTGGATTATTTCCTAAATCTTTGCGAGTTCACTGATGAGATACCATTAATTATGAAAGCGGATCTAGAAGCCGCATCTAGACACTCTCGTCATCAACAGCGACATCCCAGAGAAGAATGAACAACGGATCTGATAGTAAGAACTTGGAGTATCCGTGACGAGCAAAATTTTGAGTTAAAAGAAGAAAACTTGAAACGATGAGCAGATTGAAGACACCGTCGTCACCACCTTTTGAAAAGACATGAAGCAGATTCTCAGAAAAAAATTGAGCGGCATCCTTGATAGGATTGGGGAGCCTGGCCTTCAGAGATGTCCCAGAGAAGATTGAGAAAAACTGTACAATGACAGTGATAGCCACAATTTTGAGTTAAGAGAGAAGGTAACGAAAAAAAAAAGAGTCATGGCGAAGGAAAAGCAATGAAGCAGTTGCGAAGAGAAAAATTGAACGACATCTTGAAGAAGATCGAGCCGAATTGATCGTAACAATTTACTGAGTGAGTAGATTGGTAACCAGCTTCAACAGCAGAGCAAAGACGATAATGAACACCTTTAGAAGAATCTAAGCGACATCCCAGAGAAGAATGAAAACGGATCGGACAGCAAGAACTTAGAAATGGTCGTGATGTGCAAAATTTTGGATTAAAAGAAGATAACTTGAAAAAATGACCAGATTGGAGGCACGTTCGTCTTTCGTCACCGCAAAAAACAGGAAGCAAATTTTCAGGAAAAAATTGAGCGACATCTTTGAAGAACAATGAAAAAGAACAACTTTGATGACATCCTCATCTCCAAAAGCAGCAAACAAAGGAAATTTGCATCCACCGGTTGAACGACTTCTTATTAAAAGCCACTGGTCTAGTGAAGAAATTCTTCAATCTCGGATCGTAATTTAATAACAGTTCCAGTAACAATAATCACGGCGATACCAATCGCTTACAATCAAATCATCAGTTCCCTGACATCGATCCATCATCGAACCCGATCGATCAAGTAACGGTGATTTTTTTCACCCAAATACTGAATGATACCTACTTGGTAAATTTTTTTCCGCCGAATCGCTCAAACCTACGAATATATAATAATAACGAACGGCTCATCCGCGATTTCTTACAACGTTCCGCTACACTGGAATTGGAAATTATTATTATTGCTTTCGCATGGAATTACTAATACTACACGATATCAATGATCACACAGAACCGTTACGGTATGAATAATATTCGCGTATCCATGTGGGAACGGGTGTGAAAAATATTCCATTTGTGTAACGTGGGAGTGGGAGCTCGTTCAAATGATTGTTCATGGTCAGTGCTAGGTCTGGTGGTCTTGGCTTGATAGATAAAACAGAAGGCGAATTCCATTAAATTTGATTTAGCATAGTAGGAGAAAGATTAGGCATTTAGGTCCAGAATAACAAAGTAACAGTCACACTTACAAACTAAAATGGACCTTGTAACGTAAATTACTTGAGAATAAATCGACTGGGAAAAGCAGCATCCCCACCTCTTTCATCTAGAATTAGTAGCAACAGGGCCTTTTGACCATTTTTGGTCCAGTCGCAAAACAAGTTGACAAAAGGTTTACCTATTCATGCCACAATTTATGAGACTATTTCTCCATTCCCATACTGACGAAAATAAATTATTTTTTTCATAAACACTAGAAAATCCAGGTAGGAGAATCAAGTAAATCCACGATCTTATCAGCAACCTGCACCACTGCACCATGAACCCCCATGACCAAAACATCACCAAGTTCAGCAACGTCAAGTTCTTGGGGGAAAAATTGATCGGAAGAAGCCGTCCCTAGTCTAATCAGAACATCGCCATGAACCCCCATGTGCAAAACATTACCAAGTTCAGCAATGTCAAGTTCTTGAAGGGAAAATCGGTCGGAATAAGCCGTAACTGGTCTAACCAGAACATCACCATGAACCGCCATGACCAAAACATGATCAAGTTCAGCAATGTCAAGTTCTTGAGTGAAAAAATTGGTCGAAAGAAGCCGTAACTGTTTACATTACGAGTAGCAAGATTTGTCTTCAACACCACAACTTCCATACATCTTTTGGGCCTAAAAATTAAGATTCACATCTTAGAATGAAGCCTTGGAAAAGTCTCAATGGTCAGACCACTTATATGTGGTCTTATACAGAAATATGCAGAAAATTTGGGTAGCCGTTTGAAAGAAACATTACTAAGCACAACTATAGGTACGTCTCATCGTTCTGCTGCTGCCAGAGAAGAACTATATCCACAAAATGCTTCTCAAAACTATCGGCTGCTGAATGTATCAGGGATTTCGAACGATTTTCGGGAGGTATATTATTGCGATCTTCGGTTCAAAACCTATGATCGGGTTAGATGGTGATGGGCACCCATGTCCAGTCTTTTGTATGAGGGCGCACTCTGGTGTGTCCAAGATCAAATTTGGAGATAGCTGCACGACATGTAGGAAGAAAATGGGGATGTATCCAAGATGATCACAACCATGCCTTATTACGCGGTATCAACACTGTTTCGCCATGATTTTGGTTTTTATTATTGAACATGACAAGGCCCACAGGAATCAAACGTTTTTCAAGGAATTGATTCTGGGGATGGTTCATTCAGAAGATATAAAAAGGCCACTGTTAACACTATGCGGTTCTTCGTTCAATAGCAAAATTAGGAGGCTATTATAGAGAACAACTGTTATGGCATAGTTGCCCAAAAGGTAATAACGCAGTGTCCTCGAAGTAATTGAAGTAAATTCTTCTACATCCGAGATGGAAAAAAAAGCCTGGGTTCAACATTTTTTGACCAGTAATGTGAACAACAACACCAGGGAACGGCTGTTCAAGCCAAATTCTTTGGGAGATCATGATGGAGATGGTGACCTTTTCCAGAAGACATAAAAAGGCTTTTAAACTATGAAAATCTGAACTTACCAGAAAAACCGAAGTTGCCAGATTTTTTGTTTTCTCCTTTCATGGACTCATACTGCCATCCTCGGTGAGTTTTTCTTCTCACAAACTGAGAAGTCTTCGTAATATTCTTCTGGCACGGTTAAAAAACTTGAACCATGTCATTAAGGGTGAGCGTAGCTTAAACCTCGAGACGATTGTTGAAAACCCGATGAATTACGATTTGTACGGAGGTAAAGAGCTAAAGTTTCGCGTCTTCCACAATAAGCCGATATTCACCGGAGCGCGACCGCTCACATCCGTTCGTCGCTTTCCGGTCGTCGGTTACAGGGAATGAAGTCCGGAGAAGAGCACGTTCACATGATTCAAGAACAATGACTGATGCTTTAGGAAGATTTGCCTCTTCCATCTTTTATCAATAGTGCTTTTACTATAACGGCCTACAGTTAAATGAGTCATTTCGGTTTTTGGTCTGAAGATGGAAGCTCGGTATCTCCAAAATGTGTAATATAAGCTACATGAGAATCTCTTTCCCCAACATGGGAAAACCAAAATGGTCATTTCAATAACGATAGGTCCAAAATTTTTCAGCATCGCCCCATCTCGGCTGGATATTTGAGGATTGCGATTCAACCCGTTAATAAGGGGAGAGGTTTTTTGTCATAAGTGTCAAACGTCGAAACGTCATGTGTCAAGACGTCTCAAAAGAAAATGAGCGAAAAAAATGGAAATTTTACACAGGATGTTTCGAAAATTAGCGAAAAACTGTCAAAGTCACGTTGACGCGACAATACGCGATCGCGAAAACCACGCGAAAAAAGTGCGAAAAGCGTGAAAAATATTTTTTTTTCAGAAAAAATTTCAGGAACTTCAGGACAAAGAAAGCTACACTAAAATTAATGAAAACGTGTCTTGTAACGTACATAAATCCTCACCGAACCAGCGTCGTGTAAACTAACCATTTCACGCATAAACCCAGTAAGGGTATAATGACGGTCGGCCATGGGAAATGGGCAGACCACCGAGTTACACACAGACTCAGACTCGCATGGTCTTATTCTTTAATAATCATTTATTACAAACCATCACCATGGAGGATGGAGGTATCTGTATCATTAAACCGTTGCAGTGTGAACTTGAGCTGGTTATTAAATAACGTTACATTGAAAAATGAAAATGGAGAATTTGAAACGGTGAAATATATTGGTTGGTGTCAGGGGGTCAATGGGGTTAACCCCCTTCACTCTGACAGGTGTTACCCACGTTATTACGCAATGTCGGATAAAAAATACGATCGCGCTCGATGCATGTTACTAGGTTACAGGCAGGATGATGATTCATTAGCAGCATCCTTACGTAATTCAACTATGAAAATTGGATTGGATTTCATGCAGTAAGTAATTGTTCATATAAGCGTATGTCCTAATCCTAAACGTCTTGAAGTTAAAACTGCATTTGTTGAATAAAAAAAAAAGAAATTAATTTAATACCACCTTAGATCTTTTTGTAAGAAGGGCAGACGTCTGCAGACAAAATATTCCACAACGAAATGCCGCTCCCCAAACATGACAGCAGTGTATTAGAGAAGGTGTTATTTAAGAGATGTGGCAGAGTCCATAAGGATTAAGGTGCTCTGTAGAGTTCATAAGGTTTAAGATGCTCTATAGATTCCATAGTGCCTGTAGAGTCCATAAGGATTAAGGTGCTTTCTAGAGCCCATAAGGATTCAAGTTTTCTGTAGAGTCCATAAGGATTAACGTGCTTTCTAGAATCCATAAGTATTAGCCCATGAGGATTAAAGTGATCTCTAGAGTCCATAAAGATTAAGGTGCTTTCTAGAGTCCATAAGGATTAAAGTACTCTGTAGAGTCCATAAGGATTAAGGTGCTCTGTAGAGTCCATGAGGATTAAGGACAAACTGAGTATTATTTACGCGTCAAAATGTCTTGGAAAAATTAAACTGAACAACATTTTTGGTATCGAAATCCCAAATTATTAGGAGGCCTTGCAAAGGGGACAAGTAAACAAAAAACTGGCGCTTAAAAATGGTCTCGGAAAATTATTTGGGAATGGCGAGGACTATCGTCTGAGCAGCTTTCAACGAGATTGACATCGGTAGAGTAGATAGATAATAAATATAAAGAGAAAATAGCCTTGGTGCCATAACTGAGTCCAGAGGAACACCAAAATTGATCGTATGGAGACAAGAAGATGCAGGAATGTATGTCTTCAACTAGAGAGGAGATATTTCCTCTCTATCCGGAAAAACTCACTTGTCGTATGTTGCTTCAAACCTATCGGTTAAAGCGCTAGGGGACATTTATTTATTCAGGCCTGAGACATGAAAGAATTTTTTGAGCTTGTCTGGCCTTTAAGACAATTTCGGGCACTTTGTAGGAGATAGATGCAAATGAAGGTCGAAGAGCTGAGAGTAGACTGGCTAGTGAACCGTTTGACAAAATGTTCTGCTTCACCTTTTTCTTGCCAGAGGTTCTTGAACAAGGCTTTTCCTTTCTCTTCCCTCTGGTAAGGCAAAATTTCCATTATCAAAGGTGGTAAGGTGTTTTTATTGAAGCTTTGACTCAAGTGTTTGGTAAGGGGCCAGATTGGATAATAGAGCATTTTTTCCTTTGTGCGGTTGTTAGAGACTGGAAAGAAATGTCTCTATTTCTTTGGTAATGATGAGCTCCCTTGGTTTTGTCGATTTTTTGTTTTGCATCTGCTCGCGGAGCAATTTGTGGCTGTTTGAGTTTTGTCGCCACTTATGGAAAGAAAGACTCTTACGCAAAAGCTACCTTGCATTTTTTGCTGAACCAAGATTTATTGCTTGCGTGCTATTTTTCCGAAAAGAAGATCTAAGCTCCAATGCCAGAGAAGATGATGACTTCAGCAGCCTTCTTAGCCTAACGTTTGAGTGGCTATTTTGAATTAAGAATCCAAAATGTGACTTTTGAAGTTTTTCTCACTTAGCTGATTGGTAGTGCCAGATTTTCGGTGTTTAGGCACCTTTTTTTCCTTATTGGCATGTTGAGTTGAGATAAATTTGTGCTCTTCAGTTTAGAGGTGGAATGGTGCGGGGTTAATACGAGGTTTAATACCTCTTCCATATACTTACCAGAGATTTGTCTTTCTGAAGAATTATCCCAAAAATATCGCATTTTGATTATGGAAAAATAAGAATTCGTTAAAAAAAACTACAAAATCCCAATCAATTATCATTCCGGACACTCTGCAGAAATAACAACGTCATGCAGTAATGCCCCGTGGACGTTGAACCGTTTCCACGTTCACGCTGAGCTCTGCTTTTTGAATAATTTGTTCTCGCACTAAGCCGTTTTTTACAGTCACACCGCGACTTCCGTGCAATAAAACTCGTGTTTCAAATCGTCTTTTTCTGTCGCAAGGCACGTAGACTCATTGTTGAACTGCTTTTAAACGATACAATGTAGTTACGGCCATGTAGATTATGCCAGTTGACTGACTGTATCGGTTCTTTTGAAATTTGAAACGAGCCTTACCAGTACCACACGTCTCATTTTAGCTCCTCTGATGTGGGAGTAATAATAATAATAACAACACCCCTGTATGTATTTAGGCTGCGAATACTTCTACTCACGCTATTCTTGGTTTCAACAAGCAATTAAATCGTGAAATAATCGAGAGAACTGCCTCGAATACAAACTGCACCATCGAGCGATAAGGATAACGACATAAGCAGAGCAGCCCTTCAATCTTCAAGAACAGAGGCCTCTGCTAATAAACAAGATATGATTAAGAAAGGGTAGACCCTTCAATTCATCAAACAATACTAACCCTTTGAATGATCCCGTGAATTAGTTGCAGAGAAAAGGGAATAACATTATTAAGATTAGGGATGGGCGTTTGAAACGGAAGGAGAATTTCTCCATTTTCCAGGAAATAGGAAACTTCTATTATACAGAGTGTTAGGTTAGTAAAATACCAAACCTTTTTTAGTACTTTGAGTCCTTTTAGAGCGGATGGCAAAAAAGATACTGAAAGAAAATTTCTCCTTTATTGACAGCACAGCTGAGAGCTGGCAAAAAGCGCACGTCCAAGTGAAAGGGGAACCTTTTGCGCAAGTTTTTAGGGAAACCTTTACCAGGTGCACGATGTCCAAGACAAAAGATGAATGAAATCTGCCATAATGCCACTCGTGGTCATTTCGACACGAGTCTGCGGCAAACATTGGTGTTGCCAAGTGACAAAAAGTGGTGACAAGCTATCTGGATCTGGATGGTAACTGGAAGAAAGACCTTCAATCTACCACATCTCTAGAAACTCATGCTTTGGGGAGAGTTGAAGGAGTGGCAGAAATGTGGAAAAATTTTCCGGAAGGGGGGTGGAGGAGAGAAATAAAGATTCCCGCGGCCGAATGGAGTAAACGGTGAAGTTTTTTCACGATGTACAAGACAAAAAATGAAAGATATCCGTCATAACGCCACTCGTGGTCATTTCGACACGAGTCTGCGACAAAAATTAGTGGGGCCCAGTGACAAAAAGTGGTGCCAAGCTATCTGGGTCTTGATTGTTATGGAAGGAAGACCTTCAATCTACCACATCTCTAGACTCTAGAACGCATGCTTTGGAAAGAAATGGAGGAGTGGCAGAAATGTGGAAAAAAATTCCGGAAGGAGGGTGGGGAAGTGGAAAAAAAAGGGTTCACTATTCTCGCGGCCTAACGAAGCGAGGAGTGGAGTGTTTTCACGATGCCCAAGACAAAAGATGAATGGCACCTGTCATAATGCCACTCGTGGTCATTTCGCACGAGTCTGCGACAAAAATTGGTGGTGCCAAGTGACAAAAAGTGGTGCCAATCTATCTGGATCTGGATTGTTACTGGAAGGAAGACCTTCAAACTACCACATATCTAGAACCACGTTTTTGAGCCATTGTTTCTCTCTTTCTCTCCAGAAACTGTAGTGAAAAAAGACCCTTAAACGATGACGGATCAAAGAGAATTCTGGTAATGACATAAGAGAAAACTAAGCACTGGAATCTACCACTCTTGATCTGCCAATTAACAGGTGATGCCCAGAGCATCAGTTATGACAAAATTCGACCAGAAACCGAATTTTGACGATTTTTTTTGACAAGGGCACTGAAACATGTACTCTTTAAAATAAATTAATTTTTACGGAGAAACTCTTCATCTCGTATAGACAAGAAGAAGAGTCAGATACGAGAAAAGTAAAAAGTAGCACTTTTCCATTATTTCCATATCAGAGAGATGCATGAGATGATGAGAGGCAGCAGCAGAAGTTGGAGCGCAATGAATCACTCTCCGGAACTCTCGGACGGAACTGCACCGGCACTGGCTGCTTGCATGTTTCTATAGTATCTCCGTCTCTCTCTCGCACGTCATATCTTTTTACTTTATCAGATTCACTCTCTCTCGAGAATTTATTTCAAAGATTACTCCCTCGCAGAACGTGAGTCATGTCGTGGCTTACTTCGTGTATTCAGGTCGACGTGACGTCTTGTACACTCGTTTACCATTATAAAGATCAGAGAGTACAACACTACAACGATTTTATTTATTTTATTGCAGTTATGACGTGCTTGTTCTTATCTAATTCTTAAATCTTCTTGAGATACATCAGCCAATTGCTGTTTTTCTCTGTGTGAGAGAAAATTGCGGATAGGAGACATATCGAGGTGGGGACTAAGCTGCTTCCTCCAGATTAATCGGCTGTCAAACTGTAAAAAGACAAGATATGTGGCAAAAGATATTTGACATCTTCAAGCAGTAGGTTTGTTCGGTTGTTTTAGGAGATTGCTGGACTACTGCCACTTACTGAGGAGGACATATTCGAGAAAAATTCCTTGAGTATTCTTTCTGCAGCTATTTCTTTTCTTGTATGGTGGTGGGTCTGGTATGGGAACCATCAAACCTCCCTGACCTTTTTATGGAAGCCAGAAAATTCCATGAGAATATTCCTCTGATCTGAAGATGTCGAGACTAAGGCTACAGCGCCTATACCTCGCAGACACCTTTGTGGTGGTAGAAGTTTTGACCGTCGGTTCCAAATTTGGGACAATTATTAGGAAAAGGGTTACCTCCCAATAATTCTGTAAACCCTTTTATTGTTTGAGTTCAATGTAAGGGTCTGCATTCTCCAGAAGGCTGCAAAAGTTTTTTCCGGTTCCGAATTTTGCGCCGTGATCCGCCAGTTCGTTACCTAGCAGTTGTCTTCGTATCAGCCAATTTGTGGTCCTTGTAAGTAACATCCTGCTCCAAAAGTAACCGTTCTCATTTCTGACAGGGTAGTGAGTAAAAGTCCTGGATTAATGGTGTTGGTGAGTTGACCCTGTAAGAGTCCAGAAGAATTTCAGCGATTCTGGTCCCAGTTTTTACCGATTCTGGTCCCTGAGGTGGCTACCGCCCTCATATTCGGTAGTTAATAAACATCATTAGGTAGCTGGTTCTTTCTAGCCTTTCCTTTTATTAGAATTCTTTATTATTCTATCAAACAATTAGAGAGAATCAGAGTCTCTACGAGAGGACCAAACTAAAAGATCCTTTCTTTATGGCTTAATCCAAAATAATGGCTCGTTTCATAGATTTTTATATAAATTTGTCGCCTACTGTTAGTTTTCTATCAACCTGAGTGGGTACAGGGCTACAGGATACAGATCACCTGCCCTGATATGACACTCAACGGGAACGGATTTCCTGCCAGGGCCAGGAGAGCCAACCACCGTCGGGTATTTACACCTGGCTCGTTCCGGTTCAGTCCTAGCGCCCTTTTAGTGTTGAAACTATCGGTTTTTAGCCTCCAACTCCATGCACCGTGACGATAACGAAGTTTGAATCAGATAATTGAAACGACCTCTCCACCTCACCTATGCGCCTACCTATTACGAGTTATATTACAGCCAGCCAGTCCTACAAATCTCTCATCTCACGTTTTATCTATGGAAGCTATTTCCAGAAGATTGCGGGTATAAAGAAAAGATACCGTGCCTACGTCACTTAATCGTATATAATATGTTCAAATTCAAAATAGAGAGTATTTTTTTATTATTATATAAGCCGAATTTAGTTGCGGGAGTGATAAGATCGAACGTTTTAGCATCTCGTTCTCGTTGTTTTGCTCCAAGTGCCAGAGCACGAGCGATCTAGTCTTGCGGTTCTTTATTTTATAAACCAAGTACAATGGTGCCCCCAAGGTATGGCCATCGCAATCTTGTATAAAATAGAAAGCAAAACGACTATCGCCGGCTCATGACTCGTGCTGAATGTACAGTGCTTTACATTTAAATGAAACGACTCGACCTCCTTCCATAAATCCCCGTTCAAGCTCTTGGACTGGATCGAAATAAATTCGCAGATAAATATCAAAATAAACAATAATTTACATTCACACACGAGATATTATTCGAATATTCTTCTAGTGGTAAAGATTAATATGAAGAAGGGTTTCTGAAAGTTGAATTTTAGTCCTTCTTGTTCAAATAATTTGGTTCCGTTTGATGAAAAATATCATCAAAATTTCGGTTCGGGGTGAAGAAATAAAAGCTCGACCAAAATGAAAAATATTGAAGAAGAGTTACGATTTTTTTTTGAGATCAGACTATTGGAGCAGATGCGGGCTAAAAACGATAAAACTTTGTTTTTCTAGAAATATTTCTTTAAAAAAGAAAAAAATTAAAATTCGATGCTTGCAGTAATTGTTTTAACAAAATTATTACAATGATATTTATTTTCTTCATAATTACGTATGCTTTTTTAAATTTGGAATTATGTTTGAATTATTTCTATTATTTTCTTATAAATAAAAAAACAGGAAATTTCTTTATATAAATTTGAAAATTTAACACTTTTTGCACTTCATCTAACGTTCTAACGTAAAAAGGAAATAAATTTCCATGAAAAAATAGCCAACAAAGCTTGACAGCAAAAAATAAAAATTCCCCCCCCCCCCCCCCCCCCCCTATCTTTTACGTCACTGGTTTTATTGCGAATAAGCAAACGTTATTAAGTAGCCCGTTCATTTTAGAGCAAAAAAGTATTATTTAATTTTTTTCGTACGGCGGCCCATTTTTGAGATATTTGAAGTTTCGTCGGACAATGTCACTATAATAATCATTAAGAATAATCAATTATTTTCAATGTAAATAGCCCAACAATATTTTAGAAAACTTAAAATATCTCAAAAACGGAGGGCCGTATGAAAAAAATTAAAGAATCTTTTTTTGTTCTAAAATGCATGGTCATGCTGAATAACTATTTTGCAGTGACAAAAAAGTCATTGGCGTAAAAGATAGAGAGGGAAAAGGGGCGCCAACCATTAATATCTACGCCACTGGAAAACATCAATAAAACCTGAAATAGTCAAATTAAAGATCTTATTTTGTTTATTGTTCATGCCAAGTTTAACCAAATTCGGTTTAAATTTACACGAGTTATACCTATCTAAGTTATAACCAAAAATTGTTCAATTTTTTTTTTTTAAATTTTGACACCCTGTATTTTTTAAATGAAACGTAATTTTAAGATGAATTTTTTTCATGAGATGAACCAGAACTACCCCTTTAAATTAGGGCCTCTATCACTGAAACACCCTGTAGAAATAAGTGAAAAAAAGTGTACTTTGAATAAGATAAAGCTGTTCGTCATAGTCGAAAAAAAATCAAAATCAAAAAATCGCAAAAATAAAATTCAAAATAAAACAAAATTGATGACTTGCCAAAAAACAAGAAAAGATTTGACAGCAATATGTTTTTTTTTTTTTAAATCCGCACCCCTTCAGTTTCAAAGGCTATTAATTTTATTTTTCCCGAGGTTTCGTGCAAGTAGAAAATGCTCTCTCTAGACTCTAGAGAGAAGATTTATTGTGGATTTTGTTGGTTGTTGGTTAGTTAGGCTATGTGGCTGGTGCTGAGCGTGGTCGATGTTTACCCTGTCACGTTTAATAATAATTGACTTCTTTAACTTACCAGGCCTTTTCACCCTTTTTACTGTTAATAGGACACACTCGAGGACATACCTGAAACAAAAAAATTGTTCAATTTTTATTCATTTTATTTTTATTTTCAACAATTAAATTCTAGTTGACCTGGATATACAATTCACATATACTAGAAAGAATAAAATAATTTAAATGTACATAAAGCTTTTAGTAGGTACCTAAATAAAATGATAAAATTATTGCGGCATGATTGTTCTCATTGCAGATCGTGCTGCCATCTAGTGGCGAATAATCAAACCTCCTCCGCCTTTGAGCTAGCAAGCGCGCGCGCCGCGCTCTACAATGTCGGTAATATTAGTTAACTGTAAAATACCATCGTTACAGTTCTGCGTTTGTTATTAAATCGTTTTCTCTGACTTCACTACAACTTTTAGGAACTGCTCCACCTAATTAAAGCAAAGAAAATCAAAATTATCTACGTAATTTTTTTTTGTATTACAAACAAACGGCAAGTTATACATTTTTCACAAAAAGGGATCTTCCCCGCCTAGTTACTTTGTTCCAATGGTTTATAAGAGATGGCGCCACCGATTCTAAATTAAAATTAATGGAAACCAGCGGTTATTTTGAATGTTTAATGAACTTTACAATAATAATTGGAAAACAAATTAATGTAAATAAATTGTGTCATGTTCATTTGAAGTTGATTTTATTGCCTAACAAAAGGATGCAAAAATATCTCTCTCAACTTTATAATACTCAAATGTACAATCAATAAAGTTTCACGTTTCAAATTATGGTTTTAAGGGTGAATTTAAAATACATATAGGGCCAAACAGATATTTATATCAAAAGTTTAACAAGTGAAAATAAATGTCATCACGATTTATTCGTAAATAAAGACATAACTCTAGTAAGCAGTAGAAAAAAAAAAATGGGAAAATTTAATAACACTGCCGGGTTTTTTTTGCGATAGTATTTTTTATGTTATTGAGTACATTCAAAAATAATTTTGAATACAATTTTAAGGGTTATCAGATCATCCACATCTCCATTTTTTAAAGCCCTTCATTTTTAAAAGTTGAAGGATTAAATGGCTCAGGTTAGATTATCCTGACAATAAAATTTAAACTTCTAACGTTGATATCTCGGTTGTTTTTTATCCTACAGAAATAAGAGAAAAATCAAAATTTTTGCTAATAAAAAACCTAAATTTTTGTTCTCCGCTATTTTTTACGTACTTTTAGTAGTTTTAGAGTTATTATGAAAAAAAAAAAAAGGAGACATTTTTTGAGAACTTTGATAAATTATTTAAATCGTTCTTTTTTCAAAAAAAGCATTCTAAACCGGTCAAAGTTTTTGAGCTCATTACTTGCACTAAAACAAAGTAAATTCTACCGGGATTACTAATTTTAATTTTGGTGAAAATGATGCAAGTTTTATTTCTCAATTTTTCTTAAAAAAAAAGAGAGTTCAGTCTTATTTTCATCATCATAACTCGGTTAGTTTTAATGCAATCTACTCCATCCAGGGCTTATTTGAAAGCTCCTTCCAAGTGCTTTGAAAAGTGTTCTAATGTATTTTCCCAAAAATGTATCAGTATTCCGTTATTTAACCTCAAATACTTGTTCGAGTACTCAAAAAAAAAAAAAAAAAAAAAAAACTAGGTATACCTTTAGCATAGCTAGTTAAAAGTCGATTTGGATTCAACCTAAAATGTTCATAAGAAAATCAATCTCTTTGTTTTTTTATTAGCTTTAATTTTGGTAAGAACAATTTTTTTCAAAAAACGTATAGTTTTCAAGTTATTTACCACAACAAACAGTTTGAAAACATCCCCCGAGAAAGGGTGGCATCCACCCCCCATAAAAGCGCACTTTATGTCACTTTTGTTACTTAAGGCAACCTCTAAACTACTTATACCATAATTTTCACGCATCGTGAATTCATAAATCCACCCCCCTCTTATTATTTCAAAATTAGAGTATCTATTCAACCGACAAGAAAAACAGAAGCAACCCCTTCATGCGTCGCTAATAAAAATAATCCCGCAAATGAAGATTGATTGATTGACGGAGCTTCAGCTTCAATTTAAACCAATCAAACTATTTTTAACATCCCACCAGATGATGCTGACGAGGACGAGGAAACTAATCGTTCCCCTTTGTGTTCGTGTCGCTTATATGTGTTTACGTGATGCATTTAACCGTCCAATCTACCCTAATTAGCTCTGTTTGTGTTCAAATAGGACATAATATAAGCTGCGCGATTATACGGGGAGCGATGATGTTGCATTATTTAGGTTTATGTATCAATCAATCTGGATTTACGATTCAACATTAAAGAAATAGAAATAGAAATAGACCGGGTGCCGGCCGGAGAGGTGGGAAATGAAATAAGGATACAATTGAGAATTTGATAGGGCGGCCAGGATCATAAAATTGGAGATTTTACGATGATGTAATGTAAGTAGTACTGTATTTGATTTTTTTAGTTTAATTAAGTTTCTTGTAAATATTAAATAAATACAGGAATTCAGAAATTAGGAATGGAAAATCCGGCTCGACGGACCAAACGAACAAGATGAAGCTAGGGCCAATTTATAGGAATTCAATCATCTATTCTGCCGGAATTCCTGGAAAATTCAAATCAAACGACACACGCATAGCTGCCAGTAGTTCCTGTTGTGTGTAGTGTGTAGTACTTTTTGTGCATGTAGTCTATTCAAAGAACAAGTGTGGAATGCTAGTTGTAAAAGAGAACCGATAGTGGAAGAGTCTGAAATGGTGAATAACAAAAGGAAGGATAGTCATTCTAGAGAGAACAAATTGTGGGAGTATGGAAGTGACAAGTGAAGTGAATTGAGACTATTATAATTTTGTAAAAATAATAAAAACTCGTTTTAAATATTTTTTCTTCAAGATTTAGAATTAATTAATTAAACATTATGACAGAGACAAGGGATGAAATGGTTATTTCGTCCTCTCCAGCACGGAGCTGTTAACATTTCCCATTTCCTGTACATTTTTGATTAAGCGTTGTTTTAATATCAGATGAAATTTTCTCGCGGAAAGGCCAAATTAAGATAAATGAGAATGCACGCTTCTGACTAGCCTGGATAATTATTATCTCCAGTGTTTTACTGTTTTACCGGTTTCCGTTATAAGGCTCACCGTGAAATTAATTTCGGACGAAAATAATGAAGCCTGATGCAGACGTGGCCCAGTTATCATTTCAGACAGCTGTCATTCATTATGGTGGACGTAGCGCGGCTTTGCCGGTCATCCAATTCTTCAGTGCATCACCGATTTAAATGCCTCGCTGAGGTCGTTTTTAATTTAACCTTTAAAATTGCCAAAAGCTGTTCTATAATAATTTGGAATTTTTAATTGATACTTATAAATCCATTTTCCAGCGATTGCCAAGATGCCGGAAGAATTTCTCGCTCATGATCATGACGTAATCTCTACAACAACCAGCTTGTTGAAAATGTCGATTCTACAGTAATCGTGGATGACGTGATCGTCGAGAAAATCGCCAGAGATGGGCGCGAACGCGAGGAGTGGAAGCATCGCTTGCGCAGACGTAATCGCTGAAGATGTCTACCGCAGTTGTAGACATTTCTATTAGTGTAATTGTTTTGTATAGTAACTGATTTTTTGCCCCATCAGCGGGAATCAGGCAATGTTGCCACGCATTTTCGCGAATGTATATGAATACAATAATTAAAAAAAAAAGAGTCATAAATTTAACCGATTCTAATTTTCAAGCTAATAAAGAGAATGGCAACATAGTTAGTAGCCAGAGGATCCTCAACAGCTGAAAACATAAACTGAGAAGTCCATTTAGAGGCTTTAAAACATGGCAGTGATGTTTGCATGACCGTAAAGTCTTTACTTAAGAATAAGATACTCAAATATGCTGTTTTACTGCACGTGAAATTAACTTTAAAAGTTTATTACCTACAAGAGTTTTTTATTGCTTGTGTGCTAGAAAAATCTAGTTTATAGTTTTCAGCGTATACTAAAAGAGTAGAGCAAACACTTAATTTATTATTAAGGCCACTCGCCAGCACAACATCAAACTAATGGTTTTCAAATTTTTCTCTTCGAGCTTTGAGCTTTTGTATCAGCTCATGAGTCTTGACTCAGCTTATCCTTTCGTTTTGGAAAACCGATGACAAGAGGACCCCCTTGAATGAAGCAGACTATGAAAGGGAGTGTAAACAAAGCCGACTACTCGTAGTAACGAGTACCCTTGTATGTACTTAGATCTAATTAAAGAGAGTATGTGTAGGGGTTAATTCTTCTTGCTGCCTCTTGTTATAAATTCTTATAAGGGAATCAAATTTCAATTCCCTCAAGCATTGCATAAGCTTAGTTTGTTCCTTCATTGCGTACAGAATATAAAAAAAAATCCCCAGTTGCAGGAATATTCAAAATTCATGCAATTTTGTTAGAGCAAGAAAACCATCAAAAAGAGTGGAAGCCAAGCACAATTTTTAAGTAATTAATTCAATCAGCACAAGGGAAATTTCTGTTAGAGGTCGTATTTTGACGAAAGGAATATAGATCACATCCTAATTTTCCGGTTGATTTTCATAGAGCAAGAAAACCATAAGAAGGAGTTACAATTATTTTACCCAATCAACTCATAATTGAAGCTTCTTTCAGAGCAGACACTTTTAGAAAGGGATTGTCAGTAATATCACTAATAGCTTGACTCTGTGTAATTTTCTTAGAGCAAGAAAACCATAAAAAAGAGTGGGAGGAAAGCACAATTTTTAAGTGATTAATTCAATCAGTACAAGGGAAATTTCTGTTAGAGGTCTTATTTTGACAAAGGGAATATAGATCACATCCTAATTTTCCGGTTGATTTTCATAGAGCAAGAAAACCGTCAAAAGGAGTTGCAATTACTTTACCCAATCAACTCATAATTTAAGCTTTTTTCAGGGCAGACCCTTTTAGAAAGGGATTTTCAGTAATATCACTAATAGCTTGACTCTATGTAATTTTCTCAGAGCAAGAAAACCATCAAAAAAAGGTGGGAGTAAAGCATAATTTTTAAGTAATTAATTCAATCAGTACATGGGAAATCTCGGTTAGAGGTCGTATTTTGACGAAGGGAATATAGATCACATCCTAATTTTCCGGTTGATTTTCATAGAGCAAGAAACCCATAAAAAGGAGTTGCAATTATTTTACCCAATCAACTCATAATTGAAGCTTCTCTTTCAGAGCAGACACTTTTAGAAAGGGATTGTCAGTAATATCACTAATAGCTTGACTCTGTGTAATTTTCTTAGAGCAAGAAAACCATCAAAAAGGGTGGGAGTAAAGCATAATTTTTAAGTAATTATAATTAATTCAATCAGTACAAGGGAAATTTCTGTTAGAGGTCGTATTTTGACGAAGGGAATATAGATCACATCCTAATTTTCCGGTTGATTTTCATAGAGCAAGAAAACCATCAAAAGAAGTTGCAATTATTTTACCCAATCAACTCATAATTGAAGCTTCTTTCAGAGCAGACACTTTTAGAAAGGGATTGTCAGTAATATCGCTAATAGCTTGACTCTGTGTAATTTTCTTAGAGCAAGAAAACCATCAAAAAGGGTGGGAGTAAAGCACAATTTTTAAGTGATTAATTCAATCAGTACAAGGGAAATCTCTGTTAGAGGTCGTATTTTGACGAAGGGAATATAGATCACATCCTAATTTTCAGGTTGATTTTCATAGAGCAAGAAAACCATCAAAAGGAGTTGCAATTATTTTACCCAATCAACTCATAATTGAAGCTTCTTTCAGGGCAGACCCTTTTAGAATGGGATTGTCAGTAATATCGTTAATAGCTTGACTCTGTGTAATTTTCTTAGAGCAAGAAAACCATCAAAAAGAGTGGAAGCCAAGCACAATTTTTAATTGATTAATTCAATCAGTACAAGGGAAATTTCTGTTAAGGTCGTATTTTTACGAAGGGAATATAGATCACATCCTAATTTTCCGGTTGATTTTCATAGAGCAAGAAAACCATCAAAAGGAGTTGCAATTATTTTACCCAATCAACTCATAATTGAAGCTTCTTTCAGAGAAGACCCTTTTAGAAGGGGATTTTCAGTAATATCGCTAATAGCTTGACTCTGTGTAATTTTCTTAGAGCAAGAAAACCATCAAAAAGAGTGGAAGCCAAGCACAATTTTTAAGTAATTAATTGAATCAGTACAAGGGAAATTTCTGTTAGAGGTCGTATTTTGACGAAGGGAATATAGATCACATCCTAATTTTTTGGTTGATTTTCATAGAGCAAGAAAACCATCAAAAGGAGTTGCAATTCTTTTACCCAATCAACTCATAATTGAAGCTTTTTTCGGGCAGACCCTTTTAGAGAGGGATTGTCAGTAATATCACTAATAGCTTGACTCTGTGTAATTTTCTTAGAGCAAGAAAACCATCATAAAGAGTGTAAGCAAAGCACAATTTTCAAGTGATTAATTCAATCAGTTCAAGTGAAATTTCTATAAGAGGTCTTATTTTGACAAAAGGAATATAGATCTCATCCTAATTTTCCGGTTGATTTTCATAGAGCAAGAAAACCATCAAAAGGAGTTGCAATTATTTTACCCAATCAACTCATAATTGAAGCTTCTTTCAGGGCAGACCCTTTTAGAATGGGATTGTCAGTAATATCGTTAATAGCTTGACTCTGTGTAGTTTTCTTAGAGCAAGAAAACCATCAAAAAGAGTGGAAGCCAAGCACAATTTTTAAGTAATTAATTGAATCAGTACAAGGGAAATTTCTGTTAGAGGTCGTATTTTGACGAAGGGAATATAGATCACATCCTAATTTTTTGGTTGATTTTCATAGAGCAAGAAAACCATCAAAAAGAGTTGCAATTATTTTACCCAATCAACTCATAATTGAAGCTTCTTTCAGAGCAGACCCTTTTAGAAAGGGATTTTCAGTAATATCGCTAATAGCTTGACTCTGTGTAATTTTCTTAGAGCAAGAATACCATCAAAAAGAGTGGGAGTAAAGCACTGAGAATACCGAGAGGAAAAATATTTTTCCTCTCAGAGCAAGTAAACCATAGGGAACATAGGTAAATAGACATTGTTTTTGTAGCTCCCTTTAATGAAAAATACAGTCTGTCACTTTTTGGCGTTAATTCTCCCTTTTGCATAATACTTTTTTTCCTGGAGCTTTGCAAATTGCCATCGTGGACTTTTTACGCAATAACGAAAAGCGAGATTGCTTCTTTGAAGGCATTGAACTATTTCAAGCTCTATTCCTCGTCCTCCTAGGTTAAGGTGCTCATATTAAAAAAAAATACAAAAACTATTCACGGATCTCAAGACAGGGGATAAAAAATTTAAGTAGGTTCCAAGAGCTCCTAGTCTCTATAGAAGTAGCTTTATTTTCATGTGATTATTAAGAGATTGAGGTCTCTCGGGACTGCCGGTACCGGCCTCAGAGTAGGCTGATGATCCACAAATTACCACCTCGATTTATCATTCATTTTATTCCAACCGCAACAACAATGATTGGCTTCGCTATCGTTTGAAGAAACGTGGTTTTTTTTCTCGACAGTTTTGTTTGTACAAACCTACTTTTCTAGTTTGCTTTGCTGTGTTGTTAATGAAACTGAAAGTCTTGTTCGAGTCCCCACGCAAGCAACAAGCAACAAGCAAGACTCGTACGTGTGCGTTCCGCTGATCTGATGCGAGATTAATATAGATTTAGGTAATTTCAGCTCCAGCGAAAGGTATACATACAAAGAAACGAAGATTGCCTTCTAAGGAGAGAAATCGTTATTACTACCTTCAACAACACTTGATTACAACTCAATTGACTTTGAACTGCAATAATAAATAAATAATTATCCTCCTTATTATTATCACTCTTGAAATTTAAATTTCGTGTGCTCGTTGTGTAATTGTTTGTCGTTATTGAAAAGATTTTCTCATAATTATTTTTGCCTCGCTCGAATCGTGCTTTTTGAATTGAAAGTTCAACTTGAAAGAGTCCATTTATGTGCTACGGGTGAGTCGAGTATCGTCGTGTTGGGTCTTCACTTGTCACTAAACACCAATTTTATTATCTCCGATGACTTTTACATGTTTAATTTATGCTCTAAGCGTTCATTAAACGAAAGGAAACTAACAGTAACAGCACGTTAAAATGAAACAAATATCCTGATGATATAAAATTACTCCTTCACAAATTCACACGAAATGTTGACATCTTCGACTTAAGGTGACGTCATAAGCTTCATACTTTTTAAAATGGTTTCCTTGCTCTAGGGGCAGAACTGATTTGTACCTTTTTTCGCAATTTTACAAGTGGAATGTAACTTCAACATGCTAACCATGCTTGCTCCCTTTGTCATTATTATTAGTTCTCTGAATAAAGCTTCATACTTTTTAAAACGGTTTTCTTGCTCTGGGGGCAGAACTGATTTGTACGTTTTTTCGCAATTTTTTACAAGTGGAATGTAACTTTGAAATGCTAACCATGCTCCATTTGTCAGTATTATTGGTTCTCTGAACGAAGCTTCATACTTTTTAAAACGGTTTTCTTGCTCTGGGGGCAGAACTGATTTGTACGTTTTTTCGCAATTTTTTACCAGTGGAATGTAACTTCGAAATGCTAACCATGCTCCCTTTGTCATTATTATTAGCTCTCTGAATGGAGCTTCATACTTTTTAAAACGGTTTTCTTGCTCTGGGGGCAGAACTAATTTGTACCCCTTTTCGCAATTTTTTACCAGTGGAATGTAACTTCGAAATGCTAACCATGCTCCCTTTGTCATTATTATTAGCTCTCTGAATGGAGCTTCATACTTTTTAAAACGGTTTTCTTGCTCTGGGGGCAGAACTGATTTGTACGTTTTTTCGCAATTTTTTACCAGTGGAATGTAACTTCGAAATGCTAACCATGCTCCATTTGTCAGTATTATTAGTTCTCTGAACGAAGCTTCATACTTTTTAAAACGGGTTTCTTGCTCTGGGGGCAGAACTGATTTGTACGTTTTTTCGCAATTTTTTACAAGTGGAATGTAACTTTGAAATGCTAACCATGCTCCATTTGTCAGTATTATTAGTTCTCTGAACGAAGCTTCATACTTTTTAAAACGGGTTTCTTGCTCTGGGGGCAGAACTGATTTGTACCCCTTTTCGCAATTTTTTACCAGTGGAATGTAACTTCGAAATGCTAACCATGCTCCCTTTGTCATTATTATTAGCTCTCTGAATGGAGCTTCATACTTTTTAAAACGGTTTTCTTGCTCTGGGGGCAGAACTAATTTGTACCCCTTTTCGCAATTTTTTACCAGTGGAATGTAACTTCGAAATGCTAACCATGCTCCCTTTGTCATTATTATTAGCTCTCTGAATGGAGCTTCATACTTTTTAAAACGGTTTTCTTGCTCTGGGGGCAGAACTGATTTGTACGTTTTTTCGCAATTTTTTACCAGTGGAATGTAACTTCGAAATGCTAACCATGCTCCATTTGTCAGTATTATTAGTTCTCTGAACGAAGCTTCATACTTTTTAAAACGGTTTTCTTGCTCTGGGGGCAGAACTGATTTGTACGTTTTTTCGCAATTAAATAACAAGTGGAATGTGTAAAAGTTTCAAAACAATAGAAATCACTTTCTTGACTCAATCCTGCTGACACTCCCTTTGTTTATATACTCGCTCTGAGTGAAGTTGCAAATGCAAATTGATTAGAATTACTCACACTACCTTTTATGGTTTTCTTGTACCGAAGAGGAAACGATTTACTTCAAATTTTTCTTTGAGTAATAGTAATAGAATACGCAGAGCATATACTCGGTTAGAGGGAGACGGGAAGAATTTTAAAAATAAGAAACTTAATGAATAAAAGGCTTATTAGACTCTGAGTTTTCTTGCTCTAAAGAAAAAATTCTCCTTTTCCTTATGTGAAAAGGTTGGATACTTTTTTTACACCCTTCGCACCAGTTTTGGATTTCAAGGTCAAATTTTCCATTTTATTTTGAGAAAATTAGGTAACTACTACTCAAAATCACCCTTTCTCATTCTACTTTGTCAGACTTGAGTTTAAACAGATATTAAAGCCTCTTCAGCTAAAATAAAATAACTGAAAACAATTTTGTTCCATTCTAGCTCTAGGAAAAAACACCCAATCTGACAACTCTGTCTATACTATTCAGATGTATACGCAAAATTTTGAGTCGTTATAAAAAATCGACTTCGTGTGAACCCAGCTTCAAGTAAAAAACTCCTCGCGTGTTTTTATCGACAAGCGCAAGTGACGCAGACAAACTCTTTGTTAAATTCCTCTCTAACGCTTTTCATACAGAATGATTGATTATCCTTTTTTGATTGCTTTATTTCTAAGATCGCACCAAACGGTGTTAATTAATTCGCCTTCGAGCGTCGGCTCAAATTGCTTTTCTATTTGTAATGATTCCTCTAAATCTACCTGACAGAAGGCGAGGTCGGGGAAATATTCGAAAGAATAAAATCCTACACTCGGTTCAGAGCAAATATGCGATAGAAAGGAGTGTCGTTTTTGTTTAATTGGTGTTTGTTGTATACCTTCTTCCAAACAAGTTCATATAAGAAACCACCAGCAGCATCATGCCTACCCCCAGAGCAAGAAAGCCATAAGGGGAGTATGAACATAATTCTTAAATTAATTACCTATTTAGTTGTATCTCATATTACCATGATCAATTTTTCGTGAAATAAAGTCTCGCAGAGTAAGAAAACCATAGAGGGAGTGGATAAATAATTAATCATCTTCTTCTTAATTAATTATATACCCACAATCATTTTTTACCCAGCATGCATACTTTGCAGAGACATCCATTTTGGGACAGAAAGCGTCCTTGATCAAGAAAAGGAAGTGTGAAAGCAAATCGTTTCATTGCTGTTCCCTTTAATCCAGTTTATAGTTTATTTATTTTCAAAACAAAAATAAAATTCGCCAGACTCTGAGAAAGTACAACCAGAGTCAGTCTTCATTAATTTTTTCTACTTAACAGAATAAATGCGTAAAATGATGTCAATAATAATTAGAGCAAGAAAACCATAAGGGGAATGTTACTACAATTAACTAATGCGAGAAGAAACAATATAGCATTTTAGTTCTCGCAATACCAGTACCTTTACTTTTCTTTAAAACACAGAGCAAGTAAAGTTTTTGAAGAGAAGATCGTTTGTAACCAAACGGGCATCGCTTTAAAAATCCCTCACATTCTCTGGGTCATAAACAGGCTCGTTTCGAACTGAATTGAGGCCCGAGTTTGTCACTTTTATCGATTTTCGAACCGAGTTCGTTCGAATCGATTGACCGCCGAGCTGATTTTCATATAAATTAATTGCCCGTCGTTTGTCCATTTAACGCTCCGGTAATTCGGGCGACGGTCGAGCGCTCGCCACGAGAAGCGCTTTTACATAATGATGTACAGGGTGATTAGCGAATAAAGACTGCCAATCCATGAAGTCACATGAATATTCAATGAGAGGATGCTGAGTCGATTCGAAACGAATCGGCCGTTTTTAATCCTAGAATTGTCTTATTTATTTCCTTGTATTAATGTGTAAACGGCGTAAAGTGTGCAGTGCGATGCGAGATGCCACGCAGTGGCACAGTTGAAGCATTGAAACTCCTGCAACTTTGTATTGTATGTAATTTGTAACCTTAATAATTTGTATTGCTTGTTCGTTTTATAGTTATGTTTACCAATGTTTATGTTATTTGATTCTTAATTTAATTCTATCTTCTTCTTGTATGTCTTTTTTGATAAGAATGGTTGAAAAACAATTTTATATCACAACTTTGTTGCATATTCAATACAGGCAGCTGCATTCTTGCTACGCTACTGCAGCCATATTTATTCCTCTCCTATTGTCAATAAAATGATTTTTTGAAACTTTTTGAATAAATATAAGAATCACGAATCCTTCAGCAGCAGCTGTGTCAATCTCTTTAGGACTCAATTCTCGCTTCATTTTTAAGCATTAATTTCTCTCCCCACAAAAGACAGAACCTCGCGTGTCCATTCAGTGGTTACGACGCGGTAAATTTGATAATCGTGACGATAATTAAAGGGATCATCGTTGATTGCTATCTTTTAATAAAGGTTCAACCCACGGCTGTTTCATTGACTAGGTACTGGCATCTCTAAATATAGAGTGGCTGTATGCATGCATGTAGGTACATTATACAAACTTAGCGGCCACGTTCACTGAACTAAATAGAAACAAAAAGGAATTGCTCCCATTCATAAAAAGCGCTGCTAGTAACGAAAATAGTAATTTCTGCGATAATTGAAGTAACCAGTTGAGCAATCAAGGTCGTCTTACTTGTATAACGGTCGAAAATAACTAGGTGGCGCGGACATTATTATCCACCTAGAACATGCAATATTGTCTCGTTTTGTTCTTGCTAAGGTCGAATTTTTTTTCTTTATGGAGCGACGAGGCACTCCTTTGACACGCCATCATGTCGAGTGTCGATACAGAGGCGCGCGTTTCGATTTCTTCTTCAAAAGTTATCTTTTTGGCTACATCATTTTGACGAAAACACTTGACAACTCTGAACTTTTTTTTTTGGAACTGAGAAAAATTATTATTTACTATCTGGAAACATGGCAGACACGAAGACTAAAACTTAGTTAAGAAGAAAAATAATTGAAATAAAATCCTTGAATTTAGGGAAAAAAATCAATTGACAACCCTGTTCATAATCTTCTTTCCGAATAAAACTCTTTAGGTACTTCTACCTGATGTGCAATAGAAATTGTAACGCATTTACCGTTGAATGAAAGCTTCGTCTATCAAGTTAATAATTTCAGACTCAATTAATTATTTATTATAAAAATTTTTGCTTATTTACACACTAAACATTAGTTGCTGATTTAATTATTTATTTACACTTAACACTAGGTATTTACTTATCTATACACAAAGTGCTAGGTAATATTTATTCCAGAACACATTTAATGACAGTACAATAATTTATATTCAGTATTTATCTTGTATTTACGCAATGCTTCATTAACTAGAGACTGACTTACTTTCGCAATCGCTTTTTATATCCTATACAATCTGCAGTAATGGAGAGGGTAGAATTTATCTCAAACGTAATTCTCGAACCACGCGTCATTATTACGTGAATTAACATATTTCTAGAATTCCTAGAACTTTAAATTTAATACCATTGTTAACTCGTACGGTTCTGGGGAATTGTGACGACTCGGCGTTGCTGTTTAAGTCCACAGGCTGTGGCATGAAGTTTTCCCGTAACAATGTCTTCAAATTTAGGGAAAGAGGCATTATTTAACTACAATGTTAAATATTTTACTATTAGGAGGTGCTAAAACCCAAAATTTACAACACTGAATACTTATTCTCATTTTTTAAGGAAAATATTGTAAAGTTGGCAACACTGTATAAAAAAGTAGTTTACAACTATTTAGATTTCTTTTCTCGTCTAGTTCTCTTCAAAAAGTCTGATTTTTCTCTCTAAAAAATTAATTTTTGTATAATAAACACACATATTAACGGTTAATATTCTCACATTTAAGGAAAATATTGTAAATGTGGCAACACTGTATCAAAAAAGTAGTTAGCAGCTATTTAGATTATTTTTACGTCTAGTTCTCTTCAAAAAGTCCATTTTTCTCTCAGAAAAAGCCCATTTTTGTATATTAAAAGTACATATCAACGGTTATTATTCTCACATTTAAGGAAAATATTGTAAATATGGCAACGCTGTATGAAAAAAAGTAGTTAGCAGCTATTTAGATTTATTTTCACGTCTAGTTCTCTTCGAAGTCTGATTTTTTTCTCAGAAAAAGTCAATTTTTGCATAATAAACGCACATTTTAACGGTTAATATTCTCACATTTAAGGAAAATATTGTAAAGATGGCAACACTGTATCAAAAAAAAAGTAATTAACATCTATTTAGATTTATTTTCTCGTCTAGTTCTCTTCAAAAAGTCTAATTTTTCTCTCAGAAAAAGTCCATTTTTGTATATCAAACGTATATATTAACGGTTAATATTCTCAATTTAAGGAACATATTGTAAAGATGGCAACACTGTATAAAAAAAAAGTGATTAACAGCTAATTAGATTTATTTTCTCGTCTAGTTCTCTTCGAAAAGTCTGATTTTTCTCTCAGAAAAAGTCAATTTTTGCATAATAAACGGACATTTTAACGGTTAATATTCTCACTTAAGGAACATAATATTGTAAAGATGGCAACACTGTATCAAAGAAAGGTAGATAAAAGCTGTTTAGAAAAATTTAAGAAATATCCTTAAATTTAGGGAAAATGCAAGACTTCACATTATCCCAAGCAAAATTATGAATTTACTATTTGGACCGAGTTTTTCATCATCAATAGAAGCTTTTCCTAAATTGACAACGCTGTGTATATTGACGAAAACAGGTAATACTTTTTTCTTGTTGCTGATTTGAGTTTAAGAATGACGCAGGTTCTACATGCCGGTGTGGAATAAAAAATTACACACGGGTATTAGCCACTGACAGTCCAGCATCTTCATTAAGTAAACGAATAGCGGCCCCAGGTCGTTACTAATAAAATTAAGTCAACCGAGCATGTGTAGAGTAAGTGGAGATCACGATCACGAAGCTTCTCGTATTGTGACAGTTTTTCGTGATGGTGTGCTTAAACAGGAACGTTACCACTTCAAAAATTACTTCATAATATAAGAGAGAATCGTTACTGCTACTAATAATAAGCGTTACTACTATAAAGTAATAATAACTTTGAAGTCACATTTTCATTTTAGTAACGTAGATATTCGCAGTTTCATCTCACAGCGACAACTTTGATTGAAATCATATTTCAGTACAGTGAGGTTCGCTCGCTATTCACCCAAATTACTAATGAATCAAGATCTATTTAGGATACTCGGATACAAACGACATGGATAACGATCAAACAGAGATTTCTGTGGGGGATAACAAATAAAACTCAATCAAGCGCGTCACTCTGCTACAATGACGTGGCCGATGGTCGCAGATCATTGCACACGTCACAGGGGGGCGACCGATGATATCAATCACACGCAGCCCGTCCCGTTATTTGCCTCTGTAGAAGTCTAAACCGCGCTGCGTATTAAGGTACGATCACACCTAGGCATAATCGCACAGAGATGTTCAGGATCTCTCTCACCGCTTTATTTGATCCTCTTCGTGAAACTAGGAAAAGCACGAAATTGGTTATTCGAAAAGGTAACGTACTAATACTGGCAACGAATAAAATGTCTCAAATTCGATGTGAACAGACCTTTAATGCGTTCATTGGGACGATTAAATGAGACCATTCATTGTTCAGCGGCTTATTAGACAAGTCGATCCTGGTGGTCATGCTCAGAGCAAGAACAATTAAACACGAGGATAATGAAAATTTAGAATTATTTCTCTTATGACCGTTACACCAATCTATACAGGGTGATTCACTTCCTTTCAAGGGTATGTGCCAGAAAAACCATCAGCAAGAGTTCATCTCTGACTACACACCAGTGATCCTGACAGTGAAAGTGGAATACGAGCTGAGAGACCAAGAAAGAAAAGTCACCGACTGGAACAATTACAGGTCCTGGAAATCCCTAACACCAGAATCAATCAAGCCGACGACATACCAAGACAGCAGAAGCTCAAGGAAGCCACCATGGTAAAACAACGAAAACCATTAAAACAACAGAAACAAACAAAAGCCCGAAAGATGTGGAAACGACTCTTCCCTCGGCGACGACTGAAATCAACAAGATCACAAACGACATCAAAGGAAAGATAAGTAGCCACTACAATCAAATTTGGGAGAACAAACTTATAGAGCGATTCAACAAAGAGCGATTCAACCCCGAAGACCTCTCCCTTTGGCACATGGTCAAAGCAATCAAAGGATGAGGAAACAAAGCGAGATCCCACCTCTCTAAACCAACAACAAAATCATCTCAAGAAAGAAAACGCCGAAGTATTGCACGACCACCGATCAGAGAAACCGACGAGGAGGAGATCAAGGGAATCTTGAAGAATCTCAAAAACTGGGACGACAAACAAAACAAGAGAAAAACCTTAACAAAGAATGCATCCGAGAAATCATGAAAATTGCCATTTCTCGAGAAAAGGCGAAAATCCCCCAGGCGAGAAAAAGAAATAATCCCACAGCATTGCAAAACCGCAGAGATCATCAAGATCACTAAACCTGAAAAACAGAGGAAAGGCCCAAAGAGCTACAGCCCAATCAGCCTACTACCAGCCCTGAGCAAAGTAGCGGAAAGTCATCCTCACAAGACTGCAAGTAGAGCCAGAGAAACACAACGTGATCCCCGACCACCAGGTGGGATTCGATAGTCAACACACCGCAGTCCACCAAATAGTAAGAATAACCCAAGCCCACCTCAAGATATCCATCTGGAGAGGCGTCATGGATTCCTTGACATCGAAAAAGCCTTCGACAAGGTTTTTTTTTCGACAAGACACCGAATACACGATAGGAAGAATAGAAGCTATAGTCCCCCAAGACTCGGTCATAGGCCCAACCCTCTACAACATTTTCACAGTCTACAACATTTTCACAGTAGCACTCCTCGAGCCCCAACGATGCAAAATAGCCCAATTCACAGACGACACGGCGACCTACTTCCCCAGCGGAAGACCACAACTTGGGAGAAAAGCCCACTGATCTACACAACTTAACCCGATGGGAAAAATCGAAAGAGATCTGGAATCAGAGACAACGCCCGAGGAAGGAGACCGAAATCCAAAGAAGTCACAATCAACGGAACGGAAATCAAGTGGAAAAAAGAAGTAAAATATCTTGGAGTGATCCCAGACGTATGGTTAAGTTTCGGAAAGCAAGCCAAAAAGGTCCGGAAAGGAATCACGACCATGCTGATAACCATCGCGACATACCACGGAACGACCTGGCAAGCATGCCCAAATGCCTTACAGGTCAGGCGGTTAAAGCGCAACCAACAAAGATGACAATCAACGCGCCCTGGTTCGTGAAAAATAACAAAACAGGGACGAAACGGGATTTCCAAGATTTGAGAAACCTCATCTCCGGCTGGTGTACATTATGGAAAGCCACAAAAACACAACAGTCAAACAAGCCTTGCATGAAACGAATCACGGAAACACAAACATCGAGATCAATCAAGAAAGAAAGAAGATCTGCGAACAGAAGAACAGCGAAAACCCAAACCCCCAAAAGTGGAAACCACAAAGTGACAATGACAACTTAGTGAAGTGAAACAACCCACAGTGCGAGAGTCAAGACACCCCAGTCAACACGTCGTAGAAAGCTCTAAACCTCCACCATGGACAAGAAAATCACAACACAGTCGTCCAGAGACTCAACTGAGAAGAGTTGCCCGTCTGAAAGATGGCAATATTATTCAGAATCAATCAAGCACCAGAAGAGCGTGTTTACTTGCCAAAACAGCATCCACCATGGACAAGAAAATCACAACACAGTCGTCCAGAGACTCAACTTAGAAGAGTTGTCCCTCTGGACGATGGCAGTATTATTCAGAATCAATCAAGCACCAGAAGAGCGTGTTTACTTGCCAAAACAGCCTCCACCATGGACAAGAAAATCACAACACAGTCGTCCAGAGACTCAACTTAGAAGAGTTGCCCCTCTGGACGATGGCAGTATTATTCAGAATCAATCAAGCACCAGAAGAGC
Source organism: Malachius bipustulatus (assembly GCA_910589415.1). Lineage (NCBI taxonomy): Eukaryota > Metazoa > Arthropoda > Insecta > Coleoptera > Melyridae > Malachius > Malachius bipustulatus. The sequence continues at coordinate 36,445,482 of OU342636.1, forward strand.
GTGTTTACTTGCCAAAACAGCCTCCACCATGGGCAAGAAAATCACAACACAGTCGTCCAGAGACTCAACTTAGAAGAGTTGCCCCTCTGGACGATGGCAGTATTATTCAGAATCAATCAAGCACCAGAAGAGCGTGTTTACTTGCCAAAACAGCCTCCACCATGGACAAGAAAATCACAACACAGTCGTCCAGAGACTCAACTTAGAAGAGTTGCCCCTCTGGACGATGGCAGTATTATTCAGATTCAATCTAGCACCAGAAGAGCGTGTTTACTTGCCAAAACAGCCTCCACCATGGACAAGAAAATGACAACACAGTCGTCCAGAGACTCAACTTAGAAGAGTTGCCCCTCTGGACGATGGCAGTACTATTCAGAATCAATCAAGCACCAGAAGAGCGTGTTTACTTGCCAAAACAGCCTCCACCATGGACAAGAAAATCACAACACAGTCGTCCAGAGACTCAACTTAGAAGAGTTGCCCCTCTGGACGATGGCAGTATTATTCAGAATCAATCAAGCACCAGAAGAGCGTGTTTACTTGTCAAAACAGCCTCCACCATGGACAAGAAAATCACAACACAGTCGTCCAGAGACTCACCTTAGAAGAGCTGCCCCTCTGAAAGATGGCAGTATTATTCAGAATCAATCAAGCACCAGAAGAGCGTGTTTACTTGCCAAAACAGCCTCCACCATGGACAAGAAAATCACAACACAGTCGTCCAGAGACTCAACTTAGAAGAGTTGCCCCTCTGAAAGATGGCAGTATTATGCAGATTATGCAGAATCAATCAAGCACCAGAAGAGCGAGTTTACTTGCCAAAAAAGTAATGTTGTACTTTGCTCTTCACATCTTTACATTAAGAATGAGCCAATCGAAAAATAATCAATGAAGAGGCGCTCATACTCATACTTGAACGATCTCTTCGCGTCGTCCTCGGTTTTAATTTCTCCGCGATGATCGTAAAAGAGGTTCCTTGTTTTATTACGCAATTCGAGACTTATTATTTATTTATCTTCGTTACCCAACAAAGCGAGTCACTGTTTTAAATAAGGAGGCCTGGTCGAGAGAGCCCACCTTCCAGATATTCGTCTCGACGACGACATCAGCTCCATATTAGTAGATAATGTGCACTGCACGCCTCGTAATTGAACATAAATTACTGGCTGCAGTTTCCATTCGATTCGTCTCTCTCGAACGCGATAATGATAGGAGTTACTGTGACAGTTTGACGCGATGTGCGAGCGATCAGGAACGGGTTATATGTTATGAGGAACGATCATCTACGAGTGCTTTCTGAAAATAAATGGCAGAGGCTTTAGTTTTGAGCCAAACAACATGAAAAAATTTTATAGCGACTACAGCGCCATCTGTGATTTTTGATAATAATCACTTTCACATAAAAATTAAACAAACTTAAGCCCCCTCCACGGGACGCTATTTTACCTTAACTGCTGGGTTTCAAAGTAGAGTGGCGCTAGATGTTGTGATCATTTTTTCAATTATTGTGGCTTGTGGTGCGCGCGCAAGATTAGTAATTTATCGTTTCTGCAGCTAGCTCAGTTGTCCGTAGAGGTCCCAGGAGACAATCCAACAGTCAAAATAGCTACTTGAGAAGGGGGGGGGGGGTTAATGTCACTTACTCTTCTTTTTGATCCAAGTTTCTATATCTTCTTTGTCCCAATAGTTATATAAAGGGTGCCGATGATGGAGGGTAGAGGGAAGGTGGTGGTGGTGGTGGTGTTACAATTACATCAGAGGACTAATTACAAAAGTCAATTAAACACGCATTACCAATAACCAACCCTCGGAGAGGAAATTGAGCAACCAATAAGCTTAATAAACATCGACTTGATTACGGCAATAATTACAAGTTTCAATACTAATCCAGCACACTTAATGACAGGTTAACATTGATTGCCGATTAGCTGAATGATCCTTAGAAACCTGACCATGGAGGCCCACACACTTGCGCCATTTATCAACACCTCTCACGATGGTTTCCGCGTTTGCGATATTATTTATCGACCGGACGATAAATTATCACGATAAATAGCCGATTTACTTTGTCGAGATGAAAAGTACAGCTCAGTAGCAGTAGTTAGTCATTGTCGATTACATCAGTGCAAATTAATAAATATGGTAATAAGTGCTGGTGGCATTAATATACGGAGCTGTGCGATCGGAGAGGTTTTGCATTGAAAAAGTCATTAACGATTTCCACGCATGCAAAGTTTTAATTTTAGTACTTTACAAGACATTACTGTCAATGTCATTTTGTAATTGCGATGCTTAAAATAAATATTGTCCGCGCTGACATTTTCTAGGTTTATCTATGCAATTAGGAGTAAATAATTCTTGCTGGAGTGCATTAGCTGAGACAAATTTGATGCTATTAAATTATGAGTAGTGCTAGTGCTCGTAAACTTCTACAATGCTTCATCATTAAATTTAGACACTTTGTATAATGACCGTCGCAAGATGAACTCGGGGATTGTTTCCTGAATAAAGTTTTCTTCATTCTTATCATAAATGGAAACTCCTGAATTCATTAACATCCGTATGAAATGGAAACTTATGGAGAATAATTCTTCTATGGTCCATGGATATTGTTTTTGAAGTACCTATTTAATTATTATCTAAAAAAAAAGATAAAAAATAATAGGGGGCATCATAAATATAATGACAACCTTTTAGGGGTAGTAGGGGGCGTCAAAACAAACTTTTCTTCTAAATAAACAAAGATCTCTAACTTGGCTATTTTAGGTTTTGTAGATCTTCCAGTAATGACTTAAATATTGAAAATTTCTTTTTTTCTTCTTTTTTTCCTACCTATCTTCTACGCCACTGACTTTATTGCAAATACAAAAACGTTATTCGGTAGCCCCTGCATTTTAGAACAAAAAAGTGTTCATTAATTTTTTTCATACGTCGCAGCGTTTTTGAGATATTTGGCTTTTCTCAGATAATTTACATTGAAAATAATCGATTATTTTCAATGATAAATGACATTGCCTGAGGAAATTGCAAATATCTCAAAAACAATGCACCGTATGAAAAAATTTCAAGAATACTTTTTTGTTCTTAAATGCAGGGGCTGTTGCATTATGTTATTCTATGTATTTGCAATAAAGTCAGTGGCGTGAAAAAAAGGTCGGAAAAAAGGTAAAAATAAGGAAAAAAAATCCTAAATATCTACGCCACTGGAAGATATGTACAAAATCTGGAATAGCCAACTGGAAGATCTCTGTTTGTTTATTATTGTTCATGCCTAATTTCATTAAAATGGGTACAAATTTACACAATTTATAACCAAAAACTGTTGAATATTTTTTACATTTAAATGAAACGCCACTGACTTTATTGCGAATACATAAACGTTATTCAATGGTCCATACATTTTAGAACAAAAAAGTATTCTTTAATTTTTTCCATACGGTGTACCGTTTTTGAGATATTTGAAGTTACCTCATGCAATGTCACTACTCACTAATCTAATATTCCGGGTTGGAGACACTTTTTTCTCCCTGTCTTTCACGCCACTGACTTTATTGCAAATACAAAAACCTTATTCAATGCCCCATGCATTTTAGAACAAAAAAGTATTCTTTAATTTTTTCCATACTGTGTACCGTTTTTGACATATTTGAAGTTTCCTCAGGCAATGTCACTATAGTCATTAAGAATAAACAATTATTATTTTCAATGTAAATGGTCCAATATTATCTTAGAAATTCAAAATATCTCAGAAACGGCGTGTCGTATGAAAAAAATTCAAGAATACTTTTTTGTTCTTAAATGCAGGGGCTATTGCATTATGTTATTGTATGTATTTGCAATAAAGTCAGTGGCGTGAAAAAAAAGGTCGGAAAAAAGGTAAAAATAAGAAGAAAAAAATCCTAAATATCTACGCCACTGGAAGATATGTACAAAATCTGGAATAGCCAACTGGAAGATCTCTGTTTGTTTATTATTGTTCATGCCTAATTTCATTAAAATGGGTACAAATTTACACAATTTATAACCAAAAACTGTTAAATATTTTTTAAATTTAAATTAAACGCCACTGACTTTATTGCGAATACATAAACGTTATTCAATGGCCCATGCATTTTAGAACAAAAAAGTATTCTTTATTTTTTTCCATACGGTGTACCGTTTTTGAGATATTTGAAGTTACCTCAGGCAATGTCACTAATCTAATATTCCGGGTTGGAGACACTTTTTTCTCCTTGTCTTTCACGCCACTGACTTTATTGCAAATACAAAAACCTTATTCAATGTCCCATGCATTTTAGAACAAAAAAGTATTCTTCCATTTTCTCCATACGGTGTACCGTTTTTGACATATTTGAAGTTTCCTCAGGCAATGTCATTATAGTCATTAAGAATAAACAATTATTTTCAATGTAAGTGGTCCAACATTATCTTAGAAATTCAAAATATCTCAGAAACGGCGCGTCGTATGAAAAAAATTAAAGAATACTTTTTTATTCTTAAATGCAGTGGCTATTGCATTATGTTATTGTATGTATTTGCAATACAGTCAGTGGCATGAAAAAAAAGGTCGGAAAAAAGGTAAAAATAAGAAGAAAAAAAATCTTAAATATCTACGCCACTGGAAGACATCTACAAAAACTGAAATAGCTAAATTAGAGATCTTGGCTTGTTTATTGTTCATGCCGAGTTTCATCAAAATCGGTTGTAATTTACACGAGTTATAGCAAAAAAACTGTTAATTTTTTTTCAAATTTAAACACCATTGTCTTCAGCAGTATTTTCACCTGCGTTTGGCATGAGAGCCTTTCCTTTTTATTATTCATTAAAATAAAAACTCGATTTTACAGTGTTTTCCAGCGTATTTCAGAAACGACTGAAGGTATTCTGACTTACGTTTCAGATTCTTAATAAGCGTAAAATTGCGCATATTTCCTCTAATTTAACTAATCCTGTATATTTTATCATTTACAAGATCCCAATGATCGGTAGGTTAGTTGTACTACAAAATTTTTACACCCTGTAAAATATTCTTATTTTATTTTTATTGCTTCATTTGCTTGAACTAAATTGATGAAACTTCTTTTCGAGTTTTTTTCTCCATTCAGTTATGCAGGTCGGCTTTACGGAAGCTGTCAATGCAACAAAACCTTATAAAACATCCCTGGTTTCGGCACCACTGAAAAATTCCCACCGCTCCAAATTCAGATATACGTTCTATAAGAGACGATACCTGGTGAATAAATAAGTTATTTTCACCCCTTTTACTGCGGTAAAGTATCTTTACGAACATCTTGCGTTATTAAAAGGCGAAAAGAAATGTTTTCTCAAATTGAACGTCTTATTAACGACCTTTTTACCAAAAATATCGTGTGTAGATTCACAGCCCTTAGTTAGCTCGGAGGGATTTTAACTCACGCCACAATTTTAATAGATTTCAGGCAACGTGACATAACGTTTCGCTGATTGGGGAAAGGCTATAGGACGAGGAGGCAGCATAAAGCCGGTGAATGGCCATAGGAGAAAAGCACCGGCAGGGAACGTTACTGAAAGAAGGAAAAACGAATCACATTGCCTTTTTTTTGTAATAAACTTCACATTTTGTCGTCCTCACCTGAAACTACGTTTTGAAATAAATGATTGACGTCATATTTGTTTGTCATTGTCTCGAACAAATGGCCGACTAACTCGGTCAATTAAAACAGAATGTTTCCCGTTAATAATCAATAGATAAATATCAATTAAATTTCCTAAATCAGACGCTGCGTGTTATCTTCAATGGATATACTCCCACAGTGAAACAAAACATTTGTCTAAATCTGTAGAGAACCAGGTAATAGGAAATATTTCATTGTTAACATTTTTTTATACAACAGAACCTTTGATTGATTTACTTGACAGTTGACAATGACATCCAGAATCTATGATCTGGCACATCAGACATAAGACATAACATAAATAATGGAAGTTGAATGAAACCTCCATACTTCAACATGCAGGTAGGTACATACATAAGAAATAAGATCATAAAAGTCACATAAGCATATCTGGACGGAAAATCTGATTCTGCGCTTACGATAATAATAATAATAATGAAACCGAGGCAAGGTAAAATACACCTACTGTATACTAATTAAAAGGCTAGATCGTAAATATTGTTAATAACTAAGCCCAGTAAGTAAGTACCTACGTAAATAAATATCAGGTACCTAATATACCTACAGGATGGTTGTAAAATTTTATTAATTACCGGTTCATTGTTTAAAGAGCATAAACGTCGAAAATGAATTGATTCCTGTAATAAATACGAGTAATAGATAAATTACATTCTCAAATCTTTTAAAATTGTCAATTAGCGGAATTTATTGCCGTGTAAACAGGCCTTGCTTAAATTATTAATTATTAACGACACTGCGCATAAAACTTTGAATAAATATTATGAAGCGATCGTAAATTTATGAATAAAAAACTGTACGCGCCAAATGCATAGAGCGGCGTCTATTTTTAGGCTAATAAATAATTCCGTAATTAAATCTATAATAATTAATTAATTCCTTTATTACCAATTAAATGAAATTGCTTCCTACTAAACCTATACTAAAACTAAATCCCCAAAACATCTCGATGAAATTAAATAAAAAATTCACCTTTTTCGCTCCATTAATAAATATACTCATAAAAGGTACTGGAAACTTAAAAGCAACTTTTCTTTAATCAATTCTTTTGAGTTTCTTGATGACAATGGTGAAAACGGCACTTCGATATCTCCTTCCTATCTCGAGATTAATAGCCCTACGAAGTCACCGTGCATAGTCAGAACACGACCAACCGCGGTAGTAGTGACGTCAGAAATCTGACTTTAACAGCCCTTTAACCTACACACCAAACACCACCATTACCTTTAAGCACGAACGAGATAAGTTATCCGCAATTCTAGATTCATCCCCTTTAGATCGGTTCTATAACCGATGTAATCCTCATTCCTAATCCCCGATGGTCACAACTGCCAATATCCATCGCCATGAGTCACAGTAGCGTGAAATCAGCTAACGCCCCGGAAGCATTGCAGAGGGAATATCAGCGAAATGGGTCCTCCCGATGGCGGGCGGCTGTGATTAATTCGAGTAATAAGCTCACGCCATTAGCGATGTGTCCCGTATTCGCACGTGGTAATTACCAGAGTGCTTTGTTACAAACGGGGATGCATTTGAAACATTATAGCCAGATATGAGTCTACTAATGACTGACGCGTTGACTATTAAACGGCACTCGATTAACACCATCTCTCTCTCTCTTCCTCTAATGCGAGAGAAACTGGGAAAATTATGCGTCTACCTATCATAGCGAAATGTTTATACACCTCCAAATCCCAGCTATTAATTTATTTCGTTCACCCTACGTTGTGTTTTATTTTTTATTTTTAAGTAGAGTCTTGGAGGAGGTGGAGGTCTTCAACTAGGCGATCACGGCTTGAATTATTGAGCTATCATAAAAGCATTCCTAACTTTTTAGTCCAAACAATTAATTTAGTTCCTTTACCCCTTCGTTGTGTTTTTTTGTGGGGGGGGGGAAGAAGGGTCTTGGAAGAGGTGGAGGAGGAGGGGTTTTCAACTAAACGATTACGGCTTGAATTATTATTGAACTCTCGGAAAATCAATCCTAACTTTTCAGTCCGAACAATTAATTTATTTCCTTTACCCCTACGTTGTGTTTTTTTCTTGAAGGAGGAAGAGGAGGTTCTTTAACTTTTATTATTATTATTGAACTCTCGGAAGACTTTTTAGTCTAAACAGTGTTCAAGAAATCCAAAACAGTTTTCAAAAATCAAAACAGACACTAACCTGATTGAAGTAAGCAGGAAGCACGCATCTCTGGTCGTCCAGTCTGGATCTCTGCGCCTTTTCCAGCAGCTCGAACAAATCGGCAGTGGTGCCCTTCAATCGGTTGTTTTCCCGGTCTTGGTGCTGGGTTCGTTCGGCACTGCTCACCACAGTTGCACCCGTGGTAGAAGGTGGGCTGTGCCATGTCGTGTTACTTTGGTGTTGGCGCCTGAAAAAAAGGTTATTGTTAGTCATGATTGCATACCCTACGTTGTGTTTTTTTTTTTAAGGCGTCTCTTTGACTAGCAGATTTGGTCATGGTCGTCATGGACGGTTTTTAAAAAGGATACCTTATGGATGATTTGTAAATAAGAGAGGATAGAGCCCTCATTCATAGGAATTTGCTTATTTTCTACGAGTTTTCATTTTAATGTAATAAATTGAACCCCCAACTCTTAAACAAAGTGGCTGATGAGTCAAAATTGCTGGAAAAATAATAAAATAATGCAACTGCATGTGTGGCAGTCTTTTTTGACAGATAAACTTTTCTTATTTTCACGAATTATCTGCGCAAAGACAAAATGCGCATTAGTGGCTGGTGGGTTTCAGTTTCAAAAAAAGAGTTTCGGTTGAAGTGCCAGCAGTGCCGGTTCGTGGTGAAAGAGAAAGAAGACAGCTCATTGATCTTACTCCGTCGATTAAAGGCTCTTAGAGCTCACGAGTGAATCCTTTTTGGCCCAGTTTTCGGTAATATGCCATGGGCTGGTTGGTGATGGTTGAACACAATCGCTGGTGGGATTCGGTTGAAGTGCCAGCAGTGCCGGTTCGTGGTGAAAGAGAAAGAAGAGAGCTCATTGATCTTACTCCGTCGATTAAAGGCTCCTAAAGCTCACGAGTGAATCTTTTTGGCCCAGTTTTCGGTAATATGCCATGGGCTGGTTGGTGATGGTTGAACACAATCGCTGGTGGGATTCGGTTGAAGTGCCAGCAGTGCCGGTTCGTGGTGAAAGAGAAAGAAGAGAGCTCATTGATCTTACTCCGTCGATTGAAGGCTCCTAAAGATCACGAGTGAATCTTTTTGGCCCAGTTTTCGGTAATATGCCATGGGCTGGCTGGTGATGGTTGAACACAATCGCTGGTGGGATTCGGTTGAGCTGCCAGCAGTGCCGGTTCGTGGTGAAAGAGATAGAAGAGAGCTCATTGACCTTACTCCGTCGATTAAAGGCTCCTAGAGCTCACGAGTGAATCTTTTTGGCCCAGTTTTCGGTAATATGCCATGGGCTGCTTGGTGGTTGAACAGGCTGGATGGTGGGATTCAACTGAGGTGCCAGCAGTGCCGGCCTCTTGTAGATCTCACGAATGAATCATTTTGACCCAGTTTTCGGTAATATGTGGCGGGCACGTTGGTGGTTAAACAGAAGAATAGAGTCAAAATTGGGGGTCAAGTAGCGACACCTCGAAATAAGTTAAGTAATCCATTCGTTTTTGGCTTGCTAACCCTCGGATAAAGAGATGTATGTCAGAGAAACTTCGGTAAAATAAGAATCGACGTACTTGTGATATTGTGACGTGCTTGCATAGAGCCACCCTCAAAATAAATACGTTATCGTAACTTCAATATTTATCTTATTATTACGCAATATTTATAAATTATTTTTATCCTGATAAACTCCACAGTCAATTGAACTGCCACCTATAATAACAACGTGGCCGCATATCGTTTGCGGTTTCTGTTTGTTGTCGTTCTTTGCAAATTCACATGCGAAAATTACTTACTTCATCTCTGGCAGTTTTTTCAATGACATTTAAAGCGTAGGAATTTTTCTTTGGCGCTGTTTAGGTTGGTGGGTAATTGAAACAGGCTGGAAAATTAGTCGAGTCATTCAGCGATTCCATCAATGATGGCGATAAAAGTAACTAGTACCAAGTATTTACTAGATCGGAAAAAGAAACAATATAGAAGAAGTAATTGGATTTCAAACAATTTAACAAGGGACTGCAACAAATCTTGTCCGATCAATAATAAATCAGCGTCTTTTTTATTCCTAACTGTATTTATTAGCGCTGTGGGAATATTATTCTAGGATCGATTTGATTGGGAAAATTACCTTTAAATCCTCTGGAATCGAGCGCTGTAATTCCTTTTAAATGTACCTACAAGAAGTCAAACTTATTTTTCAAACAAAAAAATCTCGCTACGTTACTTCTTGTAACACCTGACTCGCTGTATATTTCCAAGCAATCGCTGTATAGATCTTGAAATCTCCAATGAAGGACTTAGATCGGTTCGATTCAGACAAAATGTTCTTGGTTCGAAGAACAATCAACACCTACCCCTTCCTTCCCTTTACCACCACATGCAAAGACAGAAGTGAGAAAAGAAGAGAGTCCACGTCGGTTCGTCGAAGTGGTCAATCGAAGTTCTGTCGCATCCTAGATTCGCATTCATATCGTTCGTTAGTGAAGGGTCGTCAGTTACCCTCCTAAATCACGTTAATACCATTCGAAACAATTAATCGTATTCAACAATTTACGATCGCGGTTTATAATCGTTAATTAAATTAAGTGATCCAAACGCGAACATCAATAGACAGAGAGCAGACGGAAGGTCGGTAACTACCTAAGCCCTGGTCCTTCATCCTATAACATCAAAACCATTGGTAAAACGGTCCAAACACATTAATTACGGCAATAATCGTAATGAAACTCGTATAACTACGTATGAACTTCCTTAAAGGTAAGTCGTTTCGATCAAGGCGCCTTTCGATCGTCCTTAATGGCTTAATAAGTGTAAGTACACGCATCCTTTCAATGCGATGATAAAGTTTATGTAACCTCGAAACGATTATGAAGAGATTCAGATTACCAGCAGGGGTTGACTTTGATTCGAGTATTACGTAGTACATTGTTTGTCATCTCAATTTCATACCGGATCACAGAATAAATAAGTTCGATAAAATCGATTACACCGAGCGACCGTGATCATAATAACGAGAGTAAAGCTTTGCATCTCCGATCTCTTCACACTTGCACGCGCACTCGAAATAAAAAGAAGGAAACCGTCTGAATGACGTCCGCAAAAAAAGTCTCAGATAAAGTAACCTGAACGTCGTCGTACTTAACCGATCGATCGATCCCAGATTGTAATATCAAGCCCACAAAGGCTCGCGGAGATGATTAAGATTGAAAACGTTTCAGCTATTAAATCCTCGTCGACACAATGGGTGTTTCTATTCTTAATCACTAATCGATCGAAGTCCGGTTTCAGTTCGACGTTATTATTAAATTTTTCCCATAATGTTCGTCTAGCGGTCTCGTTATTGTTTCTGTGTGCTTAGGATACTTTTTTTACCGTCACTGGAACTAGAACTACGAACTCTCGTGAGATTGAAGACAAATTATCAATCACTAGATATAGTCAGAGGCAGCGATCAATCAGAAGCAGCGAGAAAAGTGGTGACGCGTCTTCTATGGTCGAGTCAGTTAACGTCGATCCAGACGTTTTGCCATTGTTGCTTGTAGACTTTCCATCACACCTGTCCTGCTCTGGATAGTCCCAGCCTACGTAGTAATAAAGGCTATAAGACGAAATGTATTACTTCTGTTTGAAATTTGTGACGAAATCTGCGGGGCTTCGTTCATTGGACACAATTACATTATAATTTAATCAATTCAGCGCATGACGTCATGAATTGCAGCCGTGATAAAGGCGTTATCATCCCTCAGCCGGTTATATAAGAACACACCAGAAACTGGTGTACTGAGCCTTGCGGGAAGCGGGACTTTCGTACTGAACGTAATGAGTTCGTCCAGATAGGCCACAGCTGATGTACTGAGTCAGCAAGGGCCCTTTTAATAATAATAATAATTCAATCTTTTGTTTCATTTCTTGCGGAAAGCAATGACAATCAACGCCAATCCTCTAAACTCCGAATAACATCATAACAGGAAAGAAGCCATCTCCCATCCGTATTACCATGGAAACAAAATTTCGTAAGTATCGTAACGTCGTAAGTGATAGCTCGCTTTAAAGAATTCGCCTGCGTTCTAAATACAGAGTGTCCCTGAAAGCACCGAGCTTGTGTAACAATAATTAATTACCAATTGTATCGATACGTTGATACGACGTAATGATTTCAACGTTGGTGTCCATTATTGAATTTATAATGCGAAACCCGATTGTTAACACGATTCGCTCCTACATTACAATGGACGCTGGTGTCGCTCTCTAAGGTGTGAATGAATCTGTTATTAATCTGTTATTAAATATTGTAATGAAATAGTAATCAGTGCACTTATTAATTGAAAATTCTAATTACCTCTATAGCATTAACACGTCCTGGGGCAGTTTGAAATAATTACTCTACCCACAAATTAATTGATATTTTACATGATTGACCTGATCTAAAAGACACAATTTCATAGTTACAGAAGAGTCTCCCTTTAATTCCTGCCATTACAACTCGTGTTATGTACTATACTTTTTCTACGGTTACACTTGTATGTATATTGTAACGAACAGATGCTGTTCCATTTTTTTAAGTTCTCTATGGGATTTTTAGGTCATAGCGCACCGACTTAATCTTAATATGAACATCTGAAAGAGGCTGCAATGAAAAAAAAAAGGTTGAGTTATGAATGAACGAAAAAAGAATCAAATAGTGTGTCACGGGACTTTTACACTTCATGTAAGTAATAAACGATTTCTGTGCAAAATACGACAAAAGCAGCTAAAACTCGGAATTTTTTTTCTTCGTAGTTTTCGGGTACAGGAACCGGGGATCATTTTAACGAGGTAGTCGAAGAATGGTTTTGTTGCAATGTTCGATTTTTATCGCTTAGATTTCAAAAATGGCGGCGCTACGACGGTTTGAAAATGGCCGATTTTTGTTCGCGATTTTTCGACTTAGGCGTTTCAAAAGTCACAGTTTCGATTTTTTCTTCGCGTTTTTTTCACAACCACGTTCGAGTCTAGAGCATTACTTATTTTTGCCACCACTAAAAAAATTGAACCGAGAATTTTAACGCCACCGCGATTTTTTTTTTTGTTAAATTTTTTTTTTCGAATTTGACATTTTTTAAGTGACACCTCCGATTTCTCTGTCATTTTTTCTGCACGGCCAGGTTGGAGTCGCGGGTAATGCCTTCATTTTGTCACTGCTAAAAAAAAGTACCGCAAATTTTAACGTCACCGCGATTTTTTTTTTGTTAAATTTTTTTTTTTCGAATTTGACATTTTTTAAGTGACACCTCCGATTTCTCTGTCATTTTTTCTGCACGGCCAGGTTGGAGTCGCGGGTAATGCCTTCATTTTGTCACTGCTAAAAAAAAGTACCGCAAATTTTAACGTCACCGCGATTTTTTTTTTGTTAAAATTTTTTTTTTCGAATTTGACATTTTTTAAGTGACACTTCCGATTTCTCTGTCATTTTTTCTGCACGGCCAGGTTGGAGTCGCGGGTAATGCCTTCATTTTGTCACTGCTAAAAAAAAGTACCGCAAATTTTAACGTCACCGCGATTTTTTTTTTGTTAAAATTTTTTTTTTCGAATTTGACATTTTTTAAGTGACACTTCCGATTTCTCTGTCATTTTTTCTGCACGGCCAGGTTGGAGTCGCGGGTAATGCCTTCATTTTGTCACTGCTAAAAAAAAGTACCGCAAATTTTAACGTCACCGCGATTTTTTTTTGTTAAATTTTTTTTTTCGAATTTGACATTTTTTAAGTGACACTTCCGATTTCTCTGTCATTTTTTCTGCACGGCCAGGTTGGAGTCGCGGGTAATGCCTTCATTTTGTCACTGCTAAAAAAAAGTAGGTACCGCAAATTTTAACGTCACCGCGATTTTTTTTTTGTTAAAATTTTTTTTTTCGAATTTGACATTTTTTAAGTGACACTTCCGATTTCTCTGTCATTTTTTCTGCACGGCCAGGTTGGAGTCGCGGGTAATGCCTTCATTTTGTCACTGCTAAAAAAAAAGTACCGCAAATTTTAACGTCACCGCGATTTTTTTTTGTTAAAATTTTTTTTTTCGAATTTGACATTTTTTAATTGACACTTCCGATTTCTCTGTCATTTTTTCTGCACGGCCAGGTTGGGAGTCGCGGGTAATGCCTTCATTTTGTCACTGCTAAAAAAAAGTACCGCAAATTTTAACGTCACCGCGATTTTTTTTTGTTAAAATTTTTTTTTTTCGAATTTGACATTTTTTAATTGACACTTCCGATTTCTCTGTCATTTTTTCTGCACGGCCAGGTTGGGAGTCGCGGGTAATGCCTTCATTTTGTCACTGCTAAAAAAAAAGTACCGCAAATTTTAACGTCACCGCGATTTTTTTTTGTTAAATTTTTTTTTTCGAATTTGACATTTTTTAAGTGACACTTCCGATTTCTCTGTCATTTTTTCTGCACGGCCAGGTTGGAGTCACGGGTAATGCCTTCATTTTGTCACTGCTAAAAAAAAAGTACCGCAAATTTTAACGTCACCGCGATTTTTTTTTGTTAAAATTTTTTTTTTCGAATTTGACATTTTTTAAGTGACACTTCCGATTTCTCTGTCATTTTTTCTGCACGGCCAGGTTGGAGTCGCGGGTAATGCCTTCATTTTGTCACTGCTAAAAAAAAGTACCGCAAATTTTAACGTCACCGCGATTTTTTTTTGTTAAAATTTTTTTTTTCGAATTTGACATTTTTTAAGTGACACTTCCGATTTCTCTGTCATTTTTTCTGCACGGCCAGGTTGGAGTCGCGGGTAATGCCTTCATTTTGTCACTGCTAAAAAAAAGTACCGCAAATTTTAACGTCACCGCGATTTTTTTTTTGTTAAAATTTTTTTTTTCGAATTTGACATTTTTTAAGTGACACTTCCGATTTCTCTGTCATTTTTTCTGCACGGCCAGGTTGGAGTCGCGGGTAATGCCTTCATTTTGTCACTGCTAAAAAAAAGTACCGCAAATTTTAACGTCACCGCGATTTTTTTTTGTTAAAATTTTTTTTTTCGAATTTGACATTTTTTAAGTGACACTTCCGATTTCTCTGTCATTTTTTCTGCACGGCCAGGTTGGAGTCGCGGGTAATGCCTTCATTTTGTCACTGCTAAAAAAAAGTACCGCAAATTTTAACGTCACCGCGATTTTTTTTTTGTTAAAATTTTTTTTTTCGAATTTGACATTTTTTAAGTGACACTTCCGATTTCTCTGTCATTTTTTCTGCACGGCCAGGTTGGAGTCGCGGGTAATGCCTTCATTTTGTCACTGCTAAAAAAAAGTACCGCAAATTTTAACGTCACCGCGATTTTTTTTTTTTTAAATTTTTTTTTTTCGAATTTGACATTTTTTAAGTGACACTTCCGATTTCTCTGTCATTTTTTCTGCACGGCCAGGTTGGAGTCGCGGGTAATGCCTTCATTTTGTCACTGCTAAAAAAAAGTACCGCAAATTTTAACGTCACCGCGATTTTTTTTTGTTAAATTTTTTTTTTTCGAATTTGACATTTTTTAAGTGACACTTCCGATTTCTCTGTCATTTTTTCTGCACGGCCAGGTTGGAGTCGCGGGTAATGCCTTCATTTTGTCACTGCTAAAAAAAAAGTACCGCAAATTTTAACGTCACCGCGATTTTTTTTTGTTAAAATTTTTTTTTTCGAATTTGACATTTTTTAATTGACACTTCCGATTTCTCTGTCATTTTTTCTGCACGGCCAGGTTGGGAGTCGCGGGTAATGCCTTCATTTTGTCACTGCTAAAAAAAAGTACCGCAAATTTTAACGTCACCGCGATTTTTTTTTGTTAAAATTTTTTTTTTTCGAATTTGACATTTTTTAATTGACACTTCCGATTTCTCTGTCATTTTTTCTGCACGGCCAGGTTGGGAGTCGCGGGTAATGCCTTCATTTTGTCACTGCTAAAAAAAAAGTACCGCAAATTTTAACGTCACCGCGATTTTTTTTTGTTAAAATTTTTTTTTTCGAATTTGACATTTTTTAAGTGACACTTCCGATTTCTCTGTCATTTTTTCTGCACGGCCAGGTTGGAGTCACGGGTAATGCCTTCATTTTGTCACTGCTAAAAAAAAAGTACCGCAAATTTTAACGTCACCGCGATTTTTTTTTGTTAAAATTTTTTTTTTCGAATTTGACATTTTTTAAGTGACACTTCCGATTTCTCTGTCATTTTTTCTGCACGGCCAGGTTGGAGTCGCGGGTAATGCCTTCATTTTGTCACTGCTAAAAAAAAGTACCGCAAATTTTAACGTCACCGCGTTTTTTTTTTGTTAAAATTTTTTTTTTCGAATTTGACATTTTTTAAGTGACACTTCCGATTTCTCTGTCATTTTTTCTGCACGGCCAGGTTGGAGTCGCGGGTAATGCCTTCATTTTGTCACTGCTAAAAAAAAGTACCGCAAATTTTAACGTCACCGCGATTTTTTTTTTGTTAAAATTTTTTTTTTCGAATTTGACATTTTTTAAGTGACACTTCCGATTTCTCTGTCATTTTTTCTGCACGGCCAGGTTGGAGTCGCGGGTAATGCCTTCATTTTGTCACTGCTAAAAAAAAGTACCGCAAATTTTAACGTCACCGCGATTTTTTTTTGTTAAAATTTTTTTTTTCGAATTTGACATTTTTTAAGTGACACTTCCGATTTCTCTGTCATTTTTTCTGCACGGCCAGGTTGGAGTCGCGGGTAATGCCTTCATTTTGTCACTGCTAAAAAAAAGTACCGCAAATTTTAACGTCACCGCGATTTTTTTTTTGTTAAAATTTTTTTTTTCGAATTTGACATTTTTTAAGTGACACTTCCGATTTCTCTGTCATTTTTTCTGCACGGCCAGGTTGGAGTCGCGGGTAATGCCTTCATTTTGTCACTGCTAAAAAAAAGTACCGCAAATTTTAACGTCACCGCGATTTTTTTTTTGTTAAAATTTTTTTTTTCGAATTTGACATTTTTTAAGTGACACTTCCGATTTCTCTGTCATTTTTTCTGCACGGCCAGGTTGGAGTCGCGGGTAATGCCTTCATTTTGTCACTGCTAAAAAAAAGTACCGCAAATTTTAACGTCACCGCGATTTTTTTTTTGTTAAAATTTTTTTTTTCGAATTTGACATTTTTTAAGTGACACTTCCGATTTCTCTGTCATTTTTTCTGCACGGCCAGGTTGGAGTCGCGGGTAATGCCTTCATTTTGTCACTGCTAAAAAAAAGTACCGCAAATTTTAACGTCACCGCGATTTTTTTTTGTTAAATTTTTTTTTTTCGAATTTGACATTTTTTAAGTGACACTTCCGATTTCTCTGTCATTTTTTCTGCACGGCCAGGTTGGAGTCGCGGGTAATGCCTTCATTTTGTCACTGCTAAAAAAAAGTAGGTACCGCAAATTTTAACGTCACCGCGATTTTTTTTTTGTTAAAATTTTTTTTTTCGAATTTGACATTTTTTAAGTGACACTTCCGATTTCTCTGTCATTTTTTCTGCACGGCCAGGTTGGAGTCGCGGGTAATGCCTTCATTTTGTCACTGCTAAAAAAAAGTACCGCAAATTTTAACGTCACCGCGATTTTTTTTTGTTAAATTTTTTTTTTTCGAATTTGACATTTTTTAAGTGACACTTCCGATTTCTCTGTCATTTTTTCTGCACGGCCAGGTTGGAGTCGCGGGTAATGCCTTCATTTTGTCACTGCTAAAAAAAAGTACCGCAAATTTTAACGTCACCGCGATTTTTTTTTGTTAAAATTTTTTTTTTCGAATTTGACATTTTTTAATTGACACTTCCGATTTCTCTGTCATTTTTTCTGCACGGCCAGGTTGGGAGTCGCGGGTAATGCCTTCATTTTGTCACTGCTAAAAAAAAAGTACCGCAAATTTTAACGTCACCGCGATTTTTTTTTGTTAAAATTTTTTTTTTCGAATTTGACATTTTTTAATTGACACTTCCGATTTCTCTGTCATTTTTTCTGCACGGCCAGGTTGGGAGTCGCGGGTAATGCCTTCATTTTGTCACTGCTAAAAAAAAAGTACCGCAAATTTTAACGTCACCGCGATTTTTTTTTGTTAAAATTTTTTTTTTCGAATTTGACATTTTTTAAGTGACACTTCCGATTTCTCTGTCATTTTTTCTGCACGGCCAGGTTGGAGTCGCGGGTAATGCCTTCATTTTGTCACTGCTAAAAAAAAGTACCGCAAATTTTAACGTCACCGCGATTTTTTTTTGTTAAAATTTTTTTTTTCGAATTTGACATTTTTTAATTGACACTTCCGATTTCTCTGTCATTTTTTCTGCACGGCCAGGTTGGGAGTCGCGGGTAATGCCTTCATTTTGTCACTGCTAAAAAAAAAGTACCGCAAATTTTAACGTCACCGCGATTTTTTTTTGTTAAAATTTTTTTTTCGAATTTGACATTTTTTAAGTGACACTTCCGATTTCTCTGTCATTTTTTCTGCACGGCCAGGTTGGAGTCGCGGGTAATGCTTCATTTTGACACAGCGAAAAAATTTCAATTACAATTTAGTCACCAAGTCACAATGACTTTCGTTAAAGAGAAAAACGATTTTTTCAGTACATTTGAATTTGACGTTTAAAAAATGACAGTTCAAATTTTTATTTCAAAAGTACATTTTGACGCCATTTTGATTTTCAGAATCGATAAAAAATATTTCCTTTGCTCGAAACACCGATTACCTTTATTACCGTTAATCTGGTATTTGGACGCAATTTTCTCCGAAACTACGGGCGAAAAAGAAAAACGGATTTCGGTTCGAGATTCGCAATGATTCCAGCGTGCCGATACGCCAATTTGAGCCGTTTCAATCTTTTTTTATATTTCCAGTCCCTTTGTCCATTTTTGGAAAAAAATTGTGTGGGCGTTTTTTTTCGAAACGGTGCACGCTTGGGACGGACGATGGTTTTCGGTCGACAGAGTTCGACGACCAGGAACGCAATGCCAAATTACGATCGCGATATCTTTCAAAATGGCTGCTTTTGAAAATTGACAAAAAAAAATTTCAAATCAACTTTGACAGCTCATAGATGACAGACGGTTGCGTTGATTGCGATAAAACTTTGCAGTCTTTAAGAACAATGCTCTAGCTACACGTCGATATGTTTGCGATCTTCTCCCGACCGACGAGGCTAAAGTTACGATCAATAATGTCTGAGTGGTACATTTTCCCATTCATTCAAAAACTGGTCTATTTTCGTGCAAAATATGACAAAAACAGTTTTTTTTTCGCTGTAATTTTCGGTGACCGCGATTTTCAGCAATAACAATTGATTCCGGCGGTAGGATGATTCTCGCGTGATTAATTCAGCGTTAAATCGGAAACAAACGAACAGCATATTTCGACCGTGACTGTCCGTCATCTGTCACAGCCGATCGCGGTTAACAGACTTACGTTACGTTCCGGGTTTTCGTCCATCGGTTCACTCGTCACGGCCTTGATTGGGTAATCATAAATAATTAATTACAATCTCGTTAGATTCCTTTTTTATTCTTCTTCTTGTGATGTACCTATACTCAGTCAGATATATTATTATTAATGCACATGTAGGTAAGTACAGGATGGTGAGTTTAATTGTGATTTTTTTATTATAAAGAGTTATGAACTAATGAAGAAAAAACATAATCTCTGAAGGTGGCATTTCATTATTAAGCGTCCCCTCCCCCCTAAAAAAAACAGCGCAATCTTTAGTCTAAAACGAGGTCTAAAATAACCAAGTCTTGTAATTGCAAAAATTTCTACCTCATATTATAGAATAATAATTATATGACTCACCCTGTATACATAGGTGGGTATTTAATAACTCTTACATGTACTAGGTATTTATAATTCCCACTTCAACGAGGTGGATATGAAAAAAAAGTGGAAATAATTCTAGTTTTTAAAGCATTACAACAGCACACGTTCAACCAATTAAAGCGCCTGTCGCGATCACTATCACATATAAAATAACCACAAAACAACCAAGAACGACCAGAAAATTAACAGAAAACAAAGACAGAAAGACTCGTAATAATTATAATTATTATTACAAAGCAGCTACAGACCGGCTTGTGGCTTATACTTTGAGAGCAGCCGCGACTTTCGAGTCAGATAAGAAGCTATTTGTTCCGATGAAAGACTGGACCTATTATGGTAGCCGGATTATCTATGAAAATTTATCTACGTAATGAAATTGCATTATATCCCCTCAAGGGAGCTTGAGGATGGTCATTTTATGCCTTAAACGCGGACAATGATCTATTTGATCTAGTTACGTCGTTAATGAGAACGTCGGGTTATTGCTTCATAGGTACTTGTCTCGTTGTTGAACTATATTTACAAGTTTCTCTTACTCTGGAGATCATCTTCAGGGTAAAGCTATTAAATGATAATACGCTCCTGTAGCTTTATCTTTCAAGATTAGTGAACGAAATTTTGGATTCTTGTAAAGCTTTGGAATGACTTTAGATTTTCGTTGAAAAAATTTCCAAAAGTCACGTTACTTCTACAGGGTGTCCTTTCAAAGTTCCAAAAATCCGGTCCTTGAGGCACGGTTTCTGGCCGCAGTTTTCAATCTAGGGGGCTGAAATTTTTGTGAGAGTAAGGTGTCCACAAGGAGTGGTCTGGTATTGCACTTGAGCAAAATCGGCCGAGCCGTTTCAAAATGGCGACCATTTGAATTTTCGGAAAATTTACTATTTTTTGAACCCCTGTATGAGCAAGATGGCAAAAAACTTTGAAATCAAATTAACAGGATTTGAAGAAAATTATTGGACATTTGAGTTAATGCAATAAAATTAGCATATTTTCCATTAATAAGCCAGTGTCGTGGGTAGGAAAAGGGTCAAAATGTGTAAATTTCTATAACCGTTTATGAGTCCATTTTTGGAGAAGTTGAACCGAAATTTTCCATTTTTTTTTTCTTTAACATATAATTTGATGTCTTAGCTTCAATTCGCCTCGATTAATGTAGTACTTTAAACGAAAAATAAAAAAGTTTTTCGCTTGTGCAAAATTAGCTGACACTTATATAAAATTATTAAATCGATGAAATGGTTCGCAATTTCTTTTTTATTTTTTTTCACATACAATTATGAATGGTTCTGAAAATTAGAAGAGCAATCGCAACGACAATTAAATCATCTACATGCAGGTGAAAAAAGTATTCAAATTGGTCTTTTAATAATAACTAAGATATGACTAGTTTAAAAAATAAAATGTGTAGGTGTAGGAACCTGACGTACTGCATATACCTACGCGATCAGCACTACAAATTTGAAACGCACCGTGGCTCAGTTCATTACACCCTTGCGTAGTAAACTGTTGGTGCGGGTTCGAAACCACGAGAGCATCATTCTTTTTTTTTGGTAGGTAGGTGGAGTTTTCCCAAAAAAAAAATTCGGATTATTTTTTCATTATATTCATTATAAAAAAAAAATAGGAAAAAATATTTATTATTGAATCGCATAAAAACACACTATTTCTGCGATTGATGCGCAAGAAGGTTTTTTACAAAGAGGAAGATGGGCTAAGCGGGAATGAGAGGGAAAAGGCGAGGAAAATAAAAAAAAGAGAGAGAGAAAGAGAGAGAGAAAGAGAGAGGGAGAGGGAGTGAGAGACGGAAGGGAGAGGGAAGGGAGAGGGAGTGAGAGAGGGAAGGGATAATAATATGAAGAGGGACGGGGAGAGGAAGGTTGAGAGAAAGGAAGAGAGGAAGGAGATGAGGGAATAAAAGAGAAATAGAGAGTAGGAAGTAGAGGGCAAGGAAGAGCAATAGAGAGGGAGAAGTTGGACAACGAGTGGGGAAATGGGGGGAGGGGGGAGAGGGATATGGCAGTGAAAGCTCGTGGATTGTAAAGTTAGTGAAGTGTAGATTCTAACAGGACAAGGTCAGGTCAGCCCGAATTTTTTTTATTGCAAAAAATATCGAGCTGACCGGACTTTGTCAAATCGTTTCTTGCAAAGAACAAACGAATCTCAAAAAAAAACCTAAACTAATAAATCTACAACTTTCGCTGAAAGGCAAAACGGTGAATGAGAGGGAAATGGAGATGACGAGAGATAGAGATAGAGAGAGAGAGACGGGGGGTGGGAGAGGGAGATGGAGGGGAAGAGGGGGAGGGAGTGAGAGACAGAAGGGAGAGGGAAGGGAGAGGGAGTGAGAGAGGGAAGGGATAATAATATGAAGAGGGACAGGGAGAGGAAGGTTGAGAGAAAGGAAGAGAGGAAGGAGATGAGGGAATAAAAGAGAAATAGAGAGGAGGAAGTAGAGGGCAAGTAAGAGCAATAGAGAGGGAGAAGTTGGAGAACGAGTGGGGAAATGGGAGGAGGGGGAGAGGGATATGGCAGTGAAAGCTCGTGGATTGTAAAGTTAGCGAAGTGTAGATTCTAACAGGACAAGGTCAGGTCAGCCCGAATTTTTTTTATTGCAAAAAATATCAAGCTGACCGGACTTTGTCAAATCGTTTCTTGCAAAGAACAAACGAATCTCAAAAAAAAAAACCTAAACTAATAAATCTACAACTTTCGCTGAAAGGCAAAACGGTGAATGAGAGGGAAAGGGAGATGACGAGACATAGAGAGAGAGAGAGAGAGAGAGACGGGGCGTGGGAGAGGGAGAGGGAGGGGAAGAGGGATAGTAATAGGAACAGGGATGGGGAGAGGAAGGTTGAGAGAAACACTGAGAGAAAGGAAGAAAAATAGTGAGGAAGTAGAGGTAGAAAAACGAGAGGGAGAGATGGAGGGAGGCGAAGAGGGAGAAAGCAGTGGAGACTCGTGAATTGCAAAAGTTACAAGATTCTAACAGGACAAGGTCCGGTCAGTTCGTTTATTTTTTTGGCCTTGTAGCTCGAAAATTAGATTTTTGAAAGGTCCGGTTAGTCAACGTCCGGTTAGCTCTAAAATTTTCTTCTTGCAAGGTCCGGTCAACTTAATATTTTGAGCGTTTTCCAAACCACGCCTTGCAACAAAAAAAATCGAGCTGACCAGACTTCGTCAAATCGTACCTTGCAAAAAAACAAATTTGAACTTCAGGCCTTGAAAAAAAATCGAACTGACCTGATCTTGCAAAAAAGAAAATTGGAGATTGCAGGACCTTTTCCAACCAACAATGACATAGCCGGTTCTGTAGACACATCCGCGACGATAGAATACATGATTTGAAAAACAATTATTTATGATAAATAGAAGCAAATGCCTGCAAACCATCGCTATTCTGATCGGAGCTAACCGTTGGTAGCGAATCGGGTGATTCAAAGTTCTGGGAATAACCGGAGGCCGGACGACCGAGGATTAACTCAATCTTGATTAACTCATTCATGAGTGTTGGACAGAGTTCAGCAGATAAACGTAGCCTCGCCATTTATTGGGATTTTATTATGACAGATAGAGGCATCATAAAATCAGAAAATGAACAATAACGCCAGTTATGATGCCGGGGGTTACTGCAAAGATGAAAAGCGCATTTATTAAACTCATATATTTTAACAATTCGAGTGTTGGCCTCGCGGTGGGTTTCTGGGAAAATTACTGGAAAAAGTATCCAATGCACAGGTGAAATTACGAACGCAGTTCTTAATGGGATAAGTGTAACAGAAGTGGGATAGTATAATGAGGTTTATTCCTTTTTCAATTGAATATTGGAAAAATAGGGTTAACAAAGAAGTTATTTAAAAAAAAAACATTGTAGCAGCTCTGTCAGCCAAAAATTATATCAAACTCAGCCGAATCACCGAAGTCGCGTCGTCGGCAAAACGATGGGTATAGGTACACTATCGCTTGAAAGGAAAAAAAAACTGGTACACATTTTATACACACCAAGAAGACGATCAGGCCACAAGACTGATCCTTGTGGAACACCAATGCTACTGTTCATCTTCCACCGGCTATAAGGTTTTGTTTCCACTTCTCAGACCTTGTTAAATGTTTAATTAGAGGATGGAATGTACAAAAGATACAAAACGTGAAGCTTCCCACAGACAGACGAGGTATCGTCGTCAAATAAGAAATTACCTGGTATTAGTGAACCTTCCAACAATACCTAATGAGACTTACACCTCGTTAATTACTCGTTTCGTCAAGAATCGTCAAATATTCTACCTAAATCATAGCCCCGGTTCTTCACCCTATATTAATTAATCCACCTTTAAAACACACTCTCGCATAACACAATAATTAATACTCGAACAGTCCAAACATTTGGTCCCCAAACATCGTGAGAGCATCAAATTAGTCAGGAAAATGAATTTTTTTATTTTTCCGCTGCCTCCAAGTTGTTCATTTCCCAGGTAACATTTGGGCCAACTTTATCTAACTTGGTCTTTGGTGAATTTTGAGAGTTTAGATGAGGAACAATTTTACATGAAACGATTTCTGCACATCCGTGGAATAATGGATTGAAATAAAGGGACCTATAGACAGCATTATGACTGTCTCAAACTGATCTCAGATATCCTACAATGATAATTATACACGGGCTGATCGAAAATTGATTGGAAAACTCTCTCCGACGAGCTTTTGCAACGTCTCTCATCACTTCCCAACACGACAGGCCGCAGCTGGCTCCGAGTGATGTGGGATAATCAACGACACGATCGTGGTGTGTTCACGTCGACCATCGATCTTATCGATACTGATTGGGTAATAAAGTTGGCACGTTCTGCCTCTTTGCCTTAGTTTCCGCCTTCCAGAGCGAACCGAAAAGAGGGTATCACTTTAACTTTACCCAATTTTAGTGTACCGTTATGTAAACAGTGTTTACCTTTAGCCGGCTCGGCGGCGGCGGCGGCGGCTATTGATTCTCTCGCTTTTTATCTCGCATCGCTTAGATCGCCAGGCAGGCATGGGGGCGTAAAAGTTGGGAAAAGTATAAAAATAGGATGAATTGAAAGGGATCTTCTGGAGTGTGAAACTTTGCTTTCAAACAGTTCGGACATATTTGATATTTGTAACTTTCTCCTTTCCCTTTGATTCCAGATTTTATTATTTTCCTTGTTGGAAAAATGGGAAAAATTATAAGGCACAGTAAACGAAAGCCCAGAAATCTCCTAATTAATGCCTCAGGAGTCGCTGTAGTACTGGCCTTGAATTTTTCTTATTCAGTTTATTAAAATATTATGCGACCAAAAGAGAGCTAAATTAATATAGAAAAAGGTATGACGTCATAAATTTTCATCTTGCTCAATTCTGGTGATAGGGGTTGCCAGGAAAAATGTGAAAACTATTCTGGCAATATTTTTGTGACGAACCCTGTATATACGGTATACCAACCTACCTGTATATGTCGAGTACGTGTTCAGATCGGCGCAAGTGATATATTGCCTATTGGAATTTTACACGGCTAATACATAACGCCATAACTAGTACCTGACAAGGTACTCGAGTCTCGCCTTAGATTTCACTCAAAGCCTCTCCGAGCTCGATCTGTAATTCTTGTCGAGGCGGACTTTATGTACGCCAGAGATCGGAATACACACACATTAGAGCATTAGACCTATCTCCTTACTCTTTAGGTACTTTCGAGGAATTCGATAAGGAACTTCCTGGTGTAATGGAGAATTCGTTAAGTGAGAACTTCATAAGTAAAGTCTCGAGAATTTCTCGTTTCTTCTTATTTTGTACTCGAGCATACGAGTACCTATAAGGCACCTGACAGTAGATAGTACTAGTACTGGTAATAGAGAATGCCGCTCCTTTTATATAAAAGAGTGGCTAACTTAACATGAACTTGAGGTTTTCTTCTTTTTCTTGCTTACGCCATGTGGTCTTTAGTTTTTATACTTTTTTTAACCATTTAACTTATGAACTGATCTTTTTGTTTCGCCATTTCATTTCCCCTGGAAAAATGTCAAATTCTCCATAATCTCCACCCCCCCCCCCCCCCCAATTACTTTTATATACTTCTCTTTTACACTCATCTTCCTCACGCAGTTGTATTATTGATAATTGTTGTAAATGTATGGAGAAATGGGGTTAAGCACCCCAAGCGATTAGACCTTCAAGCCCGAGGGGCTTTTCACTCTAGGTAATGGTGTACACAATTTTGGTAATACAAAAGAAATAGACAGCAGCAAATAGGTAATATTTAAAAATTTAGGGGAGGAATAGGTAATACTTGGAAAAGCACAGGTAATATGGGAAATAATGGGTAATTATTAAGTAATAGTAGAAATAATTCAGTAATAAAAGGAAATACTTAGGGAATGAACAGAAATAATTTGAGAAATAGAAAGGAAATAACAACTAGAAATTCTCCACTACCTATAAAATTAAAAAGGAAATACGGTAATAAATTAGGTAATATGGTAGGTAATAGAAAATGGGTAGGTAATAAAAATATATGTAAAGGTAATAAGGTAATATATTACCTATCACAGAAATATGGGAGGAACTAAAGAAATAAATGAGGTAATGAGAAGTAAAAAGGTAATAGTTGTACACAATTTGGGTAATAAAAAAGGAATAGACAGCAGCGAATAGGTAATATTGGAAATAATGAGTAATTATTAGGTAATATGCAGAAATAATTCTCTAATAAGAGGAAATACTTAGGGAATGAACAGAAACAGAAGGAAATAACCACTTGAAATATTCGCGGCTGCGTAATTACCTATCAAAGAAATATACAAGGTAATAAAAATATATGTAAGGTAATAAGGTAATATATTGCCTATCAAAGAAATATACAAGGAAATAAAGAAATAAATTGGGTTATGAGAAGTAAAAAGGTAATAAGGTGTACACTTTTTTAAGAGTGAAAAGCCCCTCGTTCAAGCCCCTTTTCGTCAGTGAGTAATGAGCAAAATTTCAATGTCAGTCAGTTCACTCACTGACAACTTCTGACATTGTCATAAGAAACTCTCGGTGTTTATCATAATTTGTCAGTGAGTGAACAATATATCAATGAATGAATTAATCAAGTGATCAAGTAGTCGGAGAGTACTTGAAAAGTTTGAAAATTTAGTACCCCAAAAGACCTTTCCGCGGTTTGCCAAAATTTGTCAGTAAGTGAAGAACAATCTATCGATGAATGAATGAGTGAATGAATAAACTGACCAAGTTAGTCAGAGATTTCAAGGTAGCAAAATTTTAGTGTTTGTCAGAATTTGTCAGTGAGTGAATAATCTAGCGATGAATGAGTTAATGACGCGGTCAACCAGTAAGCGAGTAAAAAGTAAAGGTATGGAGGGAAGGGGTTAAACACCGCAACCGACTAGACCTTCAAGGCTCTTTTCGCCTTTCGTCAGTAAGTAATAACACAAATTTCAGTGTTTGTCGGAATTTGTCAGTGAGTGAACAATCTATCGATGAATGAATGATCAGTTATTACAAGGTAATAAGCGACTAGGCCTTCAAGGCCCTTTTCGCCTGTGACTAAGTAAGCAAGTGTCAGTCAGCAATAAGCAAAATCTGGGTATTTGTAAGAATTTGTCACTGAGTGAATGATGAATGAATGAATGAACTGACCAAGTAGTCAGTGATTACAAGGTAGCAGATGTTCAGTGTTAATTGTCAGTGAGTGGACAATCTATCAATGAATTAATTAATGAACTGAAAGACGGCGTGGATAAAAGGTAAAGGTATCAAGGAATAGAGAAAAGGAGTTAAGCACCCCAAGCGACCAGGCCTCTAAGACCCTTTTCGCCTTTTCGTTAGCGAGAAAGTGAACAAGTGTTAGTGGAGAAGAAGCAAAATTTCAGCGTTTCTCCGAATTTATCAGTGAGTGAACACTATACCGGATGAATGAATGAAGGAACTGACCAAATAAAAAGTAAAAGGTAAATGTATAGAGAGAAGGGCCATGCATCCCAAATAACTGGCCCTTTTCGTCAGTGAGTAATAAGAAATATCTCAGTCTCGATTTCAGTCTTTGTTCGACATTGTTAATGAGTGAACTATTTATCTACGAATGAATGAATGATTGAACTGACCAAGAAGCAATATCTCAGTGTTTGTCAGTGAGTGACATACTGTTTAACTAGTCAAGTTATCAGTGAGTAAATGTCATGGTATGGATGGAAGGGATAAAGCATCCAAAAGCAACTAGACCTTCAAGGAACTTTTCGCCAGTAAGTAATAAGCAAAATTTCAATATTTGTCAGTGAATGAATAGTCTATCGATGAAGGAATGAATTACTGAATGAATGAATGAACGAACGAACGAATAAATGAATGAATGATTGAACTGACCGAGAATCAAATTTTCAGTGTGTGTCAGAATTTGTCATTGAGTGAACAATCCATTAATTAATTAAATAATTAACTGGTCAAGTTATCAGTGAGTAAATGTAAACGTATGTGTGGAAGGGGTAAAACACCCAAAGCAACTAGACCTTCAAGGACCTTTTTGTCAGTAAGTAATAAGCAAAATTTCAATATTTGTCAGTGAATGAACAGTCTATCGATGAAGGAATGAATTACTGAATGAATGAATGAACGAACGAACGAATAAATGAATGAATGATTTAACTGACCGAGAATCAAATTTTCAGTGTGTGTCAGAATTTGTCATTGAGTGAACAATCCATTAATTAATTAAATAATTAACTGGTCAAGTTATCAGTGAGTAAATGTAAACGTATGTGTGGAAGGGGTAAAACACCCAAAGCAACTAGACCTTCAAGGACCTTTTTGTCAGTAAGTAATAAGCAAAATTTCAATATTTGTCAGTGAATGAACAGTCTATCGATGAAGGAATGAATTACTGAATGAATGAATGAACGAACGAACGAATAAATGAATGAATGATTGAACTGACCGAGAAGCAAATTTTCAGTGTGTCTCAGAATTTGTCAGTGAGTGAACAATCCATTAATTAATTAAATAATTAACTGGTCAAGTTATCAGTGAGTAAATGTAAACGTATGTATGGAAGGGGTAAAACACCCAAAGCGACTAGACCTTCAAGGACCTTTTTGTCAGTAAGTAATAAGCAAAATTTCAATATTTGTCAATAAATGAACAGTCTATCGATGAAGGAATGAATTACTGAATGAATGAATGAACGAACGAACGAATAAATGAATGAATGATTGAACTGACCGAGAAGCAAAATTGCAGTGTTTGTCAGAATTTGTCAGTGAGTGAACATTCTGTCGATGAATGAATGAATGAACTGGTTAAGCAGTAAGCGAGTAAAAGGTAAAGGTAGGGGAGTGGTTAAGCACCCCAAGCGTTTAGGGTTACACCTACAAG
Source organism: Malachius bipustulatus (assembly GCA_910589415.1). NCBI lineage: Eukaryota > Metazoa > Arthropoda > Insecta > Coleoptera > Melyridae > Malachius > Malachius bipustulatus. The sequence continues at coordinate 36,474,461 of OU342636.1, forward strand.
GCCCTTTTCGTCAGTGAGTGAGTAATAAGAAAAACTTCAGTGTCTGTCGGAATTTGCTAGTCATTCGAAAACGAATCTGGAAAATAGAACAGGGCCAACGTGATCGAATATTCGAACCATCGTCGCCAGAAGTCTTCATCATTGCACCCGGAACCCCATCATGATACTGCGGCTGCTAATTCGATCTAACGTCAAATCTTGCTCTTTTCCAGTAATATTGCACGTATAGCTAATTATAATTTATTTAGTTAATCACATTATTAAACGTGTCACTATGGTTTACTCAAATTAAACACAAGTACTAATATTTATTTATCAATATAACTTCTATTTATTTAAAACATTTAATAACTTTGAACAATAAAAAAAACTAAAACAATTTTGACAAAAGTAAAAATTTGATCCAAAGTATATGCAAACCAGTAGAGAATCAAGAATTCAAAGATACACGAAAAATATCCGGCCAGGTGGTGCGCGGCTGTTGAAAACATAATATGCCCCGAAAAGGCGCAGTAAAAAATTCGCAATTGGTTTATCGCAAGACCAATTTAGGAAACAAGAAACGGTTTTTACTTTCGCAAACGAGCCACCGCACCGCGTTTTACGACACCCATATCTCATGACGTCTCGCGACAAGTAAATTAATATCAATATGGCACGGTCCAAGGAAGCTATTGTTCAAGAAGGAGGACGGTTATGCAAATTATAAATTAATAAAACAACAGTGAAACTGATCGAAACCACACGGTTCTTGCTTGTCTTCTAGGTCTCTGTTCGCCCGTTGTTACTTGTACCATTACATTACATCCATGCACTTATGTATTGCTATTATGTATGCTTCAGTTGAATTTATATACGCAGACGCTTTGTCAACCATCATGATAAACGTCAAAGATCAAGCATTTATTTTATTTAACGTTTAATAGGTCATTAACATAATTTTTCAAATCGTTTTTAAACAATGGAAAAAATAAAGGTTCCAAATTTGAGCCCTGAGGTACACCAGCACCAGAGGTTGTCATCATTTGACATTATTCCACTTTCCATTATTTTATTTTGCTTTTTTGTGGTTTGCTATAGGGAGGGGGGTATTATTGTAACGATTATTGTTCAGGTGAAAAGTGAAAAATTTCAACATGTCAATCTAGCAAAAATTTGGTCCTGAATAAATCTATTTTTTGTCAGTATGTCTATATGTGCAAATATTGCAATCGATTTTTACCCAACTTCCTGAAGAGCTGGAGACTTAAAACTTGGAACATAGATCAGAATTGAAAGACAATGTAATACTAACTCATTTTCTTGTCTGTCTGTTCGGCAAAATTTTGGAAAAGTTTCTAATAAGGACTTAGGAAGTATAAAATTATTTTCAATATCTACGGAAATACTTGTAAGATTTGAAACGATAAACATGGGGAGGGTGCAATCAATAATAGTAAGGTTTATAGAGAGTATGCACGTTAAAAAGTGTGTTATTCATTTTTTATTTAAATAGATAATCTGGTCTGGTTCTGGGACATAAAATCCTGAACGTTCTCTCGAGACTTCATAAGGTGCTGAATAATATAAAAAAAAAACACGTGATGAAAGGAATATTAATTTTGGTGATATTTGATACTTGTGTGAGCTCTCGTTACTTCAACGATTAACGATACCTACGACGTAAGTTATATCCTGTTTAAAATCTGTCAGGCTTTTGATTTGACACTGTTACATCTTTGTCACTTGTTGGCTTCTAAACTGCTACCTGATACGGTGATGGTAAAAAAATTATTACATAAAATGACAAGAACCATATGTCTTATAAACGCTTCTTAAAAAATAGACTGTCACACAGGATCAAAGATATTGAAAAATGAAATAGGCGATCGTGACGACCGTTGTTTTCAAAATAAACCGATCGATCAAGCAAAATATTTCAAAGAGGATCGAATATAAATACTTTAAAATTTGTGGTTGAATTTGGACAGGCAAAAACAAACATCCACCTCTAGCCGGATAAACATAAACATGATAAAATTGCCAACTGTGCCTCCGTGACACAGACCAGATGTTCCGAGGTTTCATTAATTAATGATCTAGCTGGAAATAGAATGAATTAGATCCGGCTATGCTACCACGGAAACTTATATTTTGCGCATATAAATGCGGATTTAAAAAAAAATTATTCCCTCCAACCCCTACGAAACGAAACTACCCCTAATCTTATTTTAGATATGACAAGGCTTGGGACTGGGATATGTCTTTTTAAGGGCATTAATTCGCAAATAAGAGAGTTACGAAAGATTTTATAATAAATGCTGAGTCATCTAAGCTCATCAAATTTGTGAAAAAACCAGTGGCGTACATTATATTTTTGTCTCGATTTTTTTATACCCCACATGAACGGCATTGTTTCCGATAAATTATTCATGAAATATAATTGGCAATCACCACCTAATAGAGCATTAAAAAAAATGTTCTCCAAAAACCGTCTTGGAGTTCTTTTTCGGTCGAGTTTCGGCTATCATTGACTCTTCAAAACCCAAAATAACCAATTAGGTAGTGTGACGAGCAAAAAATTATTGGGACCCACTTTATGAAATGTTAATACCCCGGCTAATAAAAGGTAAAAGGGTAGGTATAAGATTATCATCTTTTTGATGAATTAACATATTAAATCGATCGATTAAGTCAGTATAGGAAGTTTCTTTTTGTTGTATTTCCCAATCAAACACATCCACGTACAACGTATACCGCATTCCATGACATTGTTTTTCTGTTCGTCCCAAACAGTAACCCGAATTAAATGAGCCCGAATTCGGTCGTCCCTAATTGCGAAAATAAAGCCAAATAAAGATAAATAAAGCCGACAGAGTTTGTTTTATATAAGCAAATGAAAACAGAGCTCGACGAAAAGTTCAATCCTCCATCTTCTCATCCGAGAGACGAAATAATAAATTCAAATTAATTCAGGAGCAGGAAACAGGCTCGTCCGCAGAGAAGAATGACTGACTGGCTGCATGCTGCATAAATGGTAGTTTTTGGAATAAATTAGCAATATTAAATTTATAGTGATTAATTTTAATTTTATTAGCCATTTTAACGATTAAAACCTTCCCGTTCTGGAGCGTTATTGCCGGCAATTTCAAACTGATATAGATCAATTTAGGAGTAACCGTTACCTTTTTATAGCTTCTTCGGAATTGTCTCAGTTTTCTTGTTTTTTATTTGGGACTTGAAATTTTTGCCTCCTCAGAAAAAAAAGCTTGGAACTATTTCGCCATTGTGGAGTTCTCCAGTCTCAAGGAATTTGTTCAAATGTTTTACTTCAAGCAATATCGAATCAAACATATGCTGGCCAAATGGCTGGTAAAAGATAAAGGCCATAAACACTAAAGAAGAAAGAATCAAATATTTTTTTTTATTTACCATCTGAGCCATTACTATTTTTGTTACTACGTTGACCAGAAATTCCAGAGCTTCACGTGTTACATGCACATCATTTTCTTCCCCAAAGTTCTATTTATCCACGTTATAATGACGAATAGTTCGAGAATTACGCTCTAGAATATTCTACCCTTTCCATCACAATAGAGGCTATAGGATATAAACAGATGTTGCTTATAAAACAATTATTGTCATTCTGGGAATTCTAGAAAAACGTTATTTCAGCGCAACAATGACAAATAGTTCGAGAATTACGCTCTAGATTATTCTACCCTTTCCAAAGCACTAGAGACTGTAGGATATAAACAGATGTTGCTTGGAAAACAATTATTTTCATTCTGGGAATTCTAGAAAAACTTTATTTCAGCGCAACAATGACAAATAGTTCGAGAATTACGCTCTAGATTATTCTACCCTTTCCAAAGCACTAGAGACTGTAGGATATAAACAGATGTTGCTTGGAAAACAATTATTTTCATTCTGGGAATTCTAGAAAAACGTTATTTCAGCGCAATAATGACGAATAGTTCGAGAATTACGCTCTAGATTATTCTACCCTTTCCAAAGCACTAGAGGCTGTAGGATATAAACAGATGTTGCTTATAAAACAATTATTTTCATTCTGGGAATTCTAGAAAAACGTTATTTCAGCGCAATAATGACGAATAGTTCGAGAATTACGCTCTAGATTATTCTACCCTTTCCAAAGCACTAGAGGCTGTAGGATATAAACAGATGTTGCTTATAAAACAATTATTTTCATTCTGGGAATTCTAGAAAAACGTTATTTCAGCGCAATAATGACGAATAGTTCGAGAATTACGCTCTAGATTATTCTACCCTTTCCAAAGCACTAGAGGCTGTAGGATATACACAGATGTTGCTTATAAAACAATTATTTTCATTCTGGGAATTCTAGAAAAACGTTATTTCAGCGCAATAATGACGAATAGTTCGAGAATTACGCTCTAGATTATTCTACCCTTTCCAAAGCACTAGAGACTGTAGGATATACACAGATGTTGCTTATAAAACAATTATTTTCATTCTGGGAATTCTAGAAAAACGTTATTTCAGCGCAATAATGACGAATAGTTCGAGAATTACGCTCTAGATTATTCTACCCTTTCCAAAGCACTAGAGGCTGTAGGATATAAACAGATGTTGCTTATAAAACAATTATTTTCATTCTGGGAATTCTAGAAAAACGTTATTTCAGCGCAATAATGACGAATAGTTCGAGAATTACGCTCTAGATTATTCTACCCTTTCCAAAGCACTAGAGGCTGTAGGATATACACAGATGTTGCTTATAAAACAATTATTTTCATTCTGGGAATTCTAGAAAAACGTTATTTCAGCGCAATAATGACGAATAGTTCGAGAATTACGCTCTAGATTATTCTACCCTTTCCAAAGCACTAGAGACTGTAGGATATAAACAGATGTTGCTTATAAAACAATTATTTTCATTCTGGGAATGCTAGAAAAACGTTATTTCAGCGCAACAATGACAAATAGTTCGAGAATTACGCTCTAGATTATTCTACCCTTTCCAAAGCACTAGAGACTGTAGGATATAAGCAGATGTTGCTTATAAAACAATCATTTTCATTCTGGGAATTCTAGAAAAACTTTATTTCAGCGCAATAATGACGAATAGTTCGAGAATTACGCTCTAGATTATTCTACCCTTTCCATCGCACTAGAGACTGTAGGATATAAATAGATGTTGCTTATAAAACAATTATTTTCATTCTGGGAATGCTAGAAAAACGTTATTTCAGCGCAATAATGACGAATAGTTCGAGAATTACGCTCTAGAATATTCTACCCTTTCCATCGCACTAGAGACTGTAGGATATAAATAGATGTTGCTTATAAAACAATTATTTTCATTCTGGGAATGCTAGAAAAACGTTATTTCAGCGCAATAATGACGAATAGTTCGAGAATTACGCTCTAGAATATTCTACCCTTTCCAAAGCACTAGAGACTGTAGGATATAAGCAGATGTTGCTTATAAAACAATTATTTTCATTCTGGGAATTCTATAAAAACGTTATTTCAGCGCAATAATGACGAATAGTTCGAGAATTACGCTCTAGATTATTCTACCCTTTCCAAAGCACTAGAGACTGTAGGATATACACAGATGTTGCTTATAAAACAATCATTTTCATTCTGGGAATTCTAGAAAAACTTTATTTCAGCGCAACAATGACAAATAGTTCGAGAATTACGCTCTAGATTATTCTACCCTTTCCAAAGCACTAGAGACTGTAGGATATAAGCAGATGTTGCTTATAAAACAATTATTTTCATTCTGGGAATTCTAGAAAAACGTTATTTCAGCGCAACAATGACAAATAGTTCGAGAATTACGCTCTAGATTATTCTACCCTTTCCAAAGCACTAGAGACTGTAGGATATAAGCAGATGCTGCTTATAAAACAATTATTTTCATTCTGGGAATTCTAGAAAAACGTTATTTCAGCGCAACAATGACAAATAGTTCGAGAATTACGCTCTAGATTATTCTACCCTTTCCAAAGCACTAGAGGCTGTAGGATATAAACAGATGTTGCTTATAAAACAATTATTTTCATTCTGGGAATTCTAGAAAAACGTTATTTCAGCGCAATAATGACGAATAGTTCGAGAATTACGCTCTAGATTATTCTACCATATTAAGGAATACATAACAACAGGACAACAGAAAAAAATTATTTTGATTAGTTTGTAACGTAATTTTATTAACTTGAATTGTGGCTCGATCCCACACATAATTCCGACCTTCATCCCAGAGAACGAACGCGAAAAACGAGGGAAACGAAAATTGATTAAATATGTCTTTTTCGTCCAGATAACATATTCACCCCATTCGAGGGTGGGTGAGTAAGCACGGTCTGTCACCGCTGTCACCGCTTGTAAAGGGCAAGGGGACGACCCGGCGTCGCCTATCCGGCCCTGTTAGGAAAGAACGTCATCTGTTGAGGGCGACCTTTCCATTTATAGCTCGCACTCATCACGTCATCCCGCAGCTGACCCGGTTCAAGCCGCGACGATGCTAATCGCTCGATTCCGGGCACGATCCCGGAATTCCTGGATCGGGATGGCGGAAGGTTAGGAATACAGGGGCGCGAGAAGTTCTACTTTCTTTCTGGTACACGTAATACTTTCACTCTCCCGTTCTGTTACGAAATAGAACATTTGCGTCTGAAATTTTGGTGAATTGACTGTTTCAGACCAGAAACGGGGACCTTAAAACGGGAATTACGTTATTGAGTTCCCTCACAAAGGCGTCTATCAATCATACCTCCGAACCTCCAAGAGAATGTCTACTGTTATGAATTATTTATGATCAAGAGTCTCGGCCTGTTCTCAGGTAAAGTTAGTTTCTGCGAAGAGGTAATTAAAAATTTGGGTTGGTAATTCATCAGGTTTGTTCGGCTTGTTCACAGGAAGATGTCGAAACGTGAAGAAATAGCAGACAAGGCTACCGCGGCATGTATTATTTTAGGATGCGAGGTGAATAATAATAAATTTATATCAAAAATGAATTCAGAATTTTTGAAGAAGTTTATTGTGAAGAATGTGGGTTGGTTCTTCAAGCAGAGATTTTGCGCTTATTCGCCCCTTTTTTGCAAAAGTTCTTTGGAAGACATAAAAATAGAAATAGGAAGAAGTGAAGACAAAAAAAAAAGGAAGTGCTTGGAAACTGCCAAAAACGGCGGCATCCACGAGATAAGCATTGGCTTAAGGAGTCCCTTGAAGATAACACGCAGCGTCTGATGTTAAAAATCGATTAACTCCGGAAGTTGATATTAATCTGGTGATTATTATCAGGAAAACGTACTGGTTTAATTGACCGGGTTAGTCAAATATTCCAGGCACTTAAATAATTGCGTCGAAAAATAACTATGGCATAGATAATTTATTTCGAAACATAGTTGAGGAGAGAACGACAAGATGTGTGTGAAAAAAAGGCAAGATGCTTCGCAACTTCTTTAAAAGGCGAAAATTTCGATATTAAGGTAGGTTTTTCTTCTTTTTCGTCCTATCCATTCCCCAATCAGCGGAGGGTTACGTCATGTTGCCTGAAAGCTATTTGCAAACATGTTGGCGTTACGTGCACTGTTGGCGACACCCACACGTCACTCTCGACCTCCATGTACTGTTCCATGCTGACATATGACCTATTTTAAAATTGTGTCTTTGCATAAATGAAGGTATGTGCATTTACCCACGATATTTGTGGTAAAAAGGTCGTCGGGACTTTTTTGCCTTTTATTTTGTTGCATAAAATAAAAATGAAAAATTAAATCAAAAAATCCTTCTATGCCAGTGACTCAGTAACAGTAACAGTTACATCTTTTCATATCATCTTCATAATCGCATTACAGTCACAGGTTTCCCTTTCAAGTCACCCTCTCAATAATACACAAGGGCTGAAAGCTTCGCCCGAAAAAACCCGCAATATAATAATAATCTCCCTCCTGACGTTACCACCCAAACGAATTATAATAACGTGATGTAATAACCATGATATTGTTCCTCGTTGTTATCCTGCCCGTGTCTCCATTGTCCCGGCGTGCTGGAGTGGAGAGATTCCTGTAATAATTCCTGTCGGAGGGCGTTGAAGATTTAATTTACTCCATAAAGCTTGGTTCACACTTTTACGTTCGATATCCGTGTCACAAAAAAAAATCCTCTCTCAGTGTGAACTCGCCTTAACTGTCAGTTTTTCATAAGTCTCATACGTGGTCTTTCTTTTGTTTTTATATGACACGGCAATGAAGTGGCGAAGGCCTCGCAGGCTGTAAAGACTCGACATGACGGAAAGGTCGACGTGACTGTTGCTTTTCGTTCATCGTTCCAAGGAACCGACAACCGCTTCGGTGAAATGGTGAAAATCTAAATCATGCCCGCTTCCATGAACAAAAATCATGTTCACTACTCGCAGAACAGACACAATGCGCTTTGAACATCTGCTGACCGCGGACCGAAATTACCAGGTATTATTTGCAATCGGCGATGGCTCGACAATAATGGGTGTAATTACACGACTGAATCATTTTGAAAAAACTAATAATAAAGTGGGTTGTATTATTATTTTTTCTCGGTATTATGTAGGTAGGCACTAACTCGGGTAAGGACTAATTATGCCACGTGATACTTTCAGTATTATATACAGGCTGATCGTAAAAGGTTTACGTTAACTCGTCACGCATAACTTATGCGTTATTTGTCATTTTAGTTGTGAGATTTTTGACAGAACTTTTCGTTATTTTGGGTTCTCTTGGTATGTAGTTGTATTCAGGGTTTTGGTAACTGGACAGTCAAAATCGAACGCCATGTATAAAATCGTATTTTAAGCATAAAAGAAAGAATAACTTTTTTTCAAGATGAAGCCTCATTTAGGAAATTTCTCCAAAAATGTGAAATTTAGGCCGCAATAAAAATCTTGATGAATAAAAAATGTTTTTTTTTCAGTAACTGAACAACATTTTTGAAAATATTTCCTAAACGATGCCTAATCTTGAAAAAAGTTACTCTTTCTTTTATGCTTAAAATACGATTTTATACCTGGCTTTCAATTTTGGCTGTCCAGCTACTGAAAAAATATTTTTTTATAAGAGCCTTAATTTCACATTTTTGGAAATATTTCCTAAACGAGGCCTGATCTTGAGAAAAGTTACTCTTTCTTTTATGCTTAAAATACGATTTTATACCTGGCTTTCAATTTTGGCTGTCCAGTTACTGAAAAAAATATTTTTTATAAGAGTCTCAATTTCACATTTTTGGAAATATTTCCTAAACGAGACCGGATCTTGAAAAAAGTTATTGTCTCTTTTGTGCTTAAAATACGATTTTATACCTGGCTTTCAATTTTGACTGTCCAGCTACTGAAAAAATATTTTTTTATAAGAGCCTCAATTTCACATTTTTGGAAATATTTCCTAAACGAGGCCGGATCTTGAGAAAAGTTATTCTCTCTTTTGTGCTTAAAATACGATTTTATACCTGGCTTTCAATTTTGACTGTCCAGCTACTGAAAAAATATTTTTTTATAAGAGTCTTAATTTCACATTTTTGGAAATATTTCCTAAACGAGGCCGGATCTTGAAAAAAGTTATTCTCTCTTTTGTGCTTAAAATACGATTTTATACCTAGCTTCCAATTTTGATTGTCCAGCTACTGAAAAAATATTTTTTATAAGAGCCTTAAATTCACATTTTTGGAAGCATTTCCTAAACGAAGCCAGATCTTGAAAAAAGTTACTCTTTCTTTTATGCTTAAAATACGATTTTATACCTGGCGTTCAATTTTGACTGTCCAGTTACTTACTGAAAAAAATATTTTTTATAAGAGCCTTAATTTCACATTTTTTGAAATATTCCCAAACGAGGCCTGATCTTGTGAAAAGTTCCTCTTTCTTTTATGCTTAAAATGCGATTTTATACCTGGCGTTCGATTATGACTGTCCAGTTACCGAAAAAAAATATTTTTTATAAGAGTCTTAATTTCACATTTTTGGAAATATTTCCTAAACGAAGCCTGATCTTGAAAAAAGTTATTCTCTCTTTTATGCCTAAAATACGACTTTATACACGGTGTTCGATTTTGACTGCTCAGTTACTAAAAAATATATGTTTTGCTTAGGGTTTTATTCGATCATTGTATGCAGGTAGGGTTTTATTCGAGTTTCCTATGTCTGGGATGTAAAATAAGCGAGTTAAGGGGTGTGAAATCAAAATTCTGACGTCACAACAACCGCGTTTTGACCGTGGAGTGTAACGGTCTGCTATTGTCATACAATATTTCGCAAGGCTATATCTCGAGAAAGGAAGCAGATATCGAAGTGCGGTTTTCACCATTGTCATCAAGAAATCCAGGAGAATTGATGACAGAAAAATTGCTTTTCAAATTGTCAATGCCAATAAATTAAATCCACCATTATATTTTTAATGCATTTATTTTTGGATGACTAAGATATTTCATTCCTGTACTAGCTTATTGCGACACATGCGCATACATGCCACAAATTGCTTATTTGTTCTATTAGAGAAAAATAATCACAATTTGATAACGTTATTACATTAACATTAAACATTACCAAATGTATCATTAATAAAGGAATAGGAACAAGTGGCCGGTTGTATTCTAATATCTAATATCTAACATATTTCCTCATGGTTTAGTTATAGAATGGTTACTAAAGATATCTTTTAGGAGGTGAAATGACCAATCACCGTCGTCCGTCACCGGTCATCAAAATAAGCGCCGTTGTCAGATGAAGCGCGATTTTTGTTAACATAAAATGGTTGAAAGATTCTTCACAATTTAATGAAAGTGTTTATTTTCTAGACGCATCATAACGGCAACGTAGCGATAATAACGCGAAGATAACGAAGCGAGTTACGATACGTAGAGCCGAAATTCTGTTTTTAAAAGAAAACTCAAAAACTTATTATTCGACTCTTTATTGCATATCGGACTATCCGCCAAGTACGCGACTGTGCGGGACGAATACCAGACAAATAGTGAGCGTTCAACTCTGTTCAAGTCTCGAAAGAAATAATACATGTTAATTCAGCATTTGCTAATTACAGTAATAAAGATTATATTTCATAGGTAGTCAGCTCTTATGGCTATATAACTCTTCCGCCCTTAAGAGGAGACTTTGGGGATGAACAAAGTCGACGTTCGTAAATACAAATACATGTAAACAAGATACATAAGTAATTAGTTCATAAACATAAATGATATAAGTATAAGATTATTATAATAAAAATAAACAATTAAAATCTTGTAGCTGTTCAGTACAAAATTGAAATTAAAAATACAAATTATTTCCTTAAATGTTAATTATTACGTCTAGTAGGAGTTGGGAATGCTTGGTGCATTTCAACATCATCGTAAACATTCTGTTTGCTTTTATTACTTAGGCTTCGACATTTGGTTAAAATTTCCCTGTTATATTTAAAGAGAACAATAATTATAATAATTAATGCAATCAAACATAAAATTGGTAAATTAGAATGGGACCAAATGTGGTTATTAGAAAGTATTGAGATTGGTTCAATATTTTCCTGATCTAGCGTAAGTTTAGACAATTGATCTAAATTAAATGATTTCAGATTCAGTTGAATCGGTTTTACATTTGAGATGTTTTGATTTATTGGGGGTAAGTAAACAGGTTCTTCAGATATTGTTCCTTCTAAATTCGCGTATTCAAATTGCTTAGTAATGAATTTACACGAATAGGGTACATTCACTAAATATGTTCCTTTAAGTCGATGCACTTCCTCACTACCGCACTTTTCATGTACCAAGGTGTCGGTTGGAGATATTATGAGGTACTTCTGGTCACTAATTGTTTCTACAAGGACGTCGGTAATTTCGACTTTGACGTGTAGACACTGTGGATTTTCCTTGACACGAAGGATGTTTCGAATGCAAGTATCAAGCTGGTAGTTTTTTTCTATATCGGAAGTTCTACAGAAGTATTCTTGTTGAATCTTCGAGCATCTCTTCTTTAGATAATAAATGTTGTCTTCTGTCATTGCCACATATGAGGTTGGGGGAATGATTGTTGTAAGTTCGGGAGTTGGAATGGAATATAAATGATACAAATCATAGGTCTAGGGATCAATTAGAGGTACGTGTAAAAGAAATACAGCATGATCTTCTGTTACATAATAATCTACTAGAATTGTTCTAGTAAATAATACATTATCAAAGAATAATAATTCTTTGGATCTTGGTATTTTGATAACTCAAGCTTCATGATATTAATGGCTTTTTCGTTAATTATCGATAAATGTAACGTGTTAAGAGAAGCGAAACTGATTGCTGTTAATATATTTTCAATCACGTGCGACAAGTCTTATAGACTGATTCTAAATAACATTAAAGTATTAATGAATTGTTGATCCTCACTCCTTACTACTCTTATTACTTCTTCGATTCTTTTGAAGTTGGTTGACATATTTTTAATAGTTTCCTCATATGGTTTAATCAAATGTCGATTGAGTGACAATTGTTTATTATAATGATTTATTATGTTTTCTTGGTTTATTATAAGTTCTGCCTTTGGTAGTTTTTATGTTTATCTTAAAGTCCTTTTTAATTTTACGTGTTTGTACAAAGGGGGACTTTTAATTTTGGGTTCTTTACCAAAAGTTAAGATTAGTTGTTTTTTAAATGGATTTATTGGTTTTTCGGTGATTATTAATTCTGCGGAGATATCGTTATTTTGTGAATGAATGGTAGTCTCATCGTTTTCTATATTCTTTTGAATATTTTCAGAATTAATGTTGGTTTTGTTGGTCTTATCAGAAGATGGGGGTTTAATTTGTATGTCTGATAATACTTTAATTTTACTTTTGTCTTCGTTTTGTTGGAGTAATGAATCTATGTCAGTAAGGTCATCTAACTCGGTGTTAGGTAGTTCAGCAATATCACCTGGTTGAGCGAATAATGATAATAAATTATCAGGTGTTTCGTCAATATTTACAGGGTATGCTTCTAAGCGTGATAAAAAATCTGCATTACTGTTAAGTTTGCCTTTTTTATATCTTATTTCATAGTCGTACTCCATTAATTTTAATCGCCATCTTACCAGTTTTGAAGTTGGTTCTTTAAAATTAAATAGCCATTGGAGAGGCTTATGATCGGAGAGAATTAAAAATTTATTTCCGTAAAGGTAGGGCCTAAATTGTTGAACAGCCCAGATGATCGCAAGGCATTCTTTTTCGGAAGTATAATAATTCTTTTCGTGCTTACTCAGTGTTCTTGAGATATACGCAATAGGCTTATCGGCGCCAATTGGGCCTTGTGAGAGCACTGCCCCTAATCCAAAATTTGATGCGTCCGTGGTTAGGATAAATTGTTGTTCAAAATTTGGGTATGATAAAATGGGCTCGTTACATAGTAACTTCTTAATCGTTTCAAATGATTCGATAAATTTGGGTGTGTGTTCGATCTTAGCTGCTTTCTTTAAACAATCGGTCAGGGGTTTAGCTATGGTGGCGTAATTTTTGATAAATTTTCTATAGTAACCGGATAGACCTAGAAAGCTTTTAATACCTTTCGTAGTTGTTGGAAGGGGTAATTTCTTGATTTTCTCAATTAATTTTGGATTTGGTTTAATTCCTTGGGTTGTGACTATATGTCCTAAATATTCAATTTCTGTTAGGAAGAAATCTGACTTTTCCAACTGAATTTTAAAATTAAATTCGCGGAGTCTTTCGAGAACCTTCTGTATGTTTGTTAGGTGCTCTTCGAATGATTTTCCTAATATTATTACATCGTCTAAATAGACTAAACATATTTTATTAAGAAGACCTTTTAAAATTTCGTTCATAACACGAGCAAAACATGCCGGTGCATTACGTAAACCAAACGGCATACGCAAAAACTCGAAATGTCCGTCCTCCGTTGAGAACGCAGTTTTATGCCTATCGCTCTCGTGAATTTCGATTTGATGATAGCCGGACTTAAGGTCAATTTTGGAAAATAATTTGGACATACCTAATATATCAAGGATATTATTGATATTCGGGAGAGGATATTTGTCCTCTATCGTTACCTCATTCAGTTTTCTGAAATCGACGACCATGCGCCATTGCTTTTTACCGTCACTATTTTCCTTTTTTGGTACTAAAAAGACTGGGGCAGAGTAAGGTGAACTACTCTGGGTGATGATATTATGCTCCAAAAGTTCATCTACCTGTCGATTAATTTCAGTCTTTTGACATTGGGGAAATCTATATGATTTCGTGAAAATAGGGATTTCAGATGAAAGCGGAATTTTATGCTTAACAATTGAAGAGAAGGTAAGCTTGTCATTTTCGTGGTAAAATACGTCTACATAATCTTTGATCTTATTAAAAATTATTGTTTTATCATTAGTTGTCAAATGATTCAATTTATTATTTAGACTTTCATAAAAATTATCAAACTTTTCAAAGTTTCCTTTCGCATAGCATACATCGACATTTTTGAGATCAATGTGATGCGCAAGAATTGGTTTTGATAATGATAAAATTCGGTTTTGATTATCTTTATTTCGTATTAATGGAACTTTAACTTTAAAATTATCAGCAGTATTTATATTCTCGGGGATCTCATAATGACCTAGTTGTTGCTGGGGAATTAATACAGTTCCTTTTCTGATGGTCACTGGTATAATTACATCACTCTGTTCAGGAGTAATCTGAGTTTGAAAATAATTTAATGCAGCTGGTTCATACCTACATAAATCATATTCTATACCGTTGAGAAAAATAGTACCTGAATTGTAATTTAATATCATGTTTAATTCTTCTAACGTTTGCGTTCCTAGCAAGAGGTCGAAGTGTTCATGAAAATTAATTACATAAAATTTCAAAGGTTGTCCAGGCAGGAAGAAATCTGCGATAACTACTTTATTATGTTCCGATTGATTGTAAATTGTTTTTATTGTAAACTTTTCGTCAAATATTTGATTTGGAAAGTATTTTTTAGCAATTTTGGGTGACATGAGCGAATTAGTTGCTCCTGAATCTATTAAAATTTTTAAACCGTTAATTTCTAAATAGGGTAGGCTTGAAGAAATGATGTTATGATTGGTTTCGATTATTTGTTTTCCGAGGCCGGTAAACGAAAATTTTCTGGTGGTTCTACTGGAATTTCGTCAGCTTCGGGCACGTTTTGGGAATCTGTGTCATAACATATTTCATTATAATCGGGATAGTTATCCATATCATATTCTGGGTACGTGTTTTCGATTAAAGGGTCGGATTCTCCTAAATTGGGCTCTATCTCATTAAAATTGATTTGCGGAGCTCTCCAAGTGCGAAATTGTGGAGATTGAAAATTAGGATGATTCCTATATGGACTTGGTCTTAAGTTTGGGGAATTATTAGTCCTATTTATTCCACTAAAACTCGGTTGACCTAGGCGAGGTGCAAAAGGTCTGTTTTGGGAATTTTGATGTTGATTTGGGTGATTCGTATTTTGAGTATTTTGACGACTTGTATTTGGACTTGGATAAGTCGATTGAAATACAGGTTGTCGAGGTGGAAAATTATTAAAATTAGACACATTAGGTCTTTGGGGTCTCTGAAATTGTCTTTGATAGTTATTTTGAAAATTATGAATTTGTTTGTTAGGACCATTGGATGCTGATGTTTGTGCTTCAGAGCTAAAATTGCGACTGTTGTTAATTTTATTAATTTGGTTAGGACCGTGCTTAGCCAAAAATTTTATAACTACAGGGGTAGCTGCTGCAATGGTATCCAATTCCTTGACTTCAAGAATTGTTTGCAATAATGGGGGACAATTGTTATGAAGTACTTCTAATGCGGTTTGTTCGTTAATTCGAACATGTACAGCTTTTTCAGCGGCTGTTAATGCTGTGTCTGATTGAGTTTTAATGTCTAATTGAGTTTGTACTGATTTGATGCGCTCTATGAAATCTGTTAAACTTTCTCTAGGGTTGATAGTTAGATATTTGAATTTGTGACATAATGTTAACCTGTCGGTATGGTCACCAAATTTCGTGCGTAACGCATCTTTTAATTGTGTCCAGTTAGTTAAATCTGATCTTGTACTAGCAAAAGTTTCTGCTGGACCTTTTAATTTACTTAAAATCAAACAATAAGAGTAATCGTTTAAAGTTAAATCGGCTGTGTTGGCATATTTAGCATGAAATTTTTCTACACGAGTAATGAAAACTTCTAACGTGTTCTGATCACCATTGAAAGTGGGAATAACATCGCCATAATTTCTAGCTGCGCTAATTAAGCTTTCGGTAGTTGCAGGCATATTTAAATTTCTTGGTAAAGCAGGTGGCTGCTCTATAAAAGGATTTAAAATACTATTTACAGCGATTTCTTGACCAGGCTCGTATAAATGTTCGTTACTGGAATGTGCTAAATTCTCGTTATATTCAACGATAGTTACTCTTTCAGTACCTGACATAAATGAACTTTAATATTATTTTTAGAATAAGTGAATTAAAGCTTGCTCTTTATTTCTTACTCTGATTTAGAATTCTCTATAGGATTCTACAAAATTTAATTTAAATTACTTTCTATGCATTTATCGATAACAGTAAATTATTATTGATCTATCAAAATATCAATATCTTTGTAATTATCAAAAAAATAATAAATTCGTTTCAGTTGTTTAAAACTTTCTTTTACATATACATAACTTGGTATAAAATAAAATCAATAAAAATCAAAGGAGGTGAAACATGGAATGTGACTTACTACTTAAATTTTCTCCTTTCTCCTTGATTAGCTTTACGTTCTGATGACTCGGGTTGGACAGTTTTCCTTCTGTTGGCTCGGGTTTATTAGTTTTCCTTCTATATTGCTCGGGTTGGACAGTTTTCCTTCTGTTGGCTCGGGTTTATTAGTTTTCCTTCTATATTGCTCGGGTTGGACAGTTTTCCTTCTGTTGTCTTGGGTTTATTAGTTTTCCTTCTAAGGGTAGAATACTTGAACTAGTGTTGTCTAGCGGCGGCAACACTTTGAAGACGTTCTCGAGTTGACGGGGTTGCTCTTCTGCTGCGGGGTATGGAAGACCTCAACGTTATGCGGGGTTGCTTCTCGTCGTAACAGGGAGACCTCGATTTTACGGGTTGGTTGCTTCTGGTTGCTAATTGACGTTGACCACTACTCAATTCTTCTAGCACTTTGCACTTTTAAGTAGGCAGTTTACCTACTTTGTTGGGCTACAATTCACTGCAATCCTGCACTTCACTGTAATCCTGGGTGCACTATAGGTTACCGGATTTCGCGATTAATCGATTATCGATTATTGAAAATCCGTTCCGACTGCGCCAGTTACGATACGTAGAGCCGAAATTCTGTTTTTAAAAGAAAACTCAAAAACTTATTATTCGACTCTTTATTGCATATCGGACTATCCGCCAAGTACGCGACTGTGCGGGACGAATACCAGACAAATAGTGAGCGTTCAACTCTGTTCAAGTCTCGAAAGAAATAATACATGTTAATTCAGCATTTGCTAATTACAGTAATAAAGATTATATTTCATAGGTAGTCAGCTCTTATGGCTATATAACTAGCGTCCCGTTATACAGGCGGATTTTCATGTATCTGGTCAGTGAATGAACGCAAATTTAATTAGTCAATTAATAACGTATTAGATTACCGCTGGTTTCATAATATTTATGCTGATTAAAAATCAGCGAGAATAAGTCTCCTTTATGACATAATCAGTCATTGGCTTCCTCGAATATCGCTTTAATAACAGGAGCGAGATTAGGTTTTTTCGGCTGACTTCATAAAAATCTTTCACCACGAATTCTTCCAAAATTCTCATGCAGGAGCGCGGCTCAATTTAAAATAATTTACCGATTTTTGATGTAAATTTTAAGCCCCGCGCGCCAGTCACAACAACAACTAATTTGAAACGAAAACAAACCATTCCTAATTAGAAATAAAGCAAATCCATCTTCGCGGAATTAATTTAAATAAAATACGCCGTGTAATAATGGCATACAGAAGCCGGGGCCCAGGAGCGGCCGAAGAGATCTTACTCACGGATAACGCGGGTGCTCTATTATTAAAACCCCTGTAATTACATGGAACCTAATAATATAATTGCACGTTGATTTGAATTAACAAATTGTACCTGTTTACTTAAGTTTCCACTGTTTCCACGATCTGCACAGGAACTGGGGCCACACGAAATAAAGCCTCTACCACACTGCATCGGTCTTAATGGCAGGTTTCCCACAATAAAATCATGGTAATTACTAGAAAATATTTAATTTGAATATCTACAACAATATGAAACCCAAAATTAATTCCTCCATAAAGACTGAATGTCTCAGCTTGGTAACGGTAGTCTGGAAACGGAATATCATTTCATTTAAGCTAATAAATATGACTGCTAAGTGCACCGTTGACCCAAGATTAAGATAATTTTATACATATAATAAAAAATTTCTCCATAGGCTGTATGCCGAGTCACGTTAGCATAAATAAAAAAGCGACCTGAGAGTTATTGAATTATAATCGACTCGTCTAGATGTTATAAATTTGGATATATTGCTGAAAAAATTAATTCTCCTAGGCTGTGCCCTGAGTCACGTCAGTAGAACATAACGATCTGAAAGAAGGGACTAACTATTGAAAGAAGGGACTAAATAACGGTAGTTATAGGCAACAAAGAGGAATATTTTACTGAAAGAAATTAATTTCTCCACCGGCTGTATACTGAGTCAATTCAGTAGGGCATAACGATCTGAAAGAAGGGACTAACGATTGAAAGAAGGGACTACAAAACGGTAATTCGATGCAACAAAGACGAATATTTTACTGAAAGAAATTGATTTCTCAACCGGCTGTGCTCTGAGTCACGTCAGTAGATTCATACAGGTTTGAAAGAATTTGAAAGGGACAACTATTTTACTGCTAGAATGAATTTCTCCACAGGCTGTATACTGAGTCAATTCAGTAGGGCATAACGATCTGAAAGAAGGGACTAACGATTGAAAGAAGGGACTACAAAACGGTAATTCGATGCAACAAAGACGAATATTTTACTGAAAGAAATTGATTTCTCAACCGGCTGTGCTCTGAGTCACGTCAGTACATTGATACAGGTTTGAAAGAATTTGAAAGGGACAACTATTTGACTGCTAGAATGAATTTCTCCACAGGCTGTATACTGAGTCAATTCAGTAGGGCATAACGATCTGAAAGAAGGGACTAACGATTGAAAGAAGGGACTACAAAACGGTAATTCGATGCAACAAAGACGAATATTTTACTGAAAGAAATTGATTTCTCAACCGGCTGTGCTCTGAGTCACCTCAGTAGATTCATACAGGTTTGAAAGAATTTGAAAGGGACAACTATTTGACTGCTAGAATGAATTTCTCCACAGGCTGTATACTGAGTCAATTCAGTAGGGCATAACGATCTGAGAGAAGGGATTAACGATTGAAAGAAGGGACTAAAAAACAGATGCAACAAAAATTTTATTGTAAGAAAGTAATTTCTCAACCGGCTGTGCTCTGAGTCGAGTCGGTAGATTCATACAGGTTTGAAACAACTCCATCCTGATAAATCTAAGCGTACAGCTGTAAGAGAAAACTTTATAAAAAATCACCCATCTGGATGTGAGTACCGCTTTAACGTGGAAGAGGTTTTTTAACTACCCCATCCTGATAAATCTGGGTGTACAGCTGCAAGAGAAAACTTTGAAAAATCACTCATCTAGATGTGAGTACAGCTTTATCGTGGAAATACCCCATCCTGATAAATCTAGGCGTACAGCTTTCATAACGTGGAAGAGGTATAAACTACCCTATCCTGATAAATCTAGGCGTACAGCTGCAAGAGAAAACTTTAAAAAATCACCCATCTGGATAGGAGTACAGCTTTAACGTGGAGGAGGTTTTTTAACTACCATATTCTGATAAATTTAGGCGTACAGCTGAAAGAGAAAACTTTAAAAAATCACTCATCTAGACGTGAGTACAGCTTCAATAACGTGGAAGAGGTTTAAGTACCCCATCCTGATAAATCTAGGCGTACAGCTGCAAGAGAAATTTTTTTTAAATCACTCATCTAGATGTGAGTACAGCTTTATCGTGGCACTACCGTATCCTGATAAATCTAGGCGTACAGCTGCAAGAGAAAACTTTAAAAAATCACCCATCTAGATATGAGCACAGCTTTAATAACGTGGAAGAGTTTTAACTACCCCGTCCGGATAAATCTGGACGTACAGCTTGCAAGAGAAAACTATTAAAAATCACCGATCCAGATGTGAGTACAGCTTTAACGTGTAAGAGGTTTAATGCTCGGCGGCGGAACGAGCACAAAGGCCGAATTCGTCCATATTTGGCGGCACACATGAAACTTCTCGAGATATGAGATGAATGGAAACAACGGGGTCCGTTGCCACGAAACGAGAAGTTCAAGTTCGATTTCCGCTCCCACACGTTAAAAAGACTGATGGTATAAATACATACATAAATAAATAAACAATGGGACATAAAAAGAGCTCGCTGCATGAGGGATCGAGGCTTCGGTTATTAGTACAACCTATTCCATTGCTAGTAAAAAATTGAGAAGCTTTTATTCGACAATCGTCATTAATAATCAATCAATTCCTGCTGATAAGGATTGGGCATACAACCTACAACCTACAACCTGTGGAAGCTCAAATATTAAAAATTAGACCAGAACCAGAAGATCCATAATTTTCTGCCCCCTCCCATCATTATATAAAATATGGAGATCCCACAGCATATAATTCGTATTAATAACAACGATGATGATGACCTCTTAGTCTTAGCATTAGCAGTTACAAACAACGAACCAAAACATCCCGGGGGCTTGAACTTATTAAATTTCAAGCTCAAAAGAAACACGTTCCAGTCCTCACTCGCCGGCGCTGCATGCCTAGGCCTAGTCTCTAGCCCTCCGCAATTACGAAATGGAATTTGGAAAATTTATAGCCGAATAGATTAATATTATAAATCACTGCACTCCAGTTAGTTCGCAGTTAAAAATCACGAAAGGTTTCGATTTTAATGAACGGCGCGCGATGTATAAGGTCGTTTAAATGTCACTTAATATTTTATAAACGCGCAGGTAGGTATGTTATCGTTATCAGATGACGAGTAACGAAATCCTGATGATAAAGAATGGATTTTCGAAGTACATAAACACCATCATATTTCTCTGAGTTTCAAAATTCACTACAATTAATATGAAAAATTATTTATTCTGAGAAACCAACATAAAGATTCTGTAATAACAGGCCGATCATCACTAGCTGCAAGTGCTATGACGACTAATAGAGCTTTTTGATCATTTTTTCATATAGTCGTAGAGAAAATAGTGTCTTCTACTGAAAAAGGAGCTGTAGGTTTTTTTTCTTAGCTCAGAAATATAACAAAAAATATGATAAAAAAAGAAATCCGAGGCTTTCGTTTATAATTATTCTAATTAGTTACTTATTAGAGACAGTTTATTTAATTTAATCAGTTCGAAACAGGAATGCAGAGTTTTTGCGGCGGCGATAGCGGCCTTATCACTCCGTCGCCGGCTATACAAGCAGAGGACCTCCGAAGAACGGACAGTGCTTGTTTGGTTATTAACCATCAAGCATTGAACTCCTGCCAGGTGTACTGAGCCTGCAGGAGCCAGCCAGTGGATGTACTACGTGCACCGACCGGGTAAACAAGCAGCGAGACGCGAGTTGGGTACTGACCAGGGCGCGTTTAATTTCTCTGGTGGGTGTAGTGAGCCTCCAGAGAAACAGGACAGGACCGATCAACCGAGTGCATGTACTGAGTGCACCGAGGGGGAAAGGTCGATGCGTTGAGTCGGCCTATCCTTGTCTCATAACTCTCGCCCAGAGTGTAATGAGCTCTGAGCGGAGAAGCAGTAATTAATTTTCCTTCATTTTCAGTTTGTCAGGTTCACGTCTTATTGAGACGTGGATTAACTAGCAGGTCTTATCTGTGCGGCTTGTATTGAGAGCCCACGGAGCCTGCTACCTCTCGTTCTCCAGACGGACGAGATTCGAGGCTCGCAAGAATCAATCGTGTGTTCTGGTGTAGTAAAACAGGTGACGCGTACCAGCGAGGCGTCGAGGGTTACTGAAGGTACAGCAGCGGCCGGCGGCGATCCGCTCCTTATCACCAAGGGTTCTGACCGGCCCATCTAGTGGGAGGAGCTGCCTAAAACTGCAATTGCCCTTGATAATATTAATTGGTTTATTGTATATAGTTATTTTGTTAATAAAAATTATTTTTAAATATCTTAGTAACGGGTTACTTGGGGACCGACCCACGCACGAATTATTTAAATTAAAATACCCGTTACATCTTAACAATAATTGGTATTGTTAATAACACAAGCGTGCGCATAAACGTGACAATCACTTACCTACATGATATTATGTCATGATGATGATGGCAATAATAATTAAATTAACATCTCTGCGCATAATGTTAGATAATTAATAAATTTACGATCCCTCCAAATAAATCTAAGTTATGAGCTGAAAGTGTGTTACGAAGATTTTAGAGCACCGCATTCAAATGAAAGTATATTATTTTTATAATTTAATAAATTGTCTGTCACACGATCACACATGTGAGCAGTTCATATTATTTGAACGTTACTTTCGTTGCGGTTGCTTAATTATTATTATAAAAACATTTCATTGCATAATTGTGCAGATTTGAATCTAAAAGTCCGAATCGTTATTAGAGAAAGTCCACGTTGTTTGCGCTTGTACCCGCGTCCGATGATAAAGACAAATAACGTGGAAATTGTGCGATATCGGATATTTATGGGCCCAGTTTTGAAATTTTGACGATGTAAATCTTTATCTCGTTAAGTCATGCGGTAGAGAGTTATTTTATTGCACAAATAATTTATCGCCGCACGGAAAATGCTCATGCCTGAGAATCTTCGATGATTGGCAATAATATTGGCACACATGTAAAAACTCACTAGTGACATTTATATTTCATGTCGTTAGTGACCAGGACCACTGACCTTCGAATTATTATTTTCTTTTTCGGAATGCCCAAACTCGCGAGAACCTGTCAAGAACCAATTTTGACGTTTTTGGGCCAATTTTTTTCATGATACTTTTTCTAGACGACATTATTTTTATTCAACCTCTGAAAACAACTGAAAACGTCGGACTGTAAGTTTAGTTGTGGATTTGGAAATTTTTTTCGCCAAGTTGGCGGGACAAAACAATCACACTATCCAAAAATTATCAAAAAAATGCCGTTTTCCACTCCCTTTTTATGAAAACCGCGAGTAGAAGACACTACTTTCTCTACAACTGTATGAAAAATTAGCAAGAATGTAACGGTTTATTCGGGTTAATTAACTCAGTTCTAGGTCCGGGTCCCAATTAACCCGTTATTACGTTTAAAATCAATTTATTCATAATTAATCTTTCGTATTCCTTGAAACTCTTCTGATTGGGCCCTTTCCACCAGAAAGGCGTACTTTTATGAAATGCTGGCTTTTGTTTGGTCCCGCCTGGGTTTGGCCGTGGTATTCGACGATTATTAAGAGATATCGCTTCGGGCGGTCGGCGCGGTGCCGGCCAGACTGTTGATTTAGTATTCCTCGATCCAATGAGCGAGGGGGATGCTGCCGCTCCTATTTGACTCTCAATACAAGTCAAACGGAGGGATTCGTTGATCAGACCTCGTCTCAATACAACGATGGCTTGGGAACTGGAGATAATTTTCCGAGCAGAGTTCAATGCATTCTTGGCGGCGATCGGTAGGACAATTAAAGGATAGGCTGACTCGGTACATCAGCCCTTCCCCCTTTGTGCACTCAATTCATGCACTTCAGCTGTCCCGCTCCTCTGAAGGCTCAATACACCTATCAGAGGAAGGAAATTCTCGCTGGTCAGTTCTCGGCTCGCCTTTCCCTGTCGGTTGCCCGGCTGATGAATTCAGTGCTACTTCTGCGAGGCTCAATACACCTTGCAGGAGTGAAATTAATGGTCAGTACACAAATAAATACTGCCAGTCTTTCCGATGTGCTCCACTTATAAAGCCGGCGATTTGTATTGTGTTATCACGCGTATTGTGTTATCTTAAGATGTTATTGAAGATCCAGTGTGGACTGAAAATGTCGAACTGTGATTGGCCTCTACCAGGACGTAATGAAGCTGTCTAGAGCTATGAGTGGCTAATACCCGCGTGTGATATTCCTTCCACCACAGGCATGTAAAACGTGCGATCAGAGGTGAATCAAGGGGTGAATTTTATTCTGGAATTGAAAATTTTTCTGTGCTTCTAAACAATCTACAACACTATCAAAAAATTATCAAGGGGTGTGTTTGCCGTTATTGCCTCTAATTTGAGAAAACTAGACATTTGCCGCTTCTTTTTTATTAAAACCGCGAGTAGAAGACACTACTTTTTCTATGATTGAATGAAATTTATCAACAAGCTTTAAAAAAAAAGATGTCAGCTCTTACGGCTAGTGACGATTGGACCGGCGTCGACAAGTTAAGAAAGACACCTAGAAAGACTGGAAGGAGTAGGCCTCAGGTATAGGCCTAGATGAACCCGTATTTTTACCTTTTAACTTTTAACAAGTTATTATTAGGGACCCAGTGTTAGCTGAAAACGCCTAACTCTGAATTTAGTTGTGGAATTGAAAGTTTTTCCGCACATTTTTCTTCGAAAAAAACAATTTTTCGCCAACTTGACGCCAAGTTGGCGAGACAAAACAATCACACTATCGAATAATTATCAAAAATGCCGTTTTTTGCTTCTAATTTGTGGAAACTACACATTTTCCGCTCCCTTTAATGAAAACCGCGAGTAGAATACACTACTTTCTCTACGACTGTATGAAAAATTAACAAGAAGCTTTTAAAAAAAATTAAATCGTCGTAGCGCTTGCGGATAGTGTTAGTGAAAATTCGAGCGACGCCGACAAGTCAAGAGAGGAAGAAGAGGGTGCAATGGCGTTTGTTCGAGCGGTATCGATCGAGTATCAGCCTAAATGAACGCGTATTGTGTGATTTTTACATGTTATTAGAGACCTTGAAGACAGAAAACGTCGAACTGTGATTGGCCTCTACCCGTACGTAATAAAACTGACTAGAGCTATGAGTGCATGGCTAACAATCAGCAACGTAATGAAGTTACTGTTTTTTTAGTGTTAAGGGCGAGGTTAAGGGTTACTTAATGATAGACTGTAACAAAGGCGCATTCAGAAAAGTTCATATAAAGATGTGTCCCTAAGGGTCTTGTTTTCAAGATACAGGGTGTTGAAATTTTTTTAAATCCTTTTTTTTATATTTCAAAGATCCTCGCAAAGATCCTTTTGCCGGTTTTTGTGAAATTTGGCAGTGTTGATCGTTATGATAAGAGGCTAAGTTAGTAGTGTTAGTATTAACTAAATGATAATTATGTTCCAGTGGCGTCCCGGGGGCAATTTCATGAATGTCATTAATGAAAAAAAATGTACGCCACAGGCGTCACAGCCTTGTTCACAATTTTTTTTTAAGGTTAAGTAGCTAAAAATACAACTTTTTTGTCTATTGGTATTTTTTCGTATCTCATTTCGTTTTTGAGATAAAAAATTAAATCCGTTTCAAAGCATATCGAAAAATTGATTTCAATTATTTAATTTCACCAATTTTTCGACATGCACCGAGGCGGATTTTATTTATTTCCTCGAAAATTAAGTGAGATACGAAAAATACCAAGAGACAAAAAAATTGTATTTTTAGCTGCTGAATCCTAAAAAATATAAAATTTGTAAATAAGTCAGTGGCGTACATTATTTTGTTAATATTAATATTCGTCGTCGATCGGAGTCCTGTCGCATCCGAGATTCGCATGCGTATCGTTAGAGATCGTGTTAATTCGAAACAATTAATCGATCTACAAACAAACATCAAGCGACAGAGGTCAGACGGAAATTCAGTAACTACCTAAGCCCTGGTCCTTCATCATATAACATCAAAATTAAATTACCATTAATAAAACATTGCTGCAAACAAAATTAAACCAAATAAAATAAACACTTAGCCTTGGGGTTTGCAATTTTAGATTAGAACTAAATAGATAATTTATTTAGACAAAAAAATGGGTCCATTATTCTCAGAGATTAAAATTATAGTCTTCAGAATGAAAGTCTTTTTTATTATGTAGGTGGAAGTTATTGCCAGTGTATCCTGTCCGACAAAAAAAGTAGGTGGGTAGGTAGAAAATTATAATAAAATTACAGCCAAGAAAATTAGCTAGAGCTACTAAGTATGTAGGCATAATAAATATATAATAAATAAAGACGATATAAATGTATTATAAGACAATAATATACAAAGACATTAAGAGAAATTTTAATGTAAATATGCGAAGCGGGGCCGAAAAACCATAATATTAACCTTAATTTCTGAAAAAAGAAAAATACAATCAAGCCCCGATTTATTGGACAGAATTCAGCGGAACGTGTAAAACAATTCAACGCTGCCCACTGCGGAATAATAAACCGGCACCTGATTTGAATATTTTATAATATTCACCAGTTGAACGGCTAAATTACAAGAAATTCCTCCAGGTGAAACAATTATGAAATCAAGACTTTATGAGCATTATAATAATAAAAAAGATAATAAAATAAAAATTAATACCGTTCATTAAAACGTTTCGCTAGCTTGCCATTGTTATATCCCAATTGTTCCTGGCCGTACGAGAAATAATAAATGCGATATTTTATTGCCTGAAAACATTGCAAAATCAGATCCTTCCGACAGTTCAGTTTCATTTTATAATAATTATTATTCTCGTTCATATCAAAAATTAATTACATTTCAAACCTTTGCAACAAACAACCTTACTCCAATATTTTTGATTGGTTAATTGTTAGTTATTTCACGAAAGCTTAGCCTAAACGCCCATGAAATAACCAGGGCACAATCTAATAAATTAAAAGAAAACGGTGCCGGATCATCGTGCGAGAGAATCAAAAAATATCAATCAAATTCACAAATGTGATGAAAAACAGAGACCCGAGGACTTATCCCTGCGGTACACCAACACCAACACCAACAGCAAACGAAACGCTATCTAAACCCAACGTGTTCATTATACTGAATTATTACATCCCGACGATAATAATCAATCAGATCAATCAGATTTGGATTCGCATTTTGAGGTAGGTAGATTAAAGAATTGTAATTTTGAATAACGACGTCGTGATTTAGAAGACATCTAAACGCAGAAAAGACCAACAGTTCTTCTTTGTCAATCATTTGGTCAGTGCTGGGTTACATTTTCAACAATATCATCAATTTTTTGGGCTTATTAGTGTGGTTCATCTTCTTTATATGATAGATCAGGTGTACCCCAAGGTCCAAAGTTGGGGCCTTTATTATTATTTATATTTCATAATTGTGTGGTTAATTATTGTATCCGCGTTTCTATCTATGTAAACTGAAGCTTCATCGCCCAGCAAAAGTAAATTAGGTTAAACCGTGTATGATCACATTAATTACCCAAGTCTCAATAACCGTGAACGTTTTATAAGAATTGAAGATTTTAATTTAATATAACGCACGCCAATGCGCCGTAATAAATGGCACGTTCTACCACTTTCTTGCAGTGTTAGTTTCCAGGTATTGCACAACGTTTATGTAATCGTTGACAATTTGTTGTGTGTGGGACCGGCCGTATAACGAGAATAATTTCAGAAATGACAAATTTATTACGAAAATAATATTAGCGCCCACTCGAAGGAACAGTTAGTTATCCTTCCAGTAGGTCAGTTTCAACAATTGAAGGTAATATGTACCTACTCGGGACGAATTGCTTTATTGTTGCTGTTTGGTTTAACCTTCACCTTATTTAAATTTTTTCCGATAAACGCAAAAAAAAAATTAAATCATTTGGCTTGGTTTTGCACACTTATACGTGTCAAGGGTGCAAACGGGAGGATCTGCAAATCTTAATTCTGAAAAAGTAGGCGAGTTTTCAACAAAATTATCTACTTTTTGTCAGGGAATATTAATGTGAGTGTTTCTTGAGGAGAATTTTTTTGTTTAGGCTATCCATCATCCATTTTGGTGAAAAACACTCAGAAAATATGTTTTTTTTCTCTCTTCTGATTAGAACTACCCCCCCCCCCCCCCCCCCCAACACAAACCACAATCTCACAAACGAAACCGCAAATAACTCTCACCGCAAATAAGGCCGCAAATATCTAAAACCGCACAAGTATCTGTTTCCCTTTTCTGAGGACGTAACAACGTTTTTACCTTGATTTTAACGTTGTGTTTGTTTTATCCTCGGTTTTATCTTTTTACTCTTCTGACTTGGTCACATTTTAGGGAAAATCTGTGATATTTGCGGATAAAAATACGCAAATGTTTTGTTTTCTTTCTCAGGTCTCGGCTCAGGTAGACCTGAACATAAACCGAAATTTCACAAGTTTCTAATTTAACAGCAAATAGTCTCACCGCAAATGATGCCGCAA